>JAGSMR010000010.1:2172500-3377500 GCA_029286605.1 Sericinus montela | reverse complement strand
TCAGTTTTACGCGCGTTCATTGATTCACCGCTCGTGACGCCGATCGCCGATCGTCGCTCACCGGCGCAAGTGTGGTCCGTCTAACTTACCTAGTTTATGCCATACGAGACGCTGTTTGACTTTTCTTTCTGTTTGATATATTTTTTTAATAAATCTCAATCTTTTTCTATAGTTAGTCATGATAGTCGTTTGCTTGGGTGATCGGGGTTAGAATCAATATACCCGAGTTCGATCTTTGAGAGGTAGGTTCAGATCAATGAGTTTTTCAAACCTTATGTATCATTGTTATATCTTATGTATCATATATTATCAATCACGAAGACGCCAACAGACTTGCCACCTGTCACGTTATTCCAGAATAAGCTCCGGTGAAATGAGAGTTGAAAGGACAAAATTGTCTAGACGATCAATAAGACGTGTTTGGATCTGATTGGGACTTAGTACCTTTTCCCATCATATTCGTCTAGAGAACCGATGAATAGGGTAAACTATTGATTTTTTTTATATGTTTATGTATGCTATACACATACTTAATGAATGAATGATAAACATTTTCTTAACCCGGTGAGACAAGTTAGAAACAAGAAACAATGCCTGTATAATTCTAATGGCTCCGGTGGAACCTTGACCCCGCGTCCAGTCACCTGCCTAGCGGAGATGTGATGCAAACAATGGCGCTAATGCAGCCGCACAATACCCGCTAATGCGTGCGCCGCATTTATTGTGCCTATAACTCGATATATACCCACGTTGCCATGGTTACCTCAAGCTACGTATGCGAGAGTGACCTATTTCTCTCATTTCTATTAACTTCTATCTTACACGGTAGCCGAGTA
Organism: Sericinus montela; assembly: GCA_029286605.1. Taxonomy (NCBI): domain Eukaryota; kingdom Metazoa; phylum Arthropoda; class Insecta; order Lepidoptera; family Papilionidae; genus Sericinus; species Sericinus montela. Next base: position 3,376,664 of record JAGSMR010000010.1, on the reverse strand, counting down.
GTTTGGTGATCGGAATTCGATTCAAGATAACCGAGTTCGATCCCAGGTGGCAGCTCGTACCAATGAGTTTTTTCAAAACTTATGTACGATTTATATTGTTGGCTAGGACCTACAGACGGCGACGGACTCATCATCTATAACGTTGTCCCAAACAAATTTGTTCTTTGGAAGATTGATCGAAAGAATTTAACTGTCTAGAACCTCAGTATTGGGAATGGCATGAAGTTATTTTATTTTATTTTAGTCTTGATATAATAATTTTAATCCAGTCATAAGAACCCACGTGCCCGTTACGAAGAAATCCGATTGCGTCTGTCCCGTTGAAACAATTTAAGTTTTTATGTTAACTATTTTAATATCCAACGGCCAATTAGACCTGCCTAAGAGATATTGAATTTCTGCGAAATGTGCGCTAACAAGATACTTTTCGTGTCCTTATGACATTTTTGTAACCGAGACCAAGTCTTCGCCATTTCCAACTAACCGCGTTGATAACGATGGTCAATAAAGATAAAATCATGTTGGTATTGCAATATTTAAACTAATAATTAAAAACATTTTTAAAGTTTACAGATTCTATACCTTCAAAAGGTAATGAATAGAGTTTAAATTATTTTGCTAGTTTTCAATGATGCTTACATTGTTGCAGCATGTTACATGTTTAACTCCTCAAGATATCTTGTCTAGATGTTGTTAGCTCCTGGATCTAGAAGTACCGATCGCAATTGCAGGGAACATAACGTTGACGATAATAAAGTTATTCCAGCTCTCGAATACTAAAGAGCTGCATCTCGTTGGCAATAACACGTAGAAAACACGAGCTATGAAAATTTTGATGTCGCCGGTTGGGATTTAGACATAGACGCGGCCTCGCCAAGTGTTATAAGAACATATATTTAACGAGGAATTTTATTGCGGATCCGATCGTTCCGAATCCAATTCGCTTAATAAAATATTGTCACTATCTCGGAAATCACTTTTAAATCAGTCGGGCACGCTTAAACGCTTTTTAGGTAATAAAAACAAGCTCAATGAACGATTTTAATGAAAACGGTATAACTTTATCATGCGTAGTTGGGAAATGAAACTATGTAAATTGTTCATTAAACTATTTTAGAAGCTATATAAGATGTAGTAAAGTTTACTTAGTAGGCCGTTACTTAAGCAAATGGCTTTTAATGACTAGAATATTCAGAGCAATGAGATCCTCCACTCTCTCCGGTTCAGCCTGATCAGTGACGAAAGGCCCTTTCACCTTTATAACACAAAAAAATAATAATTACAATCTAAAATATAAGTATTGTCTCAAAAATGGATAAGGGCGTGCTTCGATGGTTTGGGCACGTAGAGCGAATGAGTGAAGACCGAATCGTGAAGAAAATATATAGCGCGAAAGTTAATATTAAAAGGTGTCGAGGTAGACCGAGATTAACTTTCGAAGACCATGTGAGCAAATTGCTCGAAGAGAGGAGGGTCAAGAGTACTCGGATACCTAGACGTGCATGTATGAAGAAGATGATGAGTCTGAAAGAAGCGAAATAAGTATGTAGGGATCGTGACAATTGGCGATCTGTTCTCTCTGGCTACCCCGTCAGGGATTGTGCGTGAAGATAAATAAATAAAATATAAGTAGATTTCTTCTTTGTCTATTAATTGTCGGTGTTGTTGCGACGTATTTTTAATTTTTGTTTCCTAACAGCGTTACAACCGATGCTGGGTCCCGTTATAAAGAAGCTGGGGATACTTTCTATGTTGTGGTGAAAGGTGTCAACGCATCTGTAATCCTCGCCGATAGAAACATCAATAGCCAATTACAACCAGACACCAACCATTTTTAACTCGTTATTTTTTTTATAGAAGAGGGAGGGAAACGAGCAGGTGGCACACGTGATGGTAAGTGATTACCGCCGCCCATGAACATCTGCAATACCGGAGGAATAGCGGATGCGTTGCCGGCCTTTGAGAAAGGTATAGGCTCTTTTCTTGAAGATCCCTAAGTCGTATCGATTCGGAAAAGCCGCTGACGGCAGCTCATTCCACAAAGTGCAAGTGCGTGGCAGAAAATTCCGCGAAAAACGCACTGTGGTGGAATGCCAAGCATCAAGGTGGTGTTGATGAAATATTTGGTTATGCCGTAAGGTGCAATGGTGAAATTCAGCGGCTTGGATTAATCCGAACAATTCCTCGGAGCACTCCCCGTAGTAGATCTTATAGAAAATGCAAAGAGATGAAACATCTCTTCGCAAAGCCAGGGGATCTAGCCGATCGGATAGAGTATGGTCGTCGACAATTCGAGCCGCTCTTCTTTGGATACGATCAAATGGAAGGAGCTGACACTGGGGTGCCCTCGCCCAGAGATGAGAACAGTACTCCATGTGCGGCCGAACCTGCGCCTTATAAAGTTGCAAGCGGTTGGCCGGCATGAAGTACTGTCGTGCTCTACTGAGCACGCCAAGCTTTTTAGAGGCCAATTTGGCTTTTCCTTCCAAATGACCGCGATACTGAACGTTGCTCGATATGTCGACGCCAAGGATTCCGATGCTGGCTGAGGCAACTAGGGGAGTGCTCTCAAAACGAGGTGATATGACGAAGGGTTTCTTTTTCGCGGTAAACGCGCAAACTTGTGTCTTTTTAGGGTTGAACTGGACTAAATTTAGTCGGTCCCAGTCCGAGATTTTGTCCAACAAAATCTCGACTTCAGACACAAGTTTGTTCCGGTACTCGTCGACGTGTTCCCGAGGAATATTGGCACGGCCGGTTTAAAGTGCATCACCAGTGCTGTCATCTGCATAGCAATGAATGCTACTAATTTGTAACAAATCATTGATATGCAGAAGAAACAGGGTTGGCGATAGCACACAGCCTTGTGGGACACCAGCATTCACAGACTTGGAGTCCGAGCATGGACCGTCAACTACGACCTTGATGCTCCGGTCTGTGAGAAAACTAGTGACCCACTTGCAAAATTTCTCGGGAAGCCCATATGACTTCAATATAATAAAAACAAAACTGCGACCCAAATAGTCACTTGTTATCGTTGCCTTGTGATCGGTACTCGAGCCTACCAATGGTTTTTTTCAAAAACTTATGTATGATTTGTATCGTCGGCTTGGGCATAAAGCCACCTCTTGTCACGATGTGCCAAAAAATGTCTTCGGTGGGACGAAATGACTTGGATGTTTAAACCTCTGTATACCCCTGAATTGTGAATGACGTGAAGATATTATTATATATTTTATATCTATAGATAACTACACTAACGAACGTCGAAGAAGGCGTGCATGTTTTGACAGCGATTATTTGACGTTTAACACCAACGGGAAGCTATTAATAAGCCTCGGTGGGAAGAAGTGTACAAATGACGTGTCTCGGGATACCCGCGCCTTTGTTAAGTTTGCTATTGCATTGCATATTTCTCATAATTTATTGCCGCGACGATATTGCATTTATTATAACTCTGTTACCAAGAACTCGGATGTATATTGTTGTGTTGAAAACACAATTTTATTGAATGATTTATTAAGAAATCTATTCCACACGTTAGTGAATGTTTATAAGACCTAATGAAGTGACTATAACGAAAAAGACGATTCTGTGAAATTTATCACAATGAAATTTATGGTTCCGGTAAAGATTTCTGCATTCGATTCCATGAAATCGCTTGGGCTAAATATTGGATTACGTTGACGCTGACGGCTCGGATACGCGTATTTTAACGGAGTACTTTTACTGAAGGGGTAATTATGGACCAATCAAAGTGAAAGTCCGTCGGTGCCCGCCGTTCCTCGCGACAGCTGCCCTTATTCTTGCCCACGCCTCGCTAAATAAACAGTGGATATTAAACGAGAGGAGACTGACACCATTTGCAAGTTTTCGAAGAGGAAGTTGCTGTCTTTGGTGAACAATATCGTTTGGGTCGCAAACTTCAGAGAATATTATAAGGCAAGCTATTAATGATCATCTAGGGCCTCATGCGTATCTAAAAATTGAGGGGTTTTCTTTTAAAGATTAATTCCCATTTTGGTTCCAAATAAAAAGAAATTAAGGTATAGACTAGGAGACCTTGCTGCTCTGCAGAAATTGAGAGTCAAGTTGAAAGTTCACACCTATCTTTTCTCGAACTCAATCAAAGTACAATCTACGATGAAAATGCTCGTTCCAGCGTGTGTGCTTAGATCAATACCTCAATTTGAAAAAGAAACCTTTTTTTAGCATATTGGAAGGGAAAAAGCGAGTAAATAGCTCCAGAAAAAAATACCATAATTCACTGTGTATTTCTTAAACTTATTTCGACCTTATTACTAACTACTTAGCTTTGCTACATGATAATTATATGAAATAATTGATAATAATGTTGACACATCCTTAGGACACTCGAACGCATTTGTTTCTTTTTCTTTTTTTATGTGCTCGTCATTGTTATAACGACTAAAACATTCGCACCTAATCTACCCTCACTAAAAATTCCTATATCATGTTCGTAATTATTAATGTAAACTATCTGGTTTATAATAAGTAAACTGTTAAATAATGTTATCTGTATGGACGAACTCCATTGTACAAAAAAAACCACTTGGTTTTATAGTACAGTGTATTGTTGTTTTCACTTGTAATTTGTTTTTTTATCTGAATATAAATAAATAATAATAATAAATAATAATAATTAATAAATTTCCTATTCTACATAGAATACCGTTAAAATATACTTTTTTTCTGACCCGTGTCCGTGTTTCAGTAAATCATTTCCGTTCGTTATTTTTGTGCGCGGTGGTTTCAATTCGGCAATAAGTCAGCAGACAATCTGATGCAAATTGCTTCATATGTCACTCTCTTATCGACCACTGTCGACATATGCAAGCTAAATGATGACCTGGTTTAACAGTAGGGGGCCAAACGAACGTGAGCCGCCAGGTAAATTTGTCAGTTTGAAGTGTACACTTTTGTTTTTTTTCACATCGTCCATTGTTTTAGGTTTATTTATGGGATTTTATGGCAAGATCTTTGACTTGACGATAGTAGAATAATTATTGTTTACAAAGATAACAAATAACCAAAAATTAACTTATTGGTTATTTGTTATCTTTGAAAACAAATTGTATGTGCTTCCATCAGCGTAGAACTAACAATCTAAAATTATTTTACTTCGAAAAGAAATAATAATAAATAACTGATGGAATTCCTAATAAATACTAAATAGATAAACATATAAATTAATCGCTTGGAGCGAAACATCGATTATGCACGATCGATATCTCGGAATCGCTAACTCACATTTTACAAACACCGTAAATCTCCATCTGTGTCGAGCAAATATTTTTATTCGCCGAGAACTAGTTTCCCACAAACTACTAACCTCAATGCGTTAGCCTGTCCGATTCCTTAATTAGTACTCATTTAAATTGATATCTTTAGACGACTACCATTTATTATATCTGTCTTGAATCGATTTTCTATTCTAATTTTGCTCTTTTCCTCGTCAGACTTTTGTTAAACGACAAACGGCACGAACATCTTTACATGCTGTTAATTTGTTATCGTTTCTACGATTTATATTATATAATTATTATTAATATAATACGCATAATTTAGAATAAGTATGAATTCATCTGTGCATGGTCTTTTTAATTATTTTTAGGGTATACTTACTTAGATTTTATCGATGTAATCGCAATCCATAGTCGATAGTAAATGGAGGAGACCGGGAATAGTCGACAGGTCGACTATTCCCAGTACTAAGATATAATATTGTATTTCAATATAGTTCAATTCTACCATTGCATATAAAACGTTATTGTAATTTTTTTCACGATACTTTCTGCATCACGGTACAGCTGTGCAGCATGAAGTTGTTCTCAATAAGCAGCATTTGTATATGCTTAATTGCTTTCACTACCAATTGATTTTAATATAATGTACTGATTGCACGCAATTTATAGTATGAAAATCGAATATTAAACGACTTGATAGCCTACTTGGTGCCCTTACCTTCGCAGTTAAGAACTGTGGGATCCAATACCACTAGGTACTACTATACTATTTACTATTACTATTTATATTGTGTGGTGAATATGAATGATTGTACATGTGTCATGAATGTTTATACGTATACATAATATTTTTATTATTATTTTATTTTATTATTAAATATTTATTAGGTTCAAAAGGGCTCAATTATTTAAACCTCTTTCTACCCCAATATTGTGAACATGCGCGAAGATATTTATTTTTATTTAAAATACAAAAAAAATAATTTCTGTATTCCACCATTTTTCATCTTCATCATACATACTTAATAAACGTGTCGCCTTCATCGGAATGCAGATAAGTTATCTTTCTCGCCACGGTCTATCCTTCTGTCACAGTTGACAGTTGGTCGCATGACATACAGCTGCCGCTGGGTACTTATTCATTCCCACACAAGCAAGATGTAGAGCCTAGTGTATTATACAATCGAGTCGCCTACGCGTCATACACATACGTTCCTAGGGCACCTCCGCTTACCATTTATGTCTTGGTGTATGTGGTTAATATTCTTTATTAACAGAAATTTAATTACAGATACAAAATAATCTAATAGTTAAATTGAATTAATTGTTTGTTTTATTCAACTCATGAAAAATAAGTATGAGTTTTCATTCTGCGCTTCACAGACCTCAACACGTTTTATTTTTCATGGTATCCTTTGCTTATAATGGAAGGCTTTATAAAATAGAACAGTAAAATTATTGATCTCCTTGTAAACGTAAACATCATAAAACATTAGCAATTTTTTTTTAATACAGAGTTGAGTTCGTTCTTCCATTATGGTCCTTCATAAGGTAGTACCCCTAGCGAACCTAGGTTTGTTACGAAGTCGTCGGTCTCGCCTCTCATATCCGATGCACGTGATAAGATAACACCGCGTTGTATAAATCACGTGGGTGATATCAAATAGATACGTCGCAATATTTATGCGCTTTGCTCCGTGTGGAATGGTAGAAAGAAATATAAGGTGGGTGGCTTTGCCGGCGCTAAAATCAATTCTACAATTCAAGATTAAAAATAAATATTAATGTAACTAAATATCTACTAATTTAAATTACTAATTTAGCATTAAAAAAGTTAGCATTAGCAAATCTGCAAATAGCGTGGGATAAATAAAAGCCATTATGATCAATAGCTGTGTAACGGGCCGCTTCCGGTCTTAACGGGAGCTTTGGATGCGCATACGCATGTATTTGTATGTTGTATTTGATGTCACTGTGGCAGCTTAAAGAGTAATTAATACTTGTATAAACTTTCTAAGCACAGTGAAACTGCATGTTCTATGTGTTCGCTTTGAATTAATTAGCGTTTTATGATGATTTAGCCCCATGATTTAGCGTTCAGTCGTGTCTTTTATTTGAATCCGAGCCTATTCTTGCTTTTACAGAGAATTCAAGTTGATTTGTAAGTGTATTTGTGGAAAGATATTTCGTTTTTCGTATTAAATTAGGGGATGTTTTCGAGGTCAGTCATTATTACCATCATGAACAGCTATTATTTTGAGAGAACCATTATATACTATACTTTATTTAGTTTTAGCTTACCTGTAATTTTATTTTGTAAAATTATTTTTACAAAATTTATTGTTTAAACTCCTCCTACAAACACTTATACGTAACGCATACGCGACGAAGATAAATCAGTTACAATTAAACACCGTGTCGGGGAAGAGGATACACAGTTTGTTTACTTTCTGGATACTTTGAAAAAGCTATCCAATTTGTGCGTGTCACCTTCAAGTGCGTGCTTCGGTGGCAAATCCCCAGCGGGTTGAAGAGCTTCGCTAACACGCCTTTCGACTTAACCATCTTCAAAGTGTTCGCTGTCACTGTCAAGGATGAGCGCATTATCCTATAAGCGGCTGGTATACACAATACTTGGCATCGCGTATCCTCGAATAACTTTAGATTTGAAGCAAGGTTTTAGATGCTCGTAGATAGAAGAAAAATATGACGTTGTCACATTGTTTGCGTTATAATTACAAAACAATTTAAACTAATTAAGTATTTTTTTGTCTTCGTAAGATTGCTATGATGTTTTTTTTTCTTTGTGTGTGATATTTTACATTCCTTTTCTATTACGTGATGTAGGTACGTGTATGTGTTTAATGTTCATTTAATCATTTCTTATACGGAAATTTATAATTTTCCATATTCAGTGAGTAGTTGGCGGATTTCCAAAGAAATGCATAAATCATGAAGCCAATGTAATTTTTAAAACACATTTTCCCTTCCTAATAAATCTTGGCATCTCCTCGCCAACTAAAAGGCAGCTAAAGGTAAATTTGAGAAGGTTGATATATTGACTGACACTTAGACAAGGATTTCGGAAAATATTACATGAAACCTAACAACTTTTTAAAATTTCATTAGCCTGAGAATTTGTCCTAGACATATCGTAGCCAATCTGTGAAAATACAGTATGGACTAATGATTTTGTCATCATTTTACGATATGAACTTGATTCTTGAGTGTTTACGAAGCTATTTGTAATTTTTACGTACGTAATAATAATGTTGATGACAAGGCAGAACTTCTGACGTCCGTCCGTTTTTATAAAATTTACATGGCGAATTGTGCCATTTGTATACATTTTACAATGATGTCCGTATTATTGTTTATTTTTTATTTTTTCCTTAACATTTTTACTTTTTACCTTATTTAATAATTCAATTAATAATGTTGCGATTGCTGCCACCATAAGTAGTTTCTTTCGTAAATCTTTGGCATGTTGAAAACTATAGTATATTGTATTAAGTTTGCGATATCGGGATCTTTGCGTGTATGTAGAGTTATATCTGCTGGTGATAGTTTCAATATTTAATTAGCTACTATAGTATCGTTGTAGTTGTTATAAGCGTATCTTGTAATTTAGTTTTTTTTTTATCTTTGTGCAATTTCCTATATTGCGGTAGAGGTCAGGGCAAGTCCTTTCGACCCACTTTTCACCGAAGCTAATTTGGGACAAATCTACTTTTTTTTGTTTTCCTTAAATTAATCTTATAAAATGCCTTAAACAGACAATCTATTGCTAAATATTCTCAAGCGATTGTAGGTTGGATAATGTTAACACTAATTTTTCTATAATCAACCACAAAAACAAACACTTGTATATTATATAATCTTTTATAACATTTTTGCAGTCCGTACATATTTATTATTTTAAGATAGACAATTCAAAAACCAGTACTTAGCAATACCGTGACTTAAATGTCAGTCTGTTATAAGACATAATTTTATAGTCATTGAATTCATTCCCGCGTGATGACAAATTGTTTTCAAATGTTCAATTCTATTCTTTCCTTGTATAATGGAGACACACTTGGAAAAACTTCATTCATTCATTGAATCGTGAGCATGTGTGAGCATAGGTCAAGTAGTACTCGAATGTATATGCATTGTTAAACCATGTTGTATGTGATCAGGTCGACCTTATCACTTTTTAAAAAATCGTTAAAATTTTTCCTGAGTTACTCATTACATGCATACGTACAGAAAAGGCCTGTTATAGGTTACTAGTGGGAATTCGCCTTGCTTGGGAAACGGATTGGCGATATCTTGCACCTTAAATGCTGCTCACCGCTCCGCTTATTTCGGTGTGGTTTTTTTCGTGATGGTTATACCGAAGTCTGTCGGTAGATATTGATATTGTCTAGACTATTCTCTTATGCGCCTCTTACGACACCCACAGGAAAATCAGGGGTGGGAAATATTATTACGCCGGTTACCCCACGGCATATTTTATCAGCTTGGAAACAAATTGCATTTTTTTAATTATGCCTGCAATTGCACCGTCCATACCATTGTTAGTTTAACAAAAATCACACGTCCCATTTGAGGGTCATCGACAGTTCTCTCGTACGGCACAAAGCACTCCGCCCCAGCGGTAATCCGACTTGCTCAAACTGCGGTCGGACACGCCAAACGTATATTACCGCATTTCAATCGGCAATTACACCGCGGTGATGAAGATTCGCTCGATTTCCGCCGCCTTCGTCCGGCCACCGATCTTCAGCCGCTGCAACGGTGTGTTCCTAATCCGAGTGCACGTGTCGTAACGTGTGACGAGTACGTTGGATACTAATGGCGCCTGTTTTTATTAATCTCTTTGACAGGGTTTTTAAGGAATTGGAGCAAGTGTCTTTTATCTATGTAGGTGCTATGTTTGTATGCGTACTACAAATAGACCTGATAATTGCGGATAAATATATTTTCTTTATTTATGTTAATGCATATGACCTGTAGTCATTGTGACGTAACTGTTACGTTGTCTCAAAAATATCATCGGTGGAAGATGGGTCGAAAGGACTTAGGGACCTGTGGTCTAGATCTCACGTTCGTGAGCAGCGTGCCGGACCTTTTTAGTCTCTAATGTTTTCACATCGGAATACTTTAGAATGTCTTTGTGGACACCTACTGGCGTACTTATTTAACTTACTTTCTCCTATACCACATAAGTTAGCTATAAGGAATTTGATGTGACTCATAGGAATCCATACGTTGAAAACAAATAATAGACGGTTGGGAAAAGTAATAACTAGGACTCCTTTATTTTTTTCATTTACACTAAATCTCATTACCCACCACAAGCCAAAGATAAATGAATAGAAAATCACAAAAAGAAGAACCTTTTGTTATGGCCTGTTTTTATTTTAATTTTTATTTTAATTTAATACTCGACTGATCTATTTTATATCACATGCCATTAATTTTTAATGATGATACTATAATTTGTACATATGCGTGCTTATTTCCATTATTAAATATTAAAACGCATTGTCTTTGTGAAAACACTTTGATTAAAATATATTATCCACAGAAATGTCTTTGTAAATCTTTTTAACGTTCCTTGTTGTCTCTAACCATTAATTACGGGGACAATAAATAACGAAGTTTTAAATTTTTAAGTCGATTTATTAAGTCGCGTGACCTCGTTAAGATACCAGACAACCAGAAACCATTCATCTCTCTGTGTGCTCCCTTTATTAATAACACTGAAAAGAAACTGAGGTGTGGGCAAAAATTTTAATTATACCCGAATTTGTTACATGCCTCCAACATGCGACCTAAAGTAAATTATATACCAACGTCACGATAGCCGAGTGATTAGGTTATCGGAATTCGAGTCTAGGGACCTGTGTTCGATCCCCAGGTGGCAGGCTCGTTTTTCAAAAACTTATGCACGATTTATATCGTTGGCTTCGACATAAAGACGACTCGCCTACAACAATTAAAACTTCTAACGTTAAGAAGGGATTAGATTAAATTAAGAGAGATAAGCGGTTTCCAGTATGCATAGATGTATGTCTTAAAAATAGTAATAAAATAAGATTTTATTAAAATATCTCTAAAGTCCGGTAATTCGCACTGGATTTGGATGGCGAATATTTCTCTCTCTCTCTCTCTCTCTCTCTCTTTTTGTCTCTTTCTTTCTCTCTCTAAAAGTATTGAATATAATTAACAGCTATATTGAAAATATTAACATGCTACATGCATGTTAATATTTTCTATGTAACTTTGATACAAAATTGATAATTATTATTGTCAATGTATATATTTTTTACCACTTTTTTTAAATTACTTGCGATTTTTCACTCTTGTGTTCGGTACATTGATTTACTTGAATCGATCACAATTATCGTCTTAAATACTACAACTGCAATGCATTCGAACACAATTGTGCTCAATTAAATATATGGGTTGCATAATCCGTAATAATTGCATGCACGCAACGTGAGCTAATTACGTGGAAGCAACGGCCAGGTGATGTAACGGCGACATTCCTTTACCTCTGTTTATCTCTATGCATGTCCTTGCATTATAATATTTCGCTCAATTATAAGTGGCTAGAATATAGATAAGTATATAGAGAAAAGCGTGTCGAGTTGACAGACAGATATTCTATAGAACATTGCCTTCAAAGCTAAGTATTAGGGCTTCGAATCCCTCTAAGGCTAACTGGGAATACTGATTTGTGAATTCAGTCACAAATCAGTATTCCGCCCTGTAGTTTTTTTTATCTTCACGTAATTTCCCATACTGGCATAGTAGAGTAGGCAGAGGTTGATGATTATTGGGGACAACATGCTAACGGTACAGTTTTATTACATACTTACATATATTTACGTAGATAAATATTCACACACACATATATATATATATATATATATATATATATATATATATATATATATATATATATATATATATATATATATATATATATATATATATATATATATATATATATATATATATATATACATATATATATATATATATATATATATATATATTGATCCATGACCCGAGTACAAACATTCGTCTTCATTACCCCGACATCTTTCCCCAACCCGATTCGAACCCGTAATACTTAGCTTAGGGTCATGGGGCAGTATATAATAGTTTAAATACGTAATAATGGTGCAATGTTGTATTGGCGTATAAATTACACGTATGTATATGTGATGTATATATGTACATATAACATGTATATATCGTTTCATATGATGCCATTTACATATAATAAATGGCAAAAGTTGGCATGTGTCGTATAATAAATGTTTCTGAAAGGTAGATTCTGGGACGAATGCAATATTAATCTAGGATCTCTTAGGAATCTAAATCTCTTAGCATAGTCGAATGGTTGGATGGACGGAATTCGAGTCAAGAGATTCGATTTCGATCCTCAGATAGCAGGTTCGTACCAATGGGTTTTTTTAAAAACTTACGTTCGAATAATATCGTTGACTGGGACATTAAGACGGCGACGGGCTCATCACCCGTCACGTTGTCCCAAAAATATCTTCGGTGGAAAGTAGGTCGAAACGACTTATTTGTCTAGACCTCTGTCTATCCCTGTATTGGAAATTTCGTGAAGGTTTTCTTTCTTAGGAATCTAAGATTAATAGATTAAATATATACCATTTATTAAGACAAAAGATCTTGCCTTAGTTACACAATAAAAACAAAATAATGCACTATTACGAGTGTTAGTTCTGAATTAATAGGACCATCATAGGTTAGATAAGTCAGTTTAATTTTTTCAAATATTACACAAATTACACAATAAGTTTTATTGGCAAAACTTTAATCATATTACTTATTTCTCTCATCATTGCCTTAATAGGATTTTGTGCTCTCACATATTACATGGCATATTAGACTACTATTTTACTATGTCATATAATGAGTTGTAATATATGAGCGTGCGCAGTCCACTCGAAGTTTTTTTGCTTCGCATCGTAGGTGGGGACCTCGAGATAACAAGATAGAGATAGAGTACGGGACTCCATTGTTCCATTTGTCTTATTTATCGTTTTACACTGGTTGTAATTTAAGAGAGGGACCAGTTTTTTGTGTATCTGACTTTAGTAATTAACACAATGCTCGGGGGATACGGGAACGGCGGGGCGGGGGAGGGATGGGAAGGGTTGTCTTTTTCTGTCTGGTGATTTGTGTTCTTAGACGGTCTAAACATTTCGATGGCGTGAGTGATGACGGCCGCTTTGTTTAGGTTTATTGAACTAGTAATGCGTTTTGTTTTGTTTTCAATAGATAATTAAATTTCTTGTTTGATTTTTTTTTCGTCGTGTTCGAAATCTCCGCTTACATAATAACAGTCTTGACCTTAGACATAAACGAGAAAAACAAGTTTTTTTTTTTTTTTTTTTAATATTAATAGACATTAGTAAGAAGGTCTGTCTTCTGTATACGCGCATGATGTTGAAATTTCTTAAAATTAATGCTTATTTTCTTAATAGGTAATTCATGCAAATATGCCAAGAGTGGAATCGTTGGATGTAGGCGAGACAACACGGCTCTAGCGTAATCGACAATCGCTCGACTTCGTTACAACGCACGGTACACGGGTATGTAGATACGATTCCGGCTTCGCAATGTTTCCTGTAGATAAACAAGCAATTATACGCCTGATACTGGATAGATCGGGGTAGAAATTTATTCAATTGCTGTACAAATTAAATTCGAAATGTTTTGTTTGTGAAAATGTTTATTTTTGGATTACATTTTGCGGTCTGACGTGTTAGGGAAAAACAAAGTTTACAACCAACTAAGTTTACAACGATTGCTACTATAGTACTTATGGTATCAAGTTTTGGTTAGAATATTGATTTTACATTATACGTGAAGAGAAAATTCAAATCGTTATTCCGAGTATCGCCATTAGTTTACCGAATCACTGAAAGTATCAATTTTCAACCTATTCTGATAGAGCAGAGTTATCTTTTAACGTATTTCGTTTCACAGTAATCGCTGATAGAGATTGTGCGGGGAGCCATTAAAGCCTTTCAGCCTCAACACTCGAACGCCGGAGACGCAAACTTAAAATATTTTATCGTCGCGAAAGCTCTCGAACACACGAAGTGCAGTTGCTTGTTTCTCAACGCGACACAATGTTCGCGGTAACACCGCAATAATTTTGCTAAATCGACGATTATTTTCCGTCGGTGAAATCGTCTCGGGCCGTTCGTATTTAGCCAGCGATCCGCTTTAAGAGACGATGCCCTTAGTTGCGTTACAGTGATTTTCAATATCTACACAAAACTTTCTCTCTCAACACCTCGGACAATGTTTATAAAGTCATCGCCTCTCTCATACACCGGTATATTTCTGGTTCGTGTCGCTGAATACATTAGCAGTGGGACTATTATAGAGGTACGTCTGATTTATAATGCACATGCAATAGTATGTGGATTAAACGATTTTGTCCATTGATAAGTCACGATAGCAGAGTGGTTGAGTGATTCGAGTCAATAGACCCGAGTTCGATCACTAAGGCCAACGTACCAATGGGTTTTTTCAGTACCTACTTATGTACGATGTATAAAAAAAAAATCTTCATGCCATTTCCTCCAATACAGGGAGTATTGGAAATGGCATGAAGATATTTTTTATTGATTGACTGATTTTCTTTTGGTGTATTGTACACAATGTCTTACTTCAATCTAGAAAAAAAAAAATAACCTTTGAAATGTATTTTTCGATGTACACAGATAATATAGAATAAATTTATAACCATACGAAGTCGGTTCAGAATACACAATTTTGACCAATTTTTATTTAACTTTTCTAATATATTCTCTCAGTAAATTATTGGTTGTATATCATCGAAACGAACCAATTCATTTCTTTGAAAGTATCATACAATTTTGTCAGAAACGACGGGCGGTCGATTTATGCCTGCCTCTCTGGAATTGATACGTTTTTATTTACGCCACGGTATCCATTTACCGTGAGTTGCTTTATGACGGCGTAGGTGTGTTTATGGATCGAGAATTTGGGAGTCATTTTTCAGGGAGATATTAATTTATTGAACGGTATCAGCGGTCGGCGGACTGGTTGCGCTGTTTTTGGGGACAGCGTAAAAACAAACTCGCCTGCCCATCTCTGCTCTGTCCTGTTTTTTACGCGATCGCACGATGCGTGAGCTACTTTTTGGCGTTTTTTCTCTGCTTCGACTATTAAGCTTTGTCTCGAATTCGAATAATAATACTAGATAAAGCAATGTAAACGTTGTATGTGGTGCTGTAGTAAGAGGCGTGTGTTCTTAGAATATTAAATTAAAAAAAATATCTTCACGCAATTCAAATAAAATATCTTCCCAATACAGGGGTAGACAGAGGTTTAGTCCAGACAATTAAGTCCCTTCGACCCACCTTCCACCGAAGATATTTTCGGGACAACGTGACAGGTGGTGAGCCCGTCGCCATCTTGATGTCCAAGCCAACGATACAATTCGTACATAAGGTTTTGGAAAACCCATTGGCACGTGCCTGCCACTTGGGGATCGAACTCGGGTCTCTTGACTCGAAATTCCGTCCACCCAACCGGCTATCGTGACTTTTACTTTTTTAGAATATTAAATTGATATAAAAAATATTGATTAGTATGTTCACGAAATCCTATGTTTTCTTTCCATGTGTTCCTTCGCTGCTCTATGTGTTGTTTATTAATTTTAATATTCATTTCGACAAGCTTATCATCAGTAGTTTATTTAAAAATTACAATTATTGTATATTGATGACAGTTATTTAGTAATCTTTTAAAATGAATGCTTCGCCATATTGCTCGGGTAATTTGCACTTGTTTCAAGGAAAAGTATGGCTATTTAATTGGCATTTACATTTCACATTCTTACGTGGCCATATTTAGTTTTTTCCTGTTGTGTATCATACGACTTGTCACAACAAGTTTGTCAATATTGACGCCCTCGCTGCACCCTGATTCTGCTAATTAACTGTGATTATTATGTCTGCCGTGCACAGTTTACTTATTGTAGTTTTATTTTTTGTATTTTAAATTAAGCATAGAAAAAACATTGCCAAAATCTTACCTTCTGTCTTTATTTTCTGCAGTAGCAATGCTATTACTAATGTTGTTGTTAACCAATCCAAGTAAGCTGCTTTGCATCATATCTTTTTCTCTACCCACTTTTATTTATTATAGTTTTATTTGGTATTTATTTCTCTTATCGTCGCATCTTAACTATACCAAAATGTAACTAATTACTATAAATTGTGTTACTAACATTATCGCCGAAATAAGACAACAATGCAAATCGGTAAATTACAGAATAAGTTGTAGATAAAAAGAAGCTATAACAATTCTGCAGATTCGTTAAGATATAGTCTCTTTGATCTGACATGTTGGTGCGCTTACTGTTGCTTATCGGCGGATCGCACGCACATGGCAATGAACTTGCGGCGCACGCGCGCGTTTTTGGATTGACGGCATCGCCTTTGACACAGTAAATATTCTTTTGATGTCACCGCTTTAATAAGCAACATGTTTATTAATAAAGTTTGGAATAAACTCCACCCGTCTGCCAAGATTGTAAAAGGCTTGTAATACGACATCACGATTCCCAGCTCAGCCTTATTTAATTTCTTTGCAAAGCATTAGTGTCACATGTCACGAGTTTCTTTTCTAAGACTTTAGCCGTGGTTTTCTAATTGACCATAATATTAACGTCTAATTCGAACATTCTTGCGATAAACCTACCATTTTTATTAGAGTATGATTTCTTGTTGATTTTGCCTTCGTCGGCAACGTTTATTCTTTACTATGTTGTGTTTAATACGATACAAGTTAGTTATATAATACATTCACATTAATTATTATTCACCAGTAATTAACAGACACTAGTAAAGTAAAGGTCACCAGTAATTTCAAATTTAATATATTTATTAAATCTTGAATGGCGGTCTATTTGGGCATTAGAGTATAATTATACCTTTCCACCCATGAATGTCTAAAAAATCAAAAGGCGACTATAGAAAAAGCCTTTAAATGAAGTTAATAAAAACAAAATGGCCTGATTATGGCGGACAGAAAAGCGTCCAATATGCAAGACATTTTTTTATGAAATGTCCACCTTATGGTAAGTAGCTACTGAAACCCACATCACCTCTAAACCATTTCAATAGAAAAAACTTACAAGTGCGTTTTTACCCATAAGGATAAAGATGGAATGCTACATTCATTGCCCGTGCCTACGTTCGTCCGTTATACCCTTCAAGCAACAACACGACAGTAACAAAACAGTTATCTGGAAAGAATATAACAAGTCCTCCTAGCAGGAGAGCCCTGTGACCTACAGTAGATCAATCAAGTCTTGTAAATTATGGTTAGAAAACATCACTCCGTAATCGCAATTGAAATTTCTTTGATAATAGATATTTGACGAGGCAAAACAACTATTTCAATTCCGTATTCGAGAAGATTCCCCAAGGTCCGTGCTGCAGACCGCTGGGCGTCACAACGTGCGACAGCTCGGATGGCGCAACGGTCAATTACATTTCACCTCGCCATTGTTTACGATTCGTGTTCATCATCGGAAGATAATGAATGTTCCGCAGTGGGTACATTTAGTGAATATAAAAGTAACGGAAAATGCACTCTAAGGATTGCGCGTGAGGTATGTTCTTGTTTACTCCCGTCGGTTGATGCATGATTATTTTTATAAGTAGGTCACGCATACGTTGAAGAAGTGTGTTATGAGTAAATAAATACTTAGCATTCTTGTATACGAACGTTTTAAAGTTGTAGTAATTATGAAGTAATAGTAATTTATCTTTCCTATTCCACGTTCTGCACGTACACGCTCCTTCACGCTCTGTTGGGGGATTTATAGATTAGAAATTTCGGGATGCCATTTCAACACAATTCTACAATACTTATTGAATGCGTACAAGAGGCATAGGATGAGTATAAAGTCGCGTTAAGTCATAGTTTCTAGGCTAGTGATACAATACGTACATTATTTACTCTCGTGGGTTTGTATTAATTCTCCAATCATGGCTATGAAAGACAAAGTAATGCCTGGGAATGTCTCGTTACTGGAAGATAGTCTTTACTTTGGATCCATAAATAGTAGCTCATACTGTCAGTATAATTATAACGGTTTGTCTTAAAAGTTTAATGAAATTCAAGCGATCGCCACGATTTATACAGTGCTAAGTGAATACATTCAAAGTGTTGAGCGCTCACTTGTATGCGATTATTTGCAGCGACAGCTTATTCCGGATTAAAACTACCTCGTCACTACGAGCTTAATTTGAAGGCATAAAATTAGAACTGCGACTTATCCCGTCACTGCAGGATACACGTCGGACTGTAACGGAGGCGAGAAAAATAATAAAACCCCAAGTACCGTTTCGTTCCGCTGTAAGTGGTTTCACGGCTGGCGATCATCGGAACCTCGGCGGTATGAAATTGGTGGCGGTGTCGTCGACCGCCGAACCCGCGAGGTTCACGACCGTCACGGCCGCTACGGCGCAAATAATGCGCGCCAGATGCGAAGCGGGCCGGTCTTTTGATCTGACGTTCCGCGAAAGTAACCCCATCCCGTCCCGATCTTATCGCCGAATCGACGATTCGTCGTGGTGGGTGGGTTAGACTTTCGGGGCGCAAAGTATCCCGCTTTTTTGTTACACCCAGGTTACACTACTTAAGATTTAGGTGTATGAAAATTCAATATAAACACCCTTATATAATTTTGCAGATTAGTCTCTCACCGTTTAAGATTCCTTTTCTCATTATGCGTGACGTTTTAGGTTATAAAACCTGATAGAAATTGCTTTTAATTTAATTTGTGGTTAACGTAAGTGGGTTATACATTTGTAAGTGAATTCCTCTTTCTAGCATGTAATGAGTGTTTGTTATCTCAAATAAGTAAATAAAATATAAAAATAAAAAATGACTACTACAGTTCATAACACCTGCAAACCATTTCAAAAGAAGACAGTTTCAGATTATTTTATGTCCGCTAAAGTGGCGTTAATATGAAAAATAAAGTGTTTTATATTCCCAATTGCTGATGTTAGTCAGCAATCTACACAATTCTGTCTTTTCGAGCTATATTTCTCCAGAGTTTATCATAGTGTCTGTGTCCTAGCGAACGATACAAATAGTAAATAGTTTCAAAAAAATAAAAGCATTTTATTTTACAATATACACTGCATACACAAACATTACACATTCACTTAATCCACATACTTGTACAGTGAATCTATACTAGCAATCACAAGTAATAACTACTAAGCAAATACTTGGATAAATTTTAATCCAATATGATAAAAAGAAACAAGGATTTAGTAAATAAAACGTAATAAATTAATTTCTTGTTGTATATTTTTGCATTTGTTCCCAATTCGCGTTGTTCCACGAGTTTTATTACATATTGTAGGCTATCGTCTAACAAAAAGCCAGGAAACAAAGAATAAACTTAATGCGATTAATATGATATGATAATATTGGATCGTAAAGTTGCTTAATTGACAACCTAGCTACTTAATGTTGTTGTTTTAATTGAATAAAAACGTCCCTTAAATATATCATTGCAGTTATTTTCTTACAAAAATAAAGAAGAGTGATTATACCAATTATTACTGGCGTCCACTTCATTAACCATTAACAATTTGTACCGACCTACACCGTCCATACAATGTATTTAATGGGTAAATAAAGACACAGATCAATCGATTCAATTAAAGAAACATTCAACAATGACGGAGTTCCGCATGCTCATTATGGGTCGTCCTTAAAATGTATTGTCATTTTTATCGACCCCCCTCTCTACTGGAGACGGTCGCAGACGGGCGAGATGACAGTTTGAACTTTTCAATCCAACGCAGTTTCACCTAATTTGGTATACGTACGGCCAAAAGTAGCGACAATAAATCACAGCGGTGCGTCCCGTTTGATCGCTCCGATATGTAAACATCTTAATGACATATGAGGAGTGATCGTGATGTACAACACTGTGTTGCTACGGTGTGACGTTGCAAGTTGCGAGATTTAGCGGTGTGCGCGGGTTTACCAGCTTCCAAATGAAGTAAAAATAAATAAATATCTTCACGCAATTCCCAATACAGGTGTAGACAGAGGTCAAGTCGAGACAATTAAGTCCCTTTGACCCACCTTCCACCAAAGATATTTTTAGGACAACGTGACAGGCGGTGAGCCCGTCGCCGTCTTCATGTCCAAGCCAACGATATAATTCGTGCACAAGTTTTTGAAAAACCCACTGGTACGAGCCTGCCACCTGGGGATCGAACTCGGGTCTCTTGACTCGAAATTCCGACTACCCAACCATTTGGCTATCGTGACTTATATCCAAATGAGATCCAATGATTTTTTACCTTATCTGTACATGTGCCTTGTCCTAACCCTAGACCCAAAGGTGATGTTGGGCTCGTGCCAACTAAAACCATGGGGCTTTGGTGCTCTGTCGTCGCCGCATTTCAGCGTGGCTGCTCTAGCCGCGTGCCGGGTAGTAGTAAATTTGATGACATAATCCTATCCTACTAAGATTCAAAACGCAAAAGTTGGTACAAATGGATGGACGGATAATTTAGACTTTGACACTTTTTCACTCAATTTTACACATGTGACCTAATTATAACCGGGAAAATTGTCCGTCTTATTATTTGTTCAACCACAAGTATACAGCAGGGTGCTATATTGTTTTTTTGTTGGGTTGTATTTGTGTTGTAAATTTGCAAACCATCGATTCCGTTTTTCTTGGTTATTTAGGGATCGGATCTCAACAGGAGATCTGTAAAGACAGAGCACCGTGTTGACCCTGGTTAGACGCTGGTAACCAGAAGGCACTGCTTCGTCTAAAGAAAAAAAGATGTTTTAGTAATGATTTTTATTAGCCAAGTCACTATAGCCGAGTGGTTGGGTCATCGGAATTCAAGTCGAGAGACTCGAGTTCGATCCCCAGGTGGCAGGCTCGTGCCAATGGTTTTTTTTTTCAAAACCTATGTCAAAACCTAACCTAAGACAGCGACAGGCTCACCATCTGTCACGTTGTCTCAAAATATCTTCGTGGTCGTGTAGTAAATAGTCTCGTGGGTCGAGGGGACTTGATTGTTGTAGATTAGATCTATCTATTAAAACAACAGAATACAGGTATTGGGAATGATGTGAAGATATTTATATATTTTTATTGGGGAACCACGCAAGTTTCTTTTAAAACATCTTATATCTAAAAGTAAGATTATATTTGTTTCTTAGTATATATCATAAGCTCATAACTTGCGCTCGGCACCTGCATCTTCCGAGCTCCGCGTATTCGTCTCGCCGGCGCCTGCTCTGCTCATACAATATTAATGCGCAGCCGCCGACTGCGACTAATGCCCGCCACACTACCAATTAAATACCTATTGATCACAGAAAAAAATCCAACACGGTCTTAGAAAACCCATAGAACAATTTAGAGAACTATCAACTTGTAAATGTCTTGTTTACAGTGGGCACAAAGTCCAGACAATAAAAACTATGCGGACGCGACGCACCGGGATGCAGCGGGCGCCGATCTGCAATTGACTTATGTAACGTTTATTTTTGTCGATGCCTTTTTTCAAAGTATGCACGAATGTAATTCTGTGGTCTGCTTACAAACTGGTTCTTTGCAGTATTTCTTTGTGAAAAACTCTATTCTGTTCGTATTTAAAACTATAACGGAATATCCATCAAAATTTATGATTTTATAATAATGATGTAAAATGAATGAATAAAAAAAAATTGTTTTTAGACTATTAACATTGTTAAGGTAACAAAAGCAAGAAATTTTGTTGATCATATACATCCATCCATAATCACCCTTCTTTAGGCGATCTGCATCTACTCATGTGCATTAATTGTACTCATTACTTTTCTATTTTTCAGAATATTGTTTGTATCAAACAGAGCTCGAAAACATATTAATGAATGAACAAAGATGTGTCTCTACGTAATGGAGGTTCTATTATACCACTTAGTTATAGATATGTCCTCACATTCTACTTCTTACTTCCCACATTATAATGTCGCTGACTGCGACAGATCTCCGTTCACGGATGTCATTATTATCGACGCATGCCAATCGCACGATTATATCGTAATACCGATTAGAATTTATAATGTCGAGATTCTTATTGAGATGGTTTCATCGCGTGGGATTACTGTCGCTCTAGTTTGTTCTCACCGGCTGCCTGGTGACGCTGTAATTTGTATGAATGTGCAACCGCGTAATTTGAGTAGGGATATCTGAAGTATTTACATCACATAATATGTTTGTTCTCTATTTTTATCCAGTCAAAGAAGATTTATCGATCAGTGCCAGAATCTAACACAATCGTAAAATTTTAATCGTTTTAATTCGAGCAGTGTCTTTGTTAGTCTTAATAAATACATGTGTTATATCTAGTTATGATATTTTTTTTAAGAAAATAGTGAACGTAAGTCTGCCATCATCACTGTCGATTAATAAAAAGTAAATCAAGAAGTTACCGTGGAAACAATTCGCGTAGTTCCGTATTGCCTTAACGTTAGACGAACCGGCGAGCAAATTGCTTAGAGCCGTAAACAGAGGCTCGCTAACAAATGACTACTGATAGTTATTGGTGTGGCTGGTAACTTGTCTGGGGGTCAATTGGCCCGGCGGTGTCCGTTGAGAGCCCCCTTTCTCACGCTCGTTACTGCGCCTTGGATGCGCTTTGTTCCTATTTGTAAAGTGCTTACTGTACCATGTTAGGTGCTTAGTGTTTTGTAGATACAAGATTTTTGAGTTGACGTTTTCTTTTCGATTCGAATTAAAAGGATTTCAAGACTTAAAATAGAAGTTAGTATAGTATGTGGAATAGAATTCGTAAAGCTTTAGGATTTTTTTTTGCTTTGTTTGAAGTTCTCTCCTCACCTCTTAGACGCATCAGCGTCAGCTCGTGGCTGAAAGGTTATCATTCCTTCTTCCGGTATACAGTGACATTTTCGTAGCTGTTCCCTTAGTCACCTCTGACAACACCCATAGACGAATGAACTGGGTTGATATATTCTTACACCGTAACTACCTGCTAATGTTTTATTCTTTTTAAAGTTTCCTTCTTATTTTTTTATTTATCTTTATTGAATAATAGTCTTGTCAACATCTGCGTCTTATAAGTTTAAGGTCAGGAGTCGAAGTCGTCGGTCCTAGATGCTGGGTACGTCAGCGTAGATGTCGCTCGTTGCGGTCAGTTAGAAACATGCCCCACCAATCGAACAGGAAATGCCACTTTTGGTTGTGATGGTTGTACATAATATTATTTACTGCTTGAGTCAACCAACGAGAGTAGGTTCACTATTATTATTTAATTTAACAATTTATATACACACAAACATTGAACTTGTTTATGCCTTTGTGCAAAATATCGGTATTTTATACAGGAATTTTGTACAAAGGCTTAGTTTATTTCATTTTGTAATTTTCCAGCATGCCTGGTACTGGAGAAATATTAAACGAGATGCAACGAGTACTAAAATATATTAATAAAAGTACTTCCTGTAAATACATACATACGATGTAACAACCACACTGAAATAACTATTGTGATGCTAAAAGAAATTGCTATTTAAATTTCTTATTATGTTATATTTGTTATTCTTAGTTATATATACTATTTATTGTATTAGTAGTTACTTTGTACCGTACCTTTTAACTCTAGATCAAACGAAAGTCTATTATATATTTCTTTTATAATAATGCTGCATCTATATTTTATCTAGAACACAACAGGGATTGTACTGCTCATAGATAAAATACATGTGTATTTGGATGGTGATACTTAGGAGGAGTATTAGCCACCTATTATTACATCATCTTTGTTGCTCCATATTATTACATATATTCTACGTCCCGCAATACAGACAATATTAGTCTGCATAAGCCAAAATGTCCTGAACCAAGAATGGAAGTCAAAAGTTTTTTTTTATATATTGTACACTGTCATAAGAAATTCAAGTAGGGGATGTAAGAGGCGTCTGGTGCGCGAAAACTTGAATTAATTAGAGTGGATCAGGTGTCTAGAGTGCACCTGAACTGTTACTGGAGTCTTCTTCTTCTCTGGAAAGTGTCAAGTCTCCAACAGTGACCGGATAGTTTTTTAAATAATTTATTTATGTCTAGTTTCTGCAAGGCAATTCGTCCACTTTCCCAAAATTCCCGCGGAATATTTTTATTTTCAAGAGTAAAAAATGGAATTTTTCTCTTCGGTATCCCAATACGACAAATTAAAATCCGTTAAACAAAATCATATTTACAGATCTCTCCCAGAGAAACTTGAAACTGGTATCAATGTCCAAGGCATTATGACGGGTGAAATCGTCGTCGCCTTAATGTTATCCCAAATTAGCTCCGATGTAAAGATTAAACTGTCCACCTCTGAACACCATCCTGGTATTGGGAATCCTAACGACCGGATTCCCAATACTATCCTCTGATTACCTTAGTATTGGGAATCCGGTCGTTAGCTTTCACTATGTCACTTAATATTTACTTTTATTATAAATCAATAAATTATTCCATAATTGAATAAAATACCAATTAAACAATTAATTAAATACGCACGCGGAACTTGGTAATCGCTTAGCTTTATCGGTCGATAGTTATTAATTGATCGGACTAATACAGCAAAGGTCGTCGGCGGGCGCCATCAAAGTGGTTTCATCGATATTAATGGCAAGGTCTCGACGACGGGATGACGAGGCAACATGTGCCACGTTATTGACAATGGAAATTCTTAGTATTCTGGTAATTTTAAACGGGTCAAGGTTTGAACTGTTGACGCTACTAAATATGGACGGGGATACTGTTTTTGCATATGGTACGTTATTGACTCATAGTATTGTACCATGTTGCTGAAGTGGCAGCGGGACCTCCGTCCTCATTGCTCGAAAAACTGATAACCGTTGGGGGAAAAAAGGGTCTCGATTGGAGCCTCGTAGAAGCAAACGCAGTGTCTAGGATCCGTTACAAGATAAAGTGACGAACTGCATGTAATGAGGGGAGTAGCTGGATGCAGGTGCCTGTGGTTTTTGTTGGAAAATTTTGAAGGAGTTCAGCAGTGGACTTTTCATTAGGTTGTAAAGAAGAAGAACTTATATTGCTATATACGTTTTTATTTTTTATTGAAAATCAAACAGCTATTAAACATTAGCTAATTATACCAGCGACTCTGTACATTCGATTAATTTTTATACTTTAGTAACAAAAAACATTTATTGACTCAAAAAAAAAAGATTCCTATTGCTATCAGTGTCACATACAATATCTCCTTATCAAATACTTGATCCGATGTTCTGCTGTGGTGTTGTGGAAACGCCCCGTACAGAGTGACTTTCGCTTTGATGATATTATAGTAATATTCGCTTTACATACAGATTTACATCTATGACGCACGTTATGTTTGATCGGCTGGTGTAATTAACTTCTACTGCGGCTAAGACTATGCAGTTCTTTTCAATGTCATACTATATTTATTTAATTTTGGTTTATTATTACACTTGAATAAATTAGGTATTGAAAAGTGGGTATCACTAAAACATTGTTTTTTGTGATATTAAAATGTGTCAACTTTAGTGTCGTTCTTATATTGACGACACCTTTGTAATGTCACGTATACTTATCAATTTCTAGCTTTGGTTCACGGCTTCACAATATCCGAGTGGTTGGGTGGTCGGAATTTCGAGTCAGAATGCCCGAGTTCGATTCCCAGATGGCAGGCTCGAACCAATGTTTTTTTTTTTCAAAAACTTATGTACGAATCGTTGGCTTGGACATTGAGACGGCGACCGGTTCACCACCTATCACGTTGTCCCGAAAATATCTTCGGTTGAAGGTGGGTCGAAAGGACTTATTTGTCTCGACTAGAACCTCTGTCTACTCCTGTATAAGGAATTGCGTGAAGATATTTATTTGTTTGTTTATTTATTTATTTATTTATTCACGGCTTCGCCTGCCTTTAAGGAGCTTATAAGTTTATAACGAGAAAAATAGCAAATCATCTTCTCCAGTGTCCAATTTATAACAAAATTCATTAAAATCGGCTGATCGGTTTTGGCGTGAAATCGTAACAAAAAACAAACTGACTTTATAATAATATTAGTAAAGATTACTGAAATTATCCGATATTTGAATAAATTGCCTAACCGTGCCACAGTTCTCACGATATTAAAACACATTCAGCCACACGGATTAAGTATTACTGAATTTACACAGTACTGTTACTAAATTTCAAAGAAAAAAATATATATTCGAAACGGTGTCCTATTGTATCGCCTTGACCCAGAGGTCGGACCGCCGAAACACTGTAATTACAATTGTAATAAGCCCGTAATTGAAATTACGCGTGTAATTGCACAGCACATTCCGCGGCGGTACGTGAGCCGGTGCGATTGTTCGACACTTCGTTCCGTGTTTGCGTTTCCCATGACCCGAGCCGCTTCAGCTGCGGCTACGGTTGCCAGCTCCGGTCTCTTTGGTTTCGGGACATAGATTTATTTTATTTGTCTTCACGCATAGTCCCGACGGGGTAGACAGAGACAACAGATCGCCAAGTGTCACGATCCTTACATACCTCTTTCGCTACTTTCAATTCATTATTTTCTTCATACATTCACGTCTAGGTATTTCGATGTGTTCTTAATTTAATTTCAGGAACTATGCATGAAGATATTTATTTATTTTATTTTTATTTTCCTTTACAATTCGTTGGTGTCTCTTCCTTCACAACTTACAATAAAACATGTAATCAATAGTTTAATAAAAGTAATAATTGCGATATTATTGCTCATCATTTGTAACCCAAAGGAGACCGGGAGATTTTAATTTTTGCGTTCGAATCCGGGGAAATCCGGGACAAGTGGCAATCCTATTTGAGACATATAGACCCTTCCGGTGCACTTTTCGGTTCTAATCAAACATAGCTTATTAGCCTCGAGCAAACAAGACGTTACCTTTGCGGTCTGTAGAAAATTATAAATCATCGGAACTAATAACTTATAAAAAGAGGTCTTGCCGTGTGTCTCAGGACTCAGAATCAAATACATTTAACATCTATGTGTTATGGAACGAATCTATTTTTATATTCCTTGCATGTGGTCTTTCAAACAAAATAAATAACATGATTGTAAATACATTTCTATAAAACATTGACGAATATATTCCAAGACGTACATACATACGTGTATGTATATACGACGTCATAACATCAGTTAACGACAAGTAATTTCTTACGTGGAAGCATTCGAACAGAAAACATCGTCAATCGTCTACCGGCCAGGTCAAACGACGTGCGATCCGCGTGGGATGAACGAATGAATGAATGGGAACCGAATGTGTGTCTCGAACGAACGCATCGCGCGATGTGAATGGGCGGCCCATTCAGTCCCACGAACGGGGTCCGTTGTTTGCGACGGCCGCGGAATTGAAATCTACCCGCTGAAGGTATTATTCCGTGTTGTCATAGGAAATGATTGCCTTTCGCGACAAAAGCCAAAAGATATCATGATGCCGTATGTAGGTATAAGAATTGCTAATTTAAAACATAAACTAAAATAAGTATGTAAGAAAATTTAAACACGGTTGGGCTATGACTAAGACTAACACATAGGATACATATTTCCCGTGGATGATCTGAAACATGATTTTGCTTAACTTAGCTTGGTGTCCCGAGAGACGTGTATACTCCAGGGAAATGAAAAATCCTACGGAATTTTGAGATAATCCGCAGACAAAGTCGCGGGTAGCACCCAGTATTAAATACATCAAATACACTTTTATCCTAGGGCATCATATAAAAAACGAATTAAACAAAGTATCATAAAAGTTTATGGTGTTACATTAATTAAACAAATTAAACCCTATAGTACATAAAAACAATAATTACGTTACGGTCTCCTGTTAACCGGTGTAAAATGGTACATCAGTTGTCCTTTATATTTAAAATACATGGATGTTACAATAAAAAGGATTTAAATTGGTCAGTTAACAATAGCACACCACATTTCAAGTTAACAAGTCGTATCCATAAGGGGCGCTAGAGCGAACGCTAATAGCGAACCAAATAGGGATTTATTGCTATCAATACACTTAATTGGTTCAACGAGACGAGTCACCACGAGACAATTCATTTCCATATCTGTTAGAATATAAGCATTTCTACCAAATAAAGAAGACATGTTTAGTGCGTAGAGAAAATGTGGTTATGTTTAATATATTTGACGTTTCTTATAATATATGTTATGTAAGTGTAACAAAGTAGGTATGTAGGTATAAAACCTGTTTGCGTTAGTATAACAAAGAATCTAAAAAACAATGCTGTAATGAAGACATTTTTAGGACTCGAAAAAACGTTAATATTTTGTGACTATAATTTGAAAAACACATACCGGCAGATTACAAAATCCTTTGTCAAATTAATTAAAATTTAAAAAACACATTCATTTAAATTGATTGGAGTAATTGAAACCTAGTTGAAAATTTATTATCTTGTTTAAGATCAGAGAATTAATGTAATCATCGAATGTGTTTTATAAGCAATAACACGAGATGAAATCCAATAAAATATTAACAACGTGGCGTAATTCTCAATGAGTAGCCGGTTAGTGCTCAATGAAACGTAATTGGCGATATAGCCGCGGTTCCATCTTGCCAATCGCATAAGCGTTCACGTACACATATCTATTCAATTATGTGAATTATACACACTTTGAAGGCGGTCCTCTTCTAAGAGTTTATTGAACTGTTGCGAATAATGGCATTCACAGGACGCGTTTTAAAACTAAAGTTCCATAGTAGGATGAGGAACGCAATTAATTAAGAAACTTTTCTGTTCACTTCCGTCTCGTAATAAAGCCATCACGTAAAATCCTCCGACTTCCCGGCACCGACCTCCCTCATAACAATTTTCTGAAAGGATTTCTTTGCTCATCTCATTTGATAATTAAGCATTTAAATACTGGTTAACAATTAAATTATTAAAACTTTCGTGAGACATTATCAATCAAATAGTTAAAAACGGGACACTGGGAGTGCGAGGCGAGACTCGTGCGCTAATACTTTCCACTCACCCTGATTTAGGACCTCCGATAGGTCCGAAACTGGTCGGTGCTTACACCGATTATTATAACGTGAATTTAGCCGTTTTTAACTATTTAAGTACTGGCTGTTATATTACTTTTTTTTCTGCAATGTTCATTGAATTTGTAAAAAAAATTGCCTTGTTCGCCTTTTTATTTATATCTATGCGTAATTTAAACACTCGTATACGTCCTTGCGTCAAGCTTTACTTTTGGAAACTTGTGTTAGTAGGAAACTTGAGTGAGTGTATATTTACTCAATTAATTTACAGCGCTCGGGTCGCGACTGCGAATGTATCAGCGACCACCAGAGACGGTTGAGGAAGGAACAGAGAAAAAGTTTATTCACCAAATAAGATTTTTAATATATAAAGATAAAATTTGAGTAGTACTGTAAAAATGTCTGTTACATGGTTTCTTTTGCACCCACTTCCAAAAAAGGAGGAGGTTCTAGGAGGAGGAAAATTATTAAAAGAGAAATATAACTAACTAAATGTCTATTTATTATGTTTCATACATAATTTACAGGATATAAAATGAATAATTAAGGAGTATTTGAAAATCAGTTTTGGAGCAGTTCAGTACTGCAACAATTTACTGAAATGTGGACCGGATTTGATATCGCACAATATGTATTTTTTATTTTTGTTAACATTTCTTTATTATGACGTCAAATAAATAGTTTTCTTTCTTTCTAATTTAGCCTTATCCAATTTTAAAGGTCTAATTTTGTACCCAATAGGGTGTATTTAATGTAACAAGTATCTGTGTCCAAGTCCTTACACCATTACCGCAACCATATCGGACAATAAAACAATGTACATTGGCATTACAAACATTTTATCGCGCAGCTTCCCATAGACAGAACAGAGAGTCGTCAGTCTCTAAGTGAAGCGGGCATTTATGTAAATGACTCGACGCTTGTTGCCCTTTCAATAATATTTTATCGTCTTACAACAACACTTTATGTTTGTCGCCCGGAAGACATCGGTTGCTGTGAGTTGTACGTCTTTATTCGCGGTCCTAATGAATCGCGTTTCTATGAATATTAAGCGACGCTTCCAGCGCTTGTCTGACCGTTACTTACCGAACACCTGTACTCTCGGTGCTGACGGGATTGTAATTATCTCGGTGCGTATCTATTCGTGTATCGGAATCGGTACACGATTGGTGAAGTAACAACGTACTCATCTATCCAGGACTCGAGTATTCTGTTTACGTTTTTCAAATCTAAAGCTAGCCAGTGGTCTTGATAATTTAATCCTTTCGATTCACATTTCACCGGAGCGCATTTTTGGACTACGTTTTGAGTCTATCGACGTCTTTATGTTCAAGCCAACTGTATAAATCGTATATCTCGAAAAAAACTCATTGGTACGAAACTACTAACTGATGATCGACCTCTCTTGATGTTCTCTTGAATCTTACTCCATGCTATCATGACTTGAATAATAATATCATGAATTTTGTAATGAAATAGTTGTTCGATGCTGTGAATAGTGAATGTAATAATTCTTTTTCTAATTGCCTTACTTAATTGGGATTTACCTTGTTTTATTATAGCATAGGATGAATAATATGTATAGGTAAAGAAGAAT
This sequence comes from Sericinus montela, assembly GCA_029286605.1. Classification (NCBI taxonomy): domain Eukaryota; kingdom Metazoa; phylum Arthropoda; class Insecta; order Lepidoptera; family Papilionidae; genus Sericinus; species Sericinus montela. The sequence continues at coordinate 3,345,640 of JAGSMR010000010.1, read as the reverse complement.
CAACTATTTTACAATATAAAACAAATTAAAAAGCATACGTAAACTAAGTAAAATTCTACAAGTGTCTTAGCATTAATATAGAATTTGAATAAAACATCGATAGTGGCGTGTCCTAATATAAGACTCTTAACTCTTTTAATATAAGACCCTGCAAAATAATTCTTATAATTTTTATTTTCAATTACAAATTCACAGCGCTACTTCATAGATCCTAGATAAAGAATATTTACTGCCTATAATAAGCAATTAATTTTCTCGAGGGATCGAAACAATCAATCTTGGAAGTCATGTGGGCTATGCGTATAGGAATTTAGATTGTCGTGTGTGAGTGTGCATTACCGGTGTGAGAGTCATGAATGTTATTTAGAATTGGAAGTACCCGATGACTATCGTCTAAGTTATGAATTGTTCACGCAGCTGTTCCTTCTCTGAGCATAAAAAGTGAGAAAAATACCGGCGTGATTTTATTTAAATTTTATAGCATTCGTTATAATTAAGTGATCAGAAAATAATAAGTCACGATAGCCGAGTGGTTGGGTGATCGGAATTTCGAGTCAAGCGATCCGAGTTTGATCCACAGGTGGCAGGCTCGTACCTGTGGATTTTTCAAAAACTCATATACGAATTATATCGTTGGCTTGGACATACGGACGGCGACGGGCTCACCACTTGTCACGGTGTCCCAAAAATATCTTCGGTGAAAGGTTGGTCAAAGAGACCTAATTGACTAGACTAGACCTCTGTCTACACCGGTATTGGGAATTGCGTGAAATTAAAAAAAACTTGTATTGCATCACAATCAACAATTTGTGTGGTTCTATTGCATATTTATTTAAATACGTTGGAATGTATTAGACCATTGTACTATAATAGACAAGACTGTAAGAGATCATTTCTAATACTGAGGTGACAGAGGTCTAGACAAATAAGTCTTTTCGATCCACTTTTAATAGTAGATATTTTTTGAGACATGACGTGGCATGACTTTTTTTTATTTTAGTATATTGCATTAATAAATCGCTCTAAACATAATAAGTAATCAAATACATGCTTACAGCTTTGACAGTTACAAATTATCGGTAAACATGTCTTATAAATATAATTTAACATTTTGTCGCAATGTGTTGAGTGGCACAGAGGTTTATGAAATAATAATAATAATAGTGACGAGTCGAATGCCTAATGATAATAATTTCACGACTAATGACAATGTAATTATATTTCGAAGTGAACTGTTGGTAACGATTTACGATGCTGCAACATACATTCTTCTTCTACGTCAAATCATCAACATAGTTGTCATTAGAAATAATTATATTTAATTTACGCCTTTGATACAAATTAAAAAATATAAAAAAAAATCTTGCAATAGATTCAGATATATTCATTGCATTGATCCTAAAGTAAGCAGCTTAAGCACTTGTGTTATTGAATCAGAAACATCGAAGGTACCATAAACACTCAGACCCGAGAAAATGTAGAAAAAGTGTTTTCGACATTGACCCGACCGGGAATCGAACTCGAGGCCTAAGACCTGGCTTCATCATAAAAACCAGTGTTTACGTGTGTATGAAAACCACTCACAACAGTTAACAATTAAGTCCCTTCGACCCACCTTCCACCGAAGATATTTTCGGGACAACGTGACAGGTGGTGAGCCCGACGTCGAGTATATTCATCAAAAATACATATAATTTTGTTTTATTTATGTAACATATAATTCAAGCATATTTTTCAATACCGGGGTAGACCAAGGTCTAAAAATTTATGTCCTTTCACCGAAGCTTATTTGGAACAACGTTCTAGAAATAAGATGATCATGGATGTGAGCAAAATGACGATATGATCTTAAATGCAAATGCGTCCTTATTAAGTTTTCAAGCTAAAACTTTCCATGGCCCAAAGATCACGGGTGGACGTGGGCGTGGTGTACTGACCGGAGCCCACGCGTACCCAACAACTCGCATGTCTCTTTCGACATGTGCTTCACATTCAGTTGAGCAACTTGTTAGTTTAATTTATTCGCGTTATGGAAATGTAATTTAGAGACATAAAAGAGCTGCACACTTATAAAAATGTTTAAACTTTGATTTTTTTACGAAATTGGTAATTTAAATAAATAAATAAGTTCGCAGTTGCTTTAAGTGTAACAGATTGGTAGTCGTTGTACTTGATTTTGTACTACGTTCATGTCTTTGTGAGCACAGAAAGGCAAAAGCGATAGCCGTGGGTTTTGTTTTTGTACGTTTCTGCTTACATTAAAGTAACTGTTTAATTAAAGGAAAGATCGTCGCTTTATTTGTTAACTGTATTAATTAATATACAAAAAAATCTTATGAATGCTATTAAATATTTATTTTCTTATTTGCTGCGAGATATATGTTTGAAAATCTACCATCCCTTTTGATCCCGTAGGTGTAGTAAAATGTGATTAAGAGAAATTATTATCTCTATCTGTTCTCTATTTACATCTCTATCTATCTACCTCTAATCTAATCTTATCAAATCAACATTAAGCAGACCGGTTACTAATGGGTGTGGTGTTCTCCTTCTTCTCGGATCCTGTAACACAATATGATAAATATGTTGTTAATTGTTTTCGCATGCGAAATTGAGTATCGTATATTATCGTATATAAAAAAAGTCACGATAGCCGAATGGTTGGGTGGTCGGAATTTCAAGTCAATAGACCCGAGTTCGATCCCCAGTTGGTAGGCTCGTACCAATGGGTTTTTCAAAAACTTATGTACGAATATCGTTGGCTTGGACATAAAGACGGCGACGGGCTCACCACCTGTCACGTTGTCCCGAAAATATCTTCGGTGGAAGGTGGGTTGAAGGGACAATTGTCTAGACTCGACCTCTGTCTACCCCTGTATTGGGAATTGCGTATATTATGTGCTCTGTAACTCTACTGAAATTCTGCAATGTAACCGAGTCTAAGATACTAGGAGATTAATCAGGTTTCGAAAAACTCACTCTTAAATGTATTCCGATCGAGTATCGAACTCCTCTAAGCTTATATCGCATTCAGATCACTCAACCGCTCGTCTATCGTGGCTTCTTTTGATGTGAGTTATACACAAATTTGTTGATATATATAGCGACTACGCGATGTTAATTTAATGTTCTTTTTGTTACAGGTGAGTGTGGACGAGAACTTCGGCGCCTGGTCTCGTTTCCATTGCTGCGGGTCCTAAACGGGACTCAAACTGGTTCGTCGCAAGTTTATAACTGAACAATTACGCCTGGAACCAATTACTCATAATTACAATTCAGTTTAAAACTCTCGACTGCTATTTCACATAAATTTTTATAATAATTCCGTAATTGGTTGCACAGTATTCGATTGTAATGAAAGGTTTCCACATAGTGGTTTATCAGAACAAACATTTATAATGTTGACGTAATTTTTATTTACCTACCGTCCATAATCTCTGTTATGCTAAATACCGGAGTTATCTGATCTAATAAGGATTAACTGTACACGTGTAATGCCAGTTATTTGTTAAGGCGCTGTTCCAATTTACGCACACGTATTAAAGTTGCAAGTAATAAAAGTAATTTAAAGTTTGGTGACCCAATAAAATTTTTTTTGATGTAAAATTAACGTAAATACTTATTAACTTGCATATGCATTGTCGGATGATATGAAAGACCATAGATAAGATGTTTGTGGTGGATTAAGATGAGCTAACGGAACAAAGGAATGATAACTTTGAGAAAATCGGTAAAAATGTGTGTAGAGGAAGTGTGGAAATCACAGAAGTGGGGAGTGTGGCCACTCCTCCTATACAAATTTAACTTATTAGGGTCATAATCAGTGTATTAAGGTTTTGTTACGTCGTCATTGCTGGGCAAACAAAGGCAACTCGCCTTTCGATTCGCTTTGTCGACAAAGTGTTTTCTACTTTAGCCATCACACACGGCTCAGTAATTGGGTATTCATGTTTCTGTAATTTATTTTTCCGCCGCGGACTCCAATTGAATTCGTTCAGTTAATAAATTGAAAGAGAGCTCGGCTGTACAATGTCCAGCTAATTGCATCGGGCGTGTCCGACCGCTCGTCTGCGGCGCTAATGAACGCGTTTTGCATCTCATTGTTGCGTGTTTTAAACTCATTCAAGTCGTTCTTTGCTAGTTTATCGAGACACTCTATGGTTAGGGTATTTGTTGACCTCCCCGAGTCCAGCGTCGTACGCTCCATGGCGCCGCCATCTCTGAAATCTTGGGTACGATACCGGGACGAGGAAATGTATAAAAATCACTCTTTGTCTCGAATCTGGGTGTTTGTGGTACCTTCATTATTTCTGACTCGATGACACAAGTGCTTTAGCTACTCACTTCGGGATCAAGACAATAAAATCGTTTCATATGCAGATATCTAAAGCTTTTTTTTATTTAGTATTTCGCCTAATGGAATTCGATTTGTAGTATTGGGGGTCTGACCTGGAGAAGGATACAGGCTGCTTTTGCTGGGAGAAATTGAAGGTTCCAGCTGGAATTTCAATGTAAAGCGTGGAAGAAGTCGCGAACTGAAACTAGCTTACTTATTAGTATTAGCCGACTCTGCTTCAGTACCACATAGAAATGCAATGAACACCTGTTTGTTTCCTTGATTTAAATTTGTTTTGTTCGTCTAATCTACTCTGCGGTCTTATCTGCGCATAAGACACGGCAGAGAACAAAGAATCCAACGGCTGCATACATTAATGTATTAATTCTGAATAATTTACGTTGTACGCACTACGCAAATAATTATGTTAAAAGGCCTCGAGACATACACGCTCTTTTGTAAAAACATAATCTCAACACTTGGCAGAGGAGCATCTCGAATATTCTATTTTTGTTATTTAATTTTTTCATATTCAGAATCTTAATGGAAACTGGGAAAGTGTTAATTTACCTGTATCTAGTTTAGGAGATTTTTAGAAGCTTGAATTTACATATGCGCGCAGCATATATTAAACTACATGTACACTGCCGCTCCTTATAAATACTTTTTTATCCATTGTAAATTTCCAGCAGTAATGTAATAAATTTAACGTAGCAAAGAAAATTTTAATATCAATTGCTTGAGTTTTTTGCAAATCTTTGAAGGAGAAACATGGGTATTATTACTATGCCATAATAATATTTTATTTTCCACCGTAGAATATGTAGTAAACTCAGTTCTTTCAGTGGGGGCAGGTTTCAACATTGGAAATCAATTTAACCACAATGTAAGCACCTAGACTCTATTACTCTATTACCTTATTAACTTTTGTTACAAAATTCTATGTAAGCACATAGAATTTTATAACAAGAGTTTGGTTCTTGAGGTTGCCTACCAACTACATGAATTATTTCAAGCAGCAATAAACATGATGTTAAGACGTACGACTGAACATTTATATGTGGCAAGACACTAAGAAATTAAATATTCATTATTTCATAGAAAACATTAACAAGTGGTGAGTAGTTGAGTTCAACGAAGGTTGACGTTAAGTGTGTCCGTGTACAGAATGCATCTCGATCGGGCGCAGGTGATTACTCCACGGATAAAATCTCTAACGTCATTACTGGTCGGCATTAAGATAAAGTGAAACATTTTACGGCCCATTCTAACATTTACTAATGTAACAACTATTCAATAAATACATTAGTTTCATGCTCAACAATGTCGCATTAGAATAAGCTGGCCAGTCATTGGAACTCCCATTGTCCTTAGCTTAAGTGCACTTCTTACTTAGCAACTTCTTTGAAATCTAATCTGCACCCCGTTATGATAAGGTTGCGCGCATTCGCAACGTCTAAAGTTCTTAAGTGCATCCAATGAGCGGTAGATTAAGATTCGATGTTAATCGATTATTCCCGGTGTATCGATTCGCGCTCGAGTGGCCGGAATGGCTGCCGACGCATTAATCCCGCCTGTCGTGGAGTCATGTTACGAGCCCAGGATTTGTCGCCGCGATACTTTCACTTTCCATTTAGCGATAGTACGATGAACCGACATTATTCATCGAGCCGAGAACTCTACTGGAATGACTTGGACTCTTATCTTTATGAGACATGTATATTCAGCCATGCGTTATTATTTTGCGTCCGCGGTTCGAATTGAAACTCCGTGATCGTTGACCGGCTGGCATCCCATTCACGCGAAGGCCGAGTGAAAAATAAACAACGCCGGAGACGCCGACGTCGGAGTTACTGTTTCCGTTATTCTAAAATTAAAATGACATATCATAGAGTCCAGACATTCCCGTAGCAGCGTCTGCTTATGAGATTAACAACTGTAGACTGTTGAATTAAAGTAGGAATTTGCATTTTTCAGCGAAGGAAGCGACTGGATCGTCATCACAATGAACACGATTTCAGTGTCGTTTATGACTCACGACCGTCGGAGGCACGTTCATGAGACTTACTACAGACCGTTACGGAGGCGTTTTGAAATTTTGCCAATGGGTGTTTCACAAGGAGCGATTATCGTAAAATCCGTCGGTAGCTGGCAGTGACCTATATTGGGATAGGTCGTGGACGGTATTGACCCCTAATAGATCGCGGCGATTCGGAGTACCACGGGCATCGTAAGATAAGCTTAATTTACTGCACACCTCTGACGCGACAAACGCGCGAACAGAATACGAAATGCCGTTGAGTCTTCGCTGTCTCGACTTTACAGTTATAGCCGGCGGGAAAACACAAACAAAGGGGCGGCTAATGCGTGTTTCGTGTCTCCCGTAGAAGGGCAATGCGGAAATTCAACGCTAACCACAGCGACTTCGATATGGGCCGCTCGGGCCTCGCCCGTCAAATCTCGCACATCTTCCTCTTTATGGCCACTGTTAGCATCGTAACGGTATTTCGTATTGTGTGCCGTCGTAAATGCCGCTGTTCCACTGCCATTCAGTCGTTGTGTAAGAACATTTGATTTATAAATCTTGAGATGTACACATTTCGTCGCTCATTTATCGTCTCAGTTGTCGTTCGACATTTCACATGATGAGGTTTTAAATATTTCTAAAACAAAAAGAAAAGCTTGTGAACTTTTGGATATACTTATTTACGTTTCTTTACTATGTCTAAGTCAATGTTATTCATAAAATATAATGCATTTGAGTGGTCGAACATGACATCTCTCGATCGTTTGCGAATGGCTCTGCAACGCTATCGGGTTCGGCTCATGTCCTTATCACAATATCCATTTCCGCCGATATCAAACACCGGCCCGTCTCCTCCTTGCCGCTCCCCGCTCTGCTCCATCGATGATTTATTTCATCTCATTATCCGACGAAGTTACATATATTCAAAACACGCAAAACTTTCTATTGCCACGGTAACGAATTAATTTTAACACCGTCAACTGATTTTAAACTTGTATTACACTTTTGTAACGAAAACAAGAATATCCCGGAAATACATTCTGATACGCAAACGATCCAACCTTCACTCTTTCGTTCGGCCAATGTATCTAGTACCTCCATAATATTCCGGCAAATTGAAATGCGACAAATGGGGAAACGTCGAATAGTAATAGTAGCAGTCCGAATGGTGCACCCGCGGCTGACCGTTTGTTGACAAATCGTTAATTGGCCGCAATAGCATGATTGCGATCGCCTTGTTCGCGGACTTTGACAAATAGGCTTCGCAAATAGACCAATGCCGTTGTAAATGTTCTAACTTGTCCTCCGATTGGATCGATTAATAATTTCGAACTATTGTAACTTCGAAGTATTGTACCTTTAAAGTGGTACTTAAAGTTTATCCAACGTATATAATAAATGATGACTCATTTAAAATAAATAAATAATCTCCTCATTACAACATGTATCGTAATGCCATTAATACCGTTTACTTATGCTTATGTTGCTCCATAGTTTTTCCGTGCTGCAGAACGAATGTTTCTTCTTGAGTTTTATGTCCTGTGTAATTCCAATTATTTTTCAGGTTTGTTTGTTTTGTATGTTATTTGGTATTATATATTGGTTAGATCGTGAATATAATAAACTATATTTTTTACAATTATTTAGACAATTTTTGCTCAACACCATATCCGATCAACTTTAAGAAAACCGGTGACGGATTTCTGCGTCTAAGGCAGAAGGTGTCTGGTACTGGAATGGTTTCTTTCACGATGACAATAAAAATTTAGAACATTAATATAAGAGTTCGCCACTTTCTTTGCGGTAAAAGATTGCTTTCGCTAATAATGGTAATGGAATATCTGTCGTGTTATATGACAATAATTTACTATTGTAGTTTTGTAATTCTTGACACCGAATGACGTACTTAAATGAATGTATCGAAACATTAATACAATTTTCTTAAGCTTTCGACGAATACAGAACCTCCTCCTTTTTTTAATTCGGTTTTATAAAAATAACTACCATATGTTGTTCGCGTATTGTAAAATAATCCCAATCCATGACAAAATGAAATATGTGCTCTTAAAAGAACAGTTTTTTAACAAAGACCTGCAAACTCTAATATCACATAGCAAAGGTACTCGCGCTATCTCTAATAAAAAATTATATGTACCTGTGTATAATAAGAATAACTATGGAAAACGCACACTCGAATTTATGATTCCAAAATTAATAAACGAATTACCACCCGCATTACGTTACGAAATAAACTCAAACAACATCAAATCTAAATTAACTAACTACTACTTAGCTTTGATGATAATTATGCTACATGATAATTATATGAAATAATTGATAATAATGTTGACATACCCTTAGGACACTCGAACGCATTTTTTTCTTTTTCTTTTTTTATGTGCTCGTCATTGTTATAACGACAAAAACATTCGCACCTAATCTACCCTCACTAAAAATTCCTATATCATGTTCGTAATTATTAATGTAAACTATCTGGTTTATAATAAGTAAACTGCTAAATAATGTTATCTGTATGGACGAACTCCATTGTACAAAAAAAACACTTGGTTTTATAGTACAGTGTATTGTTGTTTTCATTTGTAATTTGTTTTTTTTTCTGAATATAAAATAAATAAAAAAAATAGGCAATGTATTATTAAGCTATTATTTTGATATTCTATAATTTTGTTTATAACACGCTTCTTGCTTTCCTAAAGCCTAACAGCATGACGTAATTCATCGAGCAACGTTTCAACACCGATTGTGTTGATCCGTAGATAAAAAAGGCTTTTGTATGGCGTCGTGAGCAACAGAGCAACCTACATAGATAGCGTTTTTTGACTAATTCAATAATGTGGCAAAACCTCAAGGCACCTGGTTGTGTTCGCAGTGAGGAACAATGGCGCGCGCGACCTTGCGCTCCTTTGCCAATTGCCAACTGCACCCGTCGACGTGACGCCGTAAATTTTATTGGGCTTCTGCGGTTTTGTAAGTGTGTGGTAAAAGGCAATATTGCCACGATATATTTTGAAAGTGGTTTACGGGTCTGTTACATTTATTTCTTTATAAAATATTCTTGGTTTTTCATATAACTTTGTCCGCATGATGGACGATCTCCTTGGACGTGTGGCGTACATAAGTTTTCGTGGTCTCTGAGGTCATAGGTTTGAGTTTCGGACGGGCCAATCTAGAGAACCACTTTTTCTGTATTTTCTCGGGTCTGGGTGTATGTGATGTGATACTTTCGTTGTTTCTGCTTCCATAACACAAGTGCTTTAGCTATTAACTTCGGGATCAAATCTGTGTATGTGATGTTGACCCCATAAATGTAAGAATATTTAGTAATAATGCTTTTAAGTATAGAAGTATGGTTTATATAAAGCTTAGTAGTACAAGAAATACTTGCTTATATTATGATACACATTGATTTAAAGCTTACTATAATAAGCAAGTATTACTCGTACTGTATAGTACGAGTAATACTTGCTTATTAGATAAACATTGTGCCGTATTATCTCCACAGTAAAGAGGAAAGTAGCGAAACTTCACTTGTCGACATCCAACTAACTGTTAAAGTCAAATAATTGCATGCTAACGAAGTTGTTTACATATTGTTTGTCGCTGGCGGCTGACAATATCGACCCACTCTAATTAGCGTCTCTGTCCAGTCCGGAGTGCTTCATTGTCGGGTGCTTCCGTTAGCCCGTTTCTGGGTCGCCTCTCGGAAGCTATCTGCTCGTCAGCTATCGACTCCGGGATCTAGAACTACTAGACGGAGGAGCATTACGTGGCTCGGACCGGTTCCTGTTCTATCGGTTATCTCTTCGCGCGGATATATTATATTGGACGTCTTGATATATTTTCAATTAAACATATCTGAAACAGAATAAGTCTAAAATTCACGATAGCCAAGTGGTTGGGGTGGTCGGAATTTCGAGTCAAGAGACGCGAGTTCGATTCCCAGGTGACAGGCTCGTACCAATGGGTTTTTCAAAAACTTACGCACGACGGCGACGAGCCCACCACCTGTGACGTTGTAAATGTTAATTGTCTTGATTGACCTCTGACTACCCTTGTTTGTGAGAAATATTGGGCAATCTATTAATGTATAATGGATATTTCGTGAAATTTATGTGTCGCTAAAATATGTTATAGTACGAGGCGTCGATGTTAAAGCCAGTGTTAGAATAACACAGTCCGTATTTTCCTTTGTTCTGTCTTGAAAGTAGTATTCCCCGTCACGATAGCTAGAAAAGAACAGGATTTTTATGATCAACTGCGTATCTGATTAGTCATCGTTTATGAATAAAAATTGTATTCTTAGAAATTTGTCTTGCATAATAAAGTGTTTAAGAAAAAGCTTAAAGCACTAAGCAAAACATAAGCAAAACTACTTTCAATTGTTGAGAGCCGTCTAACTTTATTTACACAGCAAATGATTTACTTTATGATAACACGTCGTATTGTCTAACATAGATACTGTACTGTATAACAACATTGTAATAAGTCTCGATGATAACTGTTTACTTAATTGTTTCCATATTTAATTACGTACAATAATTTACACAAAAATAAAGCACGCAATAATAATACCGCGGTTGCTCGTTCAGCGTAAAATGTACAATTATAAACAAACAGTGATTTCGTTTGACCTTTAGATATGCAAATGATGCTTTTAGAATTAACTGAGATAAACGGCGGCTAAACACAGACGATGGCGATGCGTAGGCGACGCCATTAATTATAGTTCGCTTCCGCGGATTTTTGCGCGCTTTTTAACTAGGGTTGGTGGTCATTTAGAATTCTAATCAATAGAAGTAACAATATTTTGCTAAAGTGTAGATGCGCTGATGCATTCATATGTCTGAGGATTTTTTTTTTATTTTTCATGCCCGTCTTGTCGCTCACTTCTGTTAAAGCGTGCGCTCAAAGTATATATTTTTAATATAAAAGGGAGGCAAACGAGCAGGTGGGTCACGTGATGGTAAGTGATTACCGCCGCCCATGAACACCCGCAATACCAGAGGCGTAGCAGATGCGTTGCATCCCTTAGAGTGCCCCCCCCCCTCTCCAAAATTGGGGGAGGTGATGTGTGGGCCACCGGTTACCTGCACTCATCAGACGAAACGCAGAAGTTTGTTAGACTTCTACTTCACGCCGGTATTCTGTGAGGTAGTGGTACTTCCCCGGTCGAGCCGGCCCATTCATGGAACAACAAAAGCTGATGCGTGGCTCTACCACTGTTAAATTATTGTATTTGCCGAACTGTATGTATGTATGTGGTATATATCTGCTATGGTTTGAAATAACCATATAAACGTTTTTGTGGAACACGAAATGTGTTGAAGATTGGGTGGTAAATATATATACTGCGAAAGTAGTTAAAAAATAAATTATATAATTTAAAATAATATAAACAAATATCTTCACGCAATCCCGCGTGGCAGGTGAGCCCGTCGCCGTATTTTTGTCCAAGCGAACGATATAATTCGTACATAGGTTTTAAAGTACTATATATTACATATTATTAATATATTATAGTATTTTATAGTACTTATACTATAGTACTTTTAGGGACCAGGACATAATCGAAAAAAGTTGAGAATTTTGAACAGCTTTAGTTATGGTAAATGTTAGTTGAATAAATCTATTGTAAATGCAGTTTATTTTAAATGCCATTTAACTAAAGTACCTAGTTTTTTTTTCTTAATAATATATACTCGTTCTTATTACATTTTTTAGTTAAATGCTTTTATAAAACGTTGAAGCATGCAGTGGAGGACGTTTAAGCTTGTTAGCAATAAGCAGGCGCAGGTCTTTTGCTAATTTAATATTTAAAACTCTTTACAAGCTTTGCACGCTCAAAATTGCCCAGAGTTCCGCTAATTAAGTGACTGCTGCAAATGCTCGCAGCATATTAGTCGTTTCAGTCTCGGTTTGCTTGGATTTTTTACATCAATTAAATAGCCCGTTGAAAAACGTTTTCGCAGAAGGAGTAATTCGTATATGTGGGTAGCTTATTCTGCCTAATTGCATGTGTAACTAAGGCCAATAATAACTACAATGATGTTTTTTTTTAAGTAAGAATGTAGTATATTACAAGCGATAAAAGGTTACAACGATACATGTTACAGAGAGATAGAGGTTACAAGCGATAAAAATACGAAAAATGTAGTAGATACTGTTTTGTAGTTGTGTCGGACGGCTGCCTACTCTGTGTCCGATATATGAGTAACACGAAGCGGTAGTTGTACTATTATTTATTCCGTGGCGGTAGTACAATATACCATTGTCTCCTTATCGATGAGCTGAGGCGATCATTTAGAGCACTTTAGAAGCTCTGGCGTCTTGTTTCCGCGATTGTTATGGTAATACGATTTGTGCGCGGAGGAGGCGGTGGCTAAGTGCTTATTATAATGTTACGTGTTGATGGCTTATAGAGGCGCTACTTTAACAAAAGAAAAAAAGTAGATGTTAGAAAATTTTTTATTTCTACATGCATTTATAAGGGCCTATAATAGTCATTGCTCGACAATGGCCTCTCCGGTGGGAGCGTTTGTCGCATGTGCGTGTGCGATATGTATAGAGTAGGTTAGCGGAACTCCAATAGAAATTAGTATTTGAGCTGTCTCCTTCAGAATTGTTTTAGGACAGCCTATTTTACTGACAGTAAAAAACTGACAGGAGATCCCAATATGCTGGCGTTCTTTATTTTGCCTTTTGTTTTATTCAAAAGTTTGTCATTTGGTTTTGGAAAAGCTTTGATATCCGCAGATAACTCTCAATTGCTCCTTTATTTAAAAATTTACTTTAAATGTTTGGCATGAAATAATTTTTGTAGTAAAGTGTCGGTTGAATATTCAACGGACGAAAAAATATCTTCACATCATTCCCAATACTGGAGTAGAAAGAGGTTTAAAGAATAAAATTCCCCCCTTCACCAAAGACATTTTTTAAAGGACCACGTGACAGTTGGAAAGCCCGTCGCAATCTTTATGTCCAAACCAACGGTATAAGCTGTTATGTACATCTTTTTATTAAAAAAAAAACTATCGATACGAGCCTGCCACCAAGGAAACGAACTCGTGTCTCCTGACTCGAATTCCGATAACCCAACCGCTAGTCGTTCGTGACTTTTATTTTCGTGAGGAAGTAATAATTTGTCTACGTCTTATTATAAATACGATAAATAGTACCTACGCGTGAAAGTTCTCTTTGCCGCGATCGTACTTTCAAAGGCGCGAAGGAATATCAACATAATTGTGATAAATGAAGTCTGCTACGACGTATTTAACAAATTGTTTCCTCCGCTGCGTAATGGCTCTCGCGAGATCCACACCAGCAGCCGCAACCTGCCGCCACACATCGTCGCTTACTCTGTCTATATAGCCTCGGGCCTGGGTGTTTGTGATACCTACCTTTTGCCTATTCCATTACACTGGTTAAGCTACTTTGGAATCACTGTATGTGATGTTGTCCCTATCTATGTATATATTTATTTATTATTCTAAATTACGTGTGATAGCTTTAATACACTTCGTGTCTACGCTTGCGGTTTATAGCAGGATGAAATATCGCAACAGTTGTTTGGACAATTATCCGCGTAATAAAATATATACGCGCGTCGCTACGTCTCCATTAGCCCGACACGCCCCCGCAATGCGCAGGCGCAGGCGTCGACCTAATAGCATTAATAACGACCCGGGCGATGCCGCTGCCGTATCCCATGCAATCATTAAGCCATCTCTGATACTCTGACGGGCTCTGTATGAATGTTATTATGCTAAAAGGTCCGGAGTAGAGAGCGGAGACTCATTTTTATTTCGCGCTGTCGACGGCACGCGGTCGCTTTATGGTTACGCGTGCCACTTGCGCTGCTTGATCTTTTTATGTCTTGTCTTGCACCGTCGGTGGCGGTTGGTGTTGCAATATTTATGGGATAAGCAATTAGCCACAAGAAAATTATATCGTTTTGTAAGTTGCCCATTTTATGTTTACTTAGACGACAGGTGTGTTTTCTTGTTTTCTGTGCTGTGGCAATGCCTTCTTCAATTATCACTTACCGAACTGTTCTTTTTTTATAACTTTTATTGTTCTAGTGGACGAAGAAGCGGGAAAAATTATATAAATAACAATATTTACGCATAGTCCCTAACGGGTAATATAATATATGTTGCTCTTTCGTTTCCATCCAATTATTTTTTTTTCTTACACATGCACATGTACTAGGTATCCGAGTACTCTTGAAACTTTCCCTCTTGGAGCAATATGTTCACATAACCTTCGAAACATAGTCTCGGCGTACTTCGACCCCTTCTGTTATCTTTCGTGTCTAAACCATCGAAGCCCACCCTTTTTGGTTTCAGTGACAATCTAGAAAAAAGAAAAAATCTCTCAAAACCTCACTAAATAAACGCTGTGTCCGCGTGACTCGTACGTCTCCGCTCTATCGGCCGTCGCAACCAATATTGCGCAGCCCGGTGCGATGTAGAGATAAGAGCGCGGCATTAAAACAGTGAAACCCATTATGAATTATCGTCAGCGCCCCCATCGGTCTGTTGCGTAAACTTCAGTTCTTCGCTCGTTGTACGTTAGCCAACGATGTTCTTCGTATACATGCATACATACAAACAGGTAGTACTTAATACACGTCTTACATACATTTATAAGTTCACTGCAAAATGTAGGCCTCTCCAATAAGGGTAATCGCCATCCTAGTCAGAGACCCTTCTTCACTCGTGAACGTGACAAACGTTATTTAAATTTTATAATCTATTTATTTCATTTTGTAAATAAACAACAATACATACATTACGGCCTATTAAGTCCACTGCAGGATATAGGCCTCTCATATACGGAGGATTTGCCATAATCGCCACTCTTGGTAAGTGGATTGGCGATCGCAGTTCCAGATCACTCGCACCTCAGACGCTGCTGCCCATCTTCGGTCTGATTATTTTGATCTGATATTTTTTAGAGATGGTTATCCCGCCTTCTATAGGTAACGATATTCAAGGCTGTGTCCCTCTGTCGCCTCTTACGACACCCACGGGAAGAAAGGGAGTGGCAATATTCTTTCGCCGTTACCATACGGCACAACAATATCTCATTATAAAATGTAATACTATTGAACTAAATTTCTCCTGCCATTATATTTATGTCCATACTGGTATACCGAACAAAAAGTCATTAGGAGCTGTAACAGAGTGTAAGGGGTTGTAATTCATTGGGATTTGACGTCGACACAATGCAATTGTTCGACATTCTAATTTAAAACTTGATTACAATGCGTGCAGCACCCTCCCTTTGCTGTATTGTTCTCTCTCTCTCTCTCTCTCCTTAATATGCTACAGAGTATTTTCTATCCAGATATGTTTTGTATTCTGAAATTAAACTGAAATGCGAATTAGAAAAGCAACAACTAATGAAAGTTTTCATTTGTTGTTGACAATGCCAAGGAAACGGCGCAAGAATATATTGGTACACGTTCAGTAAACAAAACCAGCAAGAAGTTTAGGTTTAGAGAGAATTTATTTCCTATCAATATATAAGTCACGATAGCCGAGTGGTTGAGTGGTCAGGATTTCGAGTCGAGAGACCCGAGTTCGATCCCCAGGTGGCAGGCTCGTAATAATGGGTTTTAAAAAAAAAACTTATGTACGAAGTATATCGTTGGCTTGGACATAAAGACGGCGACGGGCTCACCACCTGTTACGTTGTCCCGAAATTATCTTCGGTAGAAGGTGAGTCGAAGGGACTGAATTGTCTAGACTAGACCTCTGTCTACCCCTGTATTGGGAATTGCGTGAATATATATTTATTTCCTATTAAGAACATTGTTCACTTCTACAGGAAAACTTAAATATTGACATAGTATTATATGTAATTATGCGTACATTAAGTTTTGCATTGTATAGAGCCAACACATACAGTGTGGTGGCTCTATACAATGCAAAACTTAATGTTTATATGTATTACAAATTTTAACAGTACTTTCTAAGCTTAGTCTTAAAAATCAAAAAGGATTTTTCATGAAGTATTTCATTTGGGAGGCTGTTATACAGTAGTGATCCTTCAAACTGTATAGTTTTTAAGCCATACTTATTGGTTCTGACTTTTGGTAATTGTAATTTATGTTTGTTTCGTGTGTAGTTTTAGTAGTGTGATTTAGTTTTGAATGTAATTTGTGAGTGTATGGTTTCTGGTAGTATTTTTCTAACTAGAATGCATATTTTGTATTTGTATAATTGACTAAGAGATAATGTATCGGTTTTCTTATATAGTTCTTTAGTAGGGAAATGGTAGTCAAGCTGGAACAAAGTTTTTATTAATTTATTTTGCGCTCTTTGGAGATCTTTCAAACAAGTAATAAAATTACATCCCCATATCTCTATTAGATATTCTAGTGAGGGCTTGGCTAGTGAGTTATAAATAAGAGTGCGAACTTTTGGAGGGATGCACCGTGACTATCTTCGCAAGGCTCTGGTTTAAAAGTTTAACTCCCTTAATCGGATAACTATAACTTAATATTTGAAAAATTTAACTATCAATGGCTGACGCGTAATGTTGACGTAAAATCCCTCCTTTTGTGCCCAAATATTATTCGAAACTATAATTTATTCCTGAACCTCCTGTCACGTTGTCCCAAAAAAAAAGTCCGGTACAAGGTGGGTTGAAAGGACATAATTTTCTAGACGTCTGTTGGGTCTAACCGTGTATTGGGAATGGCGTGAAGATATTTTTATTTATAAATATAATCGACAGCAACGATTGCTTGGTATTAATGTTGTTAGTCCAGGCATCAATTTGTTTGAATCAGTTTAGTACTGTTTAGTCTGTGATTTCGCTCGGACCGCACCGCCCGCGCACTCTGTAGGGAGGAAGCAGCGAGACTACAAATGGACCGGGCCGGCAAGGGACCGTCCAGTTCAGCCCTAAAGTGATTTTACGACATCCGCCGTTTTGCGACCGACAACTGCTATAATTCCCTTTTGATTTCACATCGCCGGCGATCGTGTTGTTTCGAAATTATTTCTTCGAGCGTATTATGAAAAAAGAAATTTTTTGAGCTTTTGTGTTTTGACATTTTAAAATATAAGGATGAAAGTATCATACATTTTTAAAGTAGAAAATCGATTGACTGCACGGTTTTCGCTACATACGTATGCATGTAAGTTAAGCGTCAATAGCCTAATGGTTTGGTCCGCATGTGCAGACTTAAACATTAAAACGTGGTTCGGGCCCGTCATTCAACTATTGTTGTAAACCATTCCAGACACTAGCAAGACAGGAATACCAATAATGACATTGGTAGTATTAAAAAAACATTCAACCCACTACATATCACAGATAATAAGTATTTACACACTGGACTTTCATAGTTTGATTATCCATCAAATTATGTAAGTAAATGCATTGTTACGCCTTTAGGAATAAAATAGACTTCTTTCGTACTGCGATTTATTTAAAGATTACCTTCAAAAAGGAGTCTTTTAATTGAACGAGTCGTTAATAAAAAATAAAACGAATTGGCACGTCACCTGTTCACTGCTCTTGTGGCCACACTTTAATTATAATAATGGATTTTAGACAAATTTTAAAAAGTAATGACATTTCACATTGCCGTGTAGTAATGGCGTAAGAACATCACCACTCCCTTTCTTCCCGTGGCGACTTAGGGACTTATGGAGACAGTCTTGAATATCGTTATGGCAACCGATAGATGGTGAGATAACTATCTTTAAATTATAAGATGAAAATTATCAGACCGAAGATGTGCAACAGCGTCGGAGATGCAAGTGGTCTGGTACTGCGATCGCCAAACGTGGCGATTATGGCAAATCCTTCCCTTGGAGTGGCCTATTTCCTGCATTGGACTTTGACAGGCCGGTATGTATGTATGTATTTCAATAAGTATAATCGGTTTTTAATTAGTTAAAAATAAGGATGACAATGCTAGTATTCTGTGAAAAGTGCAACTTGCATTTAGCTGCTTGAGTGTTAGTGCGTCAGCAGATCAAATAGCACAGCAGACCAACTCCTGAATACACCACTAACACTAAATAAACACTACACGTCATCAGGTAACATACGCCACCGTCGATAATTGCGCGAATTAAATTCAATTCAGACGGAACTCCTGGTCACAGCACATAAACCACCTCATCCGACAGGATTTTTTTTGTGTAAATCGCACTGACGCCGGCGCCGCGCCGCGTGGCAAGGGCACCTGCCACTCGTTTCAAACTTTCTAACATCATTTATCTCATCACTCTCTTTGCTGATACCATTTGACGTTGATAGGTAGTTTTTATGATGAGTATTTCCGTTGTTTTCATCATTGGTGGAATTTTTATTAAATTCTAGTTGGGGTTTCTCATTTTAAGCGTTGTCCAGGCCTTTTTATATATATGTTCGATATATAGTTCACATTAGTTTTCTAAATCTGTGAAAAGTAATTGGAAAAATATATAGTGTGTTAAAATATTTTAACTCATTTGCCAGACCAAAGATTTGTTTTTTTAATAGGACTGTTTTTTATGTTCTTGCAGCGGAGGTAGGATGATGAAATGGTGTAGCCAGGTCGATTTGATAGATGATCAGAGACGTGTGAGACATCGAGTGCCCATCGATAGCATCGTTGGCCATCGCCGAGATATCGATTAATCGTATCCGCACTTGAGCAACCCGCTAATGACTCGTGACCGATGATCGATTCCGATAATCAATCAGTGTAGACGTCGGGCAATGACTCAGCCTTTCGTAATTGTCGTCTTCTGGAATCTCTTTTTACAAATTTGGGAGTCACGTGGAGGACGGGTGGGAATATAAATGGCAACCGATTATTATTATTTCACGTACACCGCCGTGTGTATTATTTATGTATTTTTCATAATTTGCATATTGAGTCAACAGTAATCAATTGATGGTAAATGATGATCGATTGAAATGTCTTTTTATTTATTTCTTAATAGCACAGTGTAAAACTCGTAGTGTTTTGTGATGTGTTCTTTAAAGCTATGTTTGTGCGATTAAAGCTGTCATAAAATGGATACTTTAAATAACTTCTTCCTTCTTTACGTTTTAAAGTATTCGAAACATTACGACACGTGACATAATAAACTTATATATCTAAAAAATAAATATGTGAGTTCCTTAAATTAACTCATATATCCCACGCTTCTGCGAGCCCGCATTGACTGGGAGTATAATACTATCCCTTTCTGCTAATTTATTGAAATTTCTTCATATAGGTATGAAATCTGATCACTAATGTTAGGATGCTAAAGCGTTCTATATTCATAGATCAGACAAGCCTTTGCCTTACATTAAATGATAGTTTTGCCTTTACATCCAAATTCTGGGTGCTTGGGGGTGGTTCTGGTGCCTTAACATGTAATACTGCTGATAAAAACATGTGTCTTTATCAGCAGTTTCGTTTCAAGTTTCGAATAAGACCATTTCAATGCTTTTGATCTTCTAGGATACACAATTACATCTAATTGTGCACACTAAGCAAAATTTCCTTTCTATATCTCTATAAAAGATCTCAAGTATTATCTAGTGATTGTTTTTTTTTTACATTGACTTTCATAACTTAACATAATAAAATTCTTATATAAATTATATATAAAAGTATAAATTGAACAAAATCAATTGATATGAAGCACACGACGACCATGAAACTGGTGCGCCACAGCTCTGTCAATTATGTCGCGTGTCATCAGACTAGAGTGGACGTTGCACAGCCACTCCGGCCCGGCTCGCCGCAATGCCAAGGACGGCCGACCATCGCTGCTCCTCCTCCTCCGGTCATCGTCACGTTGTTACGCAACTTGCATTCCCCGGTTGCCTAACATCGGCTAATCGATTCTTGCTCTAAAGCGAACGCGGGCCTGTGAGCTTGACTTTGATATTAATGTCGAATGATAAAATAGTTATTGCTCACAATTTTAGATTACATTAGCTTTCATGTTTAACGTTAGTGATATAAATGCCATCAATTGTATAAATGACAGAAGTGATGGTGTCGATATTGAGCTGATGACGATAAATTTATATAATAATAATAAGTTTCAGGAATATGAACTGGTAGAGGAGGATGTCTTACGTACATCGTATGATGAGGATGATTTTTTATACGAATACAAAATTAATTGTAAACAACTTTATTTCTTCGTATCGATTTTAGTAAGAAGATAAAAATATCTGTCTTTGATATACACCCTAACTAATATGGCATATTAAAAGCGTATTAACTAATATAGTATATTTATATGTGAAGAGAAAACTTGGTAACCCCTTTTTGAGTAATTCACTAAATGTAAAATACATATTAGTCTACTGTCAAACTGTCGTACAGATTAGAGATTGGCGGTAAATCATTTCAAAATGTTGCCATTTAATAATTAATTATATTGCGGTTGTATTTCGACCGCTGAACGTGCCGCTTGTTTTTTTTTATTGCACAATCATTTACTAAGATATCTTTGTTTTGTTGTTACAAAAATGTTTTACGCCGACGAGACTTGTTAGTAAAAGTTCAATTTTAAAGACATTGATCAAGTGCCCGAGTACAATGCGGTCCTTTCCTGTGTGTTTATTATAAAAAATGGGCACTTCATGCACACCGTCCGACGCTCGCAAATTCATAAAGACGACGGACGGTCGTAAAATACTCGTTGGCGGGAGACAATTGATCGCAAACGACCCTCTCCGACTGTCTATGGTGCATTGGGGGACTATTGCTTTTCGGATTCCTCGTAAAATGCTCTATAAAAGTAATTGGAGGCGCAATTTATTGTTGACTATGTATTTTTGCCCGCAACTTTCTACCGCGAGACCTGCAGTTCGTTTTCTTATTTTTTAGAAAAAACCGCAATAGCACGGCTCGGCTAAAATACACTAGATACTATTTACCAGAAACAGTAAATTCGTGGGAAAGTTATCAGAATTATTTCCGACTTAATGTCCACAAGAAGTCCACAGCAGAAAATCGGACCCTCCTGTAAGTAGGATTTTCCACAGTAGCCATGCTTGGCAAAAGCGGAATGGGACTCGCAGCAGTCTGTTTAATTTTGTTTAATTTCTCGAGATGGTTCTCACGACATCTGTCCGTAGACATGGAAGTTAATTCAACATTCACAGTATAGAACAAACGACAACAGAGTTTGTTCTGTTTTCTGGGTTTCAGAAAATTTCGCCTTATTTTCCGCATCCGACACCAACAAAAAAAGGGGTGGAAAATTCTTACGCCTTTATCACGCGTTAAAGGCACAATTTAAATTCTATCTTATGTAATTTTACAGTAAAGAGTATATGTAACTGAACTCTTTGAACATTATTTTTAAGATTGCTGATTAGAATCCCACGAGTGGCAAGGAGTAAAAGACATTTGGGATTCGTCGTTTTCAGACCACACATTTACCAATTTAAACGCCAAAGAGTAGTGTGTAACAACTGTAGTCAAGACTACAAGTAGCCAGGTCTGTTTACACTTCAAACTCTACGCTACGTGCCCACGGGCTAGGAAAAATCCCATCTTAGTCGTTGTGGTTGACAACGCAGTTGCGTTTCTACTCTCTACTTTTTATCTATTTATTTGCAGGTGTTAGCTACATTTTCGCTTTACTTCCAAATTATAAAAATTATTAAATTTCTTACATAGTTAGATAGATGTATTAGATTAATGAAAGAGACACGTCATTACTATTTACCCACTGGTACCGCAACCACGTGTCTTCAAGAAACGGTTCATTGATGCACCGGATGCGGCGGCTGATTTGCGTACATCTCCATATCAAACGTCTCGGCGCGTACGAATCTTGAACGTTAATGTGCAATTAAGGCGACTGAGCCACCCCACGCACAATGTTGGCTAACATGTTATATCCTGTAAGTGTTTGCTCGTGTACACTCCCTCGCATTCTGATTCCGATTGGTGTCGTCAATCAAACTATAAAAAACAAAAAATAAAAATAAATAAATATCTTCTCGCAATTCCCAATACGAGGGTAGACAGAGGTCTAGTCTAGACCCCTAAGTTCCTTCAACCTACCTTCCACCGAAGATATTTTGGGACAACGTGACAGGTGATGAGCCCGTCGCCGTCTTAATGTCCAAGCCAACGATGTAATTCGTACATAAGTTTTTGAAAAACCCATTGGTGCGAGCCCGCCACCTGGGGAACGCACTCGGGTCTCTCGACTCGAAATTCCGACCACCCAACCACTCGGCTGTTGTGACTTTTTTTGTGAAAAAGTAATAAATACATACCATACATACATAGATGTGGACAACATCACATACATTGCATTGGTACCAACATAAGTAACTTAAGCACTTGTGTTATGGAATCGGGAAACAACGAAGTTACCACGAACAACCAGACCCAGGAAAATATACACTTATTTTCTTATATATTTGTTGTTGCGTATGAATTTTTTACTCGAGTTATGGATGGCTTCAGCGCCTATCACGCAAGTATTGCCTGTTTGTATCTAAAATCGCACAGCTGTCGGACAGGTGGCTGGATTTCGACCAAAGTCGAAGTCCTTGGTTTTTATTGCGAGACGTAGCGCAGGTGCAAGCTTTTGTTGGTGGCAAGACGTGTACGCTTGGCGTCATCCAAAAATATTGTTTGTAATCTGTATTCAAAGTTATTACTCCAGCAGATGCCCAATTAGATGTTTGTTTTTGAATGAAATTTGGCATAGATTACAACTTAAATATAAAAGACTGCTTTTTACACCCAGAAATGAAATAGTTTCGCAGGGATCACAAAAAAATTTACGTGCAGAATCGAATATTCATTTATTCATCTAAATAAAATTGAAGTGTCTGTTTGTAAATCCAAATTAACAGCCTTTCACTAAACACATATTAACATATATTAAAGCATACTTACATGAAAAATAATTTTATGTCTGTCTGTTTCTTTCGACTAATCTCTGAAACGGCTGGAATGATTTTAACGGATTTTCACAGGCAGATAGCTAATTTAGGAAGAAGCAACTTAGACCACTTTTATTTTACTAAAATAATTAGGCTTCCGCCTTATTCCGTATTAATCCGTCCGCGGATTAATCCGTTAAGTATTAATCCGCGGACACAGTCCGAGGGGCCGCTACTAAGATATAAAAATAAAACATACGAACTAGTGTTGTCAAATACATTTCAAAACTATAATGTTCCTACATACATACCATTTAAAGCCCTCACGACTTCCGTTGAAAAATTAACACAGCTCTCATCGATAAGATCGCACAGTCGCCCGACTCGTCGCGAAACTAAAAATCACGATAGATCTACGTGACAGGTGAATGAATATATTAGAGTAATAGTCATCTGAAATGTTAATGCACAATTGTCTAACAGGTGAGCTAAACATCTGCAATACGCTAACCCATTTACCGTCAGTATGTGGGTCGCGGGGTTAGCAGGTCGTATCGATCTTTACACGCCCTTTGTTGGGCTCCGCGACGCGAAGTCGACATTCGAGTCGAATTTAAAGAGCACTTTGAGCGGAAAGCCAGTCGTGTTCAATACACATGTATTGTTTGTAACCATTGATGGTTCGATGTTTTTGTAAATAAAATAAATAAATATCTTCACGCAATTCCCAATACAGGGTAGTACGTAGGTTGAAATATATGAATATTCTTTGCGATATTTTATATGAATAATCTCTTTCTGTTTCTTGGAAGTTTCATTATATTTATAAGAGATGGTTTACTTAATTAGATGCATGGTCTCATTTAAGATCATAAATTGGTAATATTCTGAAATCCAAAAGACCGCAGGGAGCTTGTTTGTACATGAATTGTAAATTTTTTACTTATTTATGTTTTCGTTTTAGAGAACAAATCAAATTTCTTAACCCCACGCTAAGGAGCATCGAACCCGGAATCTCGAGAACACGATCCGGATGGCGTATCTCAGCGGGGCATCCGCGATGTTGGTAGCACTCGTCACTTATTACTAATATTAAATTCGCATTTTTATTCATTCAACTCGCGTCAAGCGCTCGCGCTGACCATAGCAATTTAAGGTAACTTTTTGCACTGCGGGGCACGACTAGCGTACTTAAGTATCAAGTTTTGTTTTTAACCTTTTACGTAGACTAACTGTTGAAGCGTTACACTAAAGTTCGCCCTGTGTTATCGGCGTGAGAACAATACAACCCCTTCTTCCTATGGGTGTCGGAAGAAGCGACTAAGAGAAAAGCCTTGGAAATGCAATTGGCAACCGTCAGGTGGCGGGATAACCATCACGATAAATACAGGGCCAATATAAATCATTCATTTTGTTCATACATTTCATTTCATTCCCGAGGTATTTTAAGTGAACTTTAACTAGTATGTTAATAACTTGTAAATGCCATATAATAAATGGTGTTCGAATTTGAGTCGGAAAAGGTCCGCCTAGCTGCTCTAGTACAGGTTCGCGAACTTCACACACCCTATAAATCGTTTTTTATTTATATTTTACTGAAATACAGGTTTACCCATAAAATTTTACTTCACACTTGAGCATCTGGCAAATTGTTATTATTTTTTCATTCATATTTTATCGAAGACAGGTTGCAAAATGATTTTTTAGAACTTGCACGTGAACAGTGTGCAAGTTCTAAAGGTTGGGTATTTTATGATTACTATTTAGCTATAAATTCACAGTTTAAAACTTTATAATATGACTAACGGTTTATTTTGATATTTAGTAAACAGTCCCTTATTAATTTTATTTACTACTGAAAACAAATAAAGTACCATTACTTTCTTAGCGAACGGCGACTTAAAAACATAAGCTTCTTTTTATTTTACTTCATAATTTTGCAGTGAATTTATGTTCTTAATTTTTTTTTATCTAAAATTATTTAACGCAACTAGCAAATTTCATTTAAGTGACTACCGAATGCAAATAGATTCTATTAAGTGAAACCTATACTTGCTGGGTTTAGCGACTGGAAACATTTAAACTCTTGAGTTTAACAAAAATATCGTGGTAGCTCTGAGGCCTGAACGGAGCTTCTGCGCCGAGATTTATCCGGTTGGTGCGGTAATGCGCGACGTCGTCGCTGCAAACATGACGTCTCGGAATTTTAACTGCTCTGTCACACCGATCTCTGTAAATTATATGCATCCTCGTGAGTGATATTTAAAGCCAGACATAAACTTACTTCAAAATGTAAGACCCAATAAAAATTATTGAATTAAATTATAACTCATTATATAATTAGTGTTTCTATTATTTTCAAATAAAGAAAGCTCTCTTGGTATTATTAATACGGAAGGAAACGGTCTTCCCTGGGCGACTAAAATAGTCTTAAAAATTGAAATGGCTACTTAGCAGGATAAACATATCGAAAAATACCAATACAAAAGTTACGCAAACTTATGACGGGCAACTACATTATAGCTGCGAGATATGTGGGCACTGATCGCCAATCCGCTTTCAAGCGTGCTGATTATGGTGAATCCTTACAGAAGTTGCCTATGCTGTGCAGAAGACTTTTACAGTGCGTTAAGTAATTATCTAAGTAAGTAGAACCTTAGTAATTAATTCCTTGCGCCGCTGTTACTTTATAATCAGAACAATCGGTGCCGCGCCCGTTAAGCTTTTCACACCTTGCATTAACCGTTCCATTTTCAAACCTAATTCGTTACATTTTCACACCTAAAATACGTAGGTACCTACATAAACGAAACATTGTTCGGCGCAACTTATTGCTTCAAAGTTGAAAGCTCGCTGGAAGTTTACGGACCAATTATTAAATCAACAATGTAAAAGCGCGGCAGCTAAGTGAACATTGAGATGTTACTTTTAATATAACTTAGTTCAATGTGTTAATACTATATCTTATATGTCTGTACGACAAAAGTGTACATTCATATATACATCTCCTCTACGACGAAATTGTAGATAACGACTTCTATATGTATACATACTGCAGGACGTTTGCCTTTCCCGTTATCGCAACGTTACGCAATCCGATTGTCGATCGCAGTACCAGACAACTATCACATTAGACGCTGCTACCTGTCACCGCAATGCTAAATTCATTTAATAATATTTGTCTGATATTTTTCGGATGGTATTGAAAGTGCAATTTTTCAACGAAATGAACACGAGCTAAAATTAAGGATTGTCCGAAGTACTATCCCCGAATATGGCTACACTACCGAGAGCTCGTCGCGTGCGTCTCCTGCGAGATACATATTTCATGCGAGCGGCTAATTATTGTGAGTAATGTTCCTCTAACGACGCACTCTGAAATGTTTATGCTGGACATTTTGTTCCCGAAGCGACAGCTTAATGAGATTACCCAATTACAACGCTCCGTGTATGTGAGGGTCGCTTTCGCGCCGACACGTATTGCCTGATCTCCACTTCCTCTGATGCGCTGTATGCGTCAATACATTTGTTCGTTGTCTGGTTTGAAATGTTTGATTATCATTGACTTTGTTTCTTGACATAGCTGATTTTTATGAAACTATTGAACATGCTATGTAACGCAAACAATAACCTAAGGCGATTTTTATGGCATCGACAGTGAGTTAGATAGTAGTATAGTAGCAGTAAGGGTCAGCAATGGGCCGGCCCCATAGCTCGTAGAACTGACAACCGTTGGGGAAGAAAGTTCCTCGAGTGGTACGCACGTACAGGGAAATGTAGCAGCGCAAACAAAGTTGCGCAGGTCAGGTCAATCAGAACTAAATATATTTTACTTAGCGCATATTTAAATGCTGAAAATGTTAATAACACATTCTTTTTACTTACATTTTTTATTACACATATACAAGTCTCCTTATTGATACATTGTCGTCGCTCACGACGAACTCCGAAACTATCTAACCTGTTCAAATTTGTTTTAATGCTGGCCTGCCTTAGTTTTTATCCATTAAGTATTTTATATTAATTATTTGCAAATCAACTATTTTATATGCTACAACGTATTGTGTATTTTTTATAGAATGCCATTGCAACCGTTTTTGATGTCTGACAAATGATAATTTTAACAACCTGTAGCCGGGTCCCGGTTTTAGCTAGTTTTCTATAGCTTTGTGCCTTCTCGTTGCAGGGGAAAATTCGCATCGGTGCGCAAGATCCGGCACTTGGTGTCGGGCGAGGAGTACGCGGCGAAGTTCATCCGCAAACGGCGGCGCGCGGCGGACTCCACGCGCGAGATACAGCACGAGGTGGCTGTGCTCGCGCTGTGCGAGGGCTGCACGCGCGTCGTGCGTCTGCACGAGGTGCGCGACCGCCTTGTCTGTATTTACTAACACATTTGTTGATAGTCTGTTAATGACGAGATACTCTGCACAAGAGTCTTGCCAGTGTTTATTAGAGCCTTCCCACATTCGGACACCAACATCTCTTATAATATGCCTCAAAGGAGTGATGTGTGGTGTTTAATAATTTAACAACAATTTAAGTTACGTAAGTTTTGAAAAATGCCATTGGTACCTACCCTTGGGGATCGAACTCGACCCTGGAATTATATTGAATAAGTAAATATCTTCACCATTCCTATTACTGGGGTAGTAGGTCTAGACAATTAAGTCGCTTCGACCCTCCCGTCACCGAAGACATTTTTTTTGGGACAACGTGACAGGTGGTGAGCCTGTTGCCGTTTATGTCCAAGCCAGCTGTATAAATCGTACGTAAGTGATCACCTGAAGATCGAATTCGGGTCTCTTGACTCGAATTCCGATGAAACAACCACTTGGCTATCGTAACGTCGTGAGATTGTACCACTCTGTTATCGTAACCAAGTGAGCTACGAAGTGGTCAGAGAAATGTATCGAACGTTACTATAACGTTGCAGGTCTACGAGACGAGGTCCGAGGTGGCGATAGTGCTGGAGCTGTGCGCGGGCGGCGAGCTGCAGCACCTGCTGGACGCGGAGGAGCGGCTGTCGGAGGGGTCGGCGCGGCGCGCGCTGCGGCACGCGCTCGAGGGGCTGGCGCACCTGCACGCGCGCCGCGTCGCGCACCTGGACCTCAAGCCGCAGAATCTGCTGCTCACCTCCAACAACGAGGAGCTGCTCATCTGCGACTTCGGCATCAGCCGCGCGATACAGCCCGGCGCGCACGTACGCGAGATACTCGGCACCCGGGACTACGTTGGTGAGTCTTACTTTACTACTGTGACCACCACCGTGGACGTGAGGAGTTGCTCATGGTGCACCGGTTTTCAAGCTGTCGAGAGTTCTGAGTTCTCGGGTTCGATTCCCGGACGAGTCAATGTAGAGAACCACTTTTTCTAAATTATCTCGCGTCTCGGATATTTGGGGTATCTTCGTTGTTTCCGATTCCATAACACAAGTGCTATAGCATCTGACTTTGGAAGAGCAATGGACAACATACATAATGTTGTCCATTAGTATTCATTAGAATTTATTAATTATTATTTCTATTACTTTAGCTATTTGTAACAATCAGCATAGCGGATATTTTTATGAGACTTAGACACTGTCGTAAGCGGCGACTGAGGAAAATAGGCTTAGCCTAAAGAATGTCTATGACTACTGGCAAATGATGCAAAGATAACGTCTAAGATACCAACTGGATACCTATTGGCTTACCAGCCGTAGACGATTAAG
This sequence comes from Sericinus montela, assembly GCA_029286605.1. NCBI lineage: Eukaryota > Metazoa > Arthropoda > Insecta > Lepidoptera > Papilionidae > Sericinus > Sericinus montela. The sequence continues at coordinate 3,316,675 of JAGSMR010000010.1, read as the reverse complement.
ACTAATCCGTCTCACAAAAGAGGCCCTAGTCCTGCCGTAGACTTTTACGGGCCGCTAAGTACAAATGATAAAGTTCCCTGACAACTTTTTCCCAGTGAATTATAAAATAATACGTTACACGTTCGTGCGCGTTCATTAATTATAGATGTTACCCGATAGGTCGACATTACGTCGCAGTGTTGCTGCACGTTCCGCTCCGAATACTGTTTACATCATCCATACACTTGCTCCTACCATTGTCAAGTAACTTTTTCTATAAGAGTATTCCGTTACATGAATTATGCAAGGTGTTAGGCAATGAAAAGTAACGGTGCCGTAAAGTCCGGGAATGGTAACGTGTTCATTAGGAACATAAAATTTCAATTTTTCTTATCGAATTCTTCGCTTCGTTCCGGCCGTGGTCATGCCTCTTGTGCAATGGTGTTTCTAATTTGATGTGTTAGATGAGGAGCTTTTACCCGAAAGCTTTCTGAGAACTAACATATACTGCGATACTCTGCCGTAATTATGATAAGACTTGATATATTCTAATTATACGTAATTCGTATAATTGGTGGACCCAGCAAAAGTTTAATGGTTTTCAAATTTATTACCTTATTAGCATATTAATGGTCAACTCCGAGACATAATTAAGACCTCTTCAAAGCTATAACTTGAGGTTTAGAGTCTATGTTCAGAGACTCTTTCTCTGTCTAAAGGTAGATATCAAGATAGCAAATCAATATCTTATCTACTAATTTCCCTACTGGGTATGTAAATATTGAATTATTTACACGCTAATGTTATAAGTCTTCTGCATGATCCCGTAGAGCGAATTTTCCATAATCGCCGAGTATAACTAGCATATTCAGTACCAGATATCTCGAATCATAAAAGCCGCTGTCACTAACGATTCTACAAATTTTAGGTTCCGGCTCGAAAGCTTATTATGCTCTCCTAAGCTTCAATATAAGACTGTGAGCAGTATTCGGTGTATTAAGACACAAAAAAGTATAATAATTAGATATAACAGGGCGCGACGTTGCCGTTTAATCGTCGTAGCTTGTGTAAAAAGAAGTTGCAACTGCAAGGCACCCGTGCCGCAGTTGTATCGGTTCACGCGTCAGGAGGTAATTTTTGAGACGGTTAACTGTCGACAGACTATGGCATTTTCAAAGGTTTTCCGTTAGTCGCTATTCACAACACCCACGGTAATAAAGGGTGTTGTAGATTCTCACTCCGATGTCACAGATTAAGTAAACAGATTTGGTTGTCCAGCTCCAGAAATCCTATCTTACGAACAACTAACTTTTTGAGACGGTTAACTGACGACAGACTATAGACATTTTCAAAGGTTTTCCATTAGTCGTTTTTTACAACATCCACGGAAATAAAGGGCTTGTAGATTTTCGATTCGATGTCACAGATTAAGTAAACAGATTTGGTTGTCCAGCTCCAGAAATCCTGTCGTACGAGCCGCTGTCCCTGGCGGCGGACATCTGGTCGGTGGGCGTGCTCGCCTACGTGCTGCTGAGCGGCTACTCGCCGTTCGCCGGCGACACCAAGCAGGAGACGTACCTCAACATCGCGCAGTGCCAGCTCACCTTCCCGCGGGAGCTCTTCCGCGGCGTCTCCCAGCGCGCCATACAGTTCATAAAGGAGACTCTTGTGGTGGATCCAAAGTGAGTGTGACTCTTTATATCTTTATTCTCATCCACAGCTTTTTTATCGTTCACTATACTTTAGTTATCAGATGTCTGGGAAATTTTTAGTATTTCACCGGTTCTTATTTTGGGAAGTCGAGACAGATTGGTCCAAGTGTCCATCCGCTCCCCTCACTCACTTTAGTTTAGAAGGCAGGGACAAAAAACGCAAAAACACTCAATTCCTGCTTTTCTCGTACTGTCTCTTACAATCGTCTGCAGTGGGCTGGATAAGGGTTTGCCACATACGCTCAGCTCGCGACGCAAAATCAATCTTGCCAAGAAGTTTATGTTAGTCATTAAAATTCAAAACTAACAAAAAACAAAAGCTTTATCAACCAAAATGTAGCAAATATTTATATTAGTCTTTGGTTGACATAAAAAATTACTTAACTATGATAAGGTCGCAACATAAAGGTCGCAAAGAGGCTTGTTTTGTTTCACTCTAAGTTGTCTAAGTTGTTTTGTCTAACTCACGCTAAATTTAGTCGCCTTCTTCAATTTTATAGTAAACTATTTCGTTTCGTTGCAGGGGTCGTCTTACAGTGGAAGAGTGCCTGGAGCACCCCTGGTTGAAAGACGAAATGGACTTGCCGCAAGCCATCGAAGGCGTCGGGTTCGGCGCGGCCCTGGCCAGCGACGATGCCGACTCCGATGACGGAGCACACAACGTTAACGGAGTGAATGGAGTCAATGGAGTCAACGGAATCAATGGCGTCAACGGAATCAATGGCGTCAACGGAGTCAACGGAGTCAATGGTGTCAATGGTATAAATGGAGTCAGTAATGTCAATGGAATCAATGGTCACAACAGCTTAAACGGATGCAACGGAACTAACGGCGTTCATGATGATAAAGGTATGTGAAGAATGTACATTTAGTCTTCTTTATGTATTTTCCAGTATTAGCAAGAGATATATATAGCATTTAAATTTTGCATCAAGGCTGAACTTTTCCTCATTGGTTAATACATTGGTATCGCCGAAATATTTAACATAACGTGTTGAAAATTGATGCATTTAGTTTTGTTGGTATTAAAATGTAATTAATTGTTGACATGGCATTATTTACCTCGTAAAGTGTAACATGTCGTTTAATTTTAAAAATCTAAGAAGTATCATCAGCAAACAATACTTTATTCCCCAGTAAGTATAGTAAATCATTACCCTGAGGTACGCCCATTGCTACCATCGGGCCTGAGGAACGTTCACCATTAATTACAACTCTTTGAATTCCATTACATAAGTACAATTTAATTAGATCAAGGGCGATATATCTGATATGATGACGTAATATCTGATGTATAAAGAAATTAGTTGAAGAAATAACACAATGATAGCTATTATATTTTAATTCTCAAGTTGATATTTGTAAACTGTACAAAATCCCTCGATCGATTCGTTGTTTGTTTATACAAGTGGTTTGCTACGTTTGCAGAGGAGGCGGAGGGGAGCGAGGAGCGCGACAAGGCGCACAAGCACGCGCACGCGCGCGACTCCTCGCCGCCCTTCCCCGACGCGCCCTCCACGCCCAAGGTACGACACGCTGCTGTTGTCACTATCTCAGTTGTTCCGCTCGTGACACGAAATATTCACTTATACACAATTAACACATTCAAATTACCACATCAGTTGTACCATAACACTGGTTGATCACGACCAGTATTACGATATGCTTGGTTATTCGAGACGGTGATCTTGTCAATAAATTCTAGTAAATATTTACTAAGTGTAATATAACACGGGTTATGTCAGGAGGCTGCAGCTATGTATGTGCCCGTAATTTAAAATTGATTGAATTTTGCCTGCATCCCACAGGTGTCGCGCAAGTCCCGGCCGTCGCCGCCGTCGGTGCTGGCGCTGTGCAAGAAGTTCCAGCCGGACTACGAGAAGCCGGCGACGCTCGCGCACACGCACGCGCACGCGCACGCGCACGCGCACGCGGCGGCGGGCGGCGAGTGCGCGTGCGCCGGCGCCGCCTGCCTGCGGCTGCGCGCGCGCCCGCCGCCCGACCGCGCCGTGCTGTGCTAGCGCCGCGCCCGGGCACTCTGCTGCCTGCGCTGCTTCTGATGCCCGCGATGCCCCGCCGCGCCGCCCACGATGCCCCGCGCCGTCCGCGACGCCCCGCCGCTAGCTCCTGACGCTTCTGTCGTCCTGGTAGTTGCTGGCCTGGTGGACGCGCAGAGTGCCAAGCGATGCCAACTGTTGCCAATCGCAGACTGCCAAGCGATACTATTTGGCGCCAATGGCGGCGAATGGCTCACCGTGCAGTGTATACGAAGCGGCTCTGCAACCCGAGTACTCGCTCCGCAGCTACATTGAAGGAACAGTGCTCTCATCTGACGGTGAACTGAGACGCTGAACCGGCGCTGGAACAGCTGTTTGAAAGATGTATCGATGCGTTGAAAAGGTGCACACCGAAAGTTGCCAGTTTAATCTCTGTAGATTTCGGTTATTGTAGAAGCCAGGAACATTTGAACACTAATGATTTTAACACAGCTCTTTCTTCAGTAAATATTTTCTATGAATAATGTATCATTGTTTATTTACTATTAAATGTGATGATTTACTTATTACCATTTTCGTCGAATAAGCATTAGCTATCAAATTTAAATTTTATTTAAAAAAATACTATATTTTATTTAAAAATATATGTTTTTTTATTTAAATATTTGATTTTTACATCCCTACAATATATAACGTATACTCACATTAACTTACTGGTACTATTATTATTAGTATGATAAATATAAATGTTGTTCTCCTGAATATATATATATATATATATATATATATATATATATATATATATATATATATATATATATATATATATATATATATATATTGTCATGTGCAGAAATTTTTACTGTTTCTTGTACTATATCAAATTTCTATTAAATGCAAATTAACCAAGAAACCCTTCACAAATTCAACAAATTTTTCATTCAGAGTGAACTGGTACGCTTTGATATATACACTCTTGTAAATGAAGACAATTTAAAGAGTTAAGTACAATGCACCTGATGTCTGCAAGCGTAGTTCGATCATTGCAAAAACAACAAATAAAAAAGGAATAGAATTGTGTCTCAGTGAAATGGAGAAACTGATTCTGTATTGTTTGTATGGTAACAAAGTGTTTATCGAACGCTGGAGCGGTGTAGGCGCGGTGCGTGTGGGCGAAGTGAAGTGATACAGTGACTGCATATTGTGACTCCTAGTTCCGGTGCAAGTGTTAATTACTAGTTCCCCTAGTGTTAATTACTAACAACTGTCGGCTCCGGTGTCGTACGTTGGTCGAAGTTCCCGAGCGTGAGGCACAGTCGAGCTTGCGTTCGTCGTTGTATATATTTTATGTAGTAGGCACCCGATTACGCGGACCGATGACCCGAACGGAAATGTTAGACCAATATTTATCGAGCGTTGAAATTGTTGTTTATAAAACGTCGTAATTTTTTTTTCGAGAAGTTTGTATTGTAACAAAGTCTATAAATTTAAACAAATACGATTCGTAAGATTTGAAAGCATTTCTGCAACAGTTCGGGACGTATTTGGAGTTCGCGGCAATCGCGCGCCTACAGATTGGTACAAAAGCGTAATTATAAGCGAGCGTTAAAGCACGGATTGTTGATGTAGAATAAGCGAGGCCGAGCGCGGCGCTGTTGTAAATAAAACGAGGAGACGCGCCGTTATTTATTGATAGAGTCGCGTCGCGCTCGGCCGCCATCTTAGGTAATGCGTTGTTGACGCGTCGCCGCCATCTTGTCCCGTTTCCAACTGGTCTACGGTTCGACTTTTGAAATTTGTAGATGGCGTCGGTTGCGGCGACGCGGTCGCCCAAAACCTTGGGACCAAAATTTGTGTAAACGCCGGACATTCCATGTCGGCGTCTGTTGCCGTGCTTCATGTACAATATAAAATTTTATCACTGTAAGTGACCGCTTCGGTTCGTTATGATAGTTAGGGAAATTTGTTAAGATAAGCGAGCGTCGTGCTCACGTCTTGCGAGTTGTATTCTATTGTGGACTTAGAGTTTAATGGAATTATTAAGTGCCTTCGCACAGCTGTTCTGTTAGTTCCCTGTCCATACTTAAATGTTTCCATGTTACTGTGTATAATTTTATTTTTCACTTAAGGATTGATTTTCCTTATTAACATTTTCTAATCTAAACATGAAGATTTATTGTGAAAGCTGTTGTGATTTATAACTCCTTTGTAAAAATAAATTATTGTGATATACTTTTTTTGTTTTTCTTATAACATCAATCTTTTTTCAGATTATAAGACAATAAAGACATGTCAAAAGCATAATACACAAAAATAAAAGTTGTAGACTTCGCTTAATTTAATGAAACAGTACAAGTGTTTCAAACATACGGGCAGCTAGTAAAATTTAAGATCAAGAAGTAATCTATTGATCGCCGTACCAGGTACCTTGGACGCTGCTGTCAAATGCTGATCTGGCATCACTTAGCCCCTCCTCCTTACCCCTTCTCTATCATTAGAATTTAATTTTTTATTTTTAGGCAAGTTCAGCTTACGCTACACAAGCTTACGTCAAAGTAGCAGCGTTAATATAAAATAGTGTCAAAGTGTGCACCACATTCCTCTGTACTTATACCATATTCCCCAGTACTTGTTTAACATACTGTGGCGACAGGTTTACGGTCCTCCCATACACCATGTTTCTACCTTAATAAAATAACTGTTTTGGCTAAAGAGTATTACGTTTCGTAATTGCACGTACATCGTTATATTACCCCTTAACAGCATAGGATCAGGTCAGTTTGACTACATTTCTCTAAATACAAAAAACCCGCAATGGATTCATTTCTTCTTAATTATGCAAAACGATGATGCAGATGAAAAACAAAAGTTACTTTATAAATGTTTATTTACTTGTTCATCACAATATTTACATTTCCATATTTATTCATTTCATCTCACTATTTTAATAAAATTTCATTATGCAATACAATCAGTCAAATTTAACCATTCACAGTTAAAATTACTGCAAACATATAATACACCATTATGAATTTCTGATCTCTTGCCACAAACACACACAAACAACAAATCATAAGGTGAAATAATATGTTAAAATCTAGATTATTTTATGGATACACAATTTATTTCTATAAAAAAAGAACATAGAACCAAAATTTAAAACCTCTTCTTTTAAAGTTAAAATAGCAGTAACTCAGTATTGTATTCTTTTAGTATACTTTTGCATTAACTGTAAGCAAAGTATAAACATTTCTACACATAACAATCGTCTTGCTTTAAGGATTTCTCTATCACTCACTATTCATGATTATAATTCCAGTCAAAATATAATATAGGCGGTTTTTAATGCAATTAACACAAAATCGAATGCGATAAGAATATTTAAAATATATTTATTTATTGATAACTTAAAAAAAACTTATCTTTACTATCTAATATCAGACTTATTAATAAGGAATACGCTGTTTAACAAAGATTGGAAATACGGAAGACTGGATTAAAAATTGAATTTGATTTAAAAATTGAAGCACCTTTTGATAAGTTAACATGATATTCTGTCTGGTGTTTTTATTATTTTTGTTATACTTCTAAAATAGCTTTTAAAATGGTTGGCTAAAGTCCATTGACCTTTATGTGCATGATGATGTTTACTTACAAATGACTAGAAACAACAGTGAAGCAATTATAGCAGATTCAGCACTTTCAGAGATTATCCTCATGAACTTATAGATAAAAAACTTCTCAATATTTCCTGCATTCTTATTATAACGAAGGAAGAAAATTGAATAGCAGCCAAAGGTCTTAAGAAGGTAGACAATTTAAACACATATGCCACTACTTAAAAACTATACAAGATAATTATGTTTTTGCCTATTCACTTAATGTGTTAATAAAACAGGCATAAAAGAACCGCATAACAATAAAGTAAATCTTTTTTATCGTTTATAATCTTAAGTTTTACTTTAAATAATCAGTGTCATAACCTAATTACAGATAACTAGGCACTTCAGTGAAGTTAGATATTCACGTTTATGTATTACATTAGATGTATTTGATGTTTGTTTTTTACGAACAAAGCCATTATGGCGTCTAATGAAAGTACGATAATAAAGCTGGTATATTCTGGCAGTGAATTGAGACTTTCTTATGAACACATACATTATAACATCACATACATTGCTCTGATCCCAAATTAAGCAGCTTGAGCACTTGCGTTATGAAATCAGAAACAACTAAGATACCACAAACAGATATTCAAAGTGTTTTCGATATGACTCGACCGGGAATCAAACCCGGGACCTCAGAGCTGGCGACCTTCTGAATCCACACGTCCACGGAGGTCGTCTATAAATGTTAAGCACAATGTTAGCCTTAGTTATTTTCGCTTTCGTTAAAAAATATTTTACTACTTGAGTCTTGTTAGTTTAGTGACAAGGACAATGGTTTTAGTAACCGGTTCCCGGGCCAGCACTATGTTAATTGCGATTTTATATGTTGCAGGTCCCACTGACCACCATGCATTTATAAGAAATACATATATAGGGGCCGTTGTCAATCACATATATTGCTCTAATCGTAAAGTAAGTAGCTAAATCACTTGTATTGTGGAATCTGAAACAACGACGGTACCACAGACACCCAGTACGAGACAATGTTGAAACAGCGACTTTCTACATAAGCCCGTCCGAAAATCGAACCTGGGCACACAGAGCTAGCGATACCATGAACCAGCTGAGTACGCCACTCGTCCACGGAGGTCAAATATTAATAAAATATATTATTTCGAGGACAACCAGCCAACCTTAGCTGAAGTCACGAGGCGGACGATAGTTAGCCCTCATTTCACTCAACAGAATATTTGAGAGAAACCCTTTGCCCACCGTGGGCAAAGGGGCTGTTTCTTTGCATATCTCTACAAAACTCTGGAATATCCTTGTAAAATATATCTTCACGCCATTCAAAATACAGGAGTAAACAGAGGTCTAGACAATTAGGTCCTTTCGACCCACCTTCTATCGAAGATATTTTTTCGGGGCTGCGTGACAGATGGGTCACAGCTGTCCCAGTATTTATATAAATCGTACATATGTTTTGAAAAAACTCGTTGGTACGTGATCCTTGTGGATTGAACTCGGGTCTCTTGACTCGAATTCTGATCACTTAGCCGCTCGGCTATTGTGACTACGAAATCCTTGTAAAAAAAGTCGGTTATATTTTTAATAACATTAAGCCTTATAACATTATTAGTATTCCTGCTAACCACTCCAACTAAGCAATGTGTTTGGAGTGGTTCACGACAATAGTCGAATGTCGGGTCCGAACCTGCGAACTTATATTTCGCAGTCCGCACCATAAACCATTAGGCTATTGACGCATTAACAATAGTATTATTTGATCCATTCCACAAGTGAAAATACAGCAGGCTGTATGATATTCGGCGACATAATTACGCCTAGTGATAAAATCAATGATAAGGGAGGAGTATATAGAAAATCTTGCTAGATGATAAATGACCGATCATTTTATGGTTACACACACTTAGACTACAATCATTTGGTCTACTTTTGACAATTCAATATTCGTAGCTATTAGGTTTTATTAATAATTGTACCTTACAACAATGTGAGCCTTATGAATTTTTAAGTAATAATGGCAGTATATGTAGCGATGAAATTCATCTATCTATTTATTTATATATGTAACACATTAGACATGAATAATGTCCTATTAAACCCATGTCTAAAAAGACACAGCAAAAGCACTATTCCATGAAAATTTTAAAATGTAAAAAATTCGATCATCTGTCCGTATTACTAAAATGTTCTTCACAGTAATCTTAGCCGGTAGAAACAAACTTTATTCATGCATTTCGATTGCAGCACATATCACACACATATAACACTGTTGTAACTGCATCCCAGCACAGTCCAAATTCAGTCCATCGATTTCTCACATTTGAACTTAAAAAATAATACTGTTTTGCACAACACTCAGTAAGGGACACCGGGGATCGAATGCTGAGCCCACGCCAGCCCAGCGCTGGGCGGTCAGTGCCCGTTGGGCAGCGCTGCGGCGCGCACGGCGCCCAGCTGCTCCGAGTACTCCGCGTACAGCCGCTGCCAGCGCAGCTGTTTCACCAGCAGCGACAGCATCTCCTCTAGGATGTCGTGCTTCTTTATCCCCTGGAATTAGATTTAATCGAATTAATGAAGATGTTAATATCTTCAACATTCCAACCAACCTTTCACCGAAGTCTTTTTTTGGGACAACGCGACAGGTGGTGAGCCTAACGCCGTCTCAATGTCCAATGTCAATACATACATCATGTATATGCATACATCATGTTTATACACATATTCATTTTTAATTATGGATGTTGAAATATTTTTGAATTTTTTGCCGAAAATATTGTAAAAGATGTTTTTTTAGTATTCACAAAAAATAAATTACTTCAGGCAATTCCCAATACAGGGGTAGACAGAGGTCTAGTCTAGACAATTAAGTCCCTTCGACCCTCCTTCCACTAAAGATATTTTCGGGACCACGTGACAGGTGGACAAACTTCGCCGTCTTTATGTCCAAGCCAACGATACCCACCCAACCACTCGGCTATCGTGACTTTTTACGTATTTATCGTAAGTAAATTACATTGGCACCAAATATTTGATTTGTGTAAATGTAAATCATTCTGTGCTTCTTTTATTACATCCATAATATTATGTCCAAAATAAAAGTATCATCTGAAGATGCCCATTTAAATCGATTTTACATGCATAAATCAGAAAATGTAATGGGCCTAAAATCGAGCCTTGCGGGAAGCCGTAACTAATTTTTTTCTAAGCCACTTTAAAGATTTTCGATTTTTACAATTTGTTGCCTATTTGTTAAGTAAGATTGAAACATTTTTAGTGCCATACCCGTAATACCTATGTCAAAAAGTTTTTCTAAAATATTATCACGAGTTACAGTATCAAAAACTTTTTGAGATCAATAAAAATATCTAAACATACCTTCTTTTCATCAATTTTTATTTTAATATTTGTTACTAGACCTATTACTGCCAAGGTATTGATTTTTGACTTCGATCTGTACATCATCAAACGAATCTTTGCTCCTAGCGCTATTCGAACCCGTAACCCTTAAATTCCTTGCCAGGGTCGTTACCAACTAGGCTATTGTCATTTAAAATTCGAATTCAATTCAGTAGTTGTAACTCACCAAGACCGTGGACTGCCATTTCTTCGGCGTCGACGTACAATGGCTGGGTCCGAGCATGTCGTCCAGTATGGACCGCAACTGCTCCTCGGTGCCTGGATTTTAATACAAAAAATCATCACGCCTTTTCCAATACTAGGGTAGTCAGAGGTAGACATTTTTAGGGCTCAACGTGACTGGTGAAGTTGCCGCTGGGGGTCGGGCTCTGGAGAATACAGAACCATTCGGCTATCATGACTTATTATAGAAGTCACGATAGCCGAGTTGTTGGGTGGTCGGAATTTCGAGTCGAGAGACCCGAGTTCAATCCCCAGGTGGCAGTACTAATGAGTTTTTCAAAAAAACTTATGTACGAATTTCATCGTTGGCTTGGACATAAAGACGGCGACGGGCTCACCACCTGTCACGTTGTCCCGAAAAATATCTTCGGTGGAAGGTGGGTCAAAGGGACTTAATTGTCTAGACTTGACCTCTGTCTACCCCTGTATTGGGAATTGCGTGAAGATATTTTATATTTTATTTTTTATGACTTATTCAGCTGTTTATTTAAATTAAATTTTACCACTATGATTTTACCATATGAGATCATTGATGTACACCATCTCGGTAAGAAGTTTATCGTTCGCTCTATGGTATGTGAATGAATGAATGAATGAATGAATATTCTTTAGTTTATATCACAAAATCAAAAGAATTTTTAAACGTATCACATTAATAACTTTTGTAGGCTTATGCAACTTGCAGGAGATAGTAAATGCTATGAGTGTAGCTTTTGTTAGAAAGGAAAGTTGTGTATCTGAATTCAAAGTTTACATGAGATAGAAAGAGTGAGAGTGATATAGAAAGAAGAGTGAATGCAGGAAACATGGTGAATGGAGCTCTGCACTCCTTTATGAACAATCGGAAAGTGTCTAACAAGGCTCGTTTGGCTGTGCATGATTGGGGGTTGGTACCGACACTAATGTACGGAAGTGAAAGTTGGGTATGGTAGAAGAAACATGAAAACAGAGTAAATGCAGTTAAGACGAAAGTGTTCAGAAGTATGATAGGAGTTAAACTAAGTGACAGGATATAATTTTAGTCACTACATCTTCTTTTAGACCACATCTAAAAGAAGATGTAGTGACTAAAATTGAGAAATGTATGCTAAGATGGTTTGGCCATGTTGAGAGAATCAATGAAGAACTATGGACGAAAAAAGTGTATAAGGCGAGTGTGAATGGAAGTGTAGGAAGGGGAAGACCTAGGCGGAGATTTCGAGACCAAATCAGGTACGTCCTGAAAAAAGGCCAAATCAAGAGTACCCTAAATCGAAGATAATGTATGAAGGGAATAATGAAAGTGGACGAAGCGAAACAAGTAGCAAGTGGAAAGAAGTGATCTATGCCTACCCTACGGGAAATATGTATGTATGTAGGCTTATGTGGATAATGCAATGCCTTTAAAGGTTCGGTACCTTATAAGATGTTAAGAAAGTAAAAATAGATATAAGAATAATAACATATGTTTATGCCTTTCCCAATATAGGGGTCGATAAAGGTCTAGACAATTAAGTCCTTTCGACCCACATTCCACCGAAGATATTTAAACCAAAAAAATATATGATCTCATTTATAAGACTAATATTGTCTATCTGTTGTTTATTGGCGGGAATAGATAAGAGTGTGGTCCTGACCCACACCACTCCTGGGTAGGTATCTGTCGCTGAAGTGTGGTCCTGACCCACACCACTCCTGGGTAGGTATCTGCCACTGAAGTGTGGTCCTGACCCACACCACTCCTGGGTAGGTATCTGTCGCTGAAGTGTGGTCCTGACCCACACCACTCCTGGGTAGGTGTCTGTCGCTGAAGTGTGGTCCTGACCCACACCACTCCTGGGTAGGTGTCTGTCGCTGAAGTGTGGTCCTGACCCACACCACTCCTGGGTAGGTGTCTGTCGCTGAAGTGTGGTCCTGACCCACAGGACTCCCACTGGGAACTACTGGGAAGGTAAAGAGTTCAAGTAGACGTGTGGGGCGCGCACCGTGGTGCAGCAGGTGGTGGAAGAGCGCGGCGAGCCAGCGGCGGTAGTCGGGCGCGCGCTGCAGGTGCAGGCTGGCCGCCGCCTGCGCCTCCAGCCAGCTGCGCGCCGCGCCCGCGCTGCAGCTGCGCAGGAGACGTGAATAAATATAAATATCTTAACGCAATTCCCAATACAGGGGTAGACTGAGGTCTATTCTAGACAATTAAGTCCCTCCGACCCACCTTCCACCGAAGATATTTTCGGGACAACGTGACAGGTGGTGAGCCCGTCGCCGTCTTTATGTCCAAGCCAACGATATGCCAGTGACAACAGATTGTCAAATGTCACGTCACAATGTCGATCCTTAGTTACACATGTGCTGTAACACTCACAAGCATGCGTGCACACACACACACACACCTGACGTTGGCGTGCGGACGCGGCACGGGCGCGGCGCGGGGCGGGGCGCGGGCGGTGCTGCAACACACACACACACACACACACGCACCTGACGTTGGCGTGCGGGCGCGGCACGGGCGCGGCGCGGGGCGGGGCGCGGGGCGGTGCTGCAACACACACACACGCACCTGACGTTGGCGTGCGGGCGCGGCACGGGCGCGGCGCGGGGCGGGGCGCGGGGCGGTGCTGCAACACACACACACACACACACACCTGACGTTGGCGTGCGGGCGCGGCACGGGCGCGGCGCGGGGCGGGGCGCGGGGCGGGGCGCGGGCGGGGCGCGGGCGGGGCGCGGGGCGGTGCTGCAACACACACACACACACACACCTGACGTTGGCGTGCGGGCGCGGCACGGGCGCGGCGCGGGGCGGGGCGCGGGGCGGTGCTGCAACACACACACACACACACGCACCTGACGTTGGCGTGCGGGCGCGGCACGGGCGCGGCGCGGGGCGGGGCGCGGGCGCGGCGCGGGGCGGGGCGCGGGGCGGTGCTGCAACACACACACACACACACGCACCTGACGTTGGCGTGCGGGCGCGGCACGGGCGCGGCGCGGGGCGGGGCGCGGGGCGCGCGGCAGGAGCGCACGCCGCCGCCGGCGCGCCGCACTGGGTCCGTCACGTCGCACCACACTACCCTGGAAATTACATAGAAATACATCAGACAAGCCGTTGCCCGGACTGACTGTATTCGTTAAATAAAGATCTCTCGTTGTCTTCCCTATTGAGCTCGGGACGCTTTTTCCAAAAATCAAATATCTACATAATTAAGTACTTTCAACCCACTTTTGGAACCAAACGAACCCACCATGGAAACCAAAGAGTACAACCACAGAGTATAACCACAAGGTAATAGTTATTTTATCTGAGAATTTGTATATTCGTTCTGTTGCCGTCATTATTTTTACTAATTTTAATTATAGACTGAATCACAACAAAGCATAGCCATGTTTAGTTAGTAATATTATGTAAAATATTCATTTAAATCAACGAACATTCAGTTTGATTTTATCTGAATAGTGTCAGACCTCTGGTTAGTGTTATTATATTGACTTATCTTACCAAGCGCACAATTTCTTGCTGTATATATAACTCTTTCCGTTACTTAACGCGATCATAGGATTGCCATCTTCCAAAAGCGAGCAATTTGTAACTGAAACTGGAAACAAATTATCAGTTTAATTATTATAGTTATTAGTGAAGTACTAGCAATTGCCGCGAGGTATGAGCAAATTTCTTAAAAAATTATAACATTTAAATGAAAATAATTAAACCTTGATGCAGCCCCAATAGCAGAGTGGCTATTGGTGTGTGGAATTCGAATCAGAAGACATGAGTTTGATTCCAAGGCATGCTGTCCTAAAAGGAGCTCCAGTAAAATCTGGGGTGAAAGGATTGAGTTGTCTACAACTCTGACTATCCTAATATTAATAAAATTTATAAAAAATACTAAAAGAGTTTCAAATTTTGCAATAAATAAAAAGTCTGTTAGTACTTACCACCGTGTGATAGTAAATTCCGAAAACATAAAGGCCTTATCACACATGAAGCGTTTGCTAATTCCCATATGGCGAGTTCTGCTGCAGTCGTGACCACTAAAAGTGTGTCGCCTGAAAGTGTCATTTTTGCTGCTTGGGACATCAGTGCTGTAAAACGTACAAGAAATTTATTTATTAAATATTCCAATAGCAACTCACCAAATAATTTATCAATCTGGAAGCTTCTGTTTACGGCTGATCTTACTTGACACATAATGTAGAATAGAAGAATACAATTAATTATTACATTCACAAACAATTAATTATTAAAACTTTTCACTAAAATCACTTTGTTTTTGCAAGGGGAAGCTCTATCACTGATACTGGTACATAGCTGATTGAGCAAATATTTGAGACTTGGGAGAGGTCACAGGATGCTGCGGGCACCTTTTGTGATGTCTCCAAGGCTTTCGATTGCGTCAATCATTATAGATTTATCAAGAAATTATGCAATTACGGCATACGAAGTACCGCGTTAGACCTTATTAACTGTTTTTATCGAATTGAATTCAAAAAATTGTAATTAATTACAGTACAAGAAGTTTTGGGTCGAAAATTTCAATGGGAGTTCCGCAAGGTACTATTCTCGGCCCATTTTTTTCCTTATTTATATTGAAATTTTTTCTAATTTGTAAGGAACAGACATGACATTACATTATTTGCCGATAATATTTTATTGATATCTTATTGGATTTACAAGCACTCTGCAGCACATGCTCTAAAGAAAATAAGATGTTTCACTGAAGACAATCCGCTAGAATTATTTATTTTAGTTATATAGAGAAAGTAAGTACTATCTCTGCATAGTGACACCACTACGCTGCTTTTTAGTTAGAATCCAAAAATGAGTGCACTAATTTAGACTCTGTATTGATTTTTGAATTCGATGTTCTGAAAAAAATACTAGTATTATTTTAATTAGCAATTGTCTCATAACGGCCGTATGTATATACGAGTATGTGTTTGCGTGAGTAGTGTTTATTGCGTACTCACGGGTGTGTGTGCATGTGTACTGCTCGCCGGCAATATATAAATTTAATGTAACAGTCACAATTGCCGAGTTGTTGGGTGGTCGGAATTTCGAGTCGAGAGACCCGAGTTCGATCCCCAGGTGGCAATACCAATGAATTTTTCAAAAACTTTTGTACGAATTTCATCGTTGGCTTGGACGTAAAGACGGCGACGGGCTCAACACCTGTCACGTTGTCCCGAAAATATCTTCGGTGGAAGGTGGGTCAAAGGGACTTAATTGTCTAGACTTGACCTTTGTCACCCCTGTATTGGGAATTACGTGAAGATATTTTCATATTATTTTTTTTAATGTAATAGTGCAACAATGACAGTGGTTTACGTAATGCACAGAACAAGGCGGGGCACCGACCTATGGGCGGCAGCGCGCGCGCGGCGTGCGCGCGGGCCAGCCGCCACGCGTGCAGCGCGCCGTCCGCGCACGACACGCACGCCCAGCGCGCGTCGCACGCGATGCACGTCACCGCCGAGCCTGCGCACACACACACGCTCACTGCGCGCCCACACAACACACACGCTGCACTAGCGCGTTAGACACGTGGCACGTACCCAGGTAGGTTTCCCACACGGGGTCGTTGGAGGCCGAGTTGTTCGGGATCAGCTGCAGCCGGGACAGGGTTCCGTATTGCGTGTTACACGCCTTATTCACGACCTGTACGGAAAGAAAATGTTTTATTAACGAGATGTCAGAATGAGCGTCGTCGGAGATAATTTGAAATAAAATATTATCGAGTTCCATCCATTACCATAATCATAAAATAGAGAACCTGGTGAATCTTTCTCCTCCAAAACGGCAAAACTGTTAATTGAAATACTCTTGTAATAACATGAACGTGCTCCCCCCACTCCCCCGCGCCATGCGTACCTGCAGCCGCAGCCCCCCCCCCCGCCCCGCCCAGCGGCGCGCGTACCTGCAGCCGCAGCCCCCCCCGAAGCTCCGTGCGTACCTGCAGCCGCAGCGCGCCCGCCGCCCGCACCACGGGCCCCGCGCTGCCCAGCACGGGCGCGGCCAGCGGCGAGCGCGGGGGGCCCGCCGCGCCGCCCGCCGCCCCCGCAGCCCCCGCGTGCGCCTGCAACTCCTCAGAGCGCGGGCCCGGCAGCGCTCCGCCCCCGCGCTTGCGTAGCCGTTGATCCAGTCCACTGATGACGAAAAAAGCGTGATCAATAGTAACCAAAAACAAGTAGTGCTCCGTGAGCTAAAATCACAAACTCCAATAAGAGTTATACATGAGAGAATCCAAATTTGGTTATTTTTTAACAATATTTAAATGATATATTTTGTCACGATAGCAGAGTGGTTGGGTGGTCGATATTTCGAGTCGAGAGACCCGAGTTCGATCCCCAGGTGGCAGGCTCGTACCAATGGGTTTTCCAAAAACTTATGTACGAATTACATCGCTGGCTTGGACATAAAGGCGGCGACGGGCTCACCACTTGTCACGTTGTCCCGAAAATATCTTCGGCGGAAGGTGGGTCGGAGGGACTTAATTGTCTAGACTCGACCTTTGTCTACTCCTGTATTGTGAATTGCGTGAAGATATTTATTATATTTATTTATATATTTTGCAAACAAAATATATATATATATATATATATATATATATATATATATATATAAAAGATATATATATATATATATCTTTAAATGTTGAAGAACTTTAAACATTGAAGCAATATTGAGAACAACAAAGTAAATTCTTACTTATTATCGTTGTTCTTGCTGCTCTGGGAGGTGTTGGCGTGGTTGCTGACGTTGGGGTGGATGACGATGTCGTCGCGGCGCTCCACTCTGATGCGCGACTTGCTCTGTGACGATGTACTGAAGCAGTTCTCCAAGCCACCGGGCTGGGACCCCAGCGATTCACTGTTAAATAAAGAATAAAGGAGAATTAATGTACTTATTAACCTCCGTGGAAGAGTGGCGTAAACACCGGATTTCATGGTGTCGCCATCTCGAGATCCCGGGTTCGATTCCCGGTCGGGTCAATGTAGAAAAACCACTTTTTCTACATTTTCTCTGGTCTGGGTGTTCTGAATCGGAAACATCAAAGGCACCACATCTTCGTTGTTTCCAATTACCATACCTCAAGTGCTTTAACATCTTACATTGGGATCGGAGCAATACATGTGACGTTGTCCCTATCTATACATGTATTTAAAAGAAAGAAAAAAAGTTTATATATTAAATCGTCATACTAGGCGACGTGTTCTCTCTAGCCAGAGAGAACACGTCGGGTAGCCACCCGGTTAGGGACGCTACTTAAGGATATTTGTGGTACAAGTAGCAGCAAGTAACGAGCTGAAACCACCAGGAGCACATAAAGCGGACAGAGACTGACTTTGCGTCGGCGTGCGTGAGCGGTATGAAGACGGGCGTGATGCGGCGCTTGCCGTCCGACGTGCGCGTCTCGATCTGCCGGTCCATGGGCCGCAGCGGCGTGCCGCCCGCCGTCCCGCCCGCCGCCCCGCCCCGCCCAGCGGCGCGCGTACCTGCAGCCGCAGCCCCCGAAGCTCCGTGCGTACCTGCAGCCGCAGCGCGCCCGCCGCCCGCACCACGGGCCCCGCGCTGCCCAGCACGGGCGCGGCCAGCGGCGAGCGCGGGGGCCCGCCGCGCCGCCCGCCGCCCCGCAGCCCCCGCGTGCGCCTGCAACTCCTCAGAGCGCGGGCCCGGCAGCGCTCCGCCCCCGCGCTTGCGTAGCCGTTGATCCAGTCCACTGATGACGAAAAAAGCGTGATCAATAGTAGCCAAAAGCAAGTAGCGCTCCGTGAGCTAAAATCACAAACTCCAATAAGAGTTATACATGAGAGAATCCAAATTTGGTTATTTTTTAACAATATTTAAATGATATATTTTGTCACGATAACAGATTGGTTGGGTGGTCGATATTTCGAATCGAGAGACCCGAGTTCGATCCCCAGGTGGCAGGCTCGTACCAATGGCTTTTTCAAAAACTTATGTACTAATTACATCGCTGGCTTGGACATAAAGGCGGCGACGAGCTCACCACCTGTCACGTTGTCCCGAAAATATCTTCGGTGGAAGGTGGGTCGAAGGGACTTAATTGTCTAGACTCGACCTCTGTCTACCCCTGTATTGTGAATTGCGTGAAGATATTTATTATATTTATTTATATATTTTGCAAACAATATATATATATATATATATATATATATATATATATATATATATATATATATATATATATAAAAGATATATATATATATATCTTTTAAATGTTGAAGAACTTTAAACATTGAAGCAATATTGAGAACAACAAAGTAAATTCTTACTTATTATCGTTGTTCTTGCTGCTCTGGGAGGTGTTGGCGTGGTTGCTGACGTTGGGGTGGATGACGATGTCGTCGCGGCGCTCCACCTGATGCGCGACTTGCTCTGTGAGGATGTACTGAAGCAGTTCTCCAAGCCACCGGGCTGGGACCCCAGCGATTCACTGTTAACAAAGAATAACGGAGAATTAATGTACTTATTAACCTCCGTGGAAGAGTGGCGTAAACACCAGTTTTCATGGTGTCGCCATCTCGAGGTCCCGGGTTCGATTCCCGGTCGGGTCAATGTAGAAAAACCACTTTTTCTACATTTTCTCTGGTCTGGGTGTTCTGAATCGGAAAGATCAAAGGCACCACATCTTCGTTGTTTCCAATTACTATACCTCAAGTGCTTTAACATCTTACATTGGGATCGGAGCAATACATGTGACGTTGTCCCTATCTATACATGTATTTAAAAGAAAGAAAAAAGTTTATATATTAAATCGTCATACTAGGCGACGTGTTCTCTCTGGCTACCCGGTTAGGGACGCTACTTAAGGATATTTGTGGCACAAGTAGCAGCAAGTAACGAGCTGAAACCACCAGGAGCACATAAAGCGGACAGAGACTGACTTTGCGTCGGCGTGCGTGAGCGGTATGAAGACGGGCGTGATGCGGCGCTTGCCGTCCGACGTGCGCGTCTCGATCTGCCGGTCCATGGGCCGCAGCGGCGTGCCGCCCGCCGCCCCGCCCCCCGCGCCGCCCGGCGTGCTGCACGCGGGCGATGACGTCACCGGCGCGCTCTGACGTATTTTATATTATAAATAATAATAAATGATAAGTAAAGATTTTAGTGCGTCCGGACGCAAAATATACGAACAACATTAGCACACTTAATGTCTTAGGTGGGTGATTGCAATATAATTTTGACCCAGCCGTTGTCAGACCAAGCAAAATTATTATTTAAATTAGTTATTCTTAGATTTAAGTGATCAATGTATGTTTCTGTTACGGGGCGCCATAATCGCACTAGCGATTAAGCTTTTCAATAAAGATTTAAAAAAAAAGAGAAAGATTTTATTTGTTTGTATTGTTGTAGGCAGTAATTTAAATTATTTTAAGTGACTTCAGACAATGTGTGTAATGATAACAGTGGTAGAGCCACGCATCAGCTTTTGTTGTTGCACGAATGGGCCGGCTCGACCGGGGAAGTACCACGATCTCACAGAATGCTGGCGTGAAGTAGAAGTCTAACAAACTTCTGCGTTTCGTCTGCTGAGTGCAGGTAACCGGAGGCCCACAGATTCCTCCCCCAATTTGGGGGGGGGGACACCCTAAGGCCGGCAACGCATCTGCCTCTGGTATTGCGGGTGTTCATGGGCGGCGGTAATCACTAACCATCACGTGAGCCACCTGTTCGTTTGCCTCCCTTTTCTATAAAAAAATGAAGTAATAATGCCGTGTGTTTACAGCGTTAGAATATATCCCCTCCCCCTTCCATTCTTACCGTCGTAAGATTCGATAAAGGTAAAGTTTTAAAAATTGATCATGACGGGATGATTCAAATTCTTCTCATGTTACCTTATAGTTGTTAGATCCAATGTCCTACAGCAATGTAAACGAAAATTTGACCTTTAAATATACATACATACATACATAACGGACTATAAAAGTCCACGGCGAGACATAGGCCTCTCGGATAGAGGATATACCATAATCGCCACGCTTGGCAAGCAGATGGGAGGTCGCAGTATCAGACACCTCGCACCTTAGACGCTGCTGCCCATCTTCGGTTTGATAATTTTGGTCTGATATTTTTAGAGATGGTTATCCCGCCATCTATCGGTTGCCATAAAAATGTTCAAGGCTTCTAAAATGGGCAAGGTTCAACTTACGTCACCCACTGGAAGAAAGAGAGTGCCAATATTCTTACACCGTTACCACATAGTTATACACAAATATGAGTTAGGCAATGAAATTATAAAGGACACGTAAGTGTTGCCAACTTAATGCTCACCTGAGACTTATCGCTTTTTGGCGTGGTTTCTTCTTTAGCGGCCTCTTTCTTAGCCTCTTGCTTCTCTCGAGCTAGCAGAATCTCCGGACACTCGACCAGAAGATTTGACGTCATATCGCCACCGCCCTCATTCACTAAACACTTTCCATAGATCTTCTCGTAGAACGCATTCTGGAAATCGTTTTTGTGTTAGACTGAAAAAATTACCACATTAGTGACTATTTTAATCAATTTTTATAAACCATTGCCATAGCCATTTCATTTTTTACCACTTTATTTTTATATATATCATTTATTTTATTTTTATATATACCTTTTCATCAAATGTTAGCGGTGTACCAATTTCTTTGTTGGTAAATTGAATGCAGGCGACGGTACCGTCGGAACTACAGGCTAGCAGGTTCAATCCTGAAATATATTTAAAAAAAACATATTTAAAAAGGGGTCCGTCCATAAACATTTCCAAAAGCCGGAATAATAGTGGGCAATACATTTGTTTGTTAAGCCTACCATTGCAACCAACTAGTACATGGTAATTTGTATCCTGCCATCTGTAGGTATTTATATTACATAGATACATTTTCATGGGTTATAAACCTCCTCTCTCTTAGAAAATATCTTCGGTGGAAGGTGGGTCAAAGGGACTTAATTGTTTAGACTAGACCTCTGTCTACTGTATTGGGAATTGAGTGAAGATATTTATTTATATTTATTTATTTATTCTCTGCTTAGGACTCGTCTGGGTCAGTACCACAACTCTTACCTATTATTATCGACAACGGACGACGAGCTTACCGTCGGAGCACCACCACCAGCGGCCGCTTCAGCGACGTGAGCCGCACGGCGAGCTTACCGTCGGAGCTCCAGGAGAGGTCGAGCACGCTGTCGGCGAACAGGTCGTGCACCACCACCAGCGGCCGCTTCAGCGACGTGAGCCGCACGGCGAGCTTACCGTCGGAGCTCCAGGAGAGGTCGAGCACGCTGTCGGCGAACAGGTCGTGCACCACCACCAGCGGCCGCTTCAGCGACGTGAGCCGCACGGCGAGCTTACCGTCGGAGCTCCAGGAGAGGTCGAGCACGCTGTCGGCGAACAGGTCGTGCACCACCACCAGCGGCCGCTTCAGCGACGTGAGCCGCACGGCGAGCTTACCGTCGGAGCCCAGGAGAGGTCAAGCACGCTGTCGGCGAACAGGTCGTGCACCACCACCAGCGGCCGCTTCAGCGACGTGAGCCGCACGGCGAGCTTACCGTCGGAGCTCCAGGAGAGGTCAAGCACGCTGTCGGCGAACAGGTCGTGCACCACCACCAGCGGCCGCTTCAGCGACGTGAGCCGCACGGCGAGCTTACCGTCGGAGCTCCAGGAGAGGTCAAGCACGCTGTCGGCGAACAGGTCGTGCACCACCACCAGCGGCCGCTTCAGCGACGTGAGCTGCACGGCGAGCTTACCGTCGGAGCTCCAGGAGAGGTCGAGCACGCTGTCGGCAAACAGGTCGCACCACCACCAGCGGCCGCTTCAGCGACGTGAGCCGCACGGCGAGCTTACCGTCGGAGCTCCAGGAGAGGTCGAGCACGCTGTCGGCGAACAGGTCGTGCACCACCACCAGCGGCCGCTTCAGCGACGTGAGCCGCACGGCGAGCTTACCGTCGGAGCTCCAGGAGAGGTCGAGCACGCTGTCGGCGAACAGGTCGTGCACCACCACCAGCGGCCGCTTCAGCGACGTGAGCCGCACGGCGAGCTTACCGTCGGAGCTCCAGGAGAGGTCGAGCACGCTGTCGGCGAACAGGTCGTGCACC
This sequence comes from Sericinus montela, assembly GCA_029286605.1. Lineage (NCBI taxonomy): Eukaryota > Metazoa > Arthropoda > Insecta > Lepidoptera > Papilionidae > Sericinus > Sericinus montela. The sequence goes on along the minus strand of JAGSMR010000010.1, from coordinate 3,293,658 downwards.
ACCACCAGCGGCCGCTTCAGCGACGTGAGCCAGATGGAGAGCGCGCGGTCGCGGGACCCCACCGCCGCGCAGCAGCACTTCTTGCCTTCCTTCACGAAGATGTTGGCGTTGAAGCGCTATCGAAACAGAAAATATGGAACAACCCTCAAGGTGAAAGAAACCACATCATCACTAACATATGCAAGAGTTAATTTAGCTTATCAATGTTTCTCTTTGACTGATCCATGGAGTATATTTAATTAAGCTTTATTTTGAAATAGGCTTTTTCATTTTATATATTTGTTATTATTTCATATAAGTCACGACATCAAAGTGTTTTGGTGTTCGGAATATCGAGTCAAGAGACCCGAGTTGGCAGGTGGCAGGCTCGTACCAAGGGGTTTTTCAAAACTTACGTACGAATTATATCGTTGGCTTGGACATAAAGACGGCGACGAGCTCACCTACTGTCACGTTGTCTCGAACATATCCTCGGTGGAAGGTGGGTCGAAGGGACATAATTGTCTAGACTAGACCTCTCTGTCTACCTCTGTATAGAAAATAGCGTGAATTTTTAAATACACTCACAGCGCATGTGACCGCCTTCCGGTGGCCCACGAAGTCCTTGTCGCAGCGCCAGCCGTCCCGCTCGACGACCTGCGCGGTAGGCCCGCCGCCGTTCATCGCGTGCGCAGACAGCACGTACTGCCCGTCCGGCGACCACGACAGCCGCAGCACGTGTGTCGTGCCTGCCGTGACGTTCGGACTCTTTATAATACAGACTATAAACACGATTCTTTATAACACAGACTATAAATCCTCCCGCGCTCTCCTTGCCACAGACTATGTAATGTATGCTAAAATAGTTGTTAGATTTTTCTATAAATATAAACTGTCGATATTATGTACAAAATTTAATAACTGTTTTTTTACCTAATAAAACAGAAAAGCTAGAAAATGTACTCTCATAAGTCATTGTTTGTTTTTAAACATATTTACACTCCATCATAATTTTTATTTATTTATATATTCTTTATTGTACACCACAAAGGAAGATGAAAATAAGTACAAGTAACATATAGGTAGTACAAGAGGCGGTCTTATTACTAAAAAGCAATTTCTTCCAGACAACCTTGCTATAGAAGCGTATGAAGAAATAACGAAGAAAAGGAGGGTGGTGTACCGCTATTATTCAAAATAGATTACTAAATGATGGCAGCCGTAATATAAAGGATTTTTTTATGAATAAAGAAATAAGGAGATGGTGAAAAAAAAAGGGAATGAAACTAAAAACGTGGGAAATGGCGTTAGGTTTCTAAATAATAGGAATTAAGAAGTTTTTGAATGAAGGAAGAAATGGAGCACGTCGAATATGTAAGGGCAAAGTGTTCCACAGGCGGACAGCGGTAACAGTAAAAGATTTATTATAAAAGGACTGTAGAGGAGTTCGGAGGAAAGATTGACAGCGGAGCGAAGAAACCGATCATAGGAAAGGGACATATACTCAAACCGATCTTTTAGGTATTGGGGAGAGTATGGATTAAACAGCACGGAGTACAAAGCAGAAAGGATGTGCGTATTCCTGCGAAGGCGGATTGGCAGCCACTTGAGCTTCTTGCGAAATTCAGAAATGTGGTCATATTTATGAAGCCCAAATATGTAACGAATACTAAGGTTTTGAATTCGCTCAAGTTTGTTAAGCTGCTCTTCAGTTATGTCGAGATAGCAAATATCAGCATAGTCATGGATGGGCAAAAGTAAGGACTGAGCAAGCACAACTTTAGTAGTCAACGGTAGGAAGTTACGTAGTCTGCGTAAAGAACCCAGTGTTGCAAACATTTTACGACTAACTTCGTTAATTTGTGGAGTCCATGTCAAACAGGAGTCAAATATAACACCCAGATTCTTAAGTTTTTTGCTATAAGGGATATGAGTACCATTGAGATAAATTTGCGGTATATTAGACCAATCAATTTTAGAAATAATTCTTGGACTTCCAACAATTATTGACTGACTTTTCTTGGGATTGATACATAAACCATAAGATTTGCTCCACTTCAAGATACAAGTCAAGTCAGCATTTATCGACTCAATTGCTGTTGGCAGGGCTTCCAATGAAGACTGTTTATAAATTTGGAGATCGTCTGCATACAAGTGGTAAGAAGAAGATATGTGATTGCTTACTGAATTAATAAAAATAGCAAAAAGGAGCGGAGACAACACGCCACCTTGAGGGACGCCAGCGCCAATACTAGTCCAGGTGGAAAAAATATCCTGAACCTGGATACGTTGCCGGCGTCCTACTAGGTAACTACGAAACCAATCAATTGCAGCCGGAGATATGTTAAGAGAGCGCAAAATACCTAACAGGATTTCAAACTCAACAGTATTAAACGCATTACTGAAATCCAGCAGAGTAAGTACTGTTAACTTTTGATTTTCCATTCCATAACGAATATCGTCAGTAATTTGCAAAAGTGCTGTGGTTGTACTGTGTCCGGGTCGGAAACCGGATTGCAGAGGATTGAAAAGGTTTTGATCAGATAGGTAGGAATTAAGTTGGTTATAAACAAGACGTTCAAGAACTTGTCCATAGTCTTGAACATAATCCATGCAATGGGACTTTTACACATAGAATTATATTGACAAGTATAAAAATATTATAAGTACTTTATCAACTGTATGTTACCTCCACATTCTTCAAATGGTTCAGTTATTACAGTTTCCTGAGCCCAATCAGCTGTTTTCCAAACTCTCAATGACTTATCATCGGATTGTGATGCCAAATATTTGCCCACCTGAAAAACAGAAAGCGATTAATCTCAAGCAAAATGAATCATGCATAAGGAATAAAAGTCCCAGATTAAGAAAATATACACACCGGGTCCCATGCAACACCTTTAACGAGACCTGTGTGACCATTCAGCACACAAACCATCTCCGGAAACTTCTCGGCATTCCAAATTATGATTGTATTGTCGACACTGCAACTCGCCAGCCACTTATCAAGTGGTGACCATGCAAGATCGAGGACATCACCTAAAAGGTATGAAGAAACGGAATGTAATTAGAAAAGTTCCATAAAGTAAACTTAAATTACATATAGCACAAGTCGAAGTCACGATAGCCGAGTGGTTGTGTGTTCGGAATTTCGAGTCAAGAGACCCGAGTTCTTTCCCCATGTGGTAGGCTTGTACCGACGAGTTTTTCAAAAACTAATGTACGTATTATATCGTTGGATTGGGCATAAAGTCGGCGACGGGCTCACCACTTGTCACGTTCTCCCGAAAATATCTTCGGTGGAAGGTGGGTCGAAGGGACTTAATTGTCTAGACTCGACCTCTGTCTCCCCTGTATTGGGAATGGCGTGGAGATATTTATTTATTTTATGAATGTGTCGCAGAATCAAGATAAGGCAACAATTTTGGTCCCAACGCCATCTATTAAAAGTCTTCGGAAACGTCAAGTGGTGCGCTTGAGTGGGGTCGATACAGGAAATGACAGAGCGGATTTGACTACTATGTGTTGTCAATGTCATTTGACTTCTGATATAAAGTGTCTTCAGAATATTCTCGGGGCACTTACAAAACGGACGGCAGTGTGAACGGTCATCTGGCTGTATCGAATTTATTCCGTTTCCAACCATTTAGATCAGTTTTCTGATATGGCTCAAGACGGATTTAACATTGAGTTGCCTCACGTGGACTACCCTACGCCGACATCAGAAGCAGGATGCAACTCAATCAGCCCACATGGCGTGAGAGATCAAGATAACCAGAACCGCAACTTCTTGGCGATTACACAAGCAATGAGAACACCTGCGAGTATGGATTTTCGTCTACCCTCTAGGGAAGCGAGCGACGGTACGGTGGTTACTCTTTTGAAAGAAAAAGAGTGGATATCTACATCGTGAACGCGCCTGCTGGATCCGTCCGTCACTCTGGTGAGCAGTTTCATTTTTATTACGATTCAAGAGCCGTATGTTCGCTTGTTAAACTATTTCTTGTAAATTTAATGGTAAACGACTTTAAAAAACTGTGATTCTAACAGAATAAAAACGAAACTAAAAAAAAAGCTTGATCATAAGTATAGAGGTTCTTTTAAAGTTATGAAGGTACTACACGCACTACAGGCACTAAACTCAAGGCGTATATGCAAGTACGCTCACGTTAGGCCTAAACGAATGCCCGAAACAGAGCAAATCACAAGTTAGACCGACAATGTAGAGACCATTCCGGAAGATGAGCAAGCTGACTCTGCTTGAGACTTGGTTAGGTAATATTTCATTCTGGTGGATTGTTGTGTAGAGTAGAGTCCGTGAGAGCCTTGGGGAACAGTGGACCGTACCAGTCTATTACGTAGCCGTAGTCCAGTAGAAATCGGTATCTACCATGTGGAACGGTAGTCCGTCGATACGCGGTACGCGTGTAGATTTGGTATAGGTCGGGTTTCTGAGGAAACCGTAGTGTCGTTGGACTTGGCGATTCCAGTTGGGGATGCATGGACTGGGCGATCCTCAGAGGGGATGCGCCATGATGTGTACACGATAATTAAACCAGTGAATGAAATATTACGGCTGTTAATTTGTGGTAAATGTGAAGTTTCTTTTTACTGTTTTGTGAATTGTGAATGCTCTGTTTTGGTTTATTGATGAAAGTGATTTTCTTTGATTTTATTAATTTGTGTCATGTACATTCAATGTTATAAAGGTAGTGACGCTATGATAAAGTCTAGCTATTTGAACCAAAAGAAGTAGTTTGAAGAGGGAGTTTTTATCAACCCAAGAGTAAAAAAAGAGTTTGTTTCTTTTGTGGTAAAGAGTCAAACCGAGGTACAGGGCGAGAGTTTTCTTTTGTTTCAGAATAACACACGAGGACGTGTGCTTCGTAGGATGGCCGTGTCGCAGAATCAAGGCAACAATTTTGGTTACAACGCCATCTATTAAGTCTTCGGAAACGTCAACAACAAACATATTCATTTGATAAATGTATTAGTAATAAAAAGGTATATTTTACATAAGCTCTTACAGACAGTATTAAGTAATTTCTTAAGATTCGTTTAAGTATTTCTTTATGTGACGCTCTTATATTTAGGTTACAATATAAATAGATTACAAATCAGAAATTTATCTAACATAAATTACCTGCATGACCACGCAAAGTTGATAAACACCTCCATGTCTCTGCTTTATGCTTGCCCGGTGTAGATGCAGCCACACTCAAACCCCACACCATCACAAGACGGTCATCTCCACCAGATGCAAGATACCGTCCGCCGTTGCTCCATCTCACACAGTTTACGCATGCTAGAATTGTGAAATACATTTATTAATATTACATCTTCCTTAAGGGAGATGCATGTTCTGCCATAAAATTTTACAGGCCAGTAATGTTATGTTTAACCGTGGTGTATAAGGGCCGCCCGGCCCTCTTATTGTCACGCGTACCGTCAAGCATCTCAAGAGCCGGGCGGCCCTCGATTGTAAACATAACGTATTGTGTTAATAAATAATTAATTTATCGCTGTTTTTCTTAGACAAAAATTTGATATGACGTGAAAGATGGAAAAACGATTAATTGTTTGGAGTTCATTTTAATTTTTACACTAGTCCCACCGAAATGTATGGTTTGATTACCATATTACCAGATCTACTAAGATTGCTTTCATACTTCTTATTAGGAGTTTCAAAACAATGGGTTGATAGGTAGATCTAACTTAAATAATAGGTATAAATTTAGCACGCGTTTTCAGTTTCAGAGCGGAGATCATGGCAAATTCTTTAGTCTTTATCCTGCAGTGAACTTTTATTAGTATTGATATATAACATTGATATAGAACATAAATAATTGTATTATTAATTTTCTCTTTATAATATTTTAATTGTATATTTACATATACTTATCATATTACAAGAAAGAAGTGTGAACATACCAATTAAATAAAGATCATAGTCATTAACATTATAAAAGGATGTAAGCAAAAAGTTACTTGCCTACAATAAAAAAAAAAGAAAAAGGTGGTAATCTATCTACACTGCATCACTACCGTATTCCCTCATTATTACCAAATTTCAAGGAAATTTGGCAATCTGACACATCTAAAAAGAACAAAAACCCCTAAATAAAGAATTAAAAAATTCATATAATTAACACATTTTCTTATCTGACCCCTTCCAAATAATGTTTGTGAAGTTTAGTGTTGTCCTTAACCACGCATGTTTGTTTTAGGTTTGAGCTCCCCCTGCAAGCTATCTCTCCCTACTCATAGATATCTAATATCTATGAGTAGGGAGAGATAGCTTGCATGCTAAACCACTCAAAGATTGGATATTGGCAGAATTATTATGCCTAGAGCACAGCACCAGAGACCATACAATAAAAACCATGGAACCTATCTAAGTACCTGGGCTGAACTCTCCCAGACGTATAAAGCAATAGGACTTCCTTACTGTAGTAAACGATACTTAGTATTATTGTCTGTTAGCAAAAACTAGTAGGAAAAACTAACCTAAATGATTGTCCATTTGACAGAGCATTTTCGGCACATTAGGATCAACTTCCACCGCCTCAAATAATACAGAGTTTAAGTTCCAAACAACAACTCGGCCGGAATCTCCTCCTTGTCCCCCTGTAGCAAAACGCTTCCCAGTGGGATGAATATCCACAGAAAATATTGGTTTATCTGTAAATAACATAAGATGTTAAACGAGGATAAAAATATGGTAATAATCATTTGTATTCATTAACATACCATCATGATTAACCCAACTGGGTTTAAGAAGCTTCATTTATACTGTTATTGGTTTGCTTGTGTTAAAAATATGTATTAGTCTAAAATGAAGCTTTTATTTATATTTCAGAAAAATGACAATGACAGAAAACAGCGGCATGTTGCATAGTTAGTTCCGAAACATACATAGTTATTTGTAAATAAATAAAAAAAAATTAAATAATTATTAGATACATTACGGAATTTTGTAAAAGTCAACAATTTATTAACTCTGAAAGCTAAAATCAATGAAATTAAATTTTAATATCAATTTGCCAAAAGCAAAAGCGGAATATTAGAAACTAAATAAGAGTTTGGACTCCTGAACAGACGCAGGTATAAGTTACCGTTTAATAAAAATATTTTCTCTAATAACTTATAATGAATTAAAATAAAATATTGCATGGCAAATGAAAAATATGAATTTTACGATATAAAGTGATGTATGCCATTATAAGAGACTTAAATATTTCCATTTCATACATACATTTGAAGATTTGACAGATATCTCGCACTTTAGAAGATGTAGTCTATCACCGCTCTGCTTTATCTGAGTTCGATATTTTTTAAAATGATTATCCCACCGTTTATCGATAGCCTATGCATTTTCAAGGCTTTTCCTCCTCTTACGATATCCAGAGTAAGAAAGGGGAGCCGCAAATTCTGTGAGATTATCAAATTGTGCCCTTTCAAATAAACTATTTGTTATAGGGACAAGAAATTGTCTGTCTCTAATCCTGTCCTAATCCTAAATTTAATCTATCTCTCCAATTATGCGTCTGTATAGTCGTTTTTTCTTCTGAGGTCTAAGTTAATTTTTATTTACTTGCAATGCAAACTGTATTTTCTTACGTATGGCAAACAGTTAAAGTGAACGCTTCCGATACCGGTACCGGTCAAAGAGTATATAATCACTTGGTACCGGTTGACAATTGACATTGAAAACGTCAGATGGAGAAGGTCATTGACCATTGGCTGCTATTCTTGTCGATTCAAATTTAAATTTTTAATTTGTTTCGTATTTATAGTACTTACATACATTTTATTATATTACGATCCCAAACAAAGGAAAGGGGGGAGGAATATACATAATTTTTCACTTCGTATGATGATTTACATGATCACTTAAAATATTAGATGGATACAAAACATAGTATAACGCAATACAATGACCCCTTCGATGTCCTATAACCGATATCGATTATTTAATTATAGCTATGAATGAAAGGGCAATCCGTAATCCTGTATGTGAATAAAATTAATTTACAATTCCTAAGAGAGAAGAAAGTCTGTGCATCGAAGTGATAAGATATCTATAGTTTGCTGGTATATTATTGAAAAGGCATGATAAAGATCGACGAGGAAGTTGTAATACCATCACGTATTATGATCCTTGTTTGCCATTTGAGCATGCTAACAACCGTGCTATGGACCAAAGAAAATACGATAGCGAACTGTATGAATACGATGAACCCCCTCGACATCGACCATCACTTCACCAGTTATCATCGGATGTGGTAAGCAGGATTTATATTAAATAATACTGCTTATCTCCATATGCCTCTATAATCACATGTGTATATACTGCTATATATACCTTATATAACATAGAGATTTAACTTTTAATTTAATAATACTTAAATTTAATAATTTCCTAGTAATACTTTGTAATGATATCAACCAGTCCCAAATAAGGATTCCCTGTTTTTGGGAACTGGATTGTGATGAAGATACAAATGCATGTAACTGCATAGGTATATTATATTCATACTATATACTATTTAATCCCTTATTTTTAGCTTTGAGAAATTATTATGTGTTCTTTTCTCAATTATTTATTGTTTCAATATTCCAGTTTATTAATTTTCCTACTTCTCCTGCTTTTATTTTTATGAGTGTAAGAAAATTCACAGAAGCGCTTGTTTTGATTAACCCTGAGTCTGCACCCCTTTTAATTGTCATTATTGGGTATATTTTTATTATATAATTTTAAACTTTGAATATCATAATCATCATGGCTAATGGCACAATTGCCACTTTTGACAAGTGGTTTGGCAATCACTGTACCAGACATGTTGCACTACTTAGTCTGGCCATAAGTTCTGTAACAAATGAAAAATCATTTTTTTTAAATGAAGTAATGTAATATTAATAAAATTTATACAGGCCTTTAATCTGTTTAGCTTCGAATCTACTGATTTACACACTGTTTCTGAGGGAAATTTCCCCACAGCTTGCTTCCAAGATTTTTTAAAAGATTCATTATTGCCGTGTCGTTTAGAGCAGGCCATGTCATGCCATAACTTGAAGTCTAAAAGGTTGAGGTCTGGGCTAGTCAAGAGCCAATTTTCGGCTTTTTGAAAGTCCAGAACATTGTTTTCTTGCTAGGCTCGGCTATTTCAAGCTTTGTGACCAGGTGTATAGTCCTGCTGGCAAGTCCGCAGTATACCTTAAAAAGTGCATTGCAGAGAGGCCACATAACATGATCCAAAACCTGTATTTTGATACTTTGAAGTTTTCACTCCTTCTTAACAAAACATAGTTTTGTGACTCCTTGATAGGACATGCCCCACCAAACTATTACTGACGCAGGATGAAGACCACATTGTACCTTTTTCACCACTTGAGCAGCTTCTTTAGAGGTGTGGGTGCATACCCTTTATCATTTTGCTTATTGTAGTGTTCGTCAATTGTGAAAATTTATTCATTAGGAATCTGCCTTTCACTGCGCGTAGTGCGACTCAAGGCGTTTTGATCCACTCTCTTTAATTGTTAAGATTGATTTAGGAAATGTCCTGTACATCGACGATAAGCACCGAGCTTCAGGTCTTGTTTTATAATACGCGACAGAGTCCTAGCGGGAAACTTCGTTTCTCGCGTTATTTACTTCCTAATTATCGCGATTTTTTACTTCCTAATGGGGTTCTGCTTCCTAAACGAATTCTGGCTTTAACAGCATTAACAGCTATTGTACTAACAATACGCGGCCGCCCCGATCTTTTCTAGTCTTCGACAAAGGAAGTGTTGTCGTATGTTGATAGCACTATAAACGACCATACGGCTGATATTAAGCTTTTGAAGTGTCTGGAATATAACCGGCTCTGTACCCACTTTGTCAAGTTGATCACTGCAATCTTATTGTTTTTAACGCCCTTGTAATTTTATAATGAACACGAAAAAATATGGGAAATGACGCAGAATCGAAAGAAGTTTTTATAACATGTGTTCCAAATTTAAAATAATTAAAGAGTTTAAAAAAAAGTAAGTTTTTATGTAATAGTATTTATGACCAGACTAGTTATAGAAAACTTTGGGTAGATAGTAGCAGAAGTAGTATTTTTTGTTACACGTAAGATGAAAATCTTACGTGTGAGATAAAATTTTACGTTACGTTTTTTTCATTTATGTATAAATTTTATGGTATACGTAAATAAAAAAAATCATACAGACCCCACTTCATACATAAAGTTTTTTATATACAGTAAATGCTCTTTACTCGCGGGGTATATGTTCCATAAATATGCCGTGAATACAAAAACCGTGAATACTGTATGGTAATTTGTAGGGGATACGTTCCCATGTGACTAAATAATAAGAAAAAAAAAACAAATACATAAAAAATCAATGTAAAAAATAAAAAATAAAATATCTTCACGCAATTCCCAATACAGGGGTAGACAGAGGTCAAGTCTAGACAATTAAGTCCCTTTGACCCACCTTCCACCGAAGATATTTTCGGGACAACGTGACAGGTGGTGAGCCCGTCGCCGCCTTTATGTCCAAGCCAACGATAAAATTCGTACATAAGTTTTTGAAAAACTCATTGGTACTGCCACCTGGGGATCGAACTCGGGTCCCTCGACTCGAAATTCCGACCACCCAACAACTCGGCTATCGTGACAATGAAATCAATGTAATTTAAGTTTTGATTTTTTGATTAAATATCTTAAGGCTTAGACATTTTGATTAAATATCTTAAGGCTTAGGCAATTAGGTTTGAAGAATTTTGTGATTTGCTCTTGCTCTTGATGGGAGAACCCATTCAGACTGATACGGATCAGTCGCATTTGCCTCTTAAAAACGAAATTTCGTTCCATAGACGGATCTATTTTCATTAAGAAATCGCAAAGCTCATTTGCCATTCTTAATCCTTTGCTAAAATTTTTCAAATTAAATGACACATTTCCAGTGCTTGTTGAAGCCATTTCTTCAATAGGTTGTGAATTTAATATTTCCTCCGTGTCGGTTTCATTCAAATATTCATCTTGCGATTCAAGCAATTCCTGAATATCACTTGATTCTATGACTTCAATGACTTTAATGTTTGTGGCTTCATGTCTTCTAATTATTCTTTTATGTTTTAATTATTCTTTTTTACGATGCATTTTGCAATGTCATATTTCTTCCAGCATTATCATATCATAATATGGAATGTAATCCTGATATATTATATGACTGATTATTTTGAAAGATCGTCTAATGTAGAGAGTTTAAAGACCAGGATTACTCCTCGGTCCAAAGGTAGGGTCGTGTTGGGAGTTAAAAATGTCACTTTATATTTGGATAGTTTTAAGTTTCAAGTTCGCGAGGATGACCTGGTACGTTGTCCAAAACTAGAAGTGATTTAAAGTCTAAATTCTGTTTTTTTAAATAATAAGCACACAACACAGTCACAATAAAAAGCGCTTGCCTTACTTATTAGCATGCCAAAACACTTCCAGGTTGTTTCTGTTCTGATTTTTTAATGCCCGAGGAGTAAATGAACTGTAAAGCATCAGTGGCTTAATGACACAATCTCCAGATGCATTACAACATAGTAGCAGTGGTACTTTGTTGCCTTAAATCCAGGAGCAGACTTCGCTTTTAGAAATTATTGTTTTATTTGTTTGGATTTGGCATAAGGCAGAGAACTTTGACAAAGTCTCTGCGATATTAATTAACAACATACTTTAGGCGAAGGTGTAATAAGATCTATTTTACTTTTTTCGTTAGTCCATTTGGCGGCATTTACAAAAGATATTGGGTATGATACCCATTGGAATCATTCTATTATTATGCATGTTTATATATTCATATCATTAGATCCGCAAATATAGGTATTGGTTCGCATTTTTTTAATCCGCGAATTAAGGAAGCGCGAGTAAGAAGTTTTTACTGTATATGTAACTTTCGTGAAGAGTTTACTTGTTACTAAGTAAAATCTATAGGTAAAGAGTTTGTTTTATTTAAAGCAAGATGTGGTGAATTACAGAGTTATCTGATAAGTATTAACTAAATTGATCTTGAATCCAAGGACTGTGGTATCTGGTCTGTTGTGTTTGGATTTAATAGAGCATTGTGAATCACCTGGGAACATAAGGTAACTATGACTGTATATGTAGGGTTGCTGATATGTCTCGTTTGATTACAGATAATATAACTTTAAAATGATATTAGCTTGTGTGATAAATTACTAAACTGTAATTGTTCTTGCAAGAATTGCTATTGTTTTTTTAACATGTAACCGCTTCCAAACAATTTTTTCTTCACCTCCATTGGGATTCTTCACATCCGCCGGCATTGGGATGTAATTCTTATCTTTCTCGCACAATCATATCATGCTTGCCCGCATGAGAGGATCATTAACAACATCATAAAAATCGGAATACCCAAATATACGAACATAACAAATCCCAATTTTCCTTATCAAAATTTAGCTGATTCATAAAACAACATCGTAATTAAAAAAGTTCTTCCATGGACAAACCTGAGAAAGTTATATGCTTTTATCCGGGCTTCTCGGAATCCTATGTTACACAGACAGATTTACTTTAGCTTTTATTATATTAGTAAAGATAAAGTGCATGTTTGCTGTTTGATTGTATGTGCTAAGACAGGTGATTAGATATAGACATAGTAAAGGATTAGAAAGGGTGCCCGTAATATTACTGCAATCTTGTTATATTTTGCATTGTTCTCTAGGTTGTCTAGTATTATTATTGCAAGCATAAATGCTTCGCCAGGTTTTATAAGATGTTGCTTAGTTTTAATCTAGTTATAGATGTTTCATTGAGGTATTAAATTTTTTTATTGGCGTCCCCCTTACGCTTAAACCATTATGAATGTACAACTTCAGTTTATTATCAGACTAGCTTCTGTCGACTATGTTGGCTGTTTATACCGAAATTCCATGTAATCCCTCTGAGTAAAATGTAGATTGACTCTATCAAAATCATAAATGCAATAATTAAGGACAAATACAGGGACCATCCCTGTGGGAAACGTCAGATAAATAGCCAATCCATGTATACTAGTTTCGAGTTTTATGGCCATCAACATAAGGATACTGTATTTTTTTATCATATAAACTGTATAGTAGGATAGTGAATCTACATGTTCACAACTTATTGAGTTTATTGATTTGGAGTAGAATAACGTGTAAATCGTTTGAGTCACGATGGTATACGTACCATGACTTGACAGTTGACAGGTAAATATGGATCTCTTCTTATAGTTTCATTCCTGTTAGGACCACCGATCGGTCTGTTACTTATCTTCACGCACAATCCCGGGGTACTCCAGACGGAGTAACCAGAGAGAACAGATCGCCAAGTGTCACGATCCTTACATATCCTCTTTCGCTTCTTTCAGATTCATCATCTTCTTCATACATGCACATCTAGGTATCCGAGTACTCTTGACCCTACCCTCTTCGACCAATCTGAGTAATTTCTGTCTGTTAGTTTAACTATTCTATTAATTTGTCATAGGTGCTAATGTTCCCGTGGGTATAGTGAGAGGCGTTAAATGTAAAAGCTTCTCTAAATGTTGATGGCCCTCGACAGATGGCGGGTTAAACATCTGGAAAAATACCAGACCGAAATGAGCAGATCGGTGAAGGGTAGCAGCGTAGCAGGTGCACGGTGTCGGGTACTGCGTTCGCCAACCCGCTGGTCACGTGGCGATTATAACGCTAGAAAGTTACAGCCCTGATCATTCTCATTAACCCCGAGTCGGTTGTATCCGGTTATGGTTGCCGTTACGCGGCACTTTGTTTGGACAACACGGGTCTCCTTACGTTACTGTATAGGATAATCATACTTAACAGTCTCACGTCGGTCGCCCGACTCCGATCACGTGAATTTCTTTCACGTGTGTCCATCAAAAAAACTTTGATATTGTTTATAATTATAAGATACTGTTGATTGGCATCCCTCAAATTCGCGCCAAAAGTCGAGTCGGTGTTTATTTCCAGCGTCGCTCAATCGTATTTATGGGGTCATGGGCATCTAGCGAAGTACGTTTATCATTTTTATATATTTCAAGCTTTATTTAAATCTTTTTATTTTAAATTATGTGACATTCACATATCGTGAAAATCACAATAAAAGTTTAAATGGGGAGTGACAAATCAATAAATTTTATATACAAAGTACATAAAACATGGTCACGATAGTAGAACAGTTTGGTGATCGGAATTCGAGTTGAGAGACTTTGACGAGTTTGATACCCAGGTGTTTGGGTCATACCAATAAGTTTTTTTAAAACTTATGTAAAATTTATCGTTGACCTGGATATACAGACGCCGATAGGTTCACCGCTTGTCCCAAAAAAAGTCTTCGGTGAAAGGTGACCCACTTTAATTGTCTATGCCTCTGTCTAGGATTGCCGTTAAGATATTTTTAATTTTCATAAAATATAGTGGCAATTGTTCTACAATCGGTAGTTTGTTTAAGTTTTTAAAAAGTTACATACTTGCTGATATTTTGCTCTGAATATATAATATCTTTATCATAACGACCTATTAAAGTCAATAATTATGCTTGGCAAGCAGATTACTGATCGTAGTAACAGAAAAATTGCACCTTTGAATGCTGCCGTCACCGGTCTCCTGAATTTCAGTCTGGTTTTTTTTAGAAGATTATCCCGCCATCTGACAGTTGATATTATAGTATTCAAAGCTGTTTCCCATAGTCGTCTCTTATGACACTCACTCAAAGAAAGAGTGTAGCATGTTCATTCCTATGCCGTTGCCACACGGCGTCTCGTCTGTATGTAATTTGAAGTATTATATATAGGAGAATCAAACTAAACGACCGAATCAGTGCATGTACAACGGCCAATGACTTGTCGTTCGTTGACCTCTACCGACCGGTTGTTGACCCCGCTCTCCGCACCACGAAACACATCCGCGGATGCCTCAGCAATTTCTTTCAAATGTATATACAAAAAGTTTATTTAATACTACATAAAGTTTATAAAAAGTATAAAAAATATCGAGCCTTAAATGGATGTTTCTTTCACATAATTTGAAGTTTATTTTACTACACATTCAATAACAATTGGTAACGGTCATGATAAATATGATGTAAGAAGTTTTTGAAATGCTATCGTGTGAGAATACAACATCAATTCAATTAATATTATTTCATATTTAAAAGAAGTCACGATAGCCGAGTAGATGGGTGGTCGGAATTTAGAGTCAAGAGACCCGAGTTCGATCCCCAGGTGGCAGGCTCGTACCAATGGGTTTTTCAAAAACTTATGTACGAATTATATCTTTGGCTTGGAAATAGAGACGGCGACGGGCTCACCACCTGTCACGTTGTCCCGAAAATATCTTCGGTGGAATGTGGGTCAAAGGGTCTTAACAATCTAGACTAGACCCCGTATTGGGAATTGCGTGAAGATATTTATTTATTTTATTTTTTTATATTTAAATATTTCCAATTTGAATTTTTGATAGCCTGTTGAACTTAGCATACTTGAACGGCGGCTTCGGCATTAGTATGCATTAAAAAATGTTCTAGCTCCAACCATTATTCCATTACGAAACGATTTTCCACCTAGTTGAACGGTTTCAGTAGTATTTCTTTGTCTCTACGTGTTTCCAGCATATCCTTATGGCCCATATCCATACAGATCCAGTCACCGACAGCATTATACCTGTGTTTCGTCAATGAAAATGCAAACTTCTCACATGGTTTCATAGTATCGCCCCGCCTAATTTAGCTTTGGTTGTTGTCGTTGCCATTCTATGTTTTCCCGACTAGTGTAAGCACTTCCGAAGGGCTTGATACCTAATTCCAAGTCTGATTGGGGCTTTCCATCTTTGATCTGATTAGAATGGCATTGATTGTTGGGTCACGGGAATCGCACCTCTGATGCGGCCAAGGTTTGTTCATAAAGAACCAGCGGAGGGCTTCCCGCTGGTTTTTTGCCGCGTGTACTCACTGTGCATCTGAAACGCAACTGTTACAAATTGTGGCCGGTTTGTCATTGTTTTAACGGGATGAAAATAATAGAGCAATAGCAGTAATATATAGTAATTATACTACATACCCGAAACCTACTAACAGTGTATTACATCTGGTGAGTCATCGAAGTCGCCTGAAGCATCTCCAGTTTACTTCGACGCACGTGGTAACTCACATCGACTATTTTTTTTTATATTTCTGGGTATGCAGAGCTCTATGGACGAAGTTCTTTCGACCCATTTCTCTCCGAAGCTTATTTGGGCCAGGGTGATAGGTGGTGAACCTATAGCCTTTTTAGTCTCCATGCTGATGTATAATATACTTACATACTAATATTATTTATTTTATTTTTAAATATTTCCAATTTGAATTTTTGATGCATGATGAACTTAGCATACTTGAACGGCGGCTTCGGCATTAGTATGCATTAAAAATGTTCTAGCTCCAACCATTATTCCATTACGAAACGATTTTCCACCTAGTTGAACGGTTTCAGTAGTATTTCTTTGTCTCTACGTGTTTCTAGCATATCCTTATGGCCCATATCCATACAGATCCAGTCACCGACAGCATTATACCTGTGTTTCGTCAATGAAAATGCAAACTTCTCACATGGTTTCATAGTATCGCCCCGCCTAATTTAGCTTTGGTTGTTGTCGTTGCCATTCTATGTTTTCCCGACTAGTGTAAGCACTTCCGAAGGGCTTGATACCTAATTCCAAGTCTGATTGGGGCTTTCCATCTTTGATCTGATTAGAATGGCATTGATTGTTGGGTCACGGGAATCGCACCTCTGATGCGGCCAAGGTTTGTTCATAAAGAACCAGCGGAGGGCTTCCCGCTGGTTTTTTGCCGCGTGTACTCACTGTGCATCTGAAACGCAACTGTTACAAATTGTGGCCGGTTTGTCATTGTTTTAACGGGATGAAAATAATAGAGCAATAGCAGTAATATATAGTAATTATACTACATACCCGAAACCTACTAACAGTGTATTACATCTGGTGAGTCATCGAAGTCGCCTGAAGCATCTCCAGTTTACTTCGACGCACGTGGTAACTCACATCGACTATTTTTTATATTTAAATATTTCCAATTTGAATTTTTGATGCATGATGAACTTAGCATACTTGAACGGCGGCTTCGGCATTAGTATGCATTAAAAATGTTCTAGCTCCAACCATTATTCCATTACGAAACGATTTTCCACCTAGTTGAACGGTTTCAGTAGTATTTCTTTGTCTCTACGTGTTTCCAGCATATCCTTATGGCCCATATCCATACAGATCCAGTCACCGACAGCATTATACCTGTGTTTCGTCAATGAAAATGCAAACTTCTCACATGGTTTCATAGTATCGCCCCGCCTAATTTAGCTTTGGTTGTTGTCGTTGCCATTCTATGTTTTCCCGACTAGTGTAAGCACTTCCGAAGGGCTTGATACCTAATTCCAAGTCTGATTGGGGCTTTCCATCTTTGATCTGATTAGAATGGCATTGATTGTTGGGTCACGGGAATCGCACCTCTGATGCGGCCAAGGTTTGTTCATAAAGAACCAGCGGAGGGCTTCCCGCTGGTTTTTTGCCGCGTGTACTCACTGTGCATCTGAAACGCAACTGTTACAAATTGTGGCCGGTTTGTCATTGTTTTAACGGGATGAAAATAATAGAGCAATAGCAGTAATATATAGTAATTATACTACATACCCGAAACCTACTAACAGTGTATTACATCTGGTGAGTCATCGAAGTCGCCTGAAGCATCTCCAGTTTACTTCTACGCACGTGGTAACTCACATCGACTATTTTTTTATATTTCTGGGTATGCAGAGCTCTATGGACGAAGTTCTTTCGACCCATTTCTCTCCGAAGCTTATTTGGGACAGGGTGATAGGTGTTGAACCTATAGCCTTTTTAGTCTCCATGCTGATGTATAATATACTTACGTACTAATATTTATATTTGACTGTTGTATGGAAGAGTTCAACCAGCAAATATAGTTTCATTTTATCTTACCATTTGAACAAAGTTTTACTAGAAAAATGGTCCCTATTAATAAATGAAAAAAAAAAAAAGTTTTTTTTTTTTTAATTTGGCTATCGTGCCTTTATTTACTTACATACTAAATAAATAAATATCTTCACGCAATTCCCAACACAGGGTAGACAGAGGTCTAGTCTAGACAATTAAGTCCCTTAGACCCACCTTCCACCGAAGACATTTTTGGAACAACGTGACTCGTGTGGAGCCGGTCGCTGTGTTTATGTCCAAGCTAACGATATAAATCAGAAGTATTTTTAATTAAAGTCGTTGGTACGAGCCACCTGGGTATCATTTGACTCGAATTCCGATCACCCAACCACTCGGCTATAGTGACTTATATCGCAGTACCAGATACCTTGAGCCTTAGAATATTTCGAGGTGGTCCTCCCGCTATACGTCGGGTCTTATAGGACACTCACGCTAGTGAATTCTTAATTCATTACCACACGGCAACCATCAGAAGATATCTCCAGTTTCTCTGATTTATGTGCCTTCTAAGGTTGTTATTAGATGATAATAATGTAGAGTTTAAATAGTATCTCATTTCGAAGTTGTTTATCCGATTTATTATTCAGTAAATACTCTTTGATACAGAATAGTATTCTGTGCAGAATTGTGAGTGTAATGAATAAGTAGTAAGCACGTGGTTTTGAAGCACCACACCGCTAGCCATTGCCTTTAACGTGTTCGTTATGTCGGCCAAGTTGTAACGCCAGTCGCCGCTCAGATCTTTGTCCGCGTGCTTGTCGTGGCGTTTGATATCTTGTTTGTGAGGTTTGTGAAATCGGTGTATGAACTTGACCGGAGTGCGTAACCGGCAGTGAAGATGGTACAGGAGAAAAAAGAAATACAGGTGTTTATTAAATTCAGTTCAAATTCCTTTTTCCTTTTGAGTTGTATGTGTTTATAAATTTTTAATAATAATTCAAGCTAATAATAAAGTTATTCTCCACATGAATTATTATTAGTATTTGCGTGTGTGTGTATGTTATTTGAGTAACAATAGATATTATAATTTGTACAAGTGTATTTGACAATCCTTTACATATGTTTTCGTTATTGCTGAAAGTTTTAGGTTCTATAGTTTTATAAACAAATAATATCTTCGAGCATATTTAAAATACTGGAAATGACATAGGTCTAAACAATGAAGTCCTTTCGACCCACCTTTTATCGAAAGCCTGTTTGGAACCATGTGACAGGTGGTAGGCCTATCGCCATCTTAGATCCAAGCCATATATATATATATATATATATATATATATATATATATATATATATATATATATATATATATATATATATATATATATATATATATATATATATATATATATATATATATATATATATATATATATATATATATATATATATATATAAAATATCTTTACGCAATTCCCAATACAGGGGTAGACAGAGGTCAAGTCTAGACAATTAAGTCCCTTTGACCCACCTTCCACCGAAGATATTTTCGGGACAACGTGACAGGTGGTGAGCCTGTCGTCGTCTTTATGTCCAAGCAACGATGTAATACGTACATAAGTTTTTGAAAAACCCATTGGTACGAGCCTGCCACCTGGGGATCGAACTCGGTCTCTCGACTCGAAATTCCGACCACCCAATCACTCGGCTATCGTGACTTTTAATATATATTAAAATTTTCGAATAGTATATATATATATATATATATATATATATATATATATATATATATATATATATATATATATATATATATATATATATATATATATATATATATATATATATATATATATATATATATATATATATATATTAAAATTTTCGAATGGTTTACAATTTTTTTAATTTAATTATGAACACCATAGTTAATTATGATCGAAAAAAATTAGTCATCGAAAATTATTCATGAAGTGTTAGAACAACAATTATAATTCTGTCGTCTCGTGAAAGTTTAAAGAGTAATTTTTTAAACCGCAAAAAAATTATTCCCGCGCATTTATCAGAATGAAAGTTATCCTTAACCAAGTTCTTCTACGTATCGGAAGGTACCTGATACCTTGATTTTGGGTAGCTTAGTTAACCTCTAATTAGTAACTAGTAGGTAGCTAGTTAAAAAATATCTTCACGCAATTCCCAATACAGGGGTAGACAGAGGTTTAGTTTAGACAGTTAAGTCCCTTCGAGCCACCTTCCACCGAAGATATTTTCGGGACAACGTGACAGGTGGTGAGCCCGTCGCCGTCTTTATGTCCAAGCCAACGATGTAATTCGTACATAAGTTTTTGAGAAAGCCATTGGTACGAGCCTGCCACCTGGGGTTCGAACTCGGGTCTCTCGACTCGAAATTCCGACCACCCAATCACTCGGCTATCGTAACATTTAGGTAGCTAGTGATGAGGTAAAAACAAGACAGTTTCGCATTTATAAAATACCTATTACTTGCGAATTCTACGAAGGGTATTTTCATTCATTAGTACCTTTAGCACAGAATATATTATAGTATTAGACGTACCTATAGATTGTGTACGTGTGGATTGTATAAAATGTGTTTTCAAAGCTATGGGTTGCAGGTTTGAATCCCGCTGGGGACAAACATTTGTGTGATGAATGTTTGTGCTCGAGTCAAAGATGTTTATATGTATATATGAATATTTATATGTATATATAAATATGCAAGTATATGTATATTTTAGCGTAAGCCTGGACACGGCGATGGACTCACCACCTCTCACGTTGTCCAAAATAAGCTTCTCTGGAAAGTGGGTCGAAAGGACTTCGATGTTTACCCCACCTCTGCCTACCAGTATGGAAAATGCGTGAAAATATTTATATTCAAATACTGTCTCGAACGAAATTATAAAATCTAGATATATCTGTTTCTCTAGGTTCTTGAGTCAGGTGAGAGAGAGTTGGTCAGTGGACTGAAATGTAAATACTAGTCCGTATGTGCAGAGGTTTTTAATAATGAGCCAAAAAATTACACCGAACACTTTATGACGCTAGACTTATTAAGGACAGTCGTGTCTTTATTGAATTCTAAATAGGATCGGGTAAATTTATAACGGATACCTATTTCCAAAATGAATGGTTTAATGAACTTGTATATTTTATGTCCCATAAAATTGCACTGCTGATCCTTTCTTTGAGTAGATTTTCGGCGTAATTGCAACGCTTGCCAAAAAAAAGTCATAATATCCGGTCGGATGATCGGAATTCGAGTCGAGAGACCCAAGTTCCATTCCCAGGTGGTAAGGCTCGTACTTCGAGTTTTTACAAAAACTTATGAACGAATTATATCGTTGGCTTGTACGTAACGACGGCGATGGACTCACCACCTCTCACGTTGTCCAAAATAAGCTTCTCTGGAAAGTGGGTCGAAAGGACTTCGATGTTTACCCCACCTCTGCCTACCAGTATGGAAAATGCGTGAAAATATTTATATTCAAATACTGTCTCGAACGAAATTATAAAATCTAGATATATCTGTTTCTCTAGGTTCTTGAGTCAGGTGAGAGAGAGTTGGTCAGTGGACTGAAATGTAAATACTAGTCCGTATGTGCAGAGGTTTTTAATAATGAGCCAAAAAATTACACCGAACACTTTATGACGCTAGACTTATTAAGGACAGTCGTGTCTTTATTGAATTCTAAATAGGATCGGGTAAATTTATAACGGATACCTATTTCCAAAATGAATGGTTTAATGAACTTGTATATTTTATGTCCCATAAAATTGCACTGCTGATCCTTTCTTTGAGTAGATTTTCGGCGTAATTGCAACGCTTGCCAAAAAAAAGTCATAATATCCGGTCGGATGATCGGAATTCGAGTCGAGAGACCCAAGTTCCATTCCCAGGTGGTAAGGCTCGTACTTCGAGTTTTTACAAAAACTTATGAACGAATTATATCGTTAGCTTGTACGTAACGACGGCGACGGGCTCACCACCTGTCACTTTGACCCAGAAATGTCTTCGGTAGAAAGGTGTATCGGATGGTTAATTATCTGGACGAATAGCAACGCTTGGTAAGCACATTGGGGATCGCAGTATTAGACACCTCGTACCTAAGATGCTGCTTAATGCTGTCACTGGTCCGTTAAATTTTGGTCTGGTATTTTCAGACGGTTAACTCACCATCTGTTTGTATCGAAATTTAGTAGCCTCTTACGACACTTATCTTGAGTGAGGGTCGTCTACATTACATAGCTATGGTCACCAGATAACAAACACTAGGGTAAGAAAAGTATGTAAATAGACGCTAAGATTTAAAAAAGTTTTTAATTATCACTCATATCTTAAAATACAGTATTGGTATGGGCTCAATATTTTCGTAATGAAAATGGTGTTAACCAGGATTCATATGACCTTGTTTACAAAGCACAATATATCTTCACGCCATTCCCAATACAGGGGTAGACAGAGATCTAGACAATTAAGTCGTTTGGACTCACCATCCAACGAATTTTTGGGACAGGTGATGAGTCCGTCGCATTATGTCCAAGACAACGATGTAAAGCGTACATAAGTTTTGAAAACCATTGGTTTTTTTCAAAAACTTATGTACGTTATGAACAAACTTACGAGCCTTGGGGATCGAACTAAGGTTTCTTGATTATAATTTCGATCACCCAGCTACTCGGCTATTGTGACTAAATATCTATATAGAACATATAAATATATGTATAGAACATATAAATAAAATTGCAGTGTCTGTTTGTAATATTGAAATGACCGTTTTTTACTACATGCATATGAATATATACGGTACATACATCAAAATAATATTTTTTTTACAATTTTTGTCCGTCTGTCTGTCTGTTTGTTCCGGCTAATCTCTGAAACGGCTTAACGGCTGGATAGATTTTAACAGGAATTTCATTAACATTGATATTCATTGACAGTTAATGTCAGAAGGAATAACACAGGCTAATTTTATTTTAGAAACAATTAGGGTTCCGCGTTAAGTGTTAAACTGCGGGCAAAGCCGCGGGGGCTAGCTAGTCGTAAATATAATTTGACTGGATGAAACTTAAAATTAAACTCATTGTTGACCCAAAAAATAACCAGTCATCTAATTTTTTTTTCTATCCTCACGCATGCCTTATACTGGGTTAGTCAGAGATCCATTTAGTTCTATCCATCAGTTTTTCATCAGACCTTAATTTTAAGTTAACGTGACAGGGTGAGTCTGTTGCTGTCTTAGTGACCAAGTCAAAGATACAAGTAGAACATGAGTTTCGAAAAAACTTATTGGTACGTGTCTTCTTATTCCTTAGTCTCCTTCCAGCGATATGTTTTGAATTTTATTTGATTGTATTGAATTAATAACAATTTTATGTGACACGTTCGTAACGATAAGTTTGAAGGACACATCTGTTATAGAAGTCAGTGACCGATTGTCCTGTCTGTTCTGTCTGTCTTTTTTCAAGCAATTACTCTTTGTGTGAGTAGGTAATTGAAAATAAAGTTACTCTATCACGGAGAAGTTCTTATGGACAGTAGGATAGAACATAGTAAATAGCTTATAAAAATTCAAGCCCATGTAAAATAAGGAGAGGAGTTCCTACTAAAGGTTAGAGGTCTTATTTGTGTAAAAATTAAAGTCTAAAGCTCCAAATTTATAGATATATACTCGAGCACGTTAACATGTGGCTTTAATATCCGTGAATGAATGAATGAATGAAATGATGAAATTAATCCGTGATTAGTTTAATAAAAGATTAAACTAATATATTTTAACTAAAATATTAAATAAAGATACCCCAGTTAACGTAGATTCGCTAAAAATATCATTTTTAAAATGCCAGAGCAGAACGGTAGCTTCTGCTGTTGCATAAATGGCCTAGCTTAACTGGGGCAGGATCACGGCTGGGCAGAATTGTCTTCTGAGTGAAGTAACCGGAAGTTCAGAGGTTAGGAGAAGGTTCCTTTGGGTTGGGAGCAAGTTCCTTCCCCGTTTCCATTTATTTTCTATAAGGGCAACTCGTCCACCGCACCTCAGGTGATGCGAAGTCTTGTGGGCCTCAGCAATCTCTTAAAGTGAACCTATTGCTTGTTTGTCACATTCAGATATAAAAAGAAGCCCACTGCTGGAGAGACCTCTGTTGTAAGGAAGATTTATCTTAATAATTTATTAAATGCATATAAAACATACAATACTTATAATTAATAGTATTATAAATATAAATGTAATATTATTTATGTAAACAAAACAAAAATTATAAAAAAAAACATTAAACAAAATCTGTCTATCTGTTAACCCGAAAGGAGAACTTGGCTACTTTAATTTTAGAAAATGATAAATATTTCGCCTCCACTGGCAAATCCGCAGAGCGTAGCTAGTATTGAAAACTCGCTGATTATGTCACAGGGCGATATTGACAGTGAATTTATTGGTGTCATAATATTTATTATCGTTCCGGTATCATGCGAATATTGGCCTTATTTCTTAAAGCGGTAATCTCCGTTATTGCCAAATGGATGTATACCAAATATATGGGAGGTTGTTAAACTTTATTGTTATGTTATTATATTACTGTCCTACGTGTATGAGGCTTTATATCAGTTAAATCGAAATTATAACAGTCATATAAATAAAAATTGCGGTTCATTGTGGTCGGTTTACAATACATTATAAAAATTCTAATCCGTATTTGTTATAGCGTTTTCTGCCCTACAGGCCTTGTCGGTATTGACCTAGTGCCTTGGAGCTTAGAGTTGCAGATTCGATTCCTGCAGGAACAAATATTTGTATGATAAATATAAGAAAAAAAAAGTCTGCACGTGCCCAAAGAGATCAATGCGAGAGTGACAGACGCGACCGCTTTTTTTTCACGAAGTGTAGTAGTGCAATGTCGCGCGGCGATACCGAGTAGTATAGCGGTAAAACTTTAACTGAATGAGCTATAACTATTGTAAATACAGCGTAATCGGTGGAGCAATACAAATATGTCAGGATGCGTGTGTGTTCTATCTATTACAGTCACGATCGTTGCGTGTTTCACGGTCGGCTCGTGTTGCCTTAGAACGTATAATGTTAAATATTAACTCTATAATGCCTGTATGTATCCATTTTAATTTTTAGCCTTACATCCTAGTACAATTCCGCCACGCTTCGCTATAGTTTAGTCAGTTATTGAAAAGTAAAAATAGAGAAATAGTCAAATCTTTGAAACTAAACAAAAATGTGATATCCGAGTGAAAACAGAGTTCGATCCCCAGTTAGGAGGCTCCAGTCACGTCGTCCAAACAAAAAAAAAACTGAAATATGTCTTCGGTGGAAGGTGGGTCGAAAGGACTTATTTGGCTAGACCTTTCTCTACAAAGAAAATACAAAAGAAATTGGGTAAAAATGCCAAGATCTGTCAAAAGTTTAACACTGCTCATTTTGACTTTGACTTTTGCGTTCACAAATCTACCGATGCTTTATTTTTATTCATATAAAAAAGTTTTTTTATATGAATAATCTTCACGCAATTCCCAATACAGGGTTAGACAGAGGTATAAGGCCTTATACCTTAGAGGTATAAGGCCTTATACCTCTGTCTAACCCTATATCGAACTCGGGTCTCTTGACTCGAAATTCCGACCACCCAACAACACGACTACCGTGACTTGATATGAGATAAGCAAAGAAATTACGAGACAGAGATTAGTTGAATGTCATATAGAATTTCATATTACGATAATGGTTCAATTTGAAGAAGCAGAGACAAACAGGTTGTAATCTTGAAATAAAATGGTTTGTTCTTACATCGCGTATCGTGTACTATGCTGTTCATGTATTTGCATTTTATTACTTGATCGTAAGTTTTGCGATTTATTATCCTGTCCATGACGACGTAGGCACTTAATCACGCAATAAATTTGTCACGTCTACAAAATTATCTACTCTTGTTTAGTTTTGACGTACGTATATAGCATTACTCAAAGGTCTAAAAATAATTAACGGCAGCTTATTCAAATCCTCGTTAAACGTGGTGAGCCTGTCACCGTCTTAGTGGTCATTAATGCTACAATACATCATACTAAGTTACTTACTAATCTTAATATAAATTAAATTATTTTAAAGCGGCAGTAATGGCGTAGTGATTAATGATCTCGCTTTAGTACGCGAGTGACCCAGGGCTAATTATCTGGACGGTATAACAAAAACTGTTGATACTTTAATAACAGCGATCGTGAAGAAAGGGAAACGTCACGTTTGAGAAATAATAAAAGGTCATTGTTTATGATCAATATACCAGCACTTAATAAGTTAGCGCTAAAAATAAAAAAATTAACTAAACTAAACCGTGTTCACAATTCCATTATGTCACCACATATGCTTGAAATGTTACATTTCTGACAATGCCATACGTTGATATATGAAATGCGCAAATATCATGTTTAGCAAGACAAGAATGCGTTTCTTGTTTCATAATTACAATAGAGAACATCTTACGTAAACGAAAATTAAACCTTGGTTTCACGAGTGAAATAAGTTCCATATCATTGCGGGTGTTTTCATTATTACTTACGGAGTCATGAGAGACGGGTGAAATATTGCTGTTGAGCTTTAAAGGTAGTCAATATTCCGCCACATCATTATATGTCATTTTATATGTTTATGCCAAAGATAGGAAGTATCTTTTGAAAGAGAAAGAAAGATAAATAATTTATTCATGTAACGTAAACAATAGAACGAGTTACAGACACAAATAAAAACTACAAAACATTGACATCGCTCGTTTCCATTAAATATAAAAAGAAATCTTTTTTTAAGGTCCTAAAAGTGTAAATTTGAAGAAGCAGGCCGGTTTTAGTTCTAAATAAATAATTGATCTCTTAAAAGATACTAAGTGGCGGATTTTACTGCGTTACCACCGTTCCCCACATTTTGCTATTTCTTTGTGAAAAGTTTGCCTATTACAAATTATAAATATATTACTTATTGCTTCGTAAACAATTTACACTCATCGTTGGTTATTATCTTAAAAGCCTTGTATGACTTTTGTGTGTAAATGTACGTCGGGATGGTGTTTATTTAAAGGACGTTGTTTAATTTTTTTTTACAAAAGTTTAACACATTTTTCTTTAACTATAATACGGTAATTTGTCCATGTGGTAACGATGTAAGAATATTGCCACTCCCTTTCTTCCCGTGGATGTTTTAAAAGACGACTAAGGGAAACAGCTTTGAATATCGTTATGGCAACCGATAGATAGAGGGATAACCATTTACAAAAATGTCAGATCTAAATAATCAGACCGAAGATTGGCAGCAGCGTGTGAAGTGCGAGTTGTCTGGTACTGCTATTGCCAATCCGTTAGCCAAACCGGGCGATTATGGCAAATCCTCCCAATGGGAGAGGCCTACGTTAAGCAGTGGACTTTAACAGGCCGTAAAGTAATTGATGACTAAAATTTAAATTGATTTGATCTTCGAGTTTGTTGATATTGATTTTGGGCATATTTTTTTGTTCAACCTTAAGTTCATTAATTTATTTCTATAATTACAAAATAAACAGGATTCAAACATTTTATTCCAAAGTTAGTTTTATTTACGTTATTCGTAGTTCGCATAAACATGGCTCTAAATGTTGAAACAATTTGTTGAAACAATTCCTAAAATATACGAATTATAATTATTGCAGGTTGGTGGCTGGTCTCACTGTAGCTATCCCTCTCATATTAATTGAGTTTGTTATATTGATGTTGGGACAAACAATGTTCTCCAAAACAGCTTCGATGATTTGTATCCTTTTGCTAACAAAGCACAAACTTCCCATAACCCTTCACATTCACAAAGCACAATTTTAATATTGTAATTTTGAGACTTATATAGCAATGAGGCTGCTGAATGCTTATAATTTTTTTCGTGTCGATATGCTTTAATATTTGTCGTCGATTTTATATGCATTTTAAATATTTGAAAGTAAAAAATGTTTGAAAGAATCGAAACAAATCTCGATGTTAGACTATTTCTGCTTTCTGCCATTTTAAAAGTTCCATGTGTGTATTATTATTATTGATGTATAGTAAATGATTGCTATTTTATTTTGTATCTGAAGAAAACTTTATATTGCAGGAAACATTTCAAAAACACGTCCATAAATTTAGATTACCACATATTATAACCTAATCATCAATGATGTAGGGATCAATGGTTTATAAGCATGTTGTTAAACGCTTATTATCTTATTCGTAATGACTAAATAAACTTTCTCAACACAATTAAAGTAGGTTACAATGAAGTAATAATATAAACTTATCAATTCACGATTATTTTATCGCTAAATAAATTGTACCATATACCTGTTACAAATTGTAATTTTATTCAAATTGCTGCCTTATTTGAATTATTTTTATCTCACCTATACCTTCGGTAATGTACATAGGCTGAGAAGATAAACACAGCTGAAGGTTATTCATATTAACAATGATCTATAATTAATTATCATTTAATCAGTAATAAGATCACTGTGATATAATGTATATATAGGGGGCCCTGATATGGAATCCTGTGGAATTTATCTGGTAACTAGTTGAGAAATAAGACAGTACTTTACTTCAG
Source organism: Sericinus montela (assembly GCA_029286605.1). Classification (NCBI taxonomy): domain Eukaryota; kingdom Metazoa; phylum Arthropoda; class Insecta; order Lepidoptera; family Papilionidae; genus Sericinus; species Sericinus montela. Next base: position 3,265,092 of record JAGSMR010000010.1, on the reverse strand, counting down.
GTTAATTTAAATTTTAGTTGTTGATAAAGTCACTTTGTTTCTTAGTTTTTCCTTAGCATATTTTTATTACTTTACTGTTTGTTCCAATCCAGAAACTCAAATATGAACAATGATTTGTAAAATGTTACTACTACCAGTATTGAGCGAGCTTTAGTTCGATATGATCTATCAAAGTTCGATTTCGAAGCCGAAGGCTTAGGCACTTGAAATTTAGTTAAAATTGGTTAAAATTAATAATATGCATATAAAAATATAAATTAAAGGTGTTAAACTGCGTAATATAAAAATATAAGTTTGACAATATTTCCTATCACCTCCTCTCACACCCGCAATACCATAGGCATAGCAGATGCGTTGCCTCCCTTAGAGTGCCCCCCCCCCCAGCATTAGGCGAGGGGAGTGTGTGGGCCTCCGGTTACCTACACTCACCAGACGAAACGCAGAAGTTTGTTAGACTTCTACTTCACGCCGGTATTCTGTGAGGTCGTGGTACTTCCCCGATCGAGCCGGCTCATTCATGCAACAACAAAAGCTGATGCGTGGCTCTACCACTGTTATACGTCTGGTCTGTTTTAAGATAGTTACTGTATCATCTTTTGTTAATAGATGGGTAATTTCAAAACTTCTCTAAGCCGCCTTTTACGACGGGAAGAAAGGGGGCTGGAAAGTTCTATCATCTATGCCACATTACCAATATATTTGATTATATACGTATATTTGCGACGTGCCCGGCATCACACGGGTAGCAGAGTATACATGTATACATTTTTGCTGTCGTAGTGACTGTTGCGTCGAGTATCTGGACAATCTTCATCAATCAATTGTACTTTCCATGAGAATCACTTTGCCTATGAAAGTGAAAACCGTATGACAATCTGTTCATTAGCTTTTTAATTTATCGCGTTTGATAGACGGGTCGGGAGACTTTGTGTAATAATATGTAGTGATACTTATTAATAGATACAGTGTGCTTATATTTTTTTTAATAGTAATTATAATAATGCTTTATTCTTTAATCATAAATACAAATACAAAATGAATGGGTAAAAGAAGATCTCTGCATCATCTTTTCATTAAATAACCTGTGTTAGAAAATCTCGCTCTTTGGAAAAACATAACAATTGTTCGTCATACAAAAATAGCAATCTTGCATTCTAATTATAGGCATATTCTTTTTCTACTAATTACACATGGATATAAAAAAGAGAAAAATAAAATTCTTTAATGCACTATCAGGTCTAAACGCCCACGGGTTTGGTATCATTGCAATAGCCTGCTCGATGCTAAACTACTGGACTTGCTACTTCTGGTTTTGGTTCTGGCCCATCTTCATCATGTCCTCGGTTTTTCCGTTCTGTATGGAAGTATCTTTGGCGATATTTAATCGGTGGCTCGTGCGGTGGTGACGTCTTAATTAAAACAAAACTTCGACATTTGTATTGAGTTTATTAATTAATTAAAAAATAACAAGGCGGTGAAGAATATTGGAGATAAGAAAAATTTTGTATATTGTAAGCTCAATTAAAAGGAATTTAATGTAAAATTATGCCTTTTTTATGAATTTCCTATAAGAAAATATTGCTGTCTATGAGTTAGCAACGTACACATTTTTTATAAAATTGGTGTTTATAATGTTTGCTTTTTTAATTCTTTTTCCAGTTAGCATTATATACTTGAGTATGAATAGTCTAAAATCGACGATTTTTATAATACAGAGAAATAAAAATTAATGATCTAATGATGATGTAATAATGTACTATGCCTACAACTTTTGCGTTAGTGCAAACAGTAACTTCGCAAAGATTTCTGGAAAATCTGATATACTGTAGAGCAGCGCATAATTTACTAATAAACATTTTAAAATACATATTAGATTTATTAAGAAAAGTCATTGAAGAATCTTTCAGACTTCAAACATATCCCACGTTTACTCTTATCTTTCGAAGCACTACGAAGGACTTGGTTAGCTTTATAGTCTAATAATACTCGTACACTGCAGGTCATCAATTTCGTCAATATGGAGGAGGATTTGCCATAATCGACTAGCCCTGCAAGCAGGTTAGCGACAGTATAAGACTCGCACCTTATACACTGCTGCTCACAATTTGACTATTTGTTTGGGTCTATAATTGATTTGTAATGTATTTTTTTTAATAAATAAATACATACATAGATAAGGACAACGTCACATACATTGTTTTTGATTCCATGACACTAATACTTAGGTACTTTGGGATCAGAGCGCCTTGCTTGGACGCGAACGACCCACGTTCGGCCCCGGCCACATTAAAATTGTTAGTAGCAATTTTAAGAGCCGAATGTACCACGTGCTCGGCGGTGAAAGAAAACTTCGTGAGGAAAACTGCCAGTCTGAAGAACAATAAAAAATATTTTGATGTGTGAACTCTGCCCTTTGACACGGCTGGGCAAAGACGTCCTTTGCCCAGCCGTGGGCATTTACAGGCTGCCCCTTTACTTTTAACTTTAAAAAGTATGTGATGTTGTCCCTATCTCTTTATTTACTGTCTAATGATTTAGATCTTCATCGCAGAAACGATCCAACAAATACAAAGTTCTATTCTTGGACATTAAGAAGACGATAGGCTTGGTGAGCCTATCCAGTTTTATCCAAATAAGTTTCGGTGAAAGTACTTTGTCTAGACCTCTGCCTACCCGAGTATGGTAAATTGCGTGAAAATATTTAAATAATTGTTGTTACAGATAGCTAATGAGCACCAGCACTTAACGCAGACACACGAATACACACCAGGATGGTCGTTTTACTTAGTGCTGGCCGGTGTGGTCACAACCTTCGGCTCTTCACTGCCGGTTGGGTACAACATTGGTGTAGTGAACACGCCCGCAGATGTAAGTGATCCTATACAAATAGATACTAAAGAATTTATGAAGCTTGGCACTGTTCACTGCAGGGCATAACCATCTTCCGTATACAGGAATTGCCATATTTGCCACGCTTGGTAAGCGGATTGTATCTAAGCACCGGATCAGCAGGATATAGTCAACTTCCGTACAGAGGAATTGCCATATTTGCCACGCTTGGTAAGCGAATTGGACCTCAGCACCGGATACCCTTACTGTACTCGACGCTGCCTGTCATCGCTCTGACTAATATAGGTTTTGCATTTTCCGAAATAGTTATCGCGTCATCTGTTGGTAACCCCTGTCGTCGTCCTGGTTTTTTTCTTTACTAGTTCGACGTTGCTATCTCTTAATAAATTATTGTGATCAAATTCCATCCAATGTAATTCCTAGTACACCAGTAGGGAGCGCATGTAAGTATATTTTGTTTAAATTAATACGTAACATGTGACCGTAACGGCGTAAGAATATTGCCAATTCCTTTCTTCCCGTGGGTGTCGTAAGAGGTGACTAAAGGACACAGCTTTGAATGTCGTTATGACAGCCGATAGATGGCGGGATAATCATCTTTAAAAATATCAGACCAAAATAATCAGACCTAAGATGGGCAGCAGCGTCTGAGGTGCGAGTGGTCTGGTTCAGCGATCGCCAATCCGCTTGCCAAGCGTGGCGATTATTGCAAATACCCTCTATTGGACAGGCCTATGTCCTGCAGTGGTCTTTAACAGGCCGTTATGTAAGTATGTAACAATTTCAGCGGTACTTGGCTGTATTCTTTTGGAAGTAGGTTTATTTATGTATTTAACGTTCAATTGATTTTGTCATATAATCTTTCCAGGTTATCAAGGCATTCTGCAATGAGAGTTTCATAACTCGTTACAATCTACCTCTAAACGAGACATGGCTCAACGTCCTTTGGTCTTCCGTAGTGTCGATATTTATAGTCGGAGGGTGTACTGGATCCATCCTCGGGTCGTTCCTAGCCGACAAGCTTGGCAGGTATTGCTCGAAATTGTATTTTCATGTATTATTTATAAATTTGGAAGTTAACCTACGGCTTATATAATTGATAAATGATCTACCGGTTTCCACAAATTGAATTAGAGATGTGAACATGGTATCCGGCATATTTAAACATGGACTTTTTAAGTCACGTTAAACGTTGCTTTAAAAAAAATTATCTAATAAAAGCACTTACTTTACATGGAAACCTTATCTAAATATATATCTCGGCCACTATGTACGTACGTGTGCATGTATGTCTTTAAAATTGGTAATTTTGCGCACATATTTAGACCCGAAGCGTCTGTTTGTAAATTGAACTGTAGAACATAAGTCTGCAATAATAAGGATATGCCACACTTGGCACAGCGGACTGGCTATCAGAATTAATGCTCCTCGTCTTTTACGCTTTTGCCCGGTATCTCTTTTCGTGCTCTATGGATGTGGTATTTTTAAAACTCCATTCTTATCGGATGCCTACAAAATCAACCTCCGTTGTCAACTGCCATACACACCAATTTTTCAATGTGTCATATTAATCCGGATCGATCAATGGCTTTTCCGATATGTTTTGGTACCTTTGTTATTTCTGATTCCGTAACACCTGTGCTGTGTGATCAGAGCAATATATGTGATGTTTTCTGTTTCTATTTATTATTAATAACAATCTCATCATCATCATCATCATATCAGCCGCAAGAAGTCCACTGCTGGATGTAGGCCTCCCTAAAGATTTCCAATACGACCGGTTGTTTGCGGCCTGCATCCAGCGTCTTCCCGCGACCTTGGTCAAGTCGTCCGACCATCTAGTCGGTGGATGTCCGACGCTGCGCTTGCCGGTACGTGGCCGCCATTCCAGAACCTTTCTGCCCCATCGGCCATCGGTTCTACGCGCTATGTGCCCAGCCCACTGCCACTTCGAGGAGCCAATCCGTTGGGCTATGTTGGTGACTTTAGTTCTTCTACGGATCTCATCATTCCTAATGTGATCTTGTAGAGGAACCCGAGCATAGCCCTCCATAGCTCTTGAGCGACCTTGAGCCTCTTATGAGGCCCATAGTAAGGGACCACGTTTCGGACCCGTAAGTCATCACTGGTAACACACATTGGTCGAAGACTTTCGATTTCAGACACTGAGGTATTTTGGACGAGAAGACACTCCGGAGCTTCCCGAACGCTGCCCAGCCGAGTCGGATTCGTCGAAAGACCTCGTCCTTGAAGCTGGAACTGTCTGCCTTGATCAACTGACCCAAGTAGACATACTGGTCAACAACTTCAAGAACTGAGCTCCCAACACATACAGGTGAAGGTGCAATATGGCCATCGACATAATCTTCGTCTTGTCCATATTCATTCTAAGACCCACCTGTTGGGAAACTTCATTTAGGTCATTGAGCATGATGTTGAAATCCTCCAGCGACTCCGCCATGACCACAATATCGTCGGCAAATCGAAGGTGAGTGATATACTGCCATTTATATTGATGCCAAGTCTTTTCCATTCCAGGAGCTTGAAGGCATCTTCCAAAGCAGCGGTGAACAGTTTCGGAGAAATAACGTCTCCCTGTCTAACACCTCTGCAGTGGAATAGCCCTCGTCTTCTGCTCTTGTACTCGGACTGACATGGTGGCGTTTCTATACAAGCACTTCAACACCCTCGATATACCGATAGTCAATATGGCATCGCTGGAGAGATTGGAACACCGCCCACGTTTCGATCGAATCAAAGGCTTTTTCATAGTCCACACACGCTACATAGTGGTCGGTTATACACTCTGGTCTTCTGTATAACCTGCCGCAGCGTATGGATGTGGTCTATGGTACTGTAGCCTTTTCGGAAACCGGCTTGTTCGGGAGGCTGGAAGGCATCGAGCCTGTTAGTGAGACGGTTCGTGATCACCCTCGAAAACAGCTTATAGACGTGGCTTAGGAGTGTGATCGGTCTGTAGTTCTTCAAAAGGGTATTGTCGCCTTCTTGAAGAACAGTACCACAACACCCCTATTCTACGCTTCTGGCGTCACGCCCTCGAGCAGGACGGAATTGAAGAGCTTCTGAAGGACTTTGAGTACCGGCGTTCCGCCCGCTTTCAGAAGCTCTGCTGTGATTCCATCCTCGCCCGGCGCCTTGTTATTTTTGAGCTGTTCAAGGGCAATCCTAATCTCGTAGAGGCTGATGTCCGGGATATCTTCGGTATGATGCCGAGTTAACTTGGCTCTTGGATCTTTGGCCAAGTTAACAATGGGTTTGGCTACTGAGGTATATAACCATAAACCTCTCGATCTCTTCCAGAACCTCAGCCTTTGTCGAAGCTACGCCACCGTCCTCCTTCTTAAGCCTGGTCAATCGGCTCTGCCCAATAGACTCCATTCTTGCAAACACTTTGGAGCCTTTGTTCAGCTCTATCGTCTCCTTTATACGTTCGGTATTATAGGAGCGAATGTCATGTCGCAAGGACTTCTGGATTTGTCTATTGAGCTGCCGATGAACGTTCGCATCCTCGGAGGTCTGCAGCGGCATGGCTCGTCGTGTGGCCATCAAGTCTAAGGTCTGAGAAGAGATTTTTTGAGGTTTTTGTTTGGGGCGAGACTCCAAAGTACTTCGATCCCACCGCTTGACCGTGTCAACGAACCCATTGTTTAACTCGTCCACTGTGACGCAATCGTTCAGACAATCGAAGCGATTTGAGAGTTCCGACATTTTGGATATGGGCGGGAGATGGTCGAAGTGTAGACTTCACCAAGCGAGTTCTCCTCGCCTGAGATCGATATTCAAGATGCCTCACGATTCGGTGATCACTTCCCGTTTTGATCTTGTTGATCACAGAGACATCATTGAATATCTCTTTCCTCGTCGACAAGATGAAGTCTATCTCATTTTGACAGGTGGTTTGCCCTCTTTGGCGGGGCCCAACCAAGTCCATTTTCTATGAAGCGGCTTTCTGAAGAAAGAGTTCATCGCGTAGAGTCCCTCTTCCTCCAGGAATTCGGCCAGCCTATGACCCTGTCATTCCGTTCCCAAATCCAAATTGCCCCACCTGACTCTCCATCGCTCCGCCTGCCAAGTATTGCGTTGAAGTCCCCCACAACAACCGTAAAGTAGGTTTTGGAAGCGTGTATATTCGCTGTCCTCATACACTTCTTCCACCTTCATCTGGCGTTTCTTGTGCGGCATATATACCTGGATCACCTTCAACGAATATCTTCTGGATACTCTGAGTATCAGGTATATCACCCCTGCTAGAAACGCTTTCGATGGTTGTTACGTTGCTAATGAGGGACTTGTGAACGAGAAACCCGACACCATGCTGTGACTTTTTAACGTCACCTCCTGGTGGTAGAGTAGGTTACCCAACTTAAGGATTGTCGCCCTCTCCTCCTTCGACAACCCACAATGTCCCATTGTAACCTACTCATTTCCTCTTCCACTTCCTCGATCCTCTCGTCAAGCCTCAAAGTGCGGATGTAGTGTGCCACCAGGGCCAGTTTCCGTTGGGAGTGGTAGCCGGATCTCTTCCGGAGATTCTTTGCACCTGCTCCGCCGTTACCTTGACCGCTACCGGAGCCAGGAATAGCGGAGCTGCCGGGGACTGGGGGCCTTGGTGTATTTATTACATTCATTTAGGGGATTTGCCATACCACCACGCTGGGCAGACGGGTTGGTGAGCGCAGTTTAATCGGCTTATCACATTTTCGATGCTGCTACCCATCGAAAAGGGTTTTAAGCTTGGGATGGGTAGGATTTTCGGGGATGTGGGAACGGAAGGAAGGTATTGGGATACTACTCACTTGGATGAACAGGGAATAAGCAAGTAGTAGCTCGGGAGGCCGGGTGCGCATACCCGATACCATACCTTTAATCGCCGGACAGGCAAATAAGGATGGCACCCTGGCTGAATAACAATCTTTCCTTAGCCAATTACATTTTCTCGGGTCTTGTGTTTGTGGTGCCTTCGTTTTTTCCGATTCCCATACCTCAAGTGCTTTTAGCATCTTACATTGTGATCGAAGCAATGTATGTAATGTTGTCCCTATCTATATATGTATTTATATGTTATTTAATTACATGCCAGGATATTTCAATAAACGGTGTAACATTTTTGTTTCATCGTGTGTATTTTAAACTCTACTGCCGATTGAAAATTCAGAGGTGCTCGGTTACAGGAAGAAGGCTACAGTATTCACTAGCGCCTTGTCTATAGCCGGTGCGCTTCTGTTCCTGCTGTGTCGCAGCTAACTCTGTTGAGATGCTCATTATTGGAAGATTGCTAGTCGGTTTGCTTTATGGTGAGTATAAAATTAAAACCAATATACACGCTATTTCTAAAAAAAATTATATCTATACAGAACATAGCCTCTCCCATAGGCGACGGGCTCACCCCATGTCACGTCGTCCTAAAAATGTCTGTCGTGGAAGGTGGGTGGAAAGGACTTAATTATTTAAATCTGTTCTGGGAATGGCGTGAAGATATTTTATACATTTTATTGTATTGTATACCTATAAAGTTTGAGTTGTTTGTTGCCCTATTAAGTTTCATTCCAAATATTTCCACATCGAGACATAACGAAGTTAACTTTTCCTAAGCGCAAAACAGTTTTATTTTAGAAAAATTGTTATTTTATGTGTATTAAGATATATAATAAAATTCCAAGTGAAATTGAGAACTTACACTTAAAAACTTTTAGAGTAGATTCAAGCAATGGCTCATTAAAATTGTTTCTATTCATTAGATGAATTTTTTGCTTTAAACAGAAATAAGTATTGTTTCTTTTTATAACCGTGACTGGTAAGTCTATATAATTGATAAATGATCTACCGGTTTCCACAAATTGAATTAGAGATGTGAACATGGTATCCGGCATATTTAGACCCGAAACGCGTCTGTTTGTAAATTGAACTGTAGAACATAAGTCTGCAATAATAAGGATATGCCACACTTGGCACAGCGGACTGGCTATCAGAATTAATGCTCCTCGTCTTTTTACGCTTTTGCCCGGTATCTATATTCTTATCGGATGCCTACAAAATCAACCTCCGTTGTCAAGTGGCATACACACCAATTTTTCAATGTGTCATATTAATCCGGATCGATCAATGGCTTTTCCGATATGTTTTGGTACCTTTGTTATTTCTGATTCCGTAACACCTGTGCTGTGTGATCAGAGCAATATATGTGATGTTTTCTGTTTCTATTTATTATTAATAACAATCTTTCCTTAGCCAATTACATTTTCTCGGGCCTTGGTGTTTGTGGTGCCTTCGTTGTTTTCGATTCCCTTACCTCAAGTGCTTTAGCATCTTACATTGTGATCGAAGCAGTGTATGTAATGTTGTCCCTATCTATATATGTATTTATATGTTATTTAATTACATGCCAGGATATTTCAATAAACGGTAACATTTTTGTTTCATCGTGTGTGTATTTTAAACTCTACTGCCGATTGAAAATTCAGAGGTGCTCGGTTACAGGAAGAAGGCTACAGTATTCACTAGCGCCTTGTCTATAGCCGGTGCGCTTCTGTTCCTGCTGTGTCGCGCAGTTAACTCTGTTGAGATGCTCATTATTGGAAGATTGCTAGTCGGTTTGGCCGGCGGTGAGTATAAAATTAAAACCAATGTACACGCTATTTCTAAAAAAAATTATATCTATACAGAACATAGCCTCTCCCATAGGCGACGGGCTCACCCCATGTCACGTCGTCCTAAAAATGTCTGTCGTGGAAGGTGGGTGGAAAGGACTTAATTATTTAAATCTGTTCTGGGAATGGCGTGAAGATATTTTATACATTTTATTGTATTGTATACCTATAAAGTTTGAGTTGTTTGTTGCCCTATTAAGTTTCATTCCAAATATTTCCACATCGAGACATAACGAAGTTAACTTTTCCTAAGCGCAAAACAGTTTTATTTTAGAAAAATTGTTATTTTATGTGTATTAAGATATATAACAAAAATCCAAGTGAAATTCGAGAACTTACACTTAAAAACTTTTAGAGTAGATTCAAGCAATGGCTCATTAAAAATTGTTTCTATCCATTAGATGAATTTTTTTGCTTTAAACAGAAATAAGTATTGTTTCTTTTTATAACCGTGACTGGTAAGTCTACAAAAATAATAAATGTACCTTATTTTTCTTTGTACATTTCAGGAGACGATATCGTGGATGCCGTATGTGTATGATTGCAGTATTACTGTACGTCCTAGTCTACGGGTTCGGTCTCGGCCCATACCGTATTTCATTGCTTCAGGTGTGGTATTATAAGTTAATTTTATAATAATTTTAGCACCTGCTTTATAGTATAAACTTTGAGTTGTTTGTTGCCCTATTAAGTTTCATTCCAAATATTTCCACATCGAGACATAACGAAGTTAACTTTACCTAAGCGCAAAACAGTTTTATTTTAGAAAAATTGTTATTTTATGTGTATTAAGATATATAACAAAAATCCAAGTGAAATTCGAGAACTTACACTTAAAAACTTTTAGAGTAGATTCAAGCAATGGCTCATTAAAAATTGTTTCTATCCATTAGATGAATTTTTTTGCTTTAAACAGAAATAAGTATTGTTTCTTTTTATAACCGTGACTGGTAAGTCTACAAAAATAATAAATGTACCTTATTTTTCTTTGTACATTTCAGGAGACGATATCGTGGATGCCGTATGTGTGTATGATTGCAGTATTACTGTACGTCCTAGTCTACGGGTTCGGTCTCGGGCCCATACCGTATTTCATTGCTTCAGGTGTGGTATTATAAGTTAATTTTATAATAATTTTAGCACCTGCTTTATAGTATAAACTTTGAGTTGTTTGTTGCCCTATTAAGTTTCATTCCAAATATTTCCACATCGAGACATAACGAAGTTAACTTTACCTAAGCGCAAAACAGTTTTATTTTAGAAAAATTGTTATTTTATGTGTATTAAGATATATAACAAAAATCCAAGTGAAATTCGAGAACTTACACTTAAAAACTTTTAGAGTAGATTCAAGCAATGGCTCATTAAAAATTGTTTCTATCCATTAGATGAATTTTTTTGCTTTAAACAGAAATAAGTATTGTTTCTTTTTTGTAACCGTGACTGGTAAGTCTACAAAAATAATAAATGTACCTTATTTTTCTTTTGTACTAATTTTTGTTCTTTTTTGTCATTACTCTTATATAGAAAAAAAAAATATCTTCACGCAATTCCCAATACAGGGGTAGACAGAGGTCAAGTCTAGACAATTAAGTCCCTTTGACCCACCTTCCACCGAAGATATTTTCGGGACAACATGACAGGAGGTGAGCCCGTCGCCGTCTTTATGTCCAAGCCAACGATGAAATTCGTACATAAGTTTTTTTTGAAAAACTCATTGTTACTGCCACCTGGGGATCGAACTCGGGTCTCTCGGCTCGAAATTCCGACCACCCAACAACCCGGCTATCGTGACTTTTATTATATACTACTATAGAATATGTAATAATTGTATTAGCTTCATATTTTAATGATCTTGTGTAATAGACGAAAGCTAATTTTTAGAAATATTACATGATCTTGAGACTGTTATTACCAAATATTGGACGACTTTAGATAATGACATTAGTACATAACTTTTCTTAACAATAATTTATATATTATCAATGTTTAGTAAAATTCTATCAGTTAAATTCTATAATAATTAAGTGTTTTAAATTCTATTACTAATGTATTTGCATGCCGACATGGCGAAATATGATTGATATATATGTATAGTTTTAACAGTAATCACCATATTTCTTGGAAATAGATAAATAAAAGAAATTAAGAAAAATAAAGTTTTATAGAAACACCGAAAACTTAAATGTCACATTATTGTTGTTCTATTTATCACATTATTGTTGTTCTATAATGGTCGTTATCTCCAGAGATGTTCGAGGTGGGTCCCCGGCCCGCGGCGATGGCGTGGGGCTCGCTGGCCAACTGGGGCGGCAACTTCCTCGTGGGCATGTGCTTCCCCACCATGCGGCGCGCCCTCGGGCCCTACTCCTTCCTCGTCTTCTCCGCCGTCACCGCCGCGCTCTTTCTGTTCGTCAGGTATGGCATTATGATGAATTGGAATCTAACAGGATGAATGTAAGGCGTGAAGTGGTAATTTATGTCCTTTCATGCCAGTAAATTTGAAAATTTTTCGCGGTCCAGATCTAAAGACGGATGGATGCTCGTAGTATGACAGAATTTTATATCAATACATAACGTTCTGGGGATGCTATGTGGTATTTGGTATCCATATGTTTGTGGTTCATGCACAACTCTGAAAATAGTCGATGTTTAAAGTTTTGACATGTCGCGTTAAATTTTTTTTTTTCATGGTATCTTCAGTTTCTTAATAAATAAATAAAAATATTAATATCTTCACGCAATTCCCAATACAGGGGTAGGAAGAGGTCTAGTCTAGACACTTAAGTCCCTTTGACCCCTCCATCGAAGATATTTTCGGGATAACGTGAAAGGTGGTGAGCCCGTCGCCGTCCTTATGTCAGCCAACGATATAATTATATGCACAAATTATTACTACTATGTTGATGTGGGGGTTGCCTCTGTACGGTTGCATTTTACAATATTAGAGCAAAATAACATCGAATTACATTTCTTTAATGCTGTTTTTTAAGATGGCCGAGAGGTTGAGTGGTCGGAATTTCGAGTCAGGAGACCCGAGTTCGATCCCCAGGTGGCAGGCTAGTAACAATGGGTTATTTAAAGAAAAAACTTATGTACGAATTATATCGTTGGCTTGGATATAAAGACGGCGTCGGTCTCACCACCTGTCACGTTGTCCCGAAAATATCTTCGGTGGAAGGTGGTTCGAAGGGAGTTCATTGTTTAACCCTGTAGCGGAAGATGTGCTGCAGGAATAGGGTAGCTACCCGCCAGGTTGGGTGATAATAATCTGGGGAGGACGTCTCCTCCACAACGTGCTTTTTTTTTGATTACCGTGGAGGAAATGTTTTATGCACGAACGTTCCTTGGCCGGGAGGCCACTGCAACGAACTATGGCCGGCTCGAATCTCAGAAGGAGAAGCATACCGACTAAACCATCCACGGGATGCTGTTGACCTGGAGGCCTTTACAGCTTCATCTAAAGAGACTTGAGAGAAGAGGCTCGCAAGTTAGAAGTTTGGTGTCGATGATGGCTGCTGCTGCAAAGCGCTGCGTCCCCTAGAACGAAAGAGAAGACTTCCGACATGGGGGAGGGGCCATGCGATCCGAGGGCCCCAGTTGCTTTGTAGGTAAATCTCCTCTCGGATACCCCCTTCGGATACTCCCTTGTGATACCAGTCAATGACGACTACGACCACGAGAAAGTATCGTGCTAGTCGTGAAATTTCGACGTTGGCGAGGTTGTGTAAGCCGCAGGACGCGGCTTGTGTCAGTGTGTGTGCGAATGTTCGTAGGGGGCGGAGCCGCATACGCATTGTTGACACGGGTGATTGCGTCATCATCGTCTATGATGACGCATTTCGGGCGCATCAATCGAGGTGGAGTATCGCGCGCGGGTGGGTAGTTCCCTAACGCTGCCACTAGCGGGTTCGCATGTGATTTTGTCCTATCGAAGTAGTCGATGGAGAACTTTTTAAATAGCGCTGCCCTGCTCTATCCCTGACAATTTTAATATGTTTCTTGAAGTTCAGTCTACGGTCTAAGGTGACTCCAAAATATTTTACTTCTGACACCCAGGGAATGGGTTTGTCGAAGAGGGTTATGTTACTGAATCTGTTAGGGCGATTCGAGTTTTTGTGTTTCCTGTTGAACAAGACCGCGTTGCTCTTTTCAGGATTGATGTCGATCCTCCATTTCCTAAACCACTCGCTTAAGGCGGTGGCCGCGGCTTGGAGGTGAATATAAATTCTCGATGCGTTAAGATCCGTAGAGTGGAGTGTGGTATCGTCAGCGAATAGGGCCAATTCTACCTTTTTATTGGGGTCTTTAGAAATATCGCTCGTGTAAAGCTTGTAAAGTGTGGGCGAGAGGACCGAGCCTTGCGGAACGCCGGCTTTTAAGTCTGCTGGTGAACAGAGTGCCCTAGACTTTGTAGCGGAAAGTGCGATTCGACAAGTAGGCTTGTATAATGTGCACAAGCCTGTCTGACATACCATAGTTGAATAGCTTGTATATCAAGCTACTGTGCCAGACTTTGTCGAACGTTTTCGCGACATCGAAGAAGAGTGCTACCTACCTTATATTTGAGGCTATCATTTAGGCGCTCGAGTATGTGTTCCGTGAGGCGGTGCACTTGCTGAACGCATGAGATCTTAGCTCTAAAGCGAAACTGCTAATCCGGAATCATATTTAATGACTAAGCGCTGTCCTTGTGGCGGATCAGAATTATGCGCTCGTAGATTTTCCCCAGTGCGCTGAGGAGACTGATGGGCCTATAGCTAGAGGCCTGTTTTTTCGGTTTCCCGGGTTTATGGATCCCTATTACGTGGGTCTCCTTCCAGGAGTCTGGAAAGGTGCAACTTGTGAGAAGGGCGTTGAAGATTGCTACTAATAGTAATAGCAGCGAATTTGGGAGAGTTTTAACTAACCTATTTGAGATGCCGTCGGCTCGTGGAGCCTTACGAACCCTAAGGTTTTTAATTATGCCTTTAACCTCTTCGAGTGAGGTAGGCGGGAGAGGTTCACCCGTTAGTGGCTGCGTCATTTTCCGCGATACGAAGTCGTCCACATTCTGAATGTGTGCGGGATCTGTGGATTGTGTGCTTGGAGAGCATTGGTTTTCTAAGCTGTCGGCTAAACATTCGGCTTTTTCCCTATCGTCAAAAGCTAAAGTTCCGTCGGGACTGACCAGGGGAGGCATAGATACAACAGAGTCGGACTTCATCGACCTCGCCAACTGCCAGTAGGCAGTGTGCGAAGGCGTGATGTCCGACATTAGCTCGTCCCATCTTCGCCCCCTCAACTCAGCCATGCGCTGTTTAACCTCCCTTTGGAGTTGGCGCATCCTAACGCGGTTTGCGTCAGTCCTATACCTGTCGTATGCCCTATTGGCAGCATTTTTCTCTCTACAGCTGTCTGAGCTCTGCAGGCAACTCGAAGCGGCGGTCGTTTACCGCTTTGACCCGCCTGGAGGATACACTGACGGCGGTTAGATGAGAGGTGATATGAACGACGGCGGCCCGTGCCGTGTCTTTATTGTCAATGACGTCCGGTATGTATGCTAACTGGGTATTCCTCGAGTTTACGCCAGTCTGTCACGGTTTTGGTCAAAGTGACCTCTGCGTGCGGCTGCCCTAGCTGCATTATGACCAGTCGGTGGTCTGAATTAAGTTCGTGATGAACTTCTATTTTCGTAAGAGGTAGCAATATATTCTTTAAGAGAGCTATATCGAGAATGTCCGGATTCTGGTTCCTCTGCACGGGTATTCTAGTTGGCTCGAGGGGACCTATAATGTCGAAGTTTAGGTTTAGACTTAGAGTTAGGAGGGCGAGTCCATTGTTATTTTTGTTAGCGGCGTTCCAAGCAGAGTGCTTGCTATTTAAATCTCTCGCTATTAACACCGAGTCGCTTAAATTTAGCAGTGCCTCGATGTCGCCCTTTAAAATTGTTTTCGAAGGCGGGAGATAAGCCGATATCACAGTGATGGGCTGATGGCCTGTCATTGCGATTTTGCAACCGGAAGCTTCTATGTTGACAAGAGACGGAAGGTCAATTGGTACACAGTGTAATGACGACTTGTAGTAGATCAACGTGCCGCCCCCGCGAGTGGCTGGCTGAGTGGCCATAGACCTGACATCTGTGGCACTGGCCAATTGTCTTACGTTTGTGCGGAGCCTCGACAGTGACGCCTTCAAGGTCGAGGACCGTTTTAATTTTAAAGATTTTATTACCCTCGGGGGTAGCCACTGGGCGAACCATGACCATGTCATAGTTCACTTTGGTCCTATGATTGAACATCCTGTAGATATTCAATACCGGAAGACCGGCGGACAAAAGGTCCTTCTGGACACTTTCTGCATGTATTCCCCGTGGAATAGGGCGTAGGTATGGAACCCTACTTTATTCATTTGGAGCCACTTGGTAAGGGCTCTGTGTCCACTGACACAACTATTGAGTCCTTATTTCGCTTTAGAGAAATGAATATGCTTATCCCTAAGCGCGTCCGATATGGAAGCCCTTTTTTTTCATCTTGCTTTATGATGACAGGGGGAGACGTTTTTTGGGCTTTCCACAGCGTGATTTTTTTTTTGATAACCATGGAGGAAAATACTTTACGCACGAACGTTTCCTGACCGGGAGGCCAACGAAACGAACAGTGTCGGACTCGGATCTCAGAAAGGAGAAACATACCGACTAAAAACCATCCACGGGATGCTGTTGACCCGGAGGCCTTTACAGCGTCATCTGAGGAGACCTGCGAGAACGAAGGCCCGCAGGTAAAAAGAAGAAAAGAGACAACGTCGTGACGCACTCGAACCCTGTAACGAAGCGAAGACCTTGGACATACGGGGGCAAAGAATATAATACTCTCTATAGAGAGAAGAATGACATGGTACATACTATAGTATTATATCTTTGGTCTATACGCTTATACTACTAGCGCCATAATGGTCGCCCATATGAAATAATAAAATGCGGGAATTTTGAATACGTTTAGTATTTTAATTTATTTATAGTTAAAAATTTATATTGCAAATTATGATTATTTTGATAATTTTAATTTAATTTTAAAGAACCAATAGGTATGGAAAATTTGTTTAAACGTGTTTTAGATATGTTAATAAAAGATTCTTCTGTAAAATGTTTACTGCATTGCATTTTGTGGCTGGTATGTAATTTTTTTTAAAAATCTACATCAGTACAGTTTTCTTCAGGGAAACAGAATTCGGCCCAAATGCGGGATCTGTAATAATAACAGATTATCAGAGACCGAATAAAAGAAATCTTGTTATATCAGATTATTACTTCGAAGCAAAATGTGGATGGATTTTCAAAAAACATTTACCTTAAAACTGTTTCAGGGTTTCCATTCCCAATCTTAGGAAATCGGTGAAAAGTTAAAGTATGTTCTTTGGCTAAGGTCACTCCACACTTGACACATTTTCTGTACTGATCAGACATGTTAAAACTTAAAATAATAATGAGGTCAATATTTCACTTATCAGAGTCAATATCTCAAAACTTAAACACTAGCGTTATTAGTTCAAAAATACACTATTGCTAACAAGGACACTCAAGAAAACTAAACTTGAAACACGGGAAAGAGTATTATATTCTTTGGCAAGCTCAAACCTCGACCGATAATTTCCAATTTATGAGCAAAATTAGCAATATCAAAGATTTCGGAACCATACGAGAACTCGTTTTGAAACAAATTTGAAAACTTATTTATTTTTTTAACGATTATTATTTAAAATTGCCATTACTACATTTTTTTTGCGATGTACTTTTTTTTTGTGTAGATATAAGACAACAAGTGATCGTATATCTTGATTTATAAATACAAATGTAAGAAATAAGGCAATTAATAACAGGATATTTTTAAATCATGTTTTCTTATTTTTAATTATAAATACTTACTATTTATAATAATAAAAGGATGAAATAATTTTTTTATATGGCAAGTATAGCTTAGACTATCGCGAGCGAAAACGGCATAGATATATGCTCTATCTCGTTCATATTATGGAACCCAGTTAACACAACAACAAAATTGTCTCTGTGTGAAGTTTCTTGTTTTTCATTCAAAGTTGGCGGACCCTGTACCGGGGAGGGAGAGGGTCCACAGCGTGCGCTATCGGTAATCGTATATATGCTTGTAATCGTGCGAACTTTGATAGCGCGATGTAGGATGTCGGTGAGTTTCCTGAATCCGCCACTTGCGAGCTTCCAATGTGGAGACATAGATGTCGCCACGCCCCTGTATTGGGAATTGCATGAAGATATTTATTTATTCATAAATATGGAATGCATTAACATACTGCTGTAGAAGCTGGAGCGCAATAAGATATTTATAATAATAAGAATCCCGAAAATATCTTCGGTGGAAGGTGGGACAAAGGGACTTAATTGTCTAGACTAGACCTCTGCCTACCCCTGTATTGGGAATTGCGTGAAGATATATTTTTTTATAATAATAAGGGTTTGCGTTCGTTTCCAGGGCGTACTTCCCGGAGACGCGCGGCAGCTCGCCGGCGCAGGTGACGCAGCGCTGCGCGCGGGGCTTCCGTTCGAATCCGCGCCGCGCGCCGCACGCGCTCTGACCCCGCCCCTCGCCGCGTACGAAATCTGACACAAGTCCGCCACTGCCGTC
Source organism: Sericinus montela (assembly GCA_029286605.1). Taxonomy (NCBI): domain Eukaryota; kingdom Metazoa; phylum Arthropoda; class Insecta; order Lepidoptera; family Papilionidae; genus Sericinus; species Sericinus montela. The sequence goes on along the minus strand of JAGSMR010000010.1, from coordinate 3,246,938 downwards.
TGTCCGTCACAAATCGCCAGCAATCGCCTTACACGCGCTTATATGTAAGCCTTGCGAATATATTATCTGGTATTGTTTATCAAATTTCTCTCTATTCAAAATTTTATCAATAAGTCTACTAGAATATTAGATATACATATTGTTATCTGAACCGATATAATATTATGGCTCTGGGACAGGAACACGATCCATGTTTAAAAATAGCTTAATATTTTTTGTCCTTATCTAATATTAAGAATTACATAAAACCAGTGTGATAAATATAAGGAAAATTCCATCCAGTTTTTAATTAATGTATTCTAACCTTAATGTATTTGACATTTTTATGTACGTACATATGATAACAAGGTGTAAAAGTATAATTTCTTAAAGCAAACCTTTTTAGCATCGAAGGTTATTTGGGACGTGAGCTTATCTGGTGGTGAGCCTATCGCCTTCTTAATGTACATACATCAAACACAGTCACGATAGCCGTGAGGATTGAAATTCGAGTCAAGAAACCCGAGTTCGATCCCCAAATCTCGTACCAATGGGTTTTTTCTAAAAACCTTACGTACGATTTACATCGTTGGCTTGTACACAAAAACGGCAACGGGCGCACAACCTGTCACGTTGTCCCAAAAAGTGTCTTCGGTGGAAGGTGGGTCGAAAGTACTTAATTGTCTAAACCTCTGTCTACACCTGTATTAGGAAAGGCATGAGGATATTTTAAAATATATACATGTTTTTGCATCGTACATACGTACCTTCGGTAGTCTTCTCATTGTGTTGAAAATATTGTGTGAAAAAATCAACATAATAGTGCCCGCCCATCTTTTAGTCAAGCCATGTACCAACATCCATAACTATCCATATAACATAACAATCATTAGATCCAGTAGTCAATTTAAGTGTTTGAATCACTGAAACAAACTAGAAAGAAAGAAAGAAAGAAAGAAAGATTCTTTGTCCCATCCCGAGTCCGAGGAAGTAGGTAAAAATAGTTTAAAGTGATAAAAACTTGTTGAAAATTTAAAATCATTTGTTCTAGTGTCCGTGAAACTTAACATTGTAATACTCTTTGTATGGTTTGGTATGTTTTATTGAAGCTAAGTTTATTTTAAAATTATGTTTAGGACTGATTTATCAATTACTATCGAAACGAATATAAAAGTGGAACAGTTATTCCTTTTTATACATGGAATAATAACAAAATGAAGCCTCAATTGCCCAATGGTTTAGGATGCGGACTGCAAAACCTTACGTCGCAGGTTCGAACCTGGCATTCGACTACTGTCGTAAACCACTCCAGCCACAAACATTGCAGCTTAGTTGGAGTTGTTAACGAGAATGTTAGTAATGTTATTTGGTATGACTAGTATTCTTTATAAAAGTAATTTTGTTTTTTTTTTTTTTTAATAAATTTGACAACAAAATTAATTTGACAATTGAAAAATCAGTCTTTAAATATAATAAATATTATATTTTAAGTATAGTGAAATTAAAATTTCAATGGATAATTTACCAATTGTTTATTGTGAAGCGAAAAGAAATTGGAAATTTTGTACTTGAAATTAGAACAATACACTATAGTATATTAATACATAATTTAGCAGTATACAAATTAGTTACAATAACAATGTTTTTATAAATGCTCAATAATATATTTAAATTTTGGTTTGTGCATTTTCTATACATACCGCCATAATTATTATGAAAAAATACAAGAGACAAAATAAAACATAATACCTTCACTATGTTTCATTTAAGTAAGCCACAATAACTCCATTGAATAAGAACAAATTATGTGTGGTATTGCCGTAATAGCATTTTAATTTTGTTTATATATGTACATATTAGTGCCACAAAAAAAAACAATTTATGATTGTGACATGTTGGGTTGTAATCCTAGTTGGTAGTGACCCTGCCTTCATGCTAGGGATACGGACTCGAATCGCAAACGGCAAAAAAGTCTGCGATCGCCAATCCGCTTAGCAATCATATAAGCATACCTGCAAGTAGTGCTTATTAGGATATTTCATTTAAATTGATAAGTAACAAGTTTATCTAAAAAAGTTATTCTGTGCTTTTTTGTATTATCACGATCAAAAATAAAACAATGTGTAAATAGGCTTTGTAAATAGAAAAAAAAATTTTGATTCCCGAATTCCAATAATTTCGACTGATTTCAGTTTAAATGAATGCAGTTTCACCTGAAAGCAGCATTTATAATTACAATAAAAAAGCTCAAGGACAGGCACTTAAAGTTGCATTTAATTTAAAAAATATATGTATTTCGTATTGTTTTAATGCTTATAATTTACAGTTAAATGGCTATAAAACTTAGTCCTATTTTCCAACTAATTCCACTCCCTTATAATTGCATGAATTATAAATGCAAAAGGTATAAAACAGCGTCGACGGCCTCACCACCTGTCACGTTGTTCCAAAAATATCTTAGTGAAAGGTGGGTTCAAAGTGACTTAATTATCTAGATTAAACTTCTGCCTACCCCTGTATTGGGCATTACGTGTAGATATTTAATTATCTATTTGGTAATCATAGTACTGGTTCTATACCGATTTAATCATTATGCTTTCATTTATTATAATTTAGCCTTGTCCTAAAACAAGGCTTCAAAAATATATAAAGACTCTTTGAGTGTTCCCCTCCACGGAAATCTTTAGTAAAAGGCGAAAGATTTATTCGTACTGAAGGGAAACCAGAGTACCGTCCTCATCTTGGTCGAGGGGTATAAGCTTTTCAATAAGTATATTAACATCGCGATGAAAGCGGACGAGTGTTGGGGTACAGCGACATCTAGTGAACAATAGACCCGAGTTCGATCCCCAGTTGGTAGGCTCGTACCAATGAGTTTTTCAAAACTTATGTACGAATATCGTTGGCTTGACATAAAGGCGGCGATGGGCTCACCACCTGTCACGTTGTTCCAAAAATATCTTAGTGAAAGGTGGGTTCAAAGTGACTTAATTGTCCAGACTAAACTTCTGCCTACCCCTGTATTGGGAATTGCGTGAAGATATTTATTTATTTATTTATTTCACGCAATTCCCAATACAGGGGTAGACAGAGGTCTATCTAGACATTTAAGTCCCTTCGACCCACCTTTCACCGAAGATAAATAAAAAATTGTCACATTCCTTTTTTAACTTTTAGATCAAAAGCGTTTCTCGTGTTTTGAATTTTGAAAACGTTTCTCGTGTTTTGAATTTCAAATTTCCGTAGATTATTACAATTTGTGAAAGTATAAGCATCGTGGATACTTGTAAATACTAGAACCGTGTTGAACGCGACATTCGATACTGAGTGTACAGATGTCCCAGCGAAAACTTATTCCGAAAACCTCTTCCAGTAAATACGTCTCATCTCTTGTAGTCACAACAATTCAGTATGTGTTGCAATGATCTTTGTTTCACGTAAAATTACTGATTAAATACTTTTCTGATTAGCAACCGCAATCATACTTCAAGGCAATTAAGTTTTTATCTTCTCGCTTATACCCATTACTGACGTAGACAGATAGCTGGACAGTTACGTTCTTCCGACCCCACCTTTCACCGAAGCCTATTCGAAAAAAAATGGCATATAGTGAGCCTATCGCCACTTTTTGGCCAAGCCAACGGTAGGATATGCTTAAAAAGTAATCGAGTGCAAACATTTATATTCATCACACAAATGTTGGCGCCTAGGTGTATTCAAACTCGCAACCTTTAGCTACGAAGCAAGGTTACTATCAACTAGGCCATGGAGTCATCTCAAATTATAAAATAAATAAATATCTTCACGCAATTCCCAATACAGGGGTAGACAGAGGTCTATCTAGATTCATTTAAGTCCCTTCGACCCACCTTTCACCGAAGCCTATTCGAGACAAAATGGCATATAGTGAGCCTATCGCCACTTTTGGCCAAGCCAACTACCGTTGGGATATGCTTAAAAGTAATCGAGTGCAAACATTTATATTCATCACACAAATGTTGGCGCCTAGGTGTATTTCAAACTCGCAACCTTTAGCTACGAAGCAAGGTTACTATCAACTAGGCCATGGAGTCATCCCAAATTATAAAATAAATAAATATCTTCACGCAATTCCCAATACAGGGGTAGACAGAGGTCTATCTAGATTCATTTAAGTCCCTTCGACCCACCTTTCACCGAAGCCTATTCGAGACAAAATGGCATATAGTGAGCCTATCGCCACTTTTTGGCCAAGCCAACGGTAGGATATGCTTAAAAAGTAATCGAGTGCAAACATTTATATTCATCACACAAATGTTGACGCCTAGGTGTACTCAAACTCGCAACCTTTAGCTACGAAGCAAGGTTACTATCAACTAGGCCATGGAGTCATCTCAAATTATAAAATAAATAAATATCTTCACGCAATTCCCAATACAGGGGTAGACAGAAGTATAGTCTAGACAATTAAATCCCTTTGACCCACCTTCCACCGAAGATATTTTCGGGACAATGTCACAGGTGGTGAGCCCGTCGCCGTCTTTATGTCCAAGCCAACGATATAATTCGTACGTAAGTTTTTGAAAAACTCATTGGTACTGTCATCTGGGAATCGAACTCGGGTCTCTTGACTCGAAATTCCGACCACCCAACCACTCAGCTATCGTGACTTACATAACCACCAAACCACTCGGCTATCGTGACTTACATAAATAATAATCTTCTCAAATTAAGTTCATTAATTGATGACGCTAAATTTTTCAATGCTGTTACTTTGTGGAAGTACGCTAAGCGCTACATGCTCTGTAGGCGTTTAACCACTTTCACAAATTGGTAGTTCCTGGTGCTAATTCTAAAATAGCACGGCAATGACGTTCGCGCGATGTTGGATGAAGTAAATCAAACGAGACAGGAAGGAGTAATAGAGAAAGACTTGCGTTGTTGATTAACAGTGGTAGAGCCACGCATCAGCTTTTGTTGTTGCATGAATGGGCCGGCTCGACCGGGGAAGTACCACGACCTCACAGAATACCGGCGTGAAGTAGAAGTCTAACAAACTTCTGCGTTTCGTCTGGTGAGTGCAGGTAACCGGTGGCCCACACACCCCCTCCCTCAATTCTGGGGGGGGGGACTCTAAGGGAGGCAACGCATCTACTATGCCTCTGGTATTGCGGGTGTTCATGGGCGGCGGTAATCACTTACCATCACGTGAGCCACCTGCTCGTTTGCTTCCCTTTTCTAAAAAAAAATTGTTGTATGTGCAACGCAATTATATTTGTTTACATTTATTGCTAAAATAATATTGAAAGGGTTGTTATTTGAGTAGAATATTGCGTTCTATCAATTCATTCAAAGTTTATATAACCACACACATGAAGTCATTCGTATTCTTTCACTCGAGGGACATTACAAACGAATTAGAATTTTTAAATTGTAAACGCCAAATAAAGGCGTTTATTTTCGTAATTTAATTTCATAAAATTAAATTACGAAAATAAACGCTTGAATGCGAACAATACTTTACTGTCTACAAGCTGCCCCCCGTTTAACTCTTAAACGATTTTTTTTAAATAAAAGTTGCCTAAGTTACTCCTTATAACACCAGCTATCTGCCTATGAAATTTCCGTTAAAATCGGTCCAGCCCTTTCCGACATTAGCCGGAACAAACAGACAAAAATTGTAAAAAAAATTTGGTGTATGTACCGTATATGTTCATATACATGTAGTATAAAACGGTTATTTCAATATTACAAACAGACACTCTAATTTTATTTATATGTATAGATTAAAATTTATTTAAACATAGAAATTAGCAATAGTATTTAACATGCTAAGAGACTTGTAGTATCTTGAATGACTAAAAACTTGATGGAGTTTTTGGATGATTAAATATATACTATTTGACATTAAAAAGTTAATATGTTTGACATTGTTTAAATTATGAAATTGTATAATTTTATGAAGAATATCGAATAGTGCTTAATTTATCTATTAAAATTATTGTTATTATTTTAATTTAGTTATTTCCATACTCTGCGTAGCTGAGTAGGAACGAACTATATTATTGTTATATCCCCCCTATTTAAAAGGATTGAAACGAAATAAATTTGGATCTTTTAACTTCGTAATCCTATTATTAAGTGTAGACATTGTTATATCAACCCAGTAATACTAACCTTGTCCTAGAACAAGGCTTCAAAAATATATTAAGACTCATTTGAGTGTTTCCCTCCACGGAAATCTTTAGTAAAAGGCGAAAGATTTATTCGTACTGAAGGGAAACCAGAGTATAGGTATCTTGTTGAGCGACAGCTATGAGATTTTCAAAAAGGATCATAAGATCGTGATGCATGGGATGAGTATTTACGAACAGCGACATCTAGTGGACATTTCGAGTATTACAACATTTTTTTATAAGAATTTACATAGTTTTAAATGATAATTATAAACAAAGTATAACAATAATAATATCTTTTATTGTCTTTAAATAATTATTTATAATTCTATATTACATAGGTTTTCGCTAGCACAAGATAATTGATAATATATTTCGTATAAAAACAATTCTTCTAATATATTTCTTATAAAAACAATTGCTTCATTATTATTTACTTTAAATAAATTAAAATTCAGTTTAAAATTTGTTATTAAAAATAAAATAAAAAATAAGATTATAAAAATATTATAAAAAATATTCATGTAATCTAATGTCACTTATTATAATAATGTTTAAAATTAAAATTTTATAATAAACACTCGTCATCTTCTTAGATATTCTTCTAATATTTTAAGTTGATCCCAACACACCAAGAGCAGGACCGTATGGGGTCCCAAACGTAGGTAATTGGCTCCAACTCCCTTGTAAAATGCGCCTGCCCCTTCAGTCCTCAACATCTTGAGGAAACAGTCAGTCATGCCGCGGTATAGAGTGCCTTTGTTGTTATTGTCAACCGCTGGAAAGAGACAACTTAAAGGTATGAGATTGTCCTTATTACCGTAAACGAACTTACAATATAGGTATAGTAATTCAGGAAGCTTGAATCATGAAGCTTAGTCAAATCTAGGTACTTTATCTAAAATATTTAAACCTTTCGGAAGAAAATAATGTTATAAAAAAGTAAATGCATAATCTAAGGCTGGCAAAGGTAAATTGTTCTTTGAACGACAAATATTCATTGCTCCATGTTATATATTTTTTATCTCTAGAAATGTAGGTTTCAATAATTTTTTTTCCGCCAAGCATGTGATAGTGCGTTTAAAATTGCTATTAACACTGTTAGTGGTGTCGCCGAACAGGGTTCGAATATGTGTCGTACGTTATGAAGCGACCGCTCTGCCCACAAGGTATACCACGACAATTGATTCTGTGTTTCTTGTTCTTGACAAACATTCAACACCGTGATATTGGGGTTGAATGGCAAAAAGAGGCTGATTCTTCAGAAAACACTTGATTATGTTTTTTTTTTGTCTTTCTTTACACATATAACACCTATCTTCACGTTCCGTTCTCCTTTTTCTGTCATAGAGTACTTATTTCATAGAGTATAATTATACAACTAGATATGCCTATCATCTGTCCTTTTCGTGCATCCATCTCTTTCTTATAATTACACAAATACAATTAACATCTCCGTCGTTCCTACACTGATATTGAAAATCATAACATGGTATTGAAACACTTATCAAAATCCATTTAGGAGTTTCGCATAAAAGACATACGTCGAATATTAAATTCGATGTTACAACTGGAGTTCTAAATTCTAGTTAAAACATTTAAGACGAAACATATAAAAACAATAACTTACGTTGATTGGACAGCCTGGTCGCCATCACGTCGAAGGGATTTAGGCAAACGGTCATGACGATTCCGCCAAGATTGGCGCCGAGGAAGGAAAGCATCAGCGGAGAGTTCTCATATATCCCACAGTCTTTCAGCCACTGTTTAGCGTAAGAGAAGCTGACCATTTGCGAACTGCTGCCTACTGCTCCACGAGGAATCTGAGGGTGCACGCCACGGAATAAACCTGAAATTGAACAAGGATTATATATCAGTGATATTTACGATAACCGAGACGATGGGTCATCGGGATTGGAATCAGTAATGAGTTTCAACGAAACTGTACGTTTTGTATTATTGTCTCGGTCACTATGACGGCGACAGTCTCAACGCTAGTCACGTTGTCTCAAAGCAGCTCCGGTAAAATGAGTTGATCTGGTCACCTCGGTATCGAGAATACGGTCGTGAGCTTGTATTGAAGTTAAACAAGTATAAAACCGGTACCGGTCATTAACATTTTTTTTCCAGCGTACACTTGCTAGAATACGCGAGCAAAGGCTGCGCGAAATATATGTCGAATAAGTTCATCCTTATGCTGTGGCATGGTTGGGAGCGTACTGCACTCAATACGCTTTTTCGCGCTGTATATACATGATATGGAGGTAGGTTGGATTAGATTGCCAACTTCCCATATAAAAAAAACGAGATTATACACGGCTGGAGAGTATCCGTGTAAAATTTCGTTTTTTTTTATGGTGCATGAATGAAGAAAATTATGAATCTGGTAGGTGTTTTTTTTTAATTAATGGCCTGATAATGTATGTATACCTTTTACTCCTTCTTTTTTGTAAATATCGGCAAGCGCATTAATAGTTCCTTTGTGCTTGTGCTGATGCCCCACGGCAATAGCTTGCGCTGCCTGCGATTGCAGCCTGGTTTTCACGAGAAAAAATGGTGTCCCAGCTATGGAGCCCAAAGCGCCACCCAACCCCGCCGCTATTGCGCCCCGTAACGCCGACACGCGCCCATCCGGTCCAGAGATCAGGCCGCGACGTTCCGATATACGATAAACACCCAATCTGAAATACAACGTATCGAATTTTATATAATTTTTGAAGTGAAAACTTCTTAAGCATTGTTGCAATTTGAAATTATATGAAACAAAATAGCAACACTAACATTTATTAAGTCATAATGAGAGAAAAGGACTTATATATATCTTCCGTGGAAGGTGGGTCGAAAAGACTTCATTCTCTAGACCTCTGTCTACCTCAGTATTGGGAATGGCATAAAGACATGTTTATTTATTTATATAATGTCATTTTTCATACTCTCTTAAAACAATTATACCCTCTTAATGCATTTATAATATAATATAATATATAATAATATCTTCACGCAATTCCCAATACAGGGGTAGACAGAGGTCGAGTCGAGACAATTAAGTCCCTTCGACCCACCTTTCACCGAAGATATTTTCGGGACAACGTGACAGGTGGTGAGCCCGTCGCCGACTTTATGTCCAAGCCAACGATATTCGTACATAAGTTTTTGATAAACCCATTGGGAAGAGCCTACCAACTGGGGATCGAACTCGGGTCTATCGACTCGAAATTCCGACCACCCAACCATTCGGCTATCGTAACATGCATTTAAATATAGAATAATGTAGAAAGATAGATAGGTACAACATCACCTACATTTCTTTGAAAATAAAGTAAGTAGCTGGTGTAGTAGTAGTAGCGGTGTGTTATGAAATCGGATGCAACAAAATACCATAAACACCCATAAAAATGTAGAAAACTTTGTTTTCTACAATGACCCTTCCGGATATCGAACCCGGGATTCGGGAACTGGCCCGGGATCTTGAAAACCGGTCAAGCCACTAGTCCATGAAATCTCCACGGACGAGTGGCCGGTTTTCAAGATATCGTGTATAAAATGTGTATATTTCATCAATGTTTTTTTTTAATGCATACCTAAATGTATTTAGGAAAAATTGAAAACCAAGCATCGCTGGTAATCCACTTTGCAATGCCACGAGTCCCTCGTTTCTGGCAATAACAAACAAACCGTGGGGCACATTCTTGTAGAATATATCGTGCCTCCCTCTAGCCACCAGCTCGCCTTGCAATTGGAGACGAGTCTTCACCACTTCAATGGGATTGGTGAAAAGAGTCGCGAACATTGCAGAAGTGCCGCCCATTGCCATGTCTGTGACGTCACGGACGATGCCATCTTTTTTCGGTTTCGCGGTAATCTTCGCCATTGTGTTAGTTTTTCCTCTGTAAAGGAAAACAGAACATTGATTTATGAACATTATATATATATGTGTTTATTACTAATTAATTATATAAGTGCGCATATCCATGGCATCCGTCAACCACAAAGACATCAGTTGGCTATATTTAATGCTTATTCTTTGATTTATTTACTCTTTAACGACTACAGCATATATACAAAGGGGATGGGGAGTGAACGGATGTTGTCTTTTATGAATGTCTTTTAGCATTCTTTACTCGTCAACTCCGGTTGAAGGAAAAAAATTAATGGAGGGTGTACATAATTTTGAAATTATAGTTTCTATTACTTACATTCGTATGGTTGAGATTTTTTGTTGTATGTAAGTTTTAATGCCGATCGGATTAAGTAAAACTCCATGAGTATGAACTTCAAGGTTCTGGATATAAATTTACAAAATATAATAGTATTGGGTTTTTTGAAATCCAAATGCTAACGGCGACAATCTCACCACTTGTCACGTCCAAAGAATGTCTTCGGTGCAACGCGGATCGATTGGACTTAATTATCGAGACCTCTCTCTGCCCAGTATTTGGAATATACATGTGGATATTTATTTTCAGACGCTAACTCAAAGAAATTTGTTGTTTAAAATTTTATGTCACCTGTACGTAGGCTTAAACGTATGTATGCATTAAGTTATGGTATTATTGAAAAATATAAAAAATCAACTTACACGAGTGGGAGTGGGTTTAACTATAAAACGCGGTAACCGTCTGTTCGCTAATCCGATGGTAATCGGTTAATCGTGGCAAAGGACACAACAAAATGGACAATTAACTCCTTTCGACTCACCATATACCGAAGAAATTTTTGGTATAACGTGATGTGACAGATGGTGAGCTTATGGCCGTCTTTATGTCCAAGCTAACGATATAAATCGTACATTACTTTTTTTTTTTTAAACTCGTACGAGCCTACCACATGAGGGCATCGAACTCGGGTCTCACGATTCGAAGTACGATTATCCAACAATTCGGCTTATAAAAAAAAACAGATTTTGCATTTCAATAATTTAATAGCGTCTATTAATAAATTATCACACTTATAATAACAAAATCTATCAGATCTAATAACAAAACACAACGAGAAACAAAATAAAACAAACATTTGTACTTTTGTAACATCCTTAAATACTAAATAACAAATCTGTTACAATTTAATGAGTGAAAATAGTAACTCTAAATTTTCTTCAAATAGATAAAAAATAGCAACACATATATTAATTATTTGCGTTATATTCAAAACTTTTTGACATTTTGAAATACTAATTCACCGACAAATAGAAATAAATGATAAGATAGTAACAATTATAATATATCAATAACAAGAGATAAGGCAAAACAGCACCATGTTTCTAACATTACATCATGTGTTGCGTAAATTTCCCAACGTCATTCATTAATGTAAACATGACATATTTAGTCTTATAAGACAGATCTTTGGTTGAATCTAGAAACAAAATTACAAACATAATGAACACACATATTATAGTGTCTTTTATGTTAGAATAGCAAACATCGGCTATCTTGCATAAATTGATTTGCTAAAGTATAAACATTATTCAGCAAATTATCTTATAGGAAAACTGCACTGAAATCCATTTATTTTGAAATCACGAATTATCACTGAAGTAGGCAGAGGTCTAGACAATTAAATCGATCCATCTTCCACCAAAGCCTATTTGGGACGAAATGTTACAGAAAATTTGAGTTTTAAAAAATTGTTAAATAGAGAAATGCAACCTGCAACTTTGCTTTTTATATGTACTATTTAAATTACTATTAATACTTTGGCTTAGAACTGGAAGATTTTCTGTATCAGGTACCAGTTGTATATATAGGCAATACTAAACAATATTTTTAATTAACTTATTATATTGTAGAATCTATCGTATTGCTTCATTTTGTAATGCAACAATTACTGCAAATAAATATAAATAATAAAATTGTCTATAATAATTATCAGTAATAAATAATGTAACATGAGATTCCATGTTTTATAACATTCATAAATGATGTTCTCAGCTTTTAATCTCATCTGGAAATAAATATATAGTTAATAAATATATTTCACTAACACAAATGATATGACGTCAGTCCTATAATAGAATTGGTAACTGATGGGTGACATCAATATATATATATATATATATATATATAAAAATATAGAATGCACATCCATGACTTAGAACAAACATACAGCCTCTACATTCATAGAGGCATTCAAAGTTACGGTCCCTACTAACTGAGCTGTTAGGCCGCATTCATGTCAATAAATTACACAATATCATTTGTGTTTCACTTTGTGCTCCAATGATTTTTGTAGATCCTTTAATATATCCCAGAATACTAAAAGCAGTACAGTGTGCGGTGCTTGTCTCAGGTATGTGGGTCCCATTCCTTTATAGAAAGCCAATAATCCTTCACTTTTGGTAATTTTTCGTGCACAGTCCACGATTCCCGAGTACAGAAGACCGCGACCGTTGGAGTCCACAGCTGTATATGAAAAAATTACTATAATGTAACCATTTGAATTCATGGAAAACTAAGGCAAAATATTGTAAAATGAGATCCTGTTAAGAAGACATTTATACCGGCCTCCGTGGACGAGTGGTGGGTCTGGGTGTTTGTGGTGCCTTCGTTGTTTCTGATTCCCATACAAGTGCTTTAGCTTCTTACATTGGGATTGGAACAATGTATGTGATGACCTATCTATCTATCTATCTATCTATATAAACATATATTAATGTAACTGCAACTGTTATAATTGAAAATCTATTGCAAATTATTTCGAATTTGAATCTGTATGTACTTTACCATTGTTTAATATGTACATATTTTTTAAAATAAAACGATTTTCGGATATTATCGCGTTTTTTAAATAGTTTTTACAAACTATTTTTATTTACCTATGTTTCAGATGCTTTACAGCATCCATGGTCACAAGGGGACTCCCCCGTGACCACGGATCCCAGCATCCGAAATGTCGGGAAATAATAACAGTTTGTAAAAACTAATTAAAAAACGCGATAAAATCCAAAAATCGTTTTATTTTAAAAATATGTACATATTAAACAATGTTAAAGTACATACATATTCAAAATTGAAATAATTTGTGATAGATTTTCAATTATAACAGTTGTATTAACATTAATATATTCGCGTAAATATAAGAAATCATTATATGTACATATTTTTTTCAAGAATCTATGAAATTAAAGATTAGTGATAGTACCCAAATACCTTGATTGTAAAGGCGCGTCATTATAACGTCCATAGGAGTGAGTGCAACTGTTTTTGTTATTGCACCAATGTTACTCGCTATAAATGCTGAAAGATATTTGGACTGCTGGAATATATTGTTATTATCCATCCATTCTTTACACCTGAAAAATAATGATATCATTTTTATTTACCGATGTTTCAGATGCTTTACAGCATCCATGGTCACAAGGGGACTCCCCCGTGACCACGGATCCCAGCATCCGAAATGTCGGGAAATAATAACAGTTTGTAAAAACTAATTAAAAAACGCGATAATATCCGAAAATCGTTTTATTTTAAAAATATGTACATATTAAACAATGTTAAAGTACATACATATTCAAAATTGAAATAATTTGTGATAGATTTTCAATTATAACAGTTGTATTAACATTAATATATTCGCGTAAATATAAGAAATCATTATATGTACATATTTTTTTCAAGAATCTATGAAATTAAAGATTAGTGATAGTACCCAAATACCTTGATTGTAAAGGCGCGTCATTATAACGTCCATAGGAGTGAGTGCAACTGTTTTTGTTATTGCACCAATGTTACTTGCTATAAATGCTGAAAGGTATTTGGACTGCTGGAATATATTGTTATTATCCATCCATTCTTTACATCTGAAAAAATAATGATATCATTTTTATTTACATCCCTAAGATTTATCTGAATAACTGTATGTTCAGCTTCCTGAGCTTAAAGCTATGTTAGCTACATTTAATCTGCTGCAAATACCTTTGAAAATTCTACACTGTTATATAGAGAATCAGGAGTTTATCTTAAACTGTATTTACATTTGGAAGAATACAATGTATTATGACTTGTATTTTGCTTATTTAAAATGAATACTTACATAGTGTATGTAGCTATTTGTGATGCTGACCCAATGGAGTTTCTAATCATCATACCATGTGCACCTCGCCATAATCCAGATAAGCCATTTTTTTTGTATATCTCACTAAGAGCATATGTCATACCTCTATGAGCATGTTGTGTACCAACAGCTATCTTTTTAGAGGAGGAGGACATCAGTTGTGTCTTGACCAGCATCAAGGGGCTTCCAAAAAATGCTCCTATTGCTCCAGCCAGTGATCCAAAAAACATACTATTAATAAATTTTGTATTATTTCTCTCATCTCTCAACCAACCATAGTTATCTGCATTTTGATAAATTCCTAATCTGAAATTACGCAACTATATCAGACATTTTATCACATAGAAAAATAAGAAAATAATTAACATACATAGGAACCCAAAATTAATTCCCAAATCAATAAAAATTCCAATATCAATGCTTAAGTGTAATAGTTACTAAATAGCAATGGACTTACCTAACACCATTCACAGCTAATTGAAACCAAAGAGCTGGCACTAATCCTTTTTGCAATGCCTTTATTCCGTCATGTTTTACAATTGTATACATTGCATGTGGAACATTTTTGTAATGTACACTGTGTTGTCCGCGAGCACGAAGTTCACCTTGCAATTGCATGCGGGTTTTTACAACATCAAAGGGATTGCTAAAAAACCCAGCACCAACGCCAGCGAGGCCTCCAACAAGGAAGTCCATTATGCTATGAAATACATTGTATGGTTACAACATTGTGTGTGATTATGGCAAATAATAATCTCAATAACATAAGCTGATGAAACTTTGGCTATAGAGATAACTTTAAGTAAAAAAAGTGTCAAAATATATATCATAAGTAAAAATATGGATTGTTTCCATTGTAAGTTAAACATACAGATGATTTCATAACAATTTTTTATAATTTACAATAATTATTGTCTTTGAATATAATCCCTTGGTGACTTATATCATCGCGATATAGATAGGAGTTGAAATTCAGAGAATACTCACCTTTTTTAATATATATGAAATATCTCATACCTGCTTAAAGCAAAAGTCTAGGACAATGTGACAGATGCTGAGTTTTAAGGTAGATTTAAAAATCCGTGTTTCAATTAAAAACATTCATATACGTAACACAAAATTTTACCCCTAGCAGGAGTCGAATATATAATATGCAATGCTTCATAGACCTATGACATGTTTGGATGATCATTAATACCTGCTTGCAACTGCGTTTTCAATAATTTAATGTTATGAGTTTTTTTAAGATTATTGACAAATTTTTTACTTCTCTTAAAATTTCATACTTTTTACTAAATCAATGACCTTTTCTAACCGTTTAAACAGTATAACGATAACGCTTTTTTTTAATCATTATAATCAGAAAGATAATTGTAAGAACTAATTATGGCTATTTGAAGGCATAAACAATTTGAAGGAAAAAATACGAGAAATAAAAATATACGTTAAATGAAGAAATAAAATAATACTTTTGTTCAGGTTTTATTTACCTTTGCTTTAGGAAGTAGGACACTAGGCCGGTGTTATCTTAAGCATCGTGAATTATAATATGCCATCGTGTATCAATCACTTCCAAACTTGGATACCGCAAATGGAAACATATCAAATCACGACACATTCTATTTGAAAACGCGGAAAATTTTATACCAATTTCATAACATATTACGACAAGCGATGTGTCATTGTCATGTGTTAATTGATATTTATACTCTCTGGTTGATTAGATATATTATCTATGGACAATAATAATATATTCTTTCGCATGGCTTAGAGGTCTCGTTACTCGAGGCTGAAATAAGAGAAAACCTTTATTGAATATAAGGTTTTAATAAGCTAAAATTAACAGTAAAATTTGTTTTGGTTACATTAGATACATTGACAAAGACACTAACAAAATAGACTTACAATGTCATAAGCTTATGGCTGATAGTTGCAGGTAAAAAGTTTACAACAAAAAATAAATGTTCTTTCGCAGTATATGAAGTATACCTATTCCATAACCGGGATCCCAGGCGATACCGTGCAGACGACTATATAATATTATTTAAAGTATATATATGAGCACTTCTGAAGAGAATAGAAACAGAGATATACGCTATCTTAAAATGAAATAAATAAAATAAATATGTTCACGCGATTCCCAATTTATTGGGGACATATGTAGTCAGAGGTCTAGTCTAGATAATTAAGTCCCTTCGACCCACCTTCCACCGAAGATTTTTCGAGACAACGTGACAGGTGGTGAGCCCGTCGCCGTCTTTATGTCTCAGCCAACGATATAATTCGTACATAAGTCTTTTTTGGAAATCCCATTGGTT
Source organism: Sericinus montela (assembly GCA_029286605.1). Classification (NCBI taxonomy): domain Eukaryota; kingdom Metazoa; phylum Arthropoda; class Insecta; order Lepidoptera; family Papilionidae; genus Sericinus; species Sericinus montela. The sequence continues at coordinate 3,230,434 of JAGSMR010000010.1, read as the reverse complement.
CGAGCCTGCCACCTGGGGATCGAACTCGGGTCTCTTGAATCGAAATTCCGACCACCCAACCACTTGTTTATCATGACGTATTACATTATATACCTTGGGAATACACTATATTCTTTTTATGTTAAAGTATTTTTACATAGATTAACTGTCGTGTAAGCTGACGTTTATGACACGTTTATGAAACTGGTTTTAAACAATTTAGGGAAAAGCAAAGAAAGAAACGAGTAAAAAAGACATAAATATAAATGTATACAAAAAATTCAGAGTATTAAAACACTTCTAGTGAAATTAATTTAAAAATAAATGTAAAAAAAATATAAAAACTTATAAAATGGCAGTAACAAACGCTATGTATATTTTCGAAGTGGTAGTTCAGAATGTAAAAAGTATGATTGAGAGTACGAATTTAATTATTAGAAGTGACTTCGCCGACATTTTCTCGCTTGAGTTGAAAGATCCTAAACAAATGCATATTGTGATGCCAGAACCACTACCATTGCCTCCAGAACCTCCAGGTAAAAAGAAAAAGGCTAAACCTAAACCTAACAAGGGGAAAAAGAAAAAGGGTGAAGTCGAACTGCCACCTCCTGAACCAGTAATTCAATCGGGACAATCAGTTTTATTTTCAAGCAGCGCCGAAGTTCTTACACAGAACATGAAAAAATTTCCATTAGAATTATCCTTGTGGAGTAAAGAGGAAAACTTGGTATATATTGGTTCTACTTCAATACCCTGGGACCCGATATTTTTACAATACTTAGAAAAGCTTTATAAATGTCAGGATACACCGCCTGTAACATTAAACGAAGAATACAATATATTTGAAGAAGGAACCGCAAAATTAATAGCAAAAGTCGGAATTCAGGTCAAGCTATCGTATTTAGGAGATAAAGTTACAGCAGCTTTCCGCACGCTTTCGGAAGACCCAGTTATAAAAAAAGTTTTATATACTGGTATGAATTCAAAAACGACTTCTTATATGTGTACAATGAAAACAACCGATGAAGTATTTGAAGAGAACTGCAATAAAATAGAAAATAATTACATCGTCGACAATCCAAAACGTGCTACTAAAATTAATTATGCTGATTATAAAAACGCTCCCATAGTGAAACAAAACTTCTTTAATGATGGAGATTATTGTTGTATGAATAACGCTGATAAACCTCCAAACTCGATTTACCAAGCAGCAGAAACATGCCCGGATATAGATTTTATTGTCGATTATGTAAGAAAAATAATCACTTCATGTAATGATAACATGCGAATGCTAACTCCTCGTCCGACCATAAGACCAAGAATTAAAGCGACAGATATTGATCGACTTTGTTATTGCAAAGAAACAAAGTGGCCGGATAATGAAATTTCAGAAAGGTTTAAAAAAGAAGTGCAAAGCGGACCTTGTCCGAAATGTTTAAGTGCAGGAGGGAAACAGAGACGTTCCGATACAAATGTGACATCATTTGACATAGCTAATATAAGAGGACCTTGCGGACGACACGATTGTAGAATAGCCCGGGATATACGAGCTTATATAGAAAATCTCGTTGAAGAAGATAATAGAGAAATAAATATAGATGATGTTATTGGACCATGTGGAAGTAAAGAGTGTACACTGGCCGAAAGAATACAGCAATTCCTACGGCGTGAAGGATTATTTAATCAGAGTAATACTTTAGAAGGCCTTTCTACTCAATGTGCATGCATAGAACAAATGCAAAAGTCATTAGTTAGAAGCAAATCGTGTCATTCCTCTTGTAGTAAAGATTGTGACAAAAGTGATAGTGAAAGTGAAAAAAGTTACTGTAACAAGAAAGGTTGTCCTTTTGCGGAAAACAGTGAAACTGATCAAGTTTTTAATGTTTACTACTTTTTTGTACAATATGACTTTGATAAATCATCCGTGTCACCGTCCCCTCCGGAAAGTGACAAATCTTCTAAGTTTCAATACTGTGCTTCGGAGTGCCCCAGTGTTAAAGCATCAGACAAAACATTTTGCTCTAAGAGCGCATGTTCACTTTCAACAAAGACCGCCAAAGATAAACCAAATTGTAACAATAAAACTTCGAACTGTCTGAATCAAAATATTCCTTTAAGTCCAGCCGACAGTGATATTGTAGTTAATTTTGATGATATTCATAATCCATGTTGTGTAAAATCCTGTAACATTGTTGACACAGTTAAAGAATTTATAGTTTTAGGAGCGCAGAGTAAAAAAAAACTTAATGGCGACGAGGATGCCTGCTATTGTGATTGCGAATGTTCTTTTAAATTTTTGAAAAAAACTACATATTGCGCTGTATGCGGAGGTTATGAATGCTTAGGGGATGATTTCAAGGATCTCCCTGAGCATGCAAAGCCTTATCCCTGTCCCGTTTATCACAAGCTCTACGATAAGAAATACATTAAAGTTCCAAACCCGTGGCCCGAAGATGAAGACTCAAAGAAACAACTGGATAACGTAAGCGTAAAAAGTTCTAAGGGTGGAGCTTCGGAGAGAAGATTGAATGTGTCACGTTCGATAAAATCATTATCTGATAGACGTTCAGACAGAAGATCTGAGAGAAGATCTGATCGCAGATCCGATAGAAAATCTGATAGGAGGTCGGACAGAAGATCTGATGCTAAGTCTGAAACTAAAATAACACGTGCTAAAGCAAAAGGTCCAAAACAACCCAAAGAAAAATCAAAGAAGGCCACCTCAAAAATAGAAAAAACTTGTACGTATACTTTAAGGTTTTCGTAGTTTTAAATGTCACGTTTACTTAAATTTATTAACTATTTTCACTTTTTTTGCCGTGTTATAATAATATGTTCATTAGTGGTAAGCATATCGTACGAAAGTTATTAAGATGCATGCCAAATGGTATGTTCAATCTGTTAAGTAATCTGACAGTTTTTTTATCCTTGAACATCTGAAAATTGATATCTGAAACAGCTTTGATCGAAAAAAGATACATATCTTCAGGCATTAATCGACTAATCACGGATTTGATATTATAGTTTGTTAAAAAATTTACGTAGTGATTTCTCCTATTAACACTATAAAATTTATTCCTAATCGTTCCATAAACAATTTACTGCACCACATAGGCCTCTCCTATAAGGAGATTTCATCGCCACACTCTCGAAGTGGATTAATGATTAGTTATTAAGGGTAAGTACTATACGTGTACGTAGTACGTGTACGTAGTCAGTACTATGACGTGTGCGCAACAAATGGGCAGACAATAATTCTAAAGGCAACCCAGAACGTCTCTACAACGTCTACTATTTATTCAAAATTTAAAAAATCATTATGCAAACTCTATTCCCCTTATTTTTTTTAACATTATAAGCTAGCGTTTAACTACAATCCCACCTGATGGTAAGTGGCGATGTAGTTTTTGTTGGTAGGCACACTAGCTTAGAAAAAGCCTATTCACTCTTCTCTTGAAGACACCCACATTTTAATCCGACGGAAAGACTGATGCAGGCAAGTTATTCCAGACCTTTGCTGTACGCATTATGAACGACGAAGCAAAACGCTTCGTCCGAATGCAAGGTTTATCGACAACAAAAGGATGGAAACCCGCCGTGCGTCTTGTTGTCCGATGATGGAAAGGGGAAGGGGGAATTAACTCACTTAATTCCTTCGCACACTCTCCAAAATGTAACCTGTAGAACACCGCGAGACTGGCCACCTCCTGGCCCTTAGTTTCATTATAAATGTACATACATTATAAATACACATATGGATGTTATTATTTAGTCAAGTTTACTCTACTGTAAAAAATAAATGTATATCTTCATACAATTCCAAATACAGGGGTAGGCAGAGGTCTAGTCTAGACATTTAAGTCCGACCCACCTTTCACCGAAGATATATTCGTGACTACGTGACAGGTGGTGAGCCCGTCTTTATGTTCAAGCCAACGATATAATTCGTACATAAGTTTTTGAAAAACTCATTGGTACTAACTTGCCACCTGGGGATCGAACTCGGGTCTCTCGACTCGAAATTCTGACCTGGGTGGACCTTTCGGCTATCGTGACTATTATACACTACTGTCTTTCTTTATATTATTTCTCATTCTCAATACTGCGTATTCAGAGATCTAACTTAGTCTTTTCGTTCCACATTTAAACGAAACTTATTTGTGGTTTATGGACCACCATAGCCGTTTTTGTGTACAAGCTGGCGTTACAAATCCCATTTAAGGAAAAAACTCATGGATTCGAGCCTTCCTCATGGGGATCGAACCCATAGTTCGTAGTGCTGCTTTCGTGCCGTGGATATCGCTCTTAATTTTTATGATGGTCACCACTACAATGCTCACTGCATTATGTGCTACAACTAGGCTTGAGCGCGGTGCCTGATGAACAAAAAATAATTAACATTGATATACCTCGATCTTGGCAGGATACACCGTAACTGATTTCACTTTGTTCCAAATTAGCAAAGACCTCACAGCTGGGCTCACATTTGTAGGTTTCACAAAAACTCCAAAATTTTTAAAATGTGATCACTACGAACATTACGAACTCATTTAGAATGAGACCAATTATTATTAATTAATTAATTAAATAATTTCGGTTAGAATTGACAGTATTTTTTTAGTTAATAGAATATGTTTTTGTTCCATTTTAGCTTCGGCCTCAGTTGAGAAAAAACCTGAAACAAAGTATCCATATCCGGCAGTCCCAAAAAACATGGGTTGGCTTTGGACTGCCGAAGACATTCCTGGTATGAAGGTGAGCTGAACTTAAGTTGAATTTTGATTATTTCTTTTTCGCTTTCGATTAGTTTTATAACATAAACAGGCTCACCATGATTTCCGTTCATCTTGCAAAATAATTATCAATACCCTATGAACGAACTAAGATTTTGTGTTATTTTTGCACGGGGCACTCTTCAAGGCAAACACAGTGTAGGACCCTCTACAAGTTGGAGGTTACTACCATCCATCCATCGACAGAAATAGAAGTCGTTAGACTGATAAAATGTTGCGAGAAGTCGATGGATGCAGGTCGCTGAGGGCCGTGCTTTGTGGAAAATTTTGGAACATAGTTATGTTTACCAGTGGACTCTTGATATGCTATAGAGAAGAAGAATTACAAACCGAACGATGATTGCAATCTCAAATAAACGATTTAAAGTGATATTCTTAAGAATCTAAAATCTTGTAAGAAGCGACTAAAGAAAAAACTTAATAGTGAAAAGGCCATTAAAAGAGACTGTTGTAACCATCACGAACTCTTTTAAGTGATATATTCTGTAGTGGACTATTCGCAGGCTATGTAAATAAAAAAGTTATGTATATAAACTAAATTATGTAAAATATATATGTATGATATTATCTAAAAGAGTACTTTTGTAGTAGTGTACAAGAATGATTTTTTTTAACAATTTTTTTTGGTATTTTATGTTCTTTTTTTTGTGGTAAGTGCATTTACTTTCATTTTATTGAATTCGTTTTGTGAATAAAGCTTAAAAAATGAAATATGTAACAATTTTAATGCTTTAAATTTCTTTCAGAAGAACGTGAAGCAAGACTTACAATTCAGATGTTAAAATGTTTATATTTTTTTCCATATTTGTTGTAAACGTTAATAAAAAATTTGTAAAAAAGTATTTGTTTCATTTGAGCCATTAGAAGAGTTTTTTTTTAAGATTTACTAAATGCTTTTAATTTCAACAGGTAAGACCAAAATGGAAACCTGGTGCAGCTAATAAAATATTAGTTCGTCGGTATAAAGCTCTAAGGGAAGGTGTTGATATCATAGCAAAGAAAAAACGTGCTCTAATGCAAAGAAAGAAAAAGTTGGAAATGAAGCCCACATTAGTTGTCAAAAAATACAATGGTGAATATACTGTTCAGATGGAGGTATTTAAGAAATATTCGAAAGAAAGGCTGATCTTCCAATATCCTTATGATGAAAAACCTCCATTAGTTTACACTATCGGAAAGACTGAAGAAGAGAAGGCTAAGATTCAAAAGCAGAAGGAACGAAGGGAAAGAAGAGAAACGAGGAGGAAATGTCGATTATTACAATCTACATTTAGGAATAAGTGTCAGGAAATATGCCTAAAAGCTTATAATCAAGCTATTGGTTTGTTACCTTTACCTGATCCAAATAAACCTGAATGTCCATGCTATACCGACTCAGTAAAGAATGTAAGTCCACCAGTAGATTCATGTTCGTGCTCTGACGAAGGAAATGTGTCTAGTAGTGATACCGACAATGATGATTGGACCATAGAATTCACTCCACCTTTGGCTCGTTGGGATCCTAAGGTAAAACATCCACCAGTTTTAACAGAGAATGAATGCCAATATAATTATTTAGATTTTAAAGTGAAATTGCTTGATAAATCGGGCAATCAAGTCCCCAGATTTTTCAAGGGCCCCGACGGAAAGCAGGAATGTAGTGACCTCGGTGGATTTTGGAGCCCTGATCATATTTGGATGGAGATTAATAAAGATGGTTATATAGGACCTGATAATAGATGGGTTCCGATGAATTTCATAGGCCCTGACGGTATGTACTATTCAGCAGAAGAAGGCGTTTTTACTGACGCCAATGGCCGAACGCTAAAAATTGGTATAGACGGTTATGTTGATAAAGATGGAAAGTGGGCTTGGTACACCACTAGAAGAGCATCCAAAAGTATAAAATCAAAAACAGATTCATCAGTACCAACAGGAGACTCTAAGAGAACTAGAACAGAAAAGCCGCAGGTTAAGTTGCTAGAAAAAAGTAATGCTAAAAAACCACCATCAGTAAATGTGAATGGGAAGAGTAATCAAAAACAAGTTAATTCTAATACGAAGAAAGCAGGAAAGGAAAAAGTTAACAAAAGTGTTTCTTATTCCTCTCCAAGATCACATAACCCACTTATAATGAGTCTTTCTGTTGATCGTGTTAAAAGTGAACGACCACCTAAATATCGAGTAAGACACAGTATGCAGAAAAATTTGTTTAATAAATATAACGAAATCATGCAAATTCATGACGACGTTTACGATCTTAATTTACCTATGATGGCAAATAGAGCTTCTAATACATCGAGAAAGAAAATTTCCCCTTTCACTATGGAAAGAAATATGGCAAAGTGTTCCGAAAAGCTAGATTCAATTGCTACTGATTGTAACATTTCATCAAAACCAGAGAATTCTTTAATAAAGTAATATTTTTTTATTTCATTTTTATTATTTTTGCCCGAAGTCGTTGACTTTAGGGAACCATCTAGGTAGCTGCTAACTTTCACCATTTCTCATATTTCTGCTACAAAAAACTTATATGTCGGCGTAGGGTAGGCCACGTGAGGCAACTCGTTGTTAGATCCGTCTTGAGCCATATTAGAAAACTGATCTAAATGGGTGGAAACGCTGTAACTTCGATACAGGAAGATGACCGTTCATACTGCCGTCCGTTTCGTAGGTGAAGACCTGAGAATATTCGGAAGACACTATATATCAGAAGTCAAATGACATTGACAACACATAGTAGTCAAATCCCCTCTGTCACTTCCTGTATCGACCTTACTCAAGCGCACTACTTGACGTTTCCGAAGACTTAATAGATGGCGTTGTAACCAAAATTGTTGCCTTATCTTGATTATGCGACATATATATAATTTATATCGTTGGCTTGGACATAAAAACGCCTACGGACTCGCTACCTGTCACGTTGTCTCAAAAATGTCTTCGGTGGAAGGTGGGTCTAAAGGACTTGTCCCTGTATTGGGAATGACGTGAAGATTTAATTTTTTTGACTGCAATACTTTTTCTTTAAAACCGGCCTTATTAATCGATCCTGTTAAGAATGGAAGAAGTTTTACTCGGTCCTCCAGGTACAATTCACCAATGCGATTGCACAAATGCCCATGTGTCCAGCATGATAATTATCGGGTAAATTTTACGCTTTAAATTATATTATTGCCTTAATAGACCGAATGTGAAGACACTGCTTTTTATTGGAACACCTTAGATAGAATAGATAGAATACTCTTTATTGCACACCAACACAGAGAATATATAATATTAAATTTTGTAAGACTGTGGTGACACAAATGGTTAAACAGCACGTTGTATAGAAGGGAGAGAATATGAGTATTCCGGCGAAATCGAATGGGCAGCCACTTGAGCTTTTTCCGGAAATCTGAAACATGGTCGTATTTGCGTAAACCGAAAATAAACCGTATACAAAAGTTTTGAAGTCGCTCAAGCTTATCTAGTTGCTGCTCTGTGAGATCAAGATAACTGACGTCATCATAGTCGAGTATAGGAAGTAAAAGACTTTGTGCTAGAGCAATCTTAGTCGCTGTCGGTAGAAAATTACGTAATCTATTTAAGGATCCCGCGGAGGCGAACAACTTACGACCAATTTCCTGTAATTGAGGACCCCAAGATAGCGTATTATATCAATTACGATACCTAAGTTTTTAACTTTATTCCTTATGGTAATTATATTTCCTTCAAAAACAATTTGGGGAGACATTAATTAAATTGAATTTTGTGATCATCTAAGGACTACCTACAACTATAACTTGGATCTTTAAAGGATTGACCTTAAGACCGTAAGCTTTACTCCACTCTGATATACGCATCAGATCGTCATTTGTCGTTTGAATGCCTGCGGATAGGTCATTGGGAGAAACTTGTATATATATTTGTAGATCATCTGCATAAAGGTGATAGTGCGAAGTTAATTTACTGGATAACGTATTTATGAAAATTGCGAAAAGCAAGGGAGATAAAACGCCACCCTGTGGGACACCAGCAATCGTATTACACCACGTTGAATATGACTCATCGATGCTTATACGTTGTCGGCGCCCAGGCAGATAACTTCGAAACCAATCAATGGCAACACACCTTCGTGGTGTTCTAATAAAAAATAGTGTCTTAAGTCAAAAAAATAGTGTCGTAAGAAAATAAACATATTTCCATCGCTAGAATCAACGTAAAAAAACTTTTTTCAATTTATAATCCAATATATCAAAAAAAAAAAAACTGAAAAGGTTTGTCCGGGATATCCACTTACTAGTACGCGATCATCAAATAAAAAATAAAAATGACGTGAGATAAAACCACACTCACTCTCATGCAAAAAGCAGAGCACTCAAAAAGTCGGGAAATTTAAAAAAACAAACATTTTGTAATATATAGTTGTGAAATGTATAAATTAATTGTATCAATAGTCACGATAGCCGAGTGGTTGGGTGGTCGGAATTTCTGAGTCAAGAGACCCGAGTTCGATCCCCAGTTGGCAGGCTCGTACCAATGGGTTTTTCAAAAACTTATATACGAATTATGTCGTTGGCTTGGACATAAAGACGGCGATGGGCTCACCACCTGTCACGTTTTCCCGAAAATATCTTCAGTGGAAGGTGGGTTGAAGGGACTTAATAGTCTAGACTAGACCTCTGTCTACCCCTGTATTGGGAATTGCGTGAAGATATTTATCTATTTATTTAAATGTATAAAAAGTTGCAGCTTTATGAAGCCGGATCAGATTAAAAAGTGCGAAGCTGCTACTAGCTTAGTCCGGATGAGAGTAACTATTTTATAAATTGATAAGTTTCATTTTATAAATGTCATGATAACGTAACGTATTGAACGTTAACGTTACGTGATTTCGTTTACGTTAATTTTTATATTTATTAAATTAGTAAAAATGGGAAAGACTTACATATTATAATATTCTTAAATATTAACTTTTCATTGAACACTTATTAGGTTTATAATTGAATTAACGTACATAAATGTTGAAAATAAGCAAGAGAAACACACGTAGATAGCAACATCACATGCATAACTACCAAAGTAAGTGTTTTTCTACATTGACCGACCGAGCGGCGGCGAGCTGATGATTTTTAAATCAACGCAAACCGGTCATTAATATTGGAATTAATATTTTGCAAAACCATTTTAATATTTTGAGAGTCTGAGTTTTCTTGAACCAAATCAATGCCCAGTATATTCACTTCATAATAATTTTATTTTTAAATACCGAACTAAGAGTTAGAATAGAAAAATGTTAAATAAGCCAAAATCATAGAAACCAGAGTCAATTCAGTACACTGGCTGCAATGTAACTATGAGCGTCTGTTTATGTCTGAAATGGTTAAAATTAAATTAACCATAAGGATCAGTAAGCTGAATAGCAATAGGCCGATTAATATAACTTGTAGATCTAACTACTTTTGGGGAAAGAAGTTTTCGAGGTGAAACAGACTACATGCCTATTCGTAGAACTAACAACTGATGGAGAAGATAGGTTCTTGAGTCCATGGATGGACGTGGCTCAGGAGCGATCTTCCTGGAATTTCTTGGCAGGGCTTTTGTTCAGTAATAGACTTTTGGTAGGTTGTGTAGAAGTAGAAGGTTAGTGACATGATTTTCAATTTTTTACTGAAAAGTACCAGTTGCCGTCATACTCGGCGATTAATCCAATTGTATGGGTAGTATCAGCTATAAGAAAAAAGGTTATCTCATCTATTCATTTAAACGTTAGGTCTGGCCACCTAGAAATTACTTATAATAAAAATAACAAACAAATGACAGATAATGTTTTGGACGAATATTGTAAATTACAAGTATAATATTTAATTTTATAAAAAATACTATTAATATTTTATAATAGATGTTTAAGTAAATAGTATTGGCAATGTCTTTTTCGGATTCAATATTGTTATTTGAAATCAATATTGTAGATTTCACAAGTTACATAGAATGCAATGAATTTGAAATACAATGTCTATTCAGTGATGTATTTACCATATACTTAGAAGATTTAAGAAATACAGGAAAACAAATGTTAAAGGAACAAAAGAAGTTCACACGAAAGTCTAAAATAAGAACCACACCGCTTCCAAAACTAAAATTTCATGGAAATTTAGCAATTTCGTATGATGTCAAACACTTGATATCCAAGATGGAGGAGTTTCCTGTGGTATTACATCTTAGAAAAAAATTACAACCCCAAAAAGTCTTTGGTTGTATAGAATTTGTATGGGAAGAAAAGTGTATTAATTATTTGAAGGAGATCGATATGAATCATAAGCTAAATCCAGGTATAAAAATTACAAAGGCTTTCTCGGTTTTTGATGACATAACATCAGAGAAAGTTGCTGCCTTTAAGACAAAACTGAAATTAAGTGTTATAAGAAAACAAAGTTTGTTTCAATATACATCCATACGTTATTTAACTAATATTAATTTGAACAATTATAATGTTGAAAACTCGAAAAAGTCTATTAGCCGCAATGATAAAATGCCTAAGGGATCATCTTATAATGAAAATAAGCGACAGTTAAATACATTAAAATTAAACGGGAAACCGTGGCAGACAAAAGTGTCGCAAGAAACGAAATCTAAAGGAATCAAATTATTGCAATCAAAAACTCTTAAAAATGGTAATCTCATTAGTAAAATAGTTAAAAGCGCAACAGACATAAAAAGAAATGAACAAATAAACATAATAAGATCGAAATCTTATTCAGCAATTGAAGGCTCCAAAAATTATAATATTTTAAGCTACATTTTTGGCAGCGGAATTGGTCCCATTAGGAAACCAGTATATTGCGTAGGATATTTTACTGTTGAGACGGATAAAGATAGAAACTCATCAGTTAGTAAATCCGATAAAGAACGAAATTCAGAAAAATCGAGTGACAGTAAAATCGAGCATAGGTTATGTGATATAATGTGTCCAAATAAAATGAATTCACATAATCTTAGTAGCTCAAACAGTACTTATCCATTTAATTTGCACGATGAAACGGACCAAAACCTCACTAAATGTGGAAATGTTAATTGTGAGAATCGGGAGCATCAAAAACTTTCAAAATTAAGTGAACCAAAAATTTTACTCAACCTAGACAGTTTGAATAAAGAATGCTGCGAAGGCCAAAATAAAATCGAGGAAGTTGTAGGTGGTGTAACAGCAAAAATGAAATTTAGTAAAGATCCGTGTTTTTGCACATGCGAATGTACATTTGGTTTCACAAAGAAAACAACTTATTGCGGCATTTGCGGTGGTTTCGAAAAAATGGGTGAAGATTTGGCCCGTAAACCTAAAATTGATTTGCCTTTTCCGTGTCCTGTTTTCCATAAAACGTTTGATAAAAACAAACTGAGGAATACATATAGTACATCTGGCAGTGATAGCAGAAAGAAAGATGATTCGATCGGTCCAAGAAGCGTAAAGACTGGTACCAAATCCGGTACTTCATCTGATAAACGCTCTGGTATGGAGAAAAAAAGCGTTGGATCCGAAAAAGACAAGAAGAAAAGCATAATAAAAACAAGAAAAGACGATAAGTTCAAATTTAACTATGGCTACAAAGGTATACGTACGTATTTTAATTTTTTTATTACGAAATATATCGAATGCAATCACTTCGCCTTATTGCTTTAGTTTCAATTCCATTCACAGCACTTTTTATCACCTTGGTCCATATATTATCATTCTGGTCTGATAATTAAATACAACTTGTCGTGTCACTGACATGACATACCGTATTGGATAAACAACATAAGGGGCAAAGTAAAACCATTCATACTGATGACATACCATACATAGTTAATACTGTTTTTTTTTTAATAAATGGACTATTGCAGCTCCTCAAATTGGTCATAGTCAATGTGCGATGCCTTGCAGTGGAAAATTAGGTGCTGTGCCCAAAAATATGGGCTGGTTATGGACTGCTGACAATGTACCTGGAGTAAAGGTAATTACAATATCTTAATACTTTAAATAATCTTGTATATCTTATTATACACAAAGTTTAAATCCAAGTTTATACAGATTTTATTTACTATAAACAAAAATCAGATTAAAAATAAATTTGTAGATGTACTATTTATTGATTTTTTTGTGAAAATCCCAAAAAGTCAGATATTTTTTTATATATTTTTTTATTTTTTTTAGTTTCACCCTCAATGGAAGCCCGGAGCTGTAAACAAGTTCGTACACAGATTATTAAAAATGGCAAGGAATCCAGGGGAAGTGGTAGCTAAAAAGAAAAGAAAAGATGCCGGTAAAAAAAGGCGGCCATTGAAGAGGCCATTGTTAATTGTTCATAAGAAGGATGGCGAATATACAGTAACTATGGAAACGATGAAAAAGTACTCGAAGCCTAGACAATTAAACCAACCACCCTACGAGGATAAACCGCCAATGACTTATACTATTGGAAGAACTGAAGAAGAAAACCGCGCTCGACAGAAAAAGAAGGAACGTGAACAGAGACGACTTGAAAGAGCTCAACGTCTTTATATTCAAAGCGCTTTTCAGGATATGTGTCAGGAGATTTGTCTCAAGACTTACCAACAGGCACTAGGAATACTACCTGATACTGAAGATCCGAGATGCCCATGTTATCCAGCTGAACCGGGCCCTGATAAAACAAATATGAATGTTTCTTGTTCATGCTCAGAAGAAGATTCTTCTTTAGGCTCCGATACTGATTCAGACGAGTGGATTGTTGAGTTTACTCCTCCAAATGCTAACTTTATACCCACCCTTAAAACTAAAAAACTTTTAAAAGTTGACAATGGATCTCAATATACTTACTTAGATTTCAGAGTAAAGTTAGTTGATAGATATGGTAATTCCGTACCAAGATTCTTTAAAGGCCCCGATGGAAAGCAAGAATGTAGTGATTTAGGTGGTTTTTGGAGCCCTGATCATAAATGGTTAGAAATAAACGTAGATGGATTCATAGCGCCCGATGGCCGCTGGGCTCCTAATACTTTTATAGGACCTAATGGAGAGACAGTAGACGCCGAAACGGGTAAGTTTCAGGCCAGTAATGGTAAATGGCTAATAGTAGGAGTTGATGGATTCGTAGACAGTCAGGGAAGGTGGCGTTATTACCCTAGGCCCAGAACTATAACCACTGAAAGGAAACAACATAGAGGAGATGGGGAGAAGAAAGAGGCGGTGAGACCTCTCTTTGCTCCCGGCCGACGTATTAAAGAATATAATCTAAAGAAAACCTTATCCACTTGGAGTTGTTTCGGAGATGTCAGTCCTGAACGACTCTCTACATTAGGCATCGTTGGTCATGGAAAAGATAAAAAATTACTAAATAAAAAATTACGTGATATGATTGCACAGGGTAAACCGGTTCACATTCCACAACACGTGACCGATTCTGGTATTCGTATTTCAAAGAAACGAAAACGTGTGAGGTCGCGGAGCCCGGCGACATCCGGTCATCAAGGAAAATGTAGCCATACACTGCCGTCAGATAAAGGAGTAGAGGCAGTGGACGCATATGGTAACAAAACGTACTTTCGCTTCAAAAGGTATAGAAACAAGAGGCCGAAACAAAGAGTGGCAAATTTAGTAAAACAGGGCATAAGCTTGAGTTCCTTTCACGTTCCGTGCTTCCATTCGTTTATAAGTTCTGAGATTATGAAGAAACAACAGAGAGAAAGACTAATGGCACTTGCTGCTAAACATGGTGATATCAAAAGATAGATTACTTGCATATACAACATTTGAATGTTTACGTTTACGTATAATCTGATATCTGTGGCAATTTTTGTTTGTAACTTTAGGTGTTAATTTGTCGCATTAGTTAGTTAGTCTATTCCTATTTATTGGTTTGTTAAAAATTATGTAACGGTATTTAACTGTAAGGAATAATTAAATATTTATTTCGAGTTCTTGGTATGATTTTCCTTATATCCACATTTGTAAACGTATAAACCATGACAGTAAGTTTCTTTTTATTTTTTTTCCTTTGATAAAAAAGATAATTATCAATTTCTTGTATTTACGCGAATATTAATTAGTTTTTACAAACTATTTTTATTTCCTGGAAATAGAAATTTTTATTTCCTGGAAAAAAAAATAGTTTGTAAAAACTAATTAAAAAGGCGATAAAATCCGAAAATCGTTTTATTTTAAAAGATAATTATCAAGTTTTATAACTTCATATTTATTCTCAGGTATTAAAAGGTTGGAAGCCTGGAGCGATTTCAAAGCGTCTTTTGAAGAAACTGAACGAAGCGAAACGTTCGAAATTTGTCATAGAAGAAATTAAACGAACAAAGAAGACAAAAAAATGTATAGAAGATAAACCGACGTTAATAATAAGCAAAAAAGAAGGCGAATACAGAATAGAGATGCAAGCGACGCCGGAGTCAAACGCAGAAACAGTTGAACGATACTCTCCGTTGATATACAGGATAGCTAAGGAGAACAATGCTGATAGAAATAAAAAGAGAGAAAGATTACAAAGAAAATTAATAAGACAAGCAATCAATAATGTTGGGATTGACAATACAGATCCAAAAGCATGTGATGATATTTGTTTGGGAGCATACAAACAAGCTACTGGAGTACTAAGTAATGGTGATAACTATTCTGCGAACCCGGAATATAAGCCCTTTGATAGTTGTTCATGTTCTGATGATGAAGTTGATTCATCCTGTACTTCATCAGAAGTTGAATGGGAAATTCATTTTTCACCGCCTACGGTCTGTCAAAAATAAATTAGCTGTTTTCTGTTAAACTACAAAATGTTGTAATAAAAGATAATTCGTATTGTCAACTATTTTTATTTTTATCAAATAGATTATTCAGCATATCCCATATAACTAGAGACAGTGTTGTATGCGGGGCTATTCTTAAGTATAGTGGCCCAATTCCTTTGTATAACCCGTGAAGACCTTCTGTTGCGTATGTTTTCCTGAGGCAGTCAAGCACGCCGCTGTAGAATACTTCACCTTTTGATGCAGGACCTGGAATGGGATTTATTTATATTATGCATATCAGTAATTATATTGGCTCTCAATAGCTTTCGAACTACAGCGTAACTGTTATTACATTCTCATTTGGCGGGAGAACTGGGTAAGAGTATGCTAGGGATCCTGAACACTTAAGAAGTTAAGAAAAGAAGTATTTGAGATTGTTTTGTGAGTATACAATTCCAAACAAATCCGGCCATCTGTCGGTAGATATTGATATTTTCAAGGCCATTCTCTTAGTCGCCTCTTACGACACCCATAAAAAGAAAGTACACATTAAGAGACGGTAAATAGGCAGATAACTCTTAAGAAGTGTTTGCCTAGAACACCAAGCTTATCAAGCAGATTGGTGATCACAGTTCTTGACATGTTGCACCTTAGACGCTACTGTCCATCATCTGTCTGCTTATTATTAGTGGGGTATTTTCTAGAAGATTATCCACAAGGTAGGCATTGCTATTTTGAAGGTATTCCTTGACCGCCACTTACGAAACCCACGAAGATTTAGGGAGTGGTAAACTCTAATGCCCACTCTATACAGCGAATAATTTTTCCAAATTACAATATAGTTTAACTCACAAGATGAGTTGGATACTTTTAGAAGTGTAAATGCTTGTCGTAACTGTTATAGATACTAAAATGTTTGGAGGCGAAGAAAAATTGCCCAAATAAGGTAAAATACTCTGAGGTACACTGAATATTTTGCACTGTGTAAAATAAATAATATTGCCTTACTTAATAATTTAAATTATTTTAGAATCATAATACAACTTTTATCGGAATTCTATCTTTAATTTGGTGCTCATATACTTCGGAGTACTTACTTGGGCAAATTTATATGGGTTGTATTTTTTATTCGTCGCCTTTTACGACATGTAAAGATCCGACTACTATAAGTAAAATGACGAGACATCTCCTTCGTTCTTTATCCAAAGCTAGACAATCTGTTAAAATAAGGTAAAATACGTAATTAAATACGTAATTAATTATAATTTTTAGAAGGCGTGTGTGTCGCTAGTAACATGTTAAGATCGAGCTGCTATTAAATAATTAAAAGTATGCGGAATTTAAGTTCTAAGATACAAAACCGTATTGGAGTATTATTGATAAATGATTAATGAAGACAATATAATGTTATTTTCCAAAACGTGAGTGCAGTGTTGATATTCATAATAAGTGCAGCAACAGTAATCTCAAGCGTCAATAATTAAATGAATAAACACTTTGTGTACATTTACG
The DNA here is from genome assembly GCA_029286605.1 of Sericinus montela. Taxonomy (NCBI): domain Eukaryota; kingdom Metazoa; phylum Arthropoda; class Insecta; order Lepidoptera; family Papilionidae; genus Sericinus; species Sericinus montela. The sequence continues at coordinate 3,213,443 of JAGSMR010000010.1, read as the reverse complement.
TGTATGAATAAAATTGTTTGAAATTGAAAAGTGAAATGTGAAATTACATATATACTACTACATATATAACATTAGAAGAAAAAGTGATTTTGTTTTGCAGTATTAATATTTTTAATGGAAGGTGTTCATAACTTTTATAACAAACATTTTTAAACAACTATTACTTTCGCCAATCAATGTAAGAACACTTTGGTGTAGAGGTCATAGCGCTGAACTCTAAGATCGTGAAACCAAGATCGAATCACAATAAGATTGAACTTTTTCTTTTTTTTTTTTTGTTACTTTTGCTGACTGGTTTTATTTTTATTGAAAATGAGTTCTTTGAAAATATAACATTACGGAGGAAAAAGTCAGTGGAATAAAAGACTCTTCTGAAGTAATTTATTATACTGACCGAAATGAGAGCGGATCAACAATTATGGACTTAAGCACTAATAGCCTTCCGAATATCTCCCAAAACAAAATACTAGTTCTATTGATGATCTCCACGATGAAATTAATAGTTTAAATATAAAACTCGAAACCGCTAGTGAAGAAATAGACAATTTATGTTTAGAAAATAGACAATTAAGGAAGAAAATCGAGGAATACGAGAAAATAATTAAAATATATAAATCAGTGGGGATAGACGATTTAAATTTAAACAGATCATTTTTAACTCGCAGTGGACAATTAAAAAAACAAAGACAAGTGGGAAGTCTTAATGTTTTTACACCAATAAAATATAATACTTATAATACTTTCACGACTGCGTCTACCCCGCATACAAAGAGCATCAGTAAACCAGCTATTGATAACTTAGATATTCAAGAGACAGTCACTTTTTCAAAAGAAAGCGATATCCCAATATCAAAAAATACTTTAAGTGGCGTAGTAAATGACAATATCAATATTACTAATGAAGATCCTAAGATAACTTGCTACAACAAGAACACTTTAAACTCAAGATTGCTGAATATTCAAAAATGTGAAAGTAAACAAATTTTAATAGACGATGCAAGGACCTTATACATTTTAGGAGACGATCAAGCTGTAGGGTTAAATAGTTATATAACTAGAGCTAGAAATCACACAAAATATTCAAAATATAAAGTTATTTCGTTTATGAAGCCTGGTTCTTCAAGCACCGAAACATTAAAATATTGTAAAGAATTACAAAAAACACTTCGAAGTAGCGATAAAGTAGTCCTGGCGGTAGGAGCCAATGATAACAACCCATATGAGCTGATTAAGGCACTTAGTTTGGCACTTTATAGGTTGAGTCATCTGCGAGTTTATATTTTGCAAGTTATTCATGATTCTTTAATCAGTGCCCAAACTTTTAACCATCACATTGAATCACTGACAAAGACTTATCCTAATTGTAAATTCGTACACTTGAACAATAAGTTTCCTTACAATATTTATGATAAAAATACAACTGCTACAGGCTTACAGTGAGAGGATAAATTTTCTAATTGATAGCGATGATTATGCTGAAAAGTTTTTAGATGTGCAGAATCTGAAAACTCTAATTAAAAATAACAGGAACGGTTGATTAAAACTAAATCATCTGACAAACTTTTAAAAAGGCACCATTCCGTATTATTTCCATAAAATGAAATCTCGAGAAACAGATAACACTACCCTTGTTACTCAAATTTATTCGAAGGTTAATGATATGAAAAAAGGGACTATCCCATATTATTTTAAAATGCAATCAAAAAAAAAGATAATCATACAGTAACTCAAGGCAAGCTCATTAAGGAAAAGAGAATAGAACACATATCAAAACCTTTTTTTCGTTCACCATAGACAAAATACATTTTCTCTTTTCATCAGAACATTGCAGGTGCAATATCCAAATCGACTGAATTGGAATTTGTAGTCACTGATCTACACAAACACAAAAACATAACTATTGATGCTATTTGTTTGAGCGAAACATTTATATCAAAAGGTAATGAAACATTTTAAATATTAACAATTACGTATTAGCTAATTCTTATTCACGACAAATCAACAGAGGCGGAACATGTATATTATTGAAATCAAATGTAGAATATAAAGTAATAGATTGTAGTCAGCTTACTTGTGATTATGTATTTGAATGCTGTGGAGTTGAACTACCGTTAAATGATCTTAAAATATTTTGTATTTATAGAACTCCGGACAGTGATGTTCATACCTTTTTCGATAAATTAGAACTCCTTCTACTTAAAGTAACCAACAATAAAAAAAGAAAGGGTGTCATTTTGTGCGGTGACTGGAATATTAATATTCAAAAATACTACAGTAACTCAAAAGTTGCTTGAAATTCTTAAAAATTTTAATCTTGAGGTCCATATAAAGTTTCCTACTAGAGGCTTATCGTGTCTAGATCAGATCGTTAGTAATATTTCCGAAGTTAACGCGGGTATTCATTTGCTTGCATTGTCAGATCACGAAACCGGCCAAACAATAACTTTCCATGTGAATATGTCTACGAAACCTACATCATGGTATGAAAATATCCGATTGTATAGTAAAGAAAATATATCGAAATTTTGCAAGCACTTATCATGTCTCTCATTTTCAGAAGTTTATGACGATGGTATAAGCCTTAATGACTGTTTTAGAAAGTTCCATGAGTTGTTTACACTACTCTATAATTTGTGTTTTCCCGTCATCAGAATTAAAAGGAAAATAAACCCAGCAAGCCTTGGTTATCTAAGGGATTAAAAAAATCATGTACTGTTAAAAGAATACTTTACCTTAAGCTTAAATATTCGCATTTAAATAAAAATACCAATTCCGTAAATACAAAGCATACAGCAAATTACTTAGGAAATGTATGCAAACATCACAAAAAATTCATTACAAAAAACACATAGAAAATAACAAAAACAAATGTAAAGCTGCTTGGGAAATAATAAAGAAACAAACAGCTAGTAAAAATTATGTTCAATATCTTGACATTATCAAAGTAAATGATGTAACATATGACGACCCTAAAGCAATATGTGAATTATTTAACGATTTTTATCAAATTATCTGATTGTATAACTATAAAAATAATAATAACGACTTCTATAAATTTATTGACATCAATATTGACAAATCTATATATTTATATCCTACTGATAACGTAGAAATAATTAAAATTATAAAATCTCTTAAAAATACAAATTCGGTTGGATATGATGGAATTAATACTAAGATAATTAAAATTTGTGCCCCATATATAACTAATCATTTGAGCTTTATTATTAATAAATCTTTGAAGAAGGCATATTCCCAGACTTATTAAAACATTCAGTTGTCCGGCCACTGTTTAAAAAGGGGGATCCAAGTAATATGACTAACTACAGACCCATAACACTGATACCCATATTATCTAAAATCTTTGAAAAAGCTTTATTAATGAGAATGCAATTGTATGTAAATAAATATAAATTGTTAAAGAGCGAGCAATACGGATTTAGAAAAAATAGTTCAACCACTTTAGCTTGTTTTAGTTTATTTAAAACAATAACTCAGGCATTAAATGTTAAAGAAAAAGTGGCAGTTGTTTTTCTCGATATGACCAAAGCATTCGACCTTGTACATCATGACACATTACTGCAGAAATTAAATGCTTATGGAATAAGGGGAAAATGTAATGACTGGTTAAGAAGTTACTTACAAAATAGAAAGCAATGTACAGAGATTTCGAAACTCATTAACGGTAATAGAATGACCTATGTATCGAACACTAAATATAACAGATATGGCGTACCGCAAGGAAGCATTTTGGGACCATTTCTTTTTTTATTATACATTAATGACTTACCGAATGTATCTAAACATCAATCCATCTTATTTGCTGATGATACATCTATTGTTATTAAAAGTAAGGACTTAAACAGTTTAGAATATGAGGTGAACAATGCTCTGCATAATGTAATACACTGGTTACAAATTAATAACTTGCAGATAAATTTAAATAAAACAAATGTCGTGAGTTTTAAAACATTTAAGTCCAATAATGCGGTGATGAAAATTACACACGATGGAATCGAAATAAAACGGTTCCAGTCATAAAATATTTAGGGTTATTGTTGGATGAAAATTGTAACTGGAAAGCTCACACTGAATATGTTTGTGACAAACTTAACCGCTTTGTTTATGCTATAAGAAGACTTCGAATTACTGTATTGAAAGATGCCGCACGTTGTGCATACTTCGGATATGTCTCCAGTGTGTTAGCATATGGACTCCTATTGTGGGGAAATTCTGTTACGTTAGAAAAAGTTTTACAAAATTCAAAAAAACGTGTACGTGCTATTTGTGGTGCTTGGTTTATGAATAGTTGTCGCCCACTATTTAAAGAATTAAAAATACTTCCTGTGGCATGCATGTATATTAGGGAGGCATGCATTTTTGTAAAAGAACACCCTGATCAATTTGTACAATTTAATGATATAATACCAAGAAATAGACGTCAAAACCGACTGTATCTCCCTAGCTGTAGGTTAAATTTATTTAGAATTAACTGTTACTACTCTGCAGGCACTATCTATAATAAACTGCCCAGTCAATTTAAAGAGATGTCTGTATCATTATTTAAAAACAGGTTGTCTAAATGGCTCTTGGATTACTGCTTTTACAGTGTTAATGATTATTTAAATACCAAATTGACATTTAATTAACTAATTGTGATTTGACTTAACTAATTGAATTTATTATTTATATTGTAATTTAAATTTATTTGTAACATTATATAAATTGTAGATTATTTATTGAACTATTATATAAATCTGTTTTAAAATTTAAGACTTATGGAATAGAATTATGGAAAGATTCTTTTTAGATTGATAGAAATAAACATTTTAATATAAATTTAATTATGATTGCACGCCGTACGCGGCAGTACATGTTGCCCATTAAATATTGTATCACATACCACTACCATGTATCTGCAATAAATAAATTTGAATTTGAATTTGAATTTGAATTTAAATTACCCTGATTGTAAAGGCGTGTATTCACTACATCCAGTGGCGTTTCGAAAAGCACACACAACACTCCACACACAAGGCTCGCCACGAACGCGAGCTTCGCGGGTGAATGTTCGCAGTAACCGCGCTCTAAAAGCTTCAATTTCACTCTGGAACATTCAAATACTCCTTCAATCCCGCGCAAAAACTTGAGACACTTTAAAACACCCTCTTTACCTGACCCGTACTTTATGGTACTGTTCGCTGCAATGCTACTACAACCCTTTGACTCACGCGAAATGCCACCACCGATCCGAATATGCCCGAATTGAGACGAGAATGCACGAAGTTAGTTGAACTATAAATCTATACTACTGGGCCTTATCATGACGTCCTAACGCGATTTAATTTCTAACCCATACTGAATTGTTTCGACATTGCGCGGCGTGACATCAATTGCGATTAACAATTCCGAGATGGAGAAATACTTGGGCATTTTATAGCAACTTCTCATAAGTAGGAATGTCAGACGTTTTGTGAACAAACAATCGAATCGAGGTGAACACTGGTACGAAATAAAGCTATTTAATTTTGAAACTACAACTGCGTTGCAAGGCAAATGCAATTTATTGTTAAGAAATCATGGTAGGCCTCGTATTAAAAAGTTTGAGAATAGTGTACTAGGTTTCTTTAGTTATGTTATCTGAAAACCATTGCTATTTCTGAGCATTCGCAAACTTCACGAATTATTTAGAAGCATTCGCTCCAACTAATACTGAATAATTCATGAAGTAGGATGGATAGAAGAAGAGGGTGCAGTGCCGTATGATGAGTACTGATGATCATACCCTGATTGTAAAGGCGTACTGCTGCGACGTCAAACGGACAAATGGCCAGAGCGACCATCACGCCACTGAGAGAACTGGCAGCGAATGCAAGCCCGAACGGCGAACATTCGCATATTCGATACGATTGTAATACTTCTTTGGCACTGCAGAGACAGTAAATTATGATTCGTAGTTATTTTTTCAATTCAATTTATTGACTTATACCAACAGGATAAGTTCACAGGGTTTACGTATAACTAGATAAATAAATAAATAAATAAATAAATAGATATAGATAAAATCATATATCTTGCTCTGATCCCAATGCACGTAGCTAATGCACTTGTGTTATAAATCACAGACAATAAAAAAGGTATCACACATATCAAACAAAAAAAGGTATCACAAACACCCAAACCCGAGGCTATGTAGAAAAAGTTTTTTTTTACATGGAACTGTCCGGGAATCGAACCCGAGACCTCAGAGCTAACTACACTTTGAAAATGGGTGCGGCACTCGACCATGGAGGTCGCCCGTCATTAAACAAAGTTATATTTGTCCGCCAAATACGAATAGTAGTCGATGAATTGACTAAACATTTTTACAATTGACATTTCTATAAAAGAGTGTTATTGTATAGTTCTTTCTGTAGGTTTCCATAGATCTAGAAATTCTAATCCATTGGTATTAAATTTAATGATTTATCACACTTCAATATTTTTATTTCGCTTGTTTAACGGCCAGTAAAAGTTCACTGCTAACAGTTGGCGAGGTTATCTCGCCAACTGTTAACTATTGAAATTTTTAAAACAATTCCCTTAGACACCTCTTAAGACGCCTCACCGGGAAAGATGGGAAGGTATTCTTACGCGGAAACCACTCGGCTTTGCTTTCATTTATAGAAGCTATCATTAATATCGAATTGTACCACGCTTTGCGGCGGGTTTGTAATGCAATATATTAAAATGTGGGTGTAACTAGTGAGTCTTCCTAATTTAAATATTACGTTAAAGATTATTAATTTGCTCATTATTACAATTATATTTATAATATATGCACTTCTAGCTTTGACTGTTGTTTTCATATCATTATCAAACAGACTAAAGGACTGCCATATTAATCGATTTACGGTCGATTTAAATAGACAAAACTCACTGCAAAAATTATATAACAAATATTTACTATTTTAGTTCTAATACAAAAGAAAATAACATAATGACATTATATAAAATCGCATACTTACGTCGAAAATGTGGTTAGTTGCGCAGCACTGCCTACTGCCAATCTGGCGCAGGTCGCGTTCACACCCGCGAAGTAACCCTTCATTCCTTCAGTCTTGTAGATCTTCATAAAGCCATCGACCATACCTGAGAAAAAGAAGGGAAGGGAGATATAGCGCAAAAAGAAATATATCACCACGCATTCCCTAATGGGAAGTGGGAAAAAGGAGATTGTAGTAATGATTGGCGGTAATCATTTGGAATATAATTATTACGATAGCCGAGTGGTTGAGTGATCGGAATTCGAATCAAGAGACCAGAGTTCGATCCCCAAGTGGTATGTTGGTACCGATGGGGTTTATAAAAAATTTGTGATTTGTATCATTAGCTTGGACATAAAGACAGCGACGGGTTCACCATCTGTCATGTTGTCAATTCTTCGGTGGTGGGTCGAAAATACTTAATTGTCTCTGTCTACCCCTGTATTGGAGTGGCGTGAAGATATTTATCATTTATTTACTTGGAATCCAAGGAGCTGCTTGTTTAAAATATATTGAATAATAAAAACTTAGGTAATGAAAACATCTGTCGTGTTGTTACGGAGTATGCCATACCTCCGCTGGTTTTCATAAGAGCTTACTAAAGGAAAGACCTAAATGCTATTGGCTACCGATAGATTGCTGCATATGCATTTCGCCATATGGGTGATGACAAATATGCTTACCATTGTATCTGTGTTGCCGCCCAACAGCGATACTAGGGTGGGCAGTGGCCTGTATCCTAGTTTTAAGAACCGACACGGGATTGGCGGCGAGGCCGCTCATCACACCGCTCACACTTGACCAGAACATTGTCTTGTTAATACTGATGTCACCATTCTTCGTCTTCGTCCAACCTTGCACCTCTGCCATGTGATACATGCCTAATCTATAAAAAATACATTATTTTAATGCATTAATTTACGCCGTTCATGAATTATTGTCTATATCCATTTCCAATACAGGGGTAGACAGAGGTCTAGACAATTAAGTCATTTCGACCCACCTTTTAGTGAAGACATTTTTGAGACATCGTAACAGTTGGTAATCCTGTCGCCGTCTTAATGTCCAAGCCAACGATATAAATCGTAAATAAGTTTTTGAAATAAAAAAACCATTGGTACGAGTCTTCCACCTAGGTTTTTTTTGTCGTAAGAGGCGACACCGAAAAGCTGTAAAAATTGTAATAACAAAATAAATCAGGTATGTGACAGGTAGCGTGTGCGGTATTAGGTACTGCGATCCGCTTACCAAGCGTGGTGATTGTAGCAAATCGTTTACAGGTGAGGCATGTATCCTGCAGTAGATTATTATAGGTCGTTAAGTAAGTAGATTTTCAACAGAGCGTTTCTCATGGACATATCGGTTATGGGTGCATTGCTTTGTCATGTAAAAAAATTAAATGCATTTTATTTAATAGCAGTGGTTAGAACGTTGATGGAGGCTGTATTATAAATAACTACTCGAAATCGCACCGTAAAATGATGACATAATCCCAAGTAATCAAAAGAAGTTCTGTACCGACTTTGTAACGAGTAACAAGACTGGTATAAGCGGGTATATCAGAAGCGCCATAAACGCAAACTGAATGCGGTGGTTATTCAATCTCTTCGTTAAATGTTCAGTGTTTTTCTGACCGCAAAATGAAATGAACAGATTCGCAATATGGCATTACAGCATACTGAGACTCGCTTTTGAAGACACATAGTTGCGAGTCAGTTGTTGGGAAAAGGAAAAGACAAGGTTATCTGTATACTCCGCAAGCGTGTATGAAGAAAATTACGAATAAAGCAGATTCGGAGGATTTGTAAATAAAGATTGTGACATTTGCCGATGTTTCCTCACTAGTTACTTAAGCAGGAATGGCGCGTGAAGATAAATACACAGATAGGGACAACAACACATACATTGGTTTGATACCAAAGTAAATAGTTGTAGTATTTGTGTAATGGAATCAGAAACAACGAACGTACCATAAACACTCAGACCAGAGACATTGCAGAAACATTGCTTTGGTACATTGCTCCAGCCGAGAAACGCTGTTTAAACCTCTAGTCCACGGAGATCTTTAAAAATAAATACTAATATAGGATGCGTGATTACCTAACAGAGTTCATTGTAAATCCCAATAGCATAGCGGGAACTAGCCCCTTTTGTAGTGCCAGCACTCCGTCGTTCCTCGCGATCAAATACAACGCATGGAATATTCCACGGTAACGCGCGCTGTGCTCGTGCCTCGCCCGTAGCTCCCCTTGCAGCTGAAATCTGGTTTTCACCACGTCCATGGGGTTTGTAAAGACAGTTGCCCCCGCGCCGGCCAGGCCCCCTATCACGAAGTCCATTTTGGTTTATTTTCTATTTTAAATAGACCGATAGTTTTCTTGATGGAATGTTCCTGTAACAAAAAAGTTATGAATAATCATGGTTAGTTATGGTAATCATGAGGCAGGATATTTTAAATAATATGTGTTTAACTAATTAATTCATTGAGTTTGATAACGGTCCTCTTTGTTTATAGCGATGAGAGAGATGGGTTCAAAAAATCAAATAAATAGCGCCAAATTCACGCCATTCCCTATTAAGGAGTAGGCAGAGGTCTCGTCAATTAAGTCCTTTCGACTTAACTTACACCGAAAACATTTTTTTTTGGGAGAACTTTACAGTTTGTGAGCCTATCTCCGACTTTACGTCGAAGCCAACAACAAATCGTACATAAGTTTTGAAAAAACCCAATGGTGCGACCCTACCACCTGAGGATCGGACTCGGGTCACGTGACTCCAATTCCGATCACCCTACCACACGGCTATCGCGACTTCAATTTGTAAAATCAAATATAAGTCCAAAAAACTTAGAAATGCCCACGGCTGGGCGAAAGCCGTTTCTCAATTATTAATTGAGATAGATTTGAGCGTTCGCGTGGGTTGGCGGACTTCTCACATCCTTGAAATGGTATTAATTATTGAATACTCACGATTGTTGTCTCTTAGTGGAACTTTATCTAGAAACAAATTAAAATTCATTTTTACTTATTCCACTATTTATTTATTTCAATTAAAATACCTGACCGTTCTTTAATTAAAATAGATGAAACAGGAGATACGTTTTCGATCTCAGTAGATTATAATTTTTGTAATTAGAAACCTTTGATAATGCCATGAAGGCGAAACCGATCAGGTATTTTTAAATACATAAATTAATAGTGGAATAAAAGTGAATTTTAATTTGATGATACGCTATGGCACGTACAACAGTCTCACGTTGTTACATTACCGAAACGTACCAGAGTGATAGTACAATTAAATATTTTTTAGTAAATACTAATAAATGTTCTATCACTCATTTAAAAGGCTGCTTGTAAAATTTCCAAAGTAAACATTCTAAATAAAGTGTTTATCACACATCCTTGAAGCGCTTATCAGGCGAACAAATGCTAAACCAAACTAATTTTGTTGACTATTATCCAAATAAATGAGTATAAGTGAATTTTAATTTGATGATACGCTATGGCACGTACAACAGTCTCACGTTGTTACATTACCGAAACGTACCAGAGTGATAGTACAATTAAATATTTTTAGTAAATACTAATAAATGTTCTATCACTCATTTAAAAGGCTGCTTGTAAAATTTCCAAAGTAAACATTCTAAATAAAGTGTTTATCACACATCCTTGAAGCGCTTATCAGGCGAACAAATGCTAAAGCAAACTAATTTTGTTGACTATTATCCAAATAAATGAGTATAAGTGAATTTTAATTTGATGATACGCTATGGCACGTACAACAGTCTCACGTTGTTACATTACCGAAACGTACCAGAGTGATAGTACAATTAAATATTTTTAGTAAATACTAATAAATGTTCTATCACTCATTTAAAAGGCTGCTTGTAAAATTTCCAAAGTAAACATTCTAAATAAAGTGTTTATCACACATCCTTGAAATGGTATTAATTATTGAATACTCACGATTGTTGTCTCTTAGTGGAACTTTATCTAGAAACAAATTAAAATTCATTTTTACTTATTCCACTATTTATTTATTTCAATAAAAATACCTGACCGTTCTTTAATTAAAATAGATAAAACAGGAGATACGTTTTCGATCTCAGTAGATTATAATTTTTGTAATTAGAAACCTTTGATAATGCCATGAAGGCGAAACCGATCAGGTATTTTTAAATACATAAATTGATAGTGGAATAAAAGTGAATTTTAATTTGATGATACGCTATGGCACGTACAACAGTCTCACGTTGTTACATTACCGAAACGTACCAGAGTGATAGTACAATTAAATATTTTTTAGTAAATACTAATAAATGTTCTATCACTCATTTAAAAGGCTGCTTGTAAAATTTCCAAAGTAAACATTCTAAATAAAGTGTTTATCACACATCCTTGAAGCGCTTATCAGGCGAACAAATGCTAAAGCAAACTAATTTTGTTGACTATTATCCAAATAAATGAGTATAAGTGAATTTTATAGCGTTTCTTTCGACATAATTACTTTTTTATATTTTTTTATGGGAGGAACTTTTGTGCCACTCGCTACCTTTCGTTGGCGAAATATTTTGGTGAACACAGACCAAACCAGTCACATGTTGTGGGTGTGCTGAGTGTGTTTGTGAAAGCATATGATCTGATCCTGATCCCTTGGAGTTGGGTGGTGATTTTGATTTCACTAAATTGATGGGTAAATAAATATCTTCACGCCATTCCCTATACTTGCATAGAGATATTGACAATTAGTCCTCCGACTCACCATTAACTGAAGATATTTTTTGAAACTACGTACAGGTGGTGAGACTGTCGTCGTTTCTATATTCAAGCCAACGATATAATCGTACATACTCGCAAGTTTTGTTGTTAACTTGGGGTATGAACTCGGATCTCTCGAATTCCGATCACCTAACCACTCGGATATCGTGACTTCTATTAAAATTTTCATAATGATTCCACGTGACGTATAAATGTAATATAAATGTAAAATGTTCAGAATTTTTTTACCAATTTAACACATTAAATCCTTCGCTTTATTATAATTGTTTGTTGTAAAAGTTTATTAAATTTGTAGGTTATTAATAACTGGCAAAGATTTCTTAGTCCTGTTCTTTTTGGCCCTGTTCGCTATTACACGAAATATTACATAATCGCAAGTTGCTAATACTCGTAATGACAATGTTATTGATTTATAATAACAGGAATTTTAAAATATAAACTACTGAAAAACGCCACTACAGCCGAGAGGTTTGGTAATCGGAATCCGAATTAGGATTCCCGTGTTCGATCCACTGGAGGTAGGCACTTATCAATGAACATTTTTTTGAACTCATGTACGATTTGTATCGTTGGCTTAGACAATACGACGGAAAATCAGTAAACCTATCTTAAATAAGCACTCGAAGAAATGAGGGATGAAAGGAGTAAATCGTCTTGATCTCTGTCTCCCCAGTAAGAGGAAATGTTTGAAGATACAGTAAAACTACAAACGTAAAATAAATAGACCTATTTATTGGCTTTTATAAAAATAAAAGCCAATAGGTAATTGAAATCGAATTTATTTTTGCATAATAATTGGAAACGAATTTTGGACCCATGTTCCTTCATCACGTGCCTTCCCGTTAAGACAATCAGTCGCCCGCGTAAGTAAGAATTTATAATACCATAGATTTAGATTATTCTACACCGACGGAAATTACTGCGATAACAAAAGCCAGAAGATTTCATGAAGCAAATATCTCATTTTTTATGTTCAACCTTTTAGATGAAGAAAGAAATGATTCTAGCAGAGTGAATTATAATAGAATTTTTAAGAATCAGTTTCCACCACATAGTTAAATACCTTAATAAATATATAATTTAAGGTGTTAATGGTACAGTATAGGTAGAACGAACTACAGAGCAAGAGAAGTTATCAATGCAGTGATTTAAATATATATTTATTAAAAAAATTACTTACCCATAAAGAAGAAGCACTGTTAATAAATCATTTGTCAGTTTTTATGTTATACACTTCACAGAACTGTAATTATTAATATTATACTAAAACGTAGTTGATGTTGTCTTTGTATTCTACACTATTATTATGACATTCACGCATAGAGTAATTATTAGCAATACGCGTAGTTTTTAATTTAGAACTGACAAAAGTCTTCTCACAAAGCCAAAGATATTATGCGAATCCGCGCACCGCATATCAGTTGACGATACGTGACATTTGAGGATGTTCTTATGCAAGAGAAATTTAAAAAGTATCTTGAATACTATATTCGTAATTTTCTCTATAATTTATTATTTATCTTTATGTATTTAGCAGAAGCCACTATAGTCGAGCAGTTCGGTATTTGGAATTCCAGTCTAGAGATCCGAGTTCGAGCAATGGCTTTTTTCAAAAATCTATGTAGGATTTATATCGATAGCTTGAACATAAAAACGGCGGCGGTCTCACCACCTAACACGTTGTCCCAAAAATGTCTTCGGTGGAAAGGACTTAATTGTGTAGACCTCTGTCTAGCTCTGTATTGGTAATGGTGTGAAAATTTGTTTTGGTCTTTACATATTTCCCTATCAACAAATATTCTCATTGGTCATACAAGCACCTCTTTATTTGAACTCCCATACTCAATTTTGTGTTGTATAAAACTTCCAAATTAGATAATGGAAGCGATTCAGAAGTGAATTAGTAAGAACCAAACACTGAACATATTAATATTTTAACATCAATCCATATAGCATAAGAAGGTGTTTATGGAAAAACCCTTGAAAATGCAAATGACTACCGACAGACAACGGGATAACCATCTCGAAATGCAGACTGCCAGACTAAAAGACCGGTAAGGTGTGATGTGTCCGGTACTGCGATCCGCAATCTGCTTGCCAAGCGTGGAAAATATAGCTAGTGCTCCTTACCTGAAAGACCTACGTCCCGCGTTGGACATTATTTCAATAAAATAATTTAATTCTCTTCCGCATAATATCATCCAGTAGTTGACGTAACGGTCACCGAACACACGTGTTTTGGCAAGGTAATAAAACCATAACGGAGACGAAAACTAGAATAATGGACTTTGAACTTGTTATTTAAATATTTAAAAATGTGCATTACTGAATATAATTGTATCTATTGAAAAAGAAAATTGGTAGAATTGGAATGATATATTTTAACCGACTTAAAAAAATGAAGGAGGTCATAATTCGGTTCCAGGTTCTTTTATTTATAAATCAATAAATAAAATCGCACAAAAGTCATGAAAATATCTTTAAAACCTTCTCACACCTTTAACCATTGGAGAAGAGTTTTCAATAATTAGATGATTACCTAAAATACATACCACAACATTCTAATTCTCTACCTATTAGTCAACAGTGTTAGTGTTTTTTATTTCAGACTATTACGTAAGCAAGGTCTCTGAATTTCGTTTTCATTCAATTTGAAGGGCTAGGTTTCGAGTGACTAAGCTGTGCTTTATGATGTATTCTATGTATATATTTATATGGATAGCTGGTGTAAAGTAATATTAAAATGATATACGTATTCATTATATACATGAATTGTCAACGAAATTAACTAACGACAAAACAAACTAAATACAAAAATACTGTGGAAACCGTAAGTAATTCTCGTGTTACTAATGAACAAATTTATAATATGTAGAAGACAAAATTAGGCTTTAAATTATCATTTTATCGTTTAAAATAATAATTTTCTACTTCATAGTAATTTAATTCTGTTGATTAAATTTAATCAAGGAACAAAACCGTAAAAAGTCCGGAAATTGGAAAAAGAGTAAATGAAAAATTTGTTGACCTCTAAATTATAAAATTCTCATGGCCGGTTAGTTACGCAGGTTCTATATCAATGCTGTACTACGTAAGCAATACGTAAATCTTTCTTTGATAAGATACGAAGAACGGATTAGAGAAGTGCTGTTAAAAGGACTACTATTAAGATTGTTGTCTTGTACATTTTTAACTTCTATGTATCTTCACACATTTCTCAATAAGATGCTTATTTGGGACAGTTTGACAGGTGAGCCTACCGCCGTCATAGTTTCCAAGCAAACGATACAAAAAGTTACGACTTATTCTCAGTTACACAGATGCTTCACACACACTTCGGATACGCGAGGAAACGTCTGAGAAATAAACCGAGTAATGCTTTAGATAAGGTCGATCTTCCTAGAGTTTTGTAAATGAAAAAAAATTGCTAAGGCCGCTTAGGGTCAGGAGATCCAACCACTCGTGGCATTTCAAAGCGCATAACTCATAAATCTATAATCTATCAAACACTAGGGATATCGATTTTCACTTAAACTATATAAATAATAAAAACGATGAAATTGATCAACGAAGCAGTAGCCGCAGCCCTAGTTTCAGATTAAAGTTGATTCACCCTCTAAATGTCAAGTTCACGGCCAGCCAAGTCGGTCGGAGTCGATTCGAGTGACGCAACGCATTGGCTGTTTGGCTGCGGCGCTGATTGTCTCAGATTCAAATCACACAAGGTACTACAAATATTTGTTAATCTCCTTTACAAATTACTTTTAAAAATGTTACTCTCAAAGACTACTTGTCTTTGACAGTAAAATTGTTCAAATCATTTTTGGGATACAACTTATATTTTCCTGTTGAACAGATTTATGACATAATAAAATATGACATAATTTTATTTTAGTTCTCAGTTTCCTCGTGGTTGTACTTATTATAAACACGCTATTTTTTATTTCTTCAAGCGTTTTTCACAATAGTGGGATAGACAGAGGCCTAGACAGTTAAGTTTTGTGACCCACCTTTCACCGAAGCTTATACGGGACAGTATAAACATTAACAGTCATCACAAAAATGTTTGCCCTTTCCGGGACTCGAATGTGCATCGTTTAGCTTCGAAGGCAGGGTCGCTACCACCATGGCTATCGGGTCATTTCCGTTATATAAATCGTTTTCATCGTATTAGATTCGTGCCTAGGAACTTGTTGAAAGAAAGAAAGAATCATTTATTGCACATAATACACTACGAACATAGTAAATTGAAGAGAAAATTAATAATGTGAAAAAAATTAACAAACTATTATTTTACATTGAACATTTATTTTACAAAGCAATATTACGCCAGTCGTGTTTTACCCATCAACGATATCATATTGACAAATCACTGTAATCTCGGGAATTAAATTGTTTTAACTTAATTCCCTATTTGTTAAAGAATGATTAAAAATACTTTTTTTAAATATTTTATTTTCTATACCTAACCAAGTATCCGTTGAGCTCTTTCTAAAGATGATTCTAGGTGTTGAAAAACCTTCCAAGTGCATGCCAGATGACATAACAGAATGCACTGTGAATGCATTTAGTGTTGACAGCAGTTAAAGAATATAGGAGTAGACATGTAGAGGAGTCACGATAGTCGAGTGATTGGGTGTTTGGAATTGGTGTCGAGAGACCCGCGTAAGATCCCCAGGCTCGTACCAATGAGTTTTTTCAAATTTTATGTACAATTTTGTATATACTAAAGTTGGTACCTTTTTCCTTTTAAAAGCGAAAAGTATATTTAATTTCACATACGAGTATAAGTACATTTAGTAGTTTCGATATGCGTCAGTGACAAATAACAACTCCCCCTCCTTGGGTCGAAGGTCATGGCGATCGATTGAGTATCTAATGACCATCGTTGTACGTTGAAGGATCGTCTTGTAACGTATAGTTTCTACTGGACAAGCTGTAGATAATTTAATAATCGTATTAAAAATGTTACTGCTATATATAGATTTAATATATAAATTTAATATTCGTATGTATGTTTTGTAGTTTTGCCAGTATCAGAAAGTAATTTTTAACCCCACATACTTAGTTTGTTGCGGGTACGAAACTCGCTAGGGGAAAAGATATTTCCCGTTGTAAAAGCTACAACAGAAAATATCCCGAAGAAGTATTCATACATATCCAAACCGCTAACTTCCACCGCCGCAACTCCTGAGAGCAGATTTAATGTTCTATAAATAAATAAATGTATAGATAGGGACATCATCACATACATTGCTCCGATCCCAATGTAAGATGTAAAAGTACTTGAAGTATGGGAATTGGAACCCGAGAAAATGTAGAAAAAGTGGTGTTTCTACATTGACCCGACCGGAAATCAAACCCGGGACCTCCATGTGGCGACATCTTAAAACCGGTGTGTAAACATAAAACGAAGACGTTTTATGTTCAATAGATATAAGTAACTATTTAAAAAGTGTATATTATAATAAATACTGATAGAACTTGTTGTCAAAAGCAACTAAATCCAATAATGTGTTTCTTTGTTTTATTTTCCTCGCACTTCGATGGTTTTTTCATAATAGAAAAGTTGTTATTTAAAAAATTACTTCGCAAGACACTGCGGTTTACTCTGCGGTCTCTCATCGTAGAGTCTACTCGCTTGAGGATGCCTTGTTTTGAGGCGAAACACGTGTCGCGTTTTCGGTGGTGGTGTGTGTTACCTGGTTTGAGTGTAGTGGTGGTGGTGCATACAGTGGAGTTGGTGCACACATCTGTGGAATTGGTGCACGCATCTGTGGGAGGGAGGGTGGTGCTCTTCTTCACTTCGGACCAGGTAGCATAAACCTTTTTATATTTTCATGCGGAGGGTTGCGAAGTAATTTTTTAAATAACAACTTAACAATGAATTTCCGTAAAGTAACGCCTGAGTCAATTAACTATTTTTCATAATATATGAATTTTTCATAATATAGAAGTATCAGCTCAGATTATCCTTAATTAGGCATAGAAATTAAATTTTATGCAAAAATATCGTTTTGTTATCATGCCATAGTAACCCGGGTATTTAGTTAAAATCAGTCAGTTCCCAGTGTAATGTCGTTGATAGGAAGAACAAGGCTCGAGTAGGATATCAATAGGATATGTGTTCAATAGGAGTTAGGTTCGAATCTATTCTGCTTAGTTACTTAATTTTCACTCAGCTTGTAAGGCCCCACGACTATCTATACCCTAAGGGCAAGTGGTAGTGTAGTGATCCTCCTTTTAAACCTGAGGGTTGCGTGTTCCAATCTCACTAGTGGCAAATTTTGTATGATCAACAAGTCATGATAGCCCTGTGGTTGGGTGGTCGGAATTTCGAGTCAAGAGACTCGAGTTTGATCCCCATGTAACAAGCTCGTACCAATGGGTTTTTTCAAAAACTTATGTACAAATTATATCGTTGGCTTGCAATAATTGCGGCGACGGGCTCACCACCTGCCACGTTGTCCTGAAAATATCTTCGGTGGAAGGTGGGTCGAAGGGACTTAATTGTCTAGACTAGACCTCTGTCTACCCCTGTAGTGGGAATTGCGTGAAGACATTCATTTTTATTTTTATGTACATGAATGAATACGAATAAATGTATAAATGGCATTGTGTCTATTATTCTACCTCTGTTATATCTGGTATATGTGTAAAAATATTTATTTTTTAATAGAAGTTTAATAAAAAATACTGAAAATGATCCCAAAATCTATAAATTGGGCAACCAAAACTTATATTGTAACTTACGAAAACGTGATTATACAAAAATTTGCTCTCAAGACTTTTTTTATAAACAATGGCTCAACTGATACTTCAGTGAATTTGCCAAAGGTTGTTTGTTAACACTTACATAGAACTTACATAGTGGGAAAAGGAAACCATAAAAAATTACTCTACTCGCATGTGTCAGGCTGTATACATTGATTTTCATTACAATATTAAAAAAAACATATTATGACACTGACATAGATAATAGATAATGACAGATAATGTTTGATGAAGCATCGCGCGGTTATCTTTCGTCACGTCGTCACGCGTCGATAGGGTTTGCGTCCATTGTCCATTACCGCGCGTGAGCTGTTCGATAATAAAAGCGGAGGAGGGGTGACCATGCCTCCGAAGGTCACCGGCTGTCGAGGCGCGGACTCGCGTACCTCCACCCGCCCCATGTTGCCCGGACCACTCGCCCCCAGGGAGTCGCACAAAGCGCGCGCCATAACCTCCATCTATGCACCGCGTAAAAATAAATCGAGAAAAAACAAAACGGCACAAAACAGAATGTTAGATAGCGACCTCCCAGCGAAGAGCACAATATCACCCTTCCGACCACTGCCCGCTATTGGACAGAAGGCCAGGGAACCGACCGCTAAAGTCATCGTTTTCGATCTTAACAACAGCGAAAACACTTTAGAGAAGCAAGCGCTGAAATTACAGGAAGTTTTGAAACCTTTAACACCATTAAGTGTTCATGGTTTTAGAAGAAAGAACTCTCTCGACTTTTTGGGAAGAAAGCATCATCGTCTGTTAAGGGAGAATACTTACGACGTTATAGAACCGGTATATTTGAGCGCAACTAAAAAAGAAAATAATGCAAGGGACGTTTTGAAGCATCACGATTCACAGGAAGAACCAAAAATATCACCTAAAACGAGATTTAAAAGAGCAGCGATGCGCGTAGTAAAACTTTCTTCAATGCCGGAGACAGGGAAACTGTTGTGCATGAGGGAAAGAGAAAAATTCACGATTTGTTTCGATGAAGAGAATTCTTGTAAGTTGCAAGAGCTGCCTCAAAGTCCAGCTCAAAAAATAAACAAACTATCAGAAATTTTCCAAAACCTCGATATGAAAGGTCGGCATAGGGATAGAATGAGAAAGGAAAACAGTTGGTTTTAGTAGTAATCTACTACAAATATGTGAATTATATATGACACAGAAATATATAAAAAAATTTAAGGAAAACGTGAAATGTAATTGTAAAAAAAAAGTTAAGTGTTAACCAAAAATGGTAAAAAGAGATATATTCTATTGCTCAAAGTTTACGTATGTTGTGCTGTGTTCTCTTTAATAAAAGTGAGTTATTTTTTATTATTTTTCTGTTTAATTTTCAAAGCCTTAAAATGAAAGTTGGGTTATCTATTCTCTATCTATTTTAGACTAAAAGTCTAGGCTAAAAGTCATCTCTCGAATCTTAAGAAATAATCTCTAATAGTAAATGAGTAACACAGATTCAATCTTCGGATACTCGAGGAAACGTCTGAGAAATAACCGAATAACAATGTATATAATCGAATAATAACACATAAATAACCGAATAATAATAATAATAAATAAACCGAATAATGTTTAAGATTGTATGGTTTTCCTAGAGTTGTGTTAAAAAAATTTAATTAATTGAACACGTATTTTGTTCAAAGATCTTATGTAAAAGTAATCGGGTATAGGCCATTGCAACCTTCACTGACGATTAAAGAATTATCTTTATCGATGGAACTCTATGGCCAATAAAGGTCCATTTGGTTTCTAATCATCCAAAATGTATCTACTGGATAGTTTCTGTTGATAAATCGTAATATTATTGTCAACTCCTCAGCATTAAGGAGTGAGTGGCTTCCATCATCACCTTAGATGATGGCTCCCAGACATAAACAACAGAAGAAGGACAAAGAGGAGCTCAAACTCAAAAAAGCTATAAAATTTTAGAAATTTCCTTGAATTTCAATTAGTAGATCCTAACTATGGGATAGTTCCATTGTGATAAAATAAAATAATATTTTCTCAAATCGGTACATGATCGACATAGACTTCGAATATAGAACCTCGGCCTTTGCAGTCGGTAAAAATGGAAAATTACTTTATATTTATTGTTTGAATCCAAACAATGACTAACATTCAGAGTGCATGCTAAGCACGTGTTCTCTTTCAAAGACGGAATGTTTTTATGTGACGTACAAATATGTACGCTTTTCTTTAGCATCTGACTGCCAAGAAGATGACTGTTTATGACTAATTTTGAAAGATTTTATTGGAACTTGGCTCTTATACAGCAAGAACAATGTACATTTTTATTTTGTAGAATGTAGGCCTAGAATTTATGGAAAGGAGTTATGAAGTAACCAACAAGAAATAAACAGGTACGGCCGAATTTAGAACCTTTTTCTTTTTTGAAGTCATTTAAAAACAAATCTCATTCCCTTTATTTACAGATTTTAATTTCTTAAAAAATATCATCTTAAACTATAGTTTATTATAGTTTAATATATTCGTTTATTTAAAAATAAATTATATTATTCAATAATTTAATAAGTCAAGATAGCTGAATAGTAGGTGGTCGGAATTTCGAGTCAAGAGAGTTCGATCCCCAAGTGGCAGGCTCGTACCAATGGGTTTTTCAAAAACTTATGTACGAACTATATTGTTGGCTTGAACATAAAGACAACGACGGGCTCACCACCTGTCACGTTGTCCCGAAAATATCTTCGGTGGAAGGTGGGTAAAAGGACTTAATTGTCTAGAGTAGACCTCTGTCAACTCCTTGTGGTGCCTTCGTTGTTTCCGATTTCCATAACTCAAGTGCTTTGGCATATTGCATTGGGATCGGAGCAATGTATGTGGTGTTGTCCCTATCTATATATGTATTTATTTATTTAAATTTACTAGGTTTTGCTATATTTGATATTACCAACGTACGCAAACTACGCTTATGTCGGCGATTAAGGCAATTTATCCCTTACTTCTTTTTGCAGGCCGATGTATGTATGTTTTTTTTATATAGAAAAGGGAGGCAAACGAGCAGGTGGCTCACGTGAAGGTAAGTGATTACCGCCGCCCATGAACATCCGCAATACCAGAGGCATAGCAGATGCGTTGCCGACCTTAGAGTGCCCCCACACCCCTCTCCCCCAGAATTGGGGGAGAGGGGTTTGTGGGCCTCCGGTTACCTGCACTCACCAGACGAAACGCAGAAGTTTGTTAGACTTCTACTTTGAGCTCGTGGTACTTCCCCGGTCGAGCCGGCCCATTCATGCAACAACAAAAGCTGATGCATGACTCTACCACGTTAAAAGTAAATATGTTTATGTAACAACGAATAACAAAAAAAAAAATGAAATATCGCGTGGCATAAATGGAACAACGTCTTGACCTTGAGGGGGTTAGTCAACAGGTGTTGGTTCTCGTGACCGCCGAGCGAGAGGATGTAGGGTAATATTGTAACACAAAATAAAAATATAGTATATAGTAGTAATACATAATACTGATATATTACTGCTATACCACCAGAATAAAGTAACAATGTAAAATGGTTGACATCTTCGCAGCCTAGTCATCTCTAGCTATACCATACTCTTATTTAGCTCCATAAATATATTATACACCTAGTCAGGTCATAAAATCTGTCATATGTTTAACCTAAAATAATTAAAACATGTTTATTCATTATGTAACTATTTATATACCAAAATGAACTAAACAAAACATAGATTTTTATGACACTAAAGTTTATTCAAAATGACCACCGTGATTTTGAATACAGGCCTTCAATCTGTGCGGCCAGTCGTCTATCGCAGCACGAACGAGGTCCATGTCAATATCGGCGGCTGCCTTAATCAAGGATGTCTTGAGTGACTTCAAATTGGGATGAGGCTTTGAGCACGCCTTTTCCTCCAAGTGTTGCCATATCTTGTAATCTAACGGATTCAAATCTGGACTGGAGGAGGGCCAGTCTTCGTGCCCGATGAAGTCGATTTCACGCACCAGCCAGTCGTGTGTGCTCTTCGTTCTATGAGCTGGCGCCGAATCTTGTTGGAATACCAAGGGCCTGTTATTGAACATGGTATGAGAAACAGGTTCCACAAGGTTCGTCAGGACTGTATTTTGATACACAACTGCATTCGTTTTTACACCTTTCTCGCAAAAGAGTACCTCTGTTAAGCCCCAGTAAGAAACTCCCAACCATATCATGAGCGAGGATGGAAAATGATCTCGTTGGACACGCGGAATACGGTTGCTCGCTTCTTCACTACTGTGTGCGTACACCTTATCATTTTGTTTGTTGTAGCTCTCTTCTACGGTAAAAAAATTTTTCATCCGAAAAAAGAATTTCCTAATATTTTTTTCCCGCGTACCGCTTAAACAAAGAATTCGAGCCTTCACAGCTTTTATCACTGTTGGAGTCCTAACAGACCGAGAGCGACCACTTCTTGACCTGTCATCTATACTAGAGTCTTCATTGTATCGTTTTTCAGTATGTCAAAAACTTGAATTGGTGCGTAACCGCAACGATGCAACGCAATAACTGCAACACGGTCCTTTAAGCGTCCACTCCATATTTAAAAATGAGTAAAATTCTAAAAAGTATGTAGTTTTATTTTCATGATATGATAATGAACAACTCGAAATTCGAATTCAATAAACTTTTTTGTGGCCAGCATTCTGAAAGAAAACTTTTTAGTGTGTGAAAATACTTATGACCTGACTGTGTATATTAGTAGGTGTGCACATCTATGCTTATCTCTGTCGCCAAAAAGCAGTGTAACCATTGTTATGTTCCAATTTAAAGGGTATAGACATCCAGAGCAATCACGAAAGATGAGGCTTTCCATCTTGAGGGGAGATGGGAGCACTTCAAAGAAATGAAGGATTACGTACGCGTTGTATGTAATCATTCTTTTGTTAGAAGTGCTCGCATTAAAATTATCTACCATATTGGGGTATTTTGGATTAGGTTCTTGGATAAAATCCTGAAACCTAATCAATGGTGTTAAGGGTTGCAGTGGGCACTCATCGGAATGTGGAGTGCGGGTTTATTTTTCACCAAATCCCATAAAAAAGGTTTTTATTTTTTGGATATTCTCAGAGATTGTCATACATACATTTAGAATCTAAAACACTACACACAAAATACAAAATATTGTCCAAATATTGATAGTTGTTTTCGAGATGGCCATGTATAAAATCACTAAAATGCATACAAGACGTAGAATTAGAATTAGAATCATAATTAGAATTATTAATTTCAAAAAATGTTGTCAATTATACAATAATAGAGTCACACATTTTCCCATTAATGGCGTAGTAATGTTCCTGCTGTTGTTTTTTCCTAATATCGCATCATGTAGAGAAAAAAGTGTAGGGTATTTTAACGATTCAACAATGTTCGAGTTTGTATTGACACGGCAAGGGAAGGACATTTAGTTCTATAAATATTTTTCTAAGCACCAAATGCTGTTATTACATCTCCCGAATTACCCCATACAGGCAAACCGTATATAAGTGTTACGTATCCATGATAAGCTATTAATTGCGTTTCTTTGAGCAGGTTAATGGGGTTTCTTTGAAGAGATTAATTAATATTAAGAAACTTTGTCTATGTGATGCTTCCAGTTTAAATGTTGGTCAACATTAATCCCCAAAAAAATTGTACTGTCCACTTGCTGTATATATATATATATATATATATATATATATATATATATATATATATATATATATACAGCATATATATATATATATATATATATATATATATATATATATATATATATATATATATATATATATATATTTTATTTATCTTCACGCACAATCCCTGACGGGTAGCCAGAGAGAACAGATCGCCAAGTGTCACGATCCCTACATACTTCTTTCGCTTCTTTCAGATTCATCATCTTCTTCATACATGCACGTCTAGGTATCCGAGTACTCTTGACCCTCCTCTCTTCGAGCAATTTGCTCACATGGTCTTCGAAAGTTAATCTCGGTCTACCTCGACACCTTTTAATATTAACTTTCGCGCTATATATTTTCTTCACCATTCGGTCTTCACTCATTCGCTCTACGTGCCCAAACCATCGAAGCACGCCCTTATCCATTTTTGAGACAAGGTCATCTTTCAAACCTGCCATATTGCGAATCTCTTCGTTTCGCTTTCGGTCGGCCATGGTAAGGCCGCACATTTTACGAAGAGATCGCATCTCCACTGCATTCAACCTGCTTTTATGCTTCTTCTGGCATACCCAGGTTTCGCTGCCATATAACAAAGTCGGTACCAACACTGCGTTATGTATTGCAAGGCGTGCACTTTTCACAACGCCTTGCCTTTTGATTAACGCAGTCAGGGCACCATTGACTTTGTTCCCGGCAGCGACACGCCTGTCCACATCTAAATCACATCTTCCATCCCGGCTAAACGCACTCCCCAAGTATACAATTTCATTCACCTGTTCTAGACATTCCTGATTTACCCAAATTTCGCACTTCGTTCTTTCTTCGTCCCTTTCAAATACCAGAACCTTAGTTTTATTAGCATTCAAACGGAGACCATTAATTTCACATTCTTCTTTTATACACGTGACTAATGCCTGCAGTTCTGCCTCTGATGGTGCTATAAGCACTGCATCATCAGCATAAAGCAGACAATTTACTTTTATGTCACCCAATTTCACACCCAAACAGCTATCTTTCAGCTTCTATAAACAGTTGTCGAGATACAGTATGAATAGCCAGGAAGACATGACACAACCCTGTTTTACGCCCGTTTGGACGCTAAACATGGGTGACAGGTCATGCCCTACCCGCACACAGGCTTTACAGTCACAGTAAAGTGACTGTACAGCCCTTAGCAATCGACCATCCACACCATACCCCGGCAACAGTTCCCACATTTTCTTCCTTACAACCTTATCAAATGCTTTCTCAAGATCCACAAAAGCACAGAAAATCTTCTGGTTGGCAGCCAGAAGCTTCTCCGTGATCATGCGGAGAGAAAACATTTGATCCGTGCATCCTCTTCCAGGTCTAAATCCGCATTGTGCCTCCCATAGAAATCTTTCCGATTTATCTTGCATCCTACGTGTCAAAACCTTCGAGTAAACTTTACTTGCTAAACTGGTCAAGCTGATCGCCCGATAGCACCCGCAGTCATAATGTGAACCTTTACCTTTATATAAAGGCACAATGACCGCGGATCGCCAATCATCCGGAACAGCCCCCGTTCGCCAGCATAAATTGCACAGCAGATGAAAGCTGTCCCAGACGCGTGGCCCACCATACTTGACCATTTCAGCAGTAACTCTGTCTAGTCCCGCAGCCTTACCACATTTCAAATTTCTAATCGCACATTCAATCTCTTTCATACTGATGACCTCAGTGTCATCGAGGTCCGAGTCTAGCGTACCAGTCACGGCGTCACCCCCGGATCCCTCACTAAGATCATCACACGCATACATCTCTCTATAAAATTCGCTCCATCGCTGCATGACGTCCGATTTTTCTGAGAGGACGTCATTGGTTCCCGAAAGCACTTTATTCATTCTTAAGGCTGTCGCACCACTCCGGGTCCTTCCAACCTCTTTCCAGAAGAGTTTGGAGTTCTCCTTGAAGTTGTGCGACAACCTTTCGTCCGCTTCCATTCTATTCCTTTCACGCACTTCCTCAATCAATGCTTTCGTGTGAACTTTCTGGAGCTTATATCTTTCTTTCCTCTTCTCTCTCATATCCTTATCATTACTAGAGGCCAAGTAGTCTAACCATGCTTTCTTCTTCTTATTTACAGCTTCTTTCACTTCGTCATTCCACCATGCATCACCCTTTTACTACTACCTCTTTTCACAGTTCCACACACGTCTTCCGCTGCACTAACCATTCCATCTCTAAGGCTCTGCCATATTTCTTCCACACATTCTTTCCTAACACCAATGCTGTCCAGCTTTTCGGCTACCCTTGCTTGATATTTACTCCTAGTGTCCGCTTCCTGAAGCTTCCAACTTCGGATGCTACCGACCGACTGTGGTTCTGGTATCGCCGTCCGGTGGCGCCAACCCGCGAACAGACCCCTAAATCTAGTAATCACTAGGTAGTGATCCGTTCCCAGGTCAGCACCTCGGAACACTCGCGTATCCATCACCTGTTTTCGCAGTCGGTCATCCACCAGGAATAAATCGATCATACTTCTCTCATTCTCTCTTGTTCTAGTATACATATGGATTTTCTTGTGACTAAACATAGTGTATGTCACAAGAAGACCCTTTCCTTGCATACAGCCAGTATAAGCTTGCCAGCATCGTTAACCCTTTTATCGCCAACATTCCAAGCACCGACTCGTACCCTGGCCGAGCGGTACCAACCCATCCATTCAAATCACCACATACAACAATTCTTTCGTTTCCTCTAACCAAGTCTAGAACTTCTCTTACATTCTCCCAAAACTCCTCCAGCTCAGCTCTGACGACGAAGCCACCGGCGCATAAACAGCCAAAAGGAATAACTTCGTCAGTCCCAATTTAAAGCGAACCCAGAGAAGTCTCGAGTTCACAACCTTATATTCAGTCATAACATCGACCAACCGAGACGACAGCAGCACCCCCACTCGCTGGCAGGCGCTCTCGCTTTCCGGGACTCCGGACCATAGAGCTAACGCCCCGCCAGGGAGCTCTTCAGTACCACTGCCCTTCCGCTTGGTCTCCGACAAACACACGACATCTAATTCTCTTTCTTTCATTATTTCAATCAACTCATTCGTCTTATCTCTCATGCCTCCTCTAACATTCCACGTGCCAACTCTGAACTCCGTCCTCCACCTTCCGCCGTGTCGGGCTGTGCGTGACGGGTGGCGGTCCCCATCGCCGCTTTGCGCGCTGCATTTCACACCAACGGGGACGAACTGGTGTGCGTCGCCTTGGGGGGACGCCCTAACCCTCGTTGGCATGGGTGCGCAGCTGTGTAGAATTGCAGCCCTGAAAAGGGCTGGCAGGGGTCGCGACGAGCACGCTTCTACAATGACCCCCTAAAATTTCATTATTATATTTTATGACAATATTGATCCAATCATCGTCGATCATCATCGATCGTACCAAAGAGTTTTTTCAAAACTTATGTACGATTTATATCCTTGGCTTGGCTCCACATACACCCCCCCCCCCCGCAATTGGGGGAGGGGGGTATGTGGGCCTCCGGTTACCTGCACTCACCAGATGAAACGCAGAAGTTTGTTAGACTTCTACTTCACGCCGGTATTCTGTGAGCTCGTGGTACTTCCCCGGTCGAGCCG
This sequence comes from Sericinus montela, assembly GCA_029286605.1. Classification (NCBI taxonomy): domain Eukaryota; kingdom Metazoa; phylum Arthropoda; class Insecta; order Lepidoptera; family Papilionidae; genus Sericinus; species Sericinus montela. The sequence continues at coordinate 3,185,589 of JAGSMR010000010.1, read as the reverse complement.
GCCCATTCATGGAACTTCAAAAGCTGATACGTGGCTCTACCACTGTGATATTTACTAGGTAAAAAATAAAATATCTTCACGCAATTCCCAATACAGGGGTAGACAGAGGTCTAGTCTAGACAATTAAGTCCCTTTGACCCACCTTCCACCGAAGATATTTTCGGGACAACGTGACAGGTGGTGAGCCCGTCGCCGCCTTTATGTCCAAGCCAACGATATAATTCGTACATAAGTTTTTTTTTTGAAAAACTCATTGGTACGAGCCTGCCACTTGGGGATCGAACTCGGGTCTCTCGACTCGAAATTCCGACCACCGAACCACTCGGCTATCGTGACTTCTCTATTTCTTCTATATTTACTAGATACATAAACAAATCAGATGATATATAGGTGATATATCATCTGATTTGTGTACGGTCCTGGTGATTTGATTCCATGTGATAATGGCGTAAGAATATTACCACTCCCTTTCTTCCCGGGGATGTCGTAAGAGGCGACTAAGGGAAACAGGCTTAAATATCGTTATGGCAATCGACAGATGGCGGGATAGCCATCCGCCAATAGCCAAGAAAAATATCAGACGAAAATTATAAAACCGAAGATGGCAAATCCTTCCTATGGGAGAGGCCTATGTCCTGCAGAGGACTTTAACATGCCGATATGTATGTATGTTGTTTACGGTCCAATTATATTTAGAACAAGATTCTCTCAGACAAATACAGACTAAGAATTAAAAATAGACGTGGCACAACTACGATATACTCAGGCACTATTTTTATTATACTAGTTAATTGTGAATCTTGACGCGTATTGTGCGCTAGAATCTGCCACCGCTTTCTTTTTCTGGGCGTCGTATGTGATAGATGGCGGGAGAAGTAACTCGAGATATATCAGACCGAATATAGATGATTAGATCGATGATCTCGCTTGATCAGTCTCTAGTATTCAGTGCTGCATTGCGATCGCCAATCCGCTTTACAAGTGTGGCGATTAAGATACACGTGGGAGAGGGCTATATTGTCTCTATACATAAAAATAAGCCGAGTGGATGGGAGATCGAAATTCGAGTCATGAGACCCGAGTTCGATTTTTTCAAAAGTTATGTACGAATTATATCGTTGGCTTGGACAAAAAGACGGCGACGGGCTTACCACCTGTCATGTTGTCCCAAAAAAATGTTTTCGGTGGAAGGTGGGTCGAGACCTCTATCTCCCCCTGTATTGGGAATGGCGTGAAGATACTGTACTATGCGTATCGCGTAGAACATGATAGTCCATTAAATTTACACCAATCTATGCAAAGATCGGGCGGATCTATATTGACCATTCAATCACCCCAACGAACCCTCACGCTATTTCTGTGTTATTAGTCAATATGCTACGGACTGTACTCTTTACATGACCTAGTTTTATATTACATATTAAAAATACTTTGATGAAAATTATGCAGCAAAAGTTTGCAAGGTGTAACACAGACACATACACACACAACAGCCTGTAAATATCTACTGCAGGATATGGTGTGTGATTGTCAAACCTCTTCTGTCAGAGAGAATTGACAATCATCGCCACGCCTGTTAAAAAGATTGGCGATCACAGATAAATGAACGGCGTATGCCGAATAAAACAGAAAAAGGTTTACCAGTTTATTAAATTACATTTTTTTATTTATTTATTTATGAACGAATTATATCGTTGGCTTGGACATAAAGGCGGCGACGGGCTCACCACCTGTCACGATGTCCCGAAAATATCCTCGATGGGAGGTGGGTCGAAGGGACTTAATTGTCTAGACTAGACCTCTGTCTACCCCTGTATTGGGAATTGCGTGAAGATATTTATTTATTTATCTATCTTATCTTTACTTATTAACCTCTCCGCAGGACGACTACACAGCTGGACTGACTAAACAGGTCCAGTGACGGTATCTGCTATACTCCTGTCCCGACGACGACGAATAACTGACGATATGTTTACTGCAAACCCCTACTGGGAGCGTATGTTAGACTCACGACCTAATCAAATTGTAAATACAAATTACTTTCCTACTTGGTATTTAGACTAAATACTCTGTTTGTGGCGTTAACTTAGATTTTTTTACTGACTACGTAGTTTTTTACTAAGCGTAGTTATCGGTGGTGATATGTGATACCGGGTTACGAGTGTAGTGGTGGTAGTGCATTCAGAATTAGTGCACACATCTGTTGGTGGGTGCACTTCTCTTCCGACCATGAAATACCTTTATATACCTAATATAATATACCTTTTATTTATACCTATATATAATATACCTTTTATTTTTCCATGTGCAATGTAATTGTACTTAATTTCAACTGACACGGGCGATGATTAGTTGACTTTCGTCTACGCAATTTCTGGGAACTTACTTATCTTCACGCACAGTCCCTGACGGGGTAGCCAGAGAGAACAGATCGCCAAGTGTCACGATCCTTACATACCTCTTTCACTTCTTTCAGATTCATCATTTTCTTCATACATGCGCGTCGAGGTATCCGAGTACTCTTGACTCTCCCCTCTTCGGGAAATTTGCTTATATGGTCTTCAAAAGTTAGTCTCGGCCTACCTCGACCCCTTTTAATATTAACTTTCGCGCTGTATATTTTCTTCACCATTCGGTCTTCACTCATTCGCTCCACGTGCCTATCGAAGCACGCCCTTATCCATTTTAATGATAAGGTCATCTTTCAAACCTACCATTTTGCGAACCTCTTCGTTTCGCTTCCTGTCGGCTAAGGTAACGCCCGCACATTTTTCGAAGAGATCGCATCTCCACTGCATTCAACCTGCTTTTAGGCTTCTTCTGGCATACCCAGGTTTCGCTGCCATATAACAAAGTCGGTACCAGCACTGCGTTAGACATTCTTTATTTATCCATATTTCACACTTCGTTCATTCTTCGTCCCTTTCAAATACCAGAACCTTAGTTTTATTAGCATTCAAACGGAGACCTTTATTTTCACATTCCTCTTTCATACACGTGACTAATACCTGCAGCTCTGCCTCTGACGGTGCAATAAGCACTGCGTCATCAGCATACAGCAGACAATTTACTTTCACGTCACCCAATTTCACACCCAAACAACTTTCTTTTAACTTTTGTAAACAGCTGTCGAGATACAATATGAACAGCCAGGAGGACATGACACAACCCTGTTTGACGCCCGATTGACGTTAAACATGGGTGACAGGTCACATGCCCCACGCGCACACAAGCTTTACAGTCACAGTAAAGTGACTGCACAGCCCTTAGCAATCGACCATCCACACCATACCCCGGCAACAGTACCCACATTTTCTTCCTTACAACCTTATCAAATGCTTTCTCAAGATCCAAAAAAGCACAGAAAATCTTCTGGTTAGCAGCCAGAAGCTTCTCCGTGATCATGCGGAGAGAAAACATTTGATCCGTGCATCCTCTTCCAGTTTTAAATCCGCCTTGTGCCTCCCATAGAAATCTTTCCGATTTATCTTGCAGCCTACGTGTCAAAACCTTCGAGTAAACTTTACTTGCTAAACTGGTCAAGCTGATCGCCCGATAGCACCCGCAGTCATAATGTGAACCATCATCCGGGACAGCCCCCCTCCGCCAGCACAAATTGCAAAGCAGATGAAAGCTGTCCCAGACGCGAGGCCCACCATACTTGACCATTTCAGTAGTAACTCTGTCTAGTCCCGCAGCCTTACCACATTTCAAACTTGGAATCGCACATTCAATCTCTTTCATACTGATGACCACCGTGTCCTCGAGGTCCGAGTCTGGCATACCAGGCACGGCGTCGCCCCCGGATCCCTCACTAAGATCATCACACTCATACATTTCTCTATAAAATTCGCTCCATCGCTGCATGACGTCCGATTTTTCTGAGAGGACGTCATTGGTTCTCGAAAGCACTTTGTTCATTCTTAAGGCTGTCGCACCACTCCGGGTCCTTCTAACGTCTTTCCGGAAAAGTTTGGAGTTCTCCTTGAAGTTGTGCGACAACCTTTCGTCCGCTTTTATTTTACACCTTTCACGTACTTCTTCAATCAATGCTTTCGTGTGAACTTTCTGCAGCTTATATCTTTCTTTCATCTTCTCTCTCATATCCTTATCATTACTAGAGGCCAAGTAGTCTAACCATGCTTTCTTCTTCTTATTTACTGCTTCTTTCACTTCGTCATTCCACCATCCATCACCCTTTTTACTACTGCCTCTTTTCACAGTTCCACACACGTCTTCCGCTTCACTAACCATTCCATCCCTAAGGCTCTGCCATATTTCTTCCACACATTCTTTCCTGACATCGATGATGTCCAGCTTTTCGGCTACCCTTGCTTGATATTTATTCCTAGTGTCTGCTCCCTGAAGTTTCCAGCTTCGGATGCTACCGACCGACTGTGGTTCTGGTATCGCCAACCCGCGAACAGATCCCTAAATCTAGTAATCACTAGATAGTGATCCGTTCCCAGCACCCCTGAACACTCGCGTATCCATCACCTGTTTTCGCAGTCGGTCATACCAGGAATAAATCGATCATACTTCTCTCATTCTCTCTAGTACACATATGGATTCTCTTGTGACTAAACATAGTGTTTGTCACAAGAAGACCCTTTTCCTTGCATGCAGCTAGTATGAGCTTGCCAGCATCGTTAACGCTTTTATCACCAAACATTTCAAAGCACCGACTAGTACCCTGGTCGAGCGGTACCAACCCATCCATTCAAATCACCACATACCACAATTCTTTCGTTTCCTCTAACCAAATCTAGAACTTCTCTTACATTCTCCCATAACTCCTCTAGCTCAGCCCTGGACGACGAAGCTACCGGCGCATAAACAGCCAAAAGGAATATCTTCGCCAGTCCCAATTTAAAGCGAACCCAGAGAAGTCTTGACTTCACTGCCTTATATTCTGTCATAAAATCGACCAACCGAGACGACAGCAGCACCCCCACTCTCTGGCAGGCACTCACGCTCTCCGGACCATAGAGCTAAGGCTCCGCCAGGGAGCTCTTCAGTACCACTGCCCTTCCGTTTGGTCTCCGACAAACACACCACATCTAATTCGGTTTCTTTCATAATTTCTATCAGCTCATTCGTCTTATCTCTCATGCCTCCTCTAACATTCCACGTGCCAACTCTGCACTCCGTCCTCCACCTTCCGCCGTGTCGGGCTGTGCGTGACGGGTGGCGGTCCCCATCGCCGCTTTGCTCGCTGCTTTCCACACCAACGGGGACGAACTGGTGTGCGTCGCCTTGGGGGGACGCCCTAACCCTGGATGGCATGGGTGCGCAGCTATGTAGAATTGCAACCCTGAAAATAGCTGGCAGGGATCGCGACGGGCACGCTTCTACAATGACCCCCAATTTCTGGGAAATTGCTTGAATATAAAAAAACTAGTCTCATGCAATCTCAATCTCTGTTTCTCTCTTTCTGAAGTTGCTAGACTCAATTGGAATCACAATAAAGTGGGACAAATAAATAAAATGGACAAACTTTTATTAAACTTACCTTTATATAAATTTACTTATTGTAATAATTTCTAATTATAAATATTTTCCGAATCATTTTCTGAGCCCAAATTACCAATACATCAATCGATTGTGAGTACTCTTAAAAAAGTCGCAACCCAGGTTTCGCTTGCATAAAGAATATTACTACTCCCTTTCTTCGTGTGGGTGTCGTAAGAGGCGACTAAGGGCAACAGCCTTGAATATCGTTATGGCAACCGACAGATGGCGGGACAACCATCTCTAAAATATCAGACCGAAGATGGGCAGCAACGTCTGCGGTGCGAGTGGTCTGGTACTGCGATCGTCAATCCGACTTTCAAGCGTGACGATTACGAAAAATCCTCCCTGTGGGAGAGGCCTATTTCCTGCAGTGGATTTTAACAGGCCGAGTTATGTATGTATGTATGTATATTCCGCAATGAACTTGACGCAGCGGAGGAAGTATGTTTTATTAAATAAGTAAACATGGTACATTTATTATTAAGCAGCTGTTAACACATTAGATGTCGAGTTATTCTGAACTTTCGCTATTTCCTCCTTGAATTTCGAAATAGTTTCCTTTGCCAGATGTAGCTTCTCTTTTAATTCGGATATTTCGTTGCGCACCTTCACTTGTGCTGCTATTATCCTTTCTAATGTTTTCTCTTTCTTTTCTTCAACTATAAAAAAATGTAAAAAAAATTATACATTTTTCAGTGTCATAAAGATCATCCAGATATAATATATATTATTATATTATATCTGCATGATACATAAAAGTTACGAAAGCCGAGTGGTTGGGTGATCGGAATTCAAGTCAAGATACCCGAGTTCGATCCTCAGGTTATAGGTTCGTGATGGTAGCAGTAGCTCGTACCAATGAGTTTTTTCCAAACTTTTGTATGGTTCACATCGTTGTCTTGGACATAAAGTAAGCGACAAGCTCACCTTCTGCCACGTTATCCCTACAATATCTTCAAAGGAAGGTGGGTCGAAAGGACTTAATTACCTAGACCTCCATTCTGCCCCAGTATTGGGAATGAGGAGAAGATATTTTTTTTAAATCTGTATCAATGGTGTAAATTTTTCCCACACCAAATAATGTGTTCGTCCTGCGGTAGTGATAGATACAACTTGGAGCCTACTTTTATTTACTTAAAAAATAAAATAAAAATAGATATAAAGAGAAATCCTCCGTTTAAGAAGAGAAGGCCAATGTTAGATTAGACAGGCTAATTTCCGCAACTCCACGTCCGAGCGCGTATTTTGCGTATCTAGGCCAATGCTATGCAGTGGATTTTAACAGGTCTACATGTATTTTTGTATAGATATCCTTTTTTTTTATAGAAAAGGGAGGCAAATGAGCGAGAGGCTCATGTGATGGTAAGTGATTACCGCCGCCCATGAACATCCGCAATACCAGAGGCATAGCATATGCGTTGCCTGCCTTTGAAGGGTGTGTGGGCCTCCGGTTACCTGCACTCACCAGATGAAAAGCAGAAGTTTGTTAAACTTCTACTTCACACCAGTATTCTGTGAGGTCGTGGTACTTCCCTGGTCAAGCCAGCCCATTCATGCAACAACAAAAGCTGATGCGTGGCTCTACCACTGTTATCCTTCTTTTTTTAAGTCTATTTGAAAATTTCTAGTAGGTTAGAGCCAGTATGAAACTTTGTAACTTGATCATCATATATACTCACAGTTAGTATCATGAGTCCATTGTCCATTAGTTATAGGTTTCACATTACTTAGCATATGCTGCATAAGTTGTGTAGGCTCCTGGAAGACTATCTCTTCATATGATTCGCTGACTAGTGCCCGCCCCACAGTCGGGGGAGCGCTTTCATTCACTGGCGATTGGAATAGCTTCAGAATGTGGTAGAGTGTTACCTGTAAAGAAAATTATTAAATTTATATAAGTTTGCACTACTTACATTGTTATTTATTTATTTAAGGTAGCATATTCCTACACTTTCATCATAAAGCAAAAAGAAATATAAATTTAAATGCCCGATATTCAATTCTCCAATGAGTTTAAAATCCCTAAGGGGGGGACCCCTTGGGGATTTTACTTGAACTTGACTATGGGGTTGTTAGTTAACATAAGATGTTAAGTGTCAACAGTATGTTATCATGGAATATTTATAAAAGGCATTAAATCGTCATTATTCACAAATACTTACAGGTCTTTCATTAGGATCATGAAAGTAGATTTTAATAACAATTTCAAACTCTCCCCACCCAGTTTCTGTGAGCTCGTAAGGCGGTTTTGTTACAATTCTGTTCGGGTTGGCGTAACTCTCGTGCAATTTGAAATGCACCTTTTTGATATAAACTGACATGTCCTCATTAGCGTAAGGCTTGACGTACACAGTCCATTGATGCGTGTGCCCATCTTCTTCGCGCTTTTTTCCAAAATATCTAGCTATGTTACCATAAACTATTGGTTTAACAATGACTAAGCCCTGAAAAATATTTTTAAATACATTGCTCTGTTAGTTTTTATCTGACTGTTATACAAGGAGAATTATGTTTTACAAGGGTATCTGTTTTTTCACAATATATATTAGATATAATATTTACAAGGAAATCTTCATAATTAAGTGAAAGATTTTATGATAGTGGTTGGTGAATACTAGAAAACGCCACACTCGAGAAAGAAGAATAAGACGATTTTATGATAGAATGAATAAATATTCTGAAAGAAAGAAAGAAGGAAAGAAAGGTATTTATTTGACACCATAATAAAATAAAAAAATTTTGACAAAAAATAAAAACCATATTGCATGATGTCAAATTAGGTCCCCCATTTCAGCAAATTGCTGCAGTACTGAAGTGCTGATTATCGAAAACTTATTTATGGGAGATACATGTCATGTAGTGGACTTTACAGAGCGTTATCATAATATTTATCCGCATTGATGAATACATTTTGACTCAATTAATTTAAAATAAGTAACGAATACTTAGTCCTAAATGGAAGACCATAACGCAGCTTTTATTTGAATTCATTGTTTGATTAATTTATCACTTTTAGTGAAAGAACGTTTAAAAAAATTTTATGATGTACTACCTAAACCATAACACTGTAAAAATATTTTGTATTCACCTTCACTCTTCCCCCAGAATCGGGACCAAAGTCCGTTTGTGTAGACATTTGAATATCAATTTTGAATGGTAAATTGGTGATTACTGGGTACAAAATTTGCTTCTGTTGATATATTTAGTGAAATGTGTGTTTGTAAACATTAATAATACAATATACCAATAGATACGGAATGTCAAGTGTCAACGTCATAGAGCTTTCTCATTCTTTTCTCCGGCTTCAGGCTCTATATGGCAATAGCGTTAATTATATGCCAGTGTTAAAGACTCGACATTCTTATTAATATTGGATCGTCAATACTTCTCGAAATTCTGTCAGTGTCAAATTAAAGAGATGATTTTATTAGTTCATCAGGAATCATATTTAAAATACATATGCATGTAAGTTTCTCCACCTCGTAACATCTTCCACCGCTCTAAAACGAATTGATTCACGATTTTCTAGCTAATTTTAAAGTTGCTCCTAGCAACTCGAATATATAGAAGATCCCCGCCATGTCCGTGTGGCGTGGCAAAACAAATGTTCAAGGTGTTGCCAGCTCTGAAGATCCTTGTTCAGTATAAATAATATATGTCTTCATTACTAAGTTCATTAGTTTTATATAGCGCATTCGTAAGTATGTAGTACATACCACTTTATTGCTTGATGCAGAGGCCGGGTATTAGGCGGAGTTGCCTATAAGCTTCGATATGTGGTGAATGTGGATCTCCGTTATTGCTTTAGCCACATTGGTAGCAATGCCTTTGCCACGTTCAGAACGGAGATAAATTTTATAGAGTAACCTCAGTAATATAATAATTAATTAATTTAAAGTCACGATAGCCGAGTGGTTGGGTGGTCGGAATTTCGAGTCAATAGACCCGAGTTCGATCCCCAGTTGGTAGGCTCGTACCAATGGGTTTTTCAAAATCTTATGTACGAATATCGTTGGCTTGGACATAAAGGCGGCGACGGGCTCACCACCTGTCACGTTGTCCCGAAAATATCTTCGGTGAAAGGTGGGTCAAAGGGACTTAATTGTCTTGACTCGGCCTCTGTCTACCCCTGTATTGGGAATTGCGTGAAGATATTTTTTTTTTTAATTAATTTAAGTTTAAGAAATGGCTTAACCGATATGGGTACGGTTTTCACTAATATACTTCACTCTACATTTTGTGTTTGCTTTATTCAATCGGTAAACAAAGAAATAAAAAAAAGCAAAGAAATAGCTTTCGATTAAAAAGCAGTAAAATAATTGATCAGTTAAATAAGCTGAAAATTGGTTAAGTGTAAATATTATAAAGCCCTTGCATAACCAGCTCATAAAATAAATTTAAGCGTATCTATAATGCTTTATACATTACAAAGTTTTATTGAGCTTAGAAATTTAAGCGCAATAAAACTTTGTAACGGTATTAGATTAAAAGTGACTAATTTAGAAAGAAACGTAATAGAAACTGAAATTTTCTATTACGTTTCTATTTAAATTAGTCAAACACAACACGCAAACAGCGAAGCAGGTTAAAGTGTTTTTATTCCTCGGATTCCTCTTATTCCCAACAATTACCCTTTTAATTTTTAACAAATCCGGTTTCCTACGTTACGCAATGACAGTTAAAAAAAGCCCAAGGTCAGCCGCTGAAAGTTGCGTATATGGATCTAAGTACTAGCTGTTTATCGCATAGTCAGGTTTATATGACGCTTTCGCGAGTAAATAATCTCTGGAAACTTTATGCTTTATATTTCCTAGGGAATAATTACTATAAATTAGATAATAAATTAAAATCAAGTAAGCTAACTTATGCTAATATCAATTTTCTCACAAATTTATAGTGGCTAAATGCACTAGAACTTTTTAATCTTAGAAATTTTTGGAAACCTCAAAAGTAGAGTCCACGCGAAAGATGTCGAGGGCACAGCACAGTGTATATTGATAAAAATTCTCTAAAACTGTGTTTCATTGTAACAAATTACTTGGTATTACTCCCTTTAGTTTCGCAATATCAAGGTAGCATTAAGGACACTTGAAAATGCATAACCTCTGAAACAAAATACCGGCTGACAATGATTCCACCCCAGTCTCGTAACGAATCTCGCTAAAATTCTTCTTCTAATTTCTCGTTGAAAATCTAGTGCTATTAAAAATCTCAAGAAATAAATAAAACTTCAGATATATCTGTACTTATGTTATTTTATATGAACGCAGGTGAACAATGGTCCAACAAGCTCATTTCTTACTTCTAAACGTAATATTTGATTAACATTTGACTAGCTACATTGCGGCAATCACTTTATTTTATGAGCACAAATAATACAAGAACAGCATTCATGAGAATGTTGATTTTTATTTTTCTCCATTAGGTTTAATTAGGCCATTTACATTGTAATAGCAGTTTTCTGTTATTAAGATAGAACAGCACACTTTTTTTTCTTTTGTGTGATCTTCAGTTGGACTTAAATTAAAAAAATATACAGACTTATAATACTTAAAACTTATGGTCAGTTCGCGGGTTTTCTACGTCCGCTAGTAAAGGATCGTTTTCTTCTTCCAGACGCGAGGATCGTGAGCTATGTCTCGACGCAGAGACTCTTTGAGTGAATATAAGGATGTTGGGAACTAGTGCCCCACAGGGCGTGGCCGGAGCAGATCTTGAAGATACTCTTGATCCAGGAGATATCCTCGACTGTCTACCAGGGTGAGCTATTGATAGTGGCATGTAAAGGCTAGATTTTCTGGCTTTAAGGGCTTTTCTAACACTATCTAATCTCCTGTTTCTTCTGTCTACTCTTTCTTCGCTTGGTCTTCCAAGTGTGGATTCTCTTGAAGTTTGTGTTGGGCTGGTTGGCTGTGGGGGAGATTCACAAGCGGCTGCATTTTCTTGCGAAGGGCAAGAGAAAAGATGTCGCAGTCCATACGCCTCCTGGTCGTAAATTGTGTCAGAAACGTTGGAATGTGAACGATGTGCTGGCGGAGATGCGCCTAATCGTGGTTTGCAGCCTCCATCACAGTACATTTCGCAGTCGATCAGTTCCAGCTCCAAATCAAAAGCTGCGTCTCGCTAAAACAAAGCACATTTTTTTTATAAATTTCATCTATTACACTACAATAAAAGAACATGCCTCTAGATACAATTAAACGCTGTTAAATACAATGGTTTAGGTGTAATAGTATATCAGACTTGTATGTTTTGATACAAACCGTCTACCTAGGCTGCCATGCCAAAATGGCCTTTCATGGTTACGGATTTAAAAGAGATCGTATCAAGCGTTTAAGTGTGTTGTATCAAATGTTATTTCACTACATTTTACAACACCGACGCGTCCACAGTTTGGAACTCGGGGTGAAACTTTAGAGTTGGCTAGGTTCACCTTGAGTTAAGGTGAGGTGGTTTACTAGTTAGAGGAGGATGATGAAGAAGGAAAGATGACAAGAGTCCTCACCAACGGCTGCACGGGGGAAGTGATGAGGTTCTCGCGGAAGGCGGCGGCGGGCTCGCGGCGTTCCGCGCGGCGCACGTCCCGCGTGTCCCGCACGTCGCGCACGTCACGTACGTCACGTACGTCACGCACGTCACGTACGTCACGTACGTCACGTACGTCACGCACGTCACGCACGTCACGCACATCACGCACATCACGCACATCCCGCACGCAGCCCGCGCCGTACTCCTCGTAGTTGCTAGCGCAAGAGTATGGTGGCGGGATTATCGAGTTTGCCTGTTGAATTGGAAAGTGGAAGATGCGGTCAAAACTGAAGTCTATAGCCACAATCTTAACATAAACTGCTAGGAAGGTCACTCACCTCGTTTGCAGCGTTGCATATAAAACTAGAGCTGAGAGATTCCGCAGTACTCGTCGCCGATAGTGAACCTGGAATAAAAAGGGTTGAAATAATTGAAATTAAAGTCCATGAAGAAGGTTTAATATAGAATACGGCTGCGAGGTATCAGCTTAAGAATATACAACACGTTTTCATCCCGCAGGTGTCGTAAAAGGCGGTAAAGAGAAAAAATTAAATTAAATATCTTCACGCAATTCCCAATACAAGGGTAGACAGAGGTCTAGACTAGACAATTAAGTCCCTTCGACCCACCTTCCACCGAAGATATTTTCGGGACAGCGTGACAGGCGGCGAGCCCGTCTTTATGTCCAAGCTAACGATATAATGCGTACATAAGTAATTGAAAAACCCATTGGTACGAGCCTGCCATCTGGGGATCGAACTCGGGTCTCTCGACTCGAAATCCCGACCACTCAACCACTCGGCTATCGTGACTTCCTAAAGGTAAAGAGCCTTCAAAATACTTTTTTCTACCGACAGATGACGGGATCACCATCTCGAAATATAGGAGACCAAATTCAGCAGATGGAAACGGGCAGCAGCGTCTAATGCGCAAGGTATCTGGTACTGTGATCGCTAAGCGGATTGATGACCTCCGAGGATGAGTGGCGTAAACACCAGTTTTCAAGGTGTCGCCATCTCGAGGTCCCGGGTTCGATTCCCGGTCGGGTCAATGTAGAAAAAGCACTTTTTCTACATTTTCGCGGGTCTGGGTGTTCGTGCCACCTTATATTGTTGGTATGTATAAATAGTTCATTTTTTCCAACTCCCATACCACGTACCCACAAGTGCTTTAGCATCTTACATTGGGATCGGAGTAATGTACGTGATGTTGTCCCTATCTATAAATGTATTTATTAAGCATGTCGATTAGGCCTATATCCTGTGGTGGACTTTTACAGGCCGTTATATTTGATTAAATTAGTGTCATACGGACTATAGCTACAAATGGGCAAAAGAATTTCCTGATCAATAATAGTCGTGATCAATTCTAGCCTTTGTCCTTACGTTTTATAACACTGTAAGTTTTAAATTTCTTTAAACACCGAAAGACCACCCAAGGTAGATAAACTGGGCTTCTGCAACCTTTAGATTTTCCTTCAATGGGACGTTTCGGCATTATAGTCTCTTTCAATTCTATGAGATACCCAGCGAAGACGATCAAACATCACCAACTAAATAACAGGGGATTAATTTCATGTGGAGAGTTTTACATCAATTCATTATATTAATTTATAAACGAATCGTTCATCGTTAGTGTGTGTTTTCGGAGTAATGGTTTAGTAACCACATATATGGTTTAGTAAGACGAGACTAGGAGAAAAACCGTTGAGTACCGAAATGTGGCGAAAATACCGGATCGAACTTGAACAAACCGGTGACGCGCAGCAGTCTGCGAGTTGATGTAGATCTGCTCGCCAAGGCGTCAATGGAAAATCATTCTAACGAGAGAGAGGGAGATCCTGCTTACTATGTTCTATGTACTTTACAGGCCCAACTAAGAGCTTATTTCTTATTTTTCAATGTGAAGAAAATTGGAGAAAATATTGACTTGCATTTTGAACAAAAATATGAAACTGTACTTCCTGAACATGCAGTTTTGTAGTTAATTTAATGTTTAATAATTTAATGTTTAATAATTTAATGTTTATTTAAAATTTAATTTAGTTAATATTCAGTATAAGAAGAGAGAGAGAGAATAATATAATCAGTGGTTCGTCACTGAAATAAATACATACATACATATAGGTAACATATTAATATATCATATTCATATTAGCGTCAAATACATTGCTCTAATCCCAAAGTAGCTAAACCACCTGTATTGTGGAATCGGAAATAACGAAAGTACCATAAACACTAATAGTCCCATAATGGGCAAATAAGGTATCTGCTATGTAATAATAGTGTGTGGTATTGTATTTTGTGTTTTGATAAAGGTCATTTAACACGAGGACACAGTGAGACAGGGCAATAGGGCCATCATTTATAAAATTTTTGAATACACATTAGAGTACTTTTGAATTTTATTTTATAATATTTTGTGTCGGTAATTTGTTATGAAATTTTTCTAGAAGCTACAGTCATATTGACAGTTTTATTAGTAAAATTTTTATGCCTCGTTGCTTGAGCTTTATTGAGTTGTATAGTATAAATATCGCCGTTTATAGTTTTTCTTTTATCTCCTATATGATATGTTCTATTCTACCCAATGCTCTGCTCAGATCCACAAATGCGAAATCAAGGGCCAAATTATTTTCCATATTTTTTGGAAATGAGATGAAAATCTCTACAGAAGTTCTCACCTGGGGCACGAATTACATAATTTCTAAAATAGTGAACCATAAGGTAGTTCCCACCAGTTCCGTTTTTTCCGTCGCCTTCTGCACATGTAATGACGAGAGGATATAGATCCGGCTTTGACGTCACCTAGAACAGAACAATAATATAAAAAGAAACTAATTGGGTTCAATTTAAACCAATATACCATAAAGCTTTATTAAAGGGTCTGCATTTGCGAATTCGGTTATAACTTTTAAAAGCTTATAAAATATCTTTACGCAATTCCAAATTCCACTAGACTTCTGTCTAGACAATTAAATCACTTGACCCACCTTCCACCGAAGACATTTTCGGGACCACGTGACAGGCGGCGAGCCCGTCTTTATGTCCAAGCTAACGATATAATGCGTACATAAGTAATTGAAAAACCCATTGGTACGAGCCTGCCATCTGGGGATCGAACTCGGGTCTCTCGACTCGAAATCCCGACCACTCAACCACTCGGCTATCGTGACTTCCTAAAGGTAAAGAGCCATCAAAATACTTTTTTCTACCGACAGATGACGGGATCACCATCTCGAAATATAGGAGACCAAAATTCAGCAGATGGAAACGGGCAGCAGCGTCTAATGCGCAAGGTATCTGGTACTGTGATCGCTAAGCGGATTGATGACCTCCGAGGATGAGTGGCGTAAACACCAGTTTTCAAGGTGTCGCCATCTCGAGGTCCCGGGTTCGACTTTGTCGGGTCAATGTAGAAAAAGCACTTTTTCTACATTTTCGCGGGTCTGGGTGTTCGTGCCACCTTATATTGTTGGTATGTATAAATAGTTCATTTTTTCCAACTCCCATACCACGTACCCACAAGTGCTTTAGCATCTTACATTGGGATCGGAGTAATGTACGTGATGTTGTCCCTATCTATAAATGTATTTATTAAGCATGTCGATTAGGCCTATATCCTGTGGTGGACTTTTACAGGCCGTTATATTTGATTAAATTAGTGTCATACGGACTATAGCTACAAATGGGCAAAAGAATTTCCTGATCAATAATAGTCGTGATCAATTCTAGCCTTTGTCCTTACGTTTTATAACACTGTAAGTTTTAAATTTCTTTAAACACCGAAAGACCACCCAAGGTAGATAAACTGGGCTTCTGCAACCTTTAGATTTTCCTTCAATGGGACGTTTCGGCATTATAGTCTCTTTCAATTCTATGAGATACCCAGCGAAGACGATCAAACATCACCAACTAAATAACAGGGGATTAATTTCATATGGAGAGTTTTACATCAATTCATTATATTAATTTATAAACGAATCGTTCATCGTTAGTGTGTGTTTTCGGAGTAATGGTTTAGTAACCACATATATGGTTTAGTAAGACGAGACTAGGAGAAAAACCGTTGAGTACCGAAATGTGGCGAAAAATACCGGATCGAACTTGAACAAACCGGTGACGCGCAGCAGTCTGCGAGTTGATGTAGATTCGCTCGCCAAGGCGTCAATGGAAAATCATTCTAACGAGAGAGAGGGAGATCCTGCTTACTATGTTCTATGTACTTTTACAGGCCCAACTAAGAGCTTATTTCTTATTTTTCAATGTGAAGAAAAGTGGAGAAAATATTGACTTGCATTTTGAACAAAAATATGAAACTGTACTTCCCGAACATGCAGTTTTGTAGTTAATTTAATGTTTAATAATTTAATGTTTATTTAAAATTTATTTAATGTTTATTTAAAATTTAATTTAGTTAATATTCAGTATAAGAAGAGAGAGAGAGAGAATAATATAATCAGTGGTTCGTCACTGAAATAAATACATAGGTAACATATTAATATATCATATTCATATTAGCGTCAAATACATTGCTCTAATCCCAAAGTAGCTAAACCACCTGTGTTGTGGAATCGGAAATAACGAAAGTACCATAAACACTAATAGTCCCATAATGGGCAAATAAGGTATCTGCTATGTAATAATAGTGTGTGGTATTGTATTTTGTGTTTTGATAAAGGTCATTTAACACGAGGACACAGTGAGACAGGGCAATAGGGCCATCATTTATAAAATTTTTTGAATACACATTAGAGTACTTTGAATTTTATTTTATAATATTTTGTGTCGGTAATTTGTTATGAAATTTTTCTAGAAGCTACAGTCATATTGACAGTTTTTATTAGTAAAATTCTTTATGCCTCGTTGCTTGAGCTTTATTGAGTTGTATTTTGAAAATATAGCCGTTTATAGTTTTTCTTTTATCTCTCCTATATGATATATTCTATTCTACCCAATGCTCTGCTCAGATCCACAAATGCGAAATCAAGGGCCAAATTATTTTCCATATTTTTTGGAAATGAGATGAAAATCTCTACAGAAGTTCTCACCTGGGGCACGAATTACATAATTTCTAAAATAGTGAACCATAAGGTAGTTCCCACCAGTTCCGTTTTTTCCGTCGCCTTCTGCACATGTAATGACGAGAGGATATAGATCCGGCTTTGACGTCACCTAGAACAGAACAATAATATAAAAAGAAACTAATTGGGTTCAATTTAAACCAATATACCATAAAGCTTTATTAAAGGGTCTGCATTTGCGAATTCGGTTTCCACTAGACCTCTGTCTAGACAATTAAATCACTTCGACCCACCTTCCACCGAAGACATTTTCGGGACCACGTGACAGGTGGTGAGCCCGTCGCCGTCTTTGTGTTCAATTCAATTATATAATCGTACAAACGTTTTTCAAAAAAATTCATTGGTATGACCCGCCCACCTGGGGAACGAACTCGCATCTCCTGTCTCAAAATCAACCACTCGGCTATCGTGACATATATACAATATTATACAGAATAGTACATATTATACTGATTACATATTCTGTGAAGTTTTAAACTTGAATGCCATGTTCAGATTACTGTTATTAGATATAGAGATTTATTACTTTCACTAATGCGGATGTGACGCAATGGCTCGATTGGTAAGTGTTTCGCCAAAATACGTCGAAGGTCGCGGGTTCTAGTCTTGCCAGTGTAATTTTTAAAATTTAAATTGGTTATACCATGTTGTTATGATCAGCAAACATTACACTTCGTCATTTCACACCACGCGTCATTAATGATTCTACAGGGTGGGCCATGAATTAGTTAACATTTGAAAAAATCGTATAAAAAAACCATTTAACATGTATGTTCTTTCAAATCTAATTTCAAAATACGGCGTAATGATGTGCGGGATAATCCTAATTCAGCCGAACGTTTGCGTGTCGATAAATCTGGATCACGTCGAACAGAAGCGGACACTTGCTGCACGTTCTTTTCGCTCCGAGAAATCCGTGGGCCGCCGGTTTGTTTCACATTTAGTGTAGATCCCGTCTCTTCGAACTTCTTCACCCATTTCTTTATTAAAGGAGCACTTGGACACTGACTTAAGTCGTGTAAACCATATTCAACGCGAAATAAGCGTCTCACAGTAATGAGCGAAAAGTCGTTTAAATAAAACTGTTTCACGCAGTAAGCGCGTTGCGGCCCCATGAAGCGATCTATTGCGACTAAATTTCCAAGAAGCGAGCTAGTACTCCCACCCGCGCCCGCGCCCCGCGCGGCAATAGTTTGCGCGGTAAGTTACATTTAAATGTCAACGAATTCTTGGCCAACCCTGTATTAATGACGCGTAGTGTCAAATTGCGGAATAAGCCAAAGTAAATTCGATTTAATTTATCCACGACGTTCCGTCAAGAGCTCACAATCGTAAAGCATTCAATATACAAAGATATAATTTTTAAATTATCGTTTCTATTAAATTAAAGTCACGATGGCCGAGTGGTTGGGTGATCGGAATTCGAGTCAAGAGACCAGAATTGGATCCCCAATGCTCGTTTTTTTCAAAAGACATGTACGATTTACATCGTGGGCTTAGACATAAATATGTAAAGAGAAAGCTCAGAGGCTCACCACCTGTCACGAATGTTCTAAAAAAGCGTCTACGATGGGTCGAAAGGACGTAATCGTCTAGACTGTGTCTACCCCTGTATTGGGAATAGCGTGAATTATTTATTATTTTTATCTTCTACTGTACTGTAACTGTTGCGGGATAAAATCTCTTTATAAGAATTAAATGCAGTATAAGCTTGATCGACAGTTTAATGACCTCAGTAATTACAATAAAAAATAGGGTTAATTAAAAAAGTGCACTATTACGTGTACAATAATAATGCACCGGCAATATGCAATTACATTGCTTGTAATTGCGCGACTGCGTTATAAATATTTTATTAACACTGGTTCACTGGCAACTTCTATTGTACTGTATATTGGATTCTCATCACCTTGAAAATCTGCTTCAATATATCAAAATTGAAAATAAAAGTCACGCTTTGTTAATATTGTTATCGCCAAGAGTTGTTGAACTGCATCCACTTTAAAAACTCTTGACTGTTCTAGAATCGTTCTTTATGTTACGGAAACTCAATTATGGACACGTTTCATAAGCGTTCTGGAATGTTTTTAAACTTTATTAGGTTAGCTGTTCTATCGAAAAAAATATTTTAATATTAAAAGTTATTGGCTAGTTACAAAGTCTAACTAAACGAGGCTATGCTTCACACGCATTTGCAGATTTTTATATAACGTATATTACAATCGCGCATTTTAATAAAATTTCCGAATTTTTTTCAGATCCCAATAAGCAAATATTAAAATCTCTTTACCAAAAATACTTATAAATAAAGATGCTTTTACGTAATATAACTCTATGTATATACTTCATGATCTCTTTCACAATAACCGTACATTATTGCAGGACAAAATAATAATCAATACGGGTCACCTACGTGTGCCAAATTTTATCGAAATACGTTCAGCGTTTTTGGCATGATTGAGCGGTATAAAATGAAATATAGATAAAGACAAGTTAAGAAAGGACGGATCGGAGTGACTCGTAATAGATTTCATTGTATTTAGATTTATTACAAATTAGAACATACCTCAGAATATGGAGGTGGGGCCTGGTGAAATGATCCACATCGGCTGTAGCGTGGTGGTGGGTACACCGAACCGGCAGAATCGTGTTCGGATGTTGGTCGACGCACGCAGCACGACAGTGAAAACATGTAAACGCCATGCGGACGTCGGAAGAAAAGGCACCATGTGCAGCAGACGAGAATACCCATCAGGCAGCCAAGGAGGAAGAGAATTTGCCTGAAATTTTAAAATACATACATACATTATATAAGGACGACATATAATTTACTCTAATCCCAAAGTAAATAGCTTACGCACTTGTGATCTTTAAAGATCAGAAACAATTAATGTACCACAAACACTCAGCTCCGAGTAAGTGTTAAAAAAGTGTTTCCTAAACTGACTCGACCGGGAATCGAACCCGGGACCAAACAGAACTGACGGCACCATAAAAACCGGTGTGTATGCTACTCATCATCATAGAGCAAAAAGTTACATATGGTGTATATAATATTACTATTAATATATCTATAACAATTCTATTATATATCTATAACAATATTATTTCTAAAAACAAAAAAAATATTAATATATCATCACGAAAGCCGAGTGGTTGGGTCGGAATTTGGAGTCAAGAGACCCAAGTTCGATCCGCAAGTGGCAGGCTCGTATCAATGGGTTTCTCAAAAAATTATGTACGAATAATATAGTCGGCTTGGACATAAAGACGGCGACGGGCTCACCACCTGTCACGTTGTCACGAAAATATCTTCGGTGGAAGGTGGGTCGAAGGGACTTAATTGTCTAGACTAGACCTCTGTCTGCTCTTGTATAGGGAATTGCACGAAGATATTCTATATTCTATTCTATTAACATACTAAAAAAAACTAAGGGAAAAGCCTTGACCGGTGAATAGCAGTTGGTACTGCAATCGCCAATGCTCTCGGCAAGCGTGACAAGGAAAATTACTCCTTAGGGGAGAGTTTTATGTTCTGCTGTGAACATTTACAAGCCGTTAAGTAAAGAAGTAAGTAAGTAATACAAACCACTGAGTGTACCAAGGGTACGTTAAGATTTCCTTTATGGCGTCGTCGTCAGGGTCACGGCGTGATGGGGCGCTGGCAGGTACGCAGCAACCCTGCTCGCAGCACAGCCAGTGTACTGGACACAACCGACCGTCATCACAAGGAGTGTCAGTGGCGCACTGAAAGTAAAGAAAATATATAAAAACTTTGATCATTTTACGGCGCAATATGCTTAAGACACGTCAGCTACTAAAACTCTCAATTATGGACTATTTTAATGGCTATAAACTCGTTATTAAAAAGACAATATCGTATAAAGAATAGATAAGAAAGAAAAAGGTCACGATAGCCGAGTGGTTAGGTGATCGGAATTCGGGTCCAGAGACCCGAGTTCGATTCCCAAATGGCAGGCTCGAATCAATGGGTTATTTCAAAACTTACGTATGAATTATATCGTTGGCTTGGACATTACAGACGGCGACGGGCCACCACCTGTCAAGTTGTACCTAAAATATCTTCGGTGGAAGGTGGGTCGAAGGGACTTAATTGTCTAGAGTAGACCTCTGTCTACCCCTGTATTGGGAATAGCGAGAAGATATTTATCTTTATTCTATTATTTATTATTGCTATTCATTTGATCATCGCAGGCATACAACTGGTTTAATAGCTGCATGACGTCCAATTTTTCCGAGAGGACGTCATTGGCTCCCGGAAGCCTTCAATATAAGCCAACGATATAATTCGTACATAAGTTTTTAAAAAACTCGTACTCAGGTCTCTTGACTCGAAATTCCGACCACCCAACCACTCAGCTATCGTGACTCTTAATAGTGAATTAATAGTAAATTATTCATTTAGTGTAAAACTAAGAAATAAAACAAATTTTTATTTTGCACTATACATTTTGCAAAATACTATACATTCCTAAACAAGGTATTACACAATTTTACTGCAAAGTTTAACTAAGTTACTGTTAAATTGATAATTATGAAATACATTGTAAATACAGCTGTTTTACATAGGTAACAACATGTATTTTCGCGGGAGAGTAACGAATGCACGGCGCATGTTTCCTTTCTAATCGATCGCATTGTCAAACCAAACGCAAGCATGTAAATTGTTTTAGTAGATATGAGTTTCAGACCGAAGATTTTGAGTATTTGATTAAATGTAAACAAATATAGAAATTCCATTAAAGAATTAATTCTCTTTATATTACGTCATCCTTAAAGATTAAAGATCATTTAACATTTTAGAAAGACAATGAATGAAGTAATCCGTTTTATTATTACAATTTTTCTCGTCTTCATTATTAAAAATAATATTTAATTCCTTTATACTTTATCTTATTCAAATTAAAAAAAATGTCCTTCTAATATAATAAAAATGAAAACATTGTGTAAAAACATACAAATGCTTATAAAACTTACCGCCGGTTGCTCGAAGATAATACCTATCAAAGACACTATTATAAAAGCGAAAATCATTGTGACTATCAATAGAAGCGTCGAACACGACATTCATTTTTGGCTTACATGTTTCGATATTAATATTTTGGGTCAAAGTGAAGATGCAAGATAAATATAGAAATCTATATTCACGAAAACATTCTCGAGTGACCTTACCGCCCCGCGGGGCAGCGCGGCACTAAACCACCGCTTCACTAACCCCAATTCCTTTACACTTTGCAATAACTATTATAGTAAGATCTCCTCACCCTCTACAGATCGCTTGTTCACTTTCGTGTCAAGCCCGTCAAGGCAGACGCTTTTTAAAATAGCGACATCTATTGTAATATGTAAGCGACAAATGTAGTCTTTTGTCTAAACGATCATATATTACGTAGTTTTTCACACATGTCTAAAACACTAGTAGATCGTTTAAAAGCGTATGTAAGCACAGCATATTTTTTGGGTGGTATAATTAAGCGTTCGTGTTCCCATGGGTCTGCTGTAGTGCGTGAATTATGGAACACCGTGCGGCTGCAGACCTTGCTCTAACAATGGCAGGTTTTGAAAAGGCCAGGGTTAATGACGGTGATGACTGACTGATGACTCATATGAATTTTAATAATTCACTTCAGGGTACTGTAAAAAATGTATAAGTTTTTGTTGCTAGTAGTCAAAGAAAATATGGTTTAACCATAAAAAATTAATGCTACCGTTGGGATGGTGATTATTCTCGAAATAATCAATTTATGAATGGATATATTGTATTAGTCCTTTGGAAGAGGGACAAAGATCTTGTGTGGGACTTGCGTCGATTTATTAGTGCACATCAAGGGCCGAGGCGTCATCCGAGGAAGTTGAATCGGGTGGATGGCGTAAATGCGAGAATTTGAAAGGAAACTATATATTTGCTGTTGAGACGATCGGTTCGTGGGGTCCTTATTTCCCTATCTCGATTCTAATCAATTCAAACATCAAAAGTGTTTTCTTGGTGTCTGCATTTGCAATGTAAATATTAATTTATAGATGGAAAAACATAAACATAAAAAATCGAATGTCGATTTCTTTGGTTGCAATATCGATTCACAGAATTGGTTCCGGTTTCCCTTTCAATAATTTTTTTTGACCCAAGGAAACGATTCTTCGATTAATCGATATCTGATCGCGATTTCCATCACAGTGACTTTCAAGCACAACTCACAGATGATACTGACACCGTGACAATTGTCAGATTGACACATGCACAACAGTTCTGCTCGCAATTTTAGAACATTCAAATTTTGAATGGAAAAAAGCTATATAATATTATTTATTAATTATGTGATAGTAATTAACAGTTAGAAAACATGCATTACAGTGTAATATTTTATTTGGCATTTATTATAAGTGTAGCGGCGTGGGATGATGATGATTTAGAAGTTTTTGACGTGGTAGAAGAAGTTAATCAGAATTTTTACGAATTATTAGGTGTTACACAGGTAAACTTGATTTTACCGTTATCTGCTTTTAATCCTTAATTTTAATGTCTCTGCTAATACAATATATTACTGTATTTTATTATAGTAATTATTAAGCACCAGTTTTATTATCTCCATTTTCTTATTTTTTTAACCTTAGAAAATGTTGCTTTCTTGTTTATATATAAAAAAATCTGACAATATATAATCCTGTTGACAATAGCTGCGAGATATATAACAGTATTATTTTTATTATAATGTTATTGCAATTTTTTTAAATTAAAACATAATAACGTATGTTAGTAGGTTTCATTTCTTTAGCTTATTGTTTGTAGTGATATTTTAAAATATAATTTAATATCTAGAGCAAATAAATTATATCAATCATCATCAGGGTATTGACAGAGTTTATTATATGACATACTAATATTCAATTTTTATGTGTATGTATAAAAATTGAATATTAGTATGTAGTATAATAAACTCTGTTTATGAATAAAAATTGAATACTAGTATTTAGTATAATAAACTCTGTCAATACCCTGATGATGCCGTAAGGTTAAACAGGTCATTTTATTAATAAATAATTAAATAAACTGAATTGTGTACAAGTGTTGAACAATGAATTTTAATAAAGTATGTTATTATTTTTATTAAATAAAGGAAATATGATTTCCATCAGTGTGACTAGAGTATTCTCTTATGCAATTTCATCCCATCTGCTGATTATTTGTAATGTTACTATAGACTTAAGAAAATAGCTTACTATGCTTAGATATTTAAAGGACTTTCTCCACTTAACCCATTTGTGTTAAAATGAAAACAATGCTGCAGCTTATTACTGAGTGGGATGCCTTTTTGTTTCTGTAATCTAATAATTAATTTGGATTATTTTTTTTCTTGTTTTTATATATAAAAATTTAGCAATGAATAAACTTTCTTTCTTACATAAAAAAAATACATTTGTTCCCTTTTCTCCCACTCAATAGCAGTGTAGAAACAGCTGTTTTCTTGTTTGAAAGGAAAAAAGATCCCATGTAAATACTAGCAATATACCTTTTTCTGACAATCTTAGTCTTTGAAGATAGACAAATAGATAGGGACAACATCACATCAATTACTCTGATCCTAAAGTAAGTAGATAAAGTATCTGTGTTATGGAATCTGAAACAATGAATGTACATACTACAGACACAAAAATCAAGACCTTTTAGCAGAAATGGTTTTCTACATGAGCCAATCTGGAAATCGATTCTGGGACCTCTGACACCTTGAAAACTGGTCTATAAGCCACAACTATGGTGATGAATGGATCTAAAACCTTCTTCATTTAAGGTTGCTTAGGTGATAAATAAAATGTAATGTAAAGTGTAATAATGTTTTTTTAGGAAGCATCACAATTAGAAATCAAATCAGCGTTTAAAAAGCTTACTTTAAAACTGCACCCTGATAAGAACAGTGCACCAGATGCAGATGTGCAATTTAGAAACTTAGTGTCAGTGCATAATATACTGAAGGATCCAGGAAAAAGGGAGAAGTAAGTTTTTTTTTAACAAAACATATAGGATACAGGCAGCATCAGTTGCACAAACTGCTTGCGTGATTCATATGATAATAATAATGATCTACCAGGATAATACTGAAATATTTATATCAATGTCTCAGAATTTTAGAATTACCTCAAATCTATACATAAAGTTGTGTGTAGTGAGAGTTTTGCAAAGTTTTTGCAAATATCTGAAAACTCTCAAGGCAACCTACCAAATATTATCAAAACCAGCCCCCATATATTAAATGCAACCATATATTTGATGATTACTTGATTCTAAACCCATATCATGAAATTGGAGCAAAGTAAAAGAAAAGAAACAATAATAACAATAATAATATATATTCAGAATGTTTAGGATGTTTAGATTTAGGTTTAACAGTTGCTGTACCGGTTATGAAGAAATTTCTTCTACTTATTTTTTACAGCCTATCAAGGGTCCACTGCTGAACATAGGCCTCCTCTAAAAATTTCCATAATGAATGATCTTCAGCCACCTTCATCCATCAACTTCCTGAAACTCCCTCCATCTCATGGGGGGTCATCCTACACTATGGTTCAATTTAGGACAACCTTTACAAGGCAAGTCTAAACTTTCCTTCCTCCTGTTTCCTAAGAAACAGAGTCATTATATTAAGCATTATTGATATCTATATCACCTAAATAATTGCCCAATAGCTAAGCAAAGGAAAGCAAATGACTGTTAATAAAGGAATTCTGATGGTTAAATGATGACTAAAATAGTCTAATCAATAAATATTAACACATGAATCAAGTCAAAGGTTGTATGCAGAATTACTCTCCCTTTTTTATTCTTTATTTTACCTTTTTTTTCTTTATTACATTATGAATTCGGCAACATTATCTAAGAAGAGAATATCACACTTCTTTTGTATTAAGCCAGGGTGAGAATGAGATGGATTATATCAAAATAACTTTTGTAAGTTTTTACAAGTCACAATAGCTGAGTGGTTGGGTGATCATAATTTGAGTTAAGAGACCCGAGTTTGATCCCTTGGTGGCAGGCTCATACCAATGGGATTTTTCAAAATCATGTATGTTTCAAATCGTTGGCTTGGACATAAAAGACGGCGATGGGCTCACCACCTGTCACCATATCTCAAAATATCTTCGGTGGAAGGGAATGTGGGTCAAAAGAACTTAATTGTCTAGCCTAGCCAAACCTCTGTCTACTCCTGTATTGGCAATGGCGTGACGATATTTATTTTAATTTTTTTATAACTCTTGTAAGGGTTACTTCTGTATGTGAACAGCACATATATTTTGGCTTCCTACTCCTGTAAATTTAGTATAAATATTATTTTAAGGTATAATGAAGTACTTAAGAATGGACTACCCAATTGGCGATCAGCGGTGTACTACTATCGCCATGTGAGGAAGATGGGTTTGGCTGAGGGCTCTGTGATTCTTTTCATCATTATTACATTTGGCCAGTACGCTGTTAGTTGGGCTGCTTATGCAGAGAAAAGGTTTACAGCTGTAAGTAAACTATGTTCACGGATATCATGTTTTATTGTTGACAAATACAACATTACTTTTGTAGTTTTTTGGACTGCAACCATTGCTAGCATTGTAATATTTTTAAGTTACGATAGCCGAGTTGTTGGGTGATTGGATTTCGAGTCAGGAGTCCCGAGTTTAATCCCCTGGTGGCCGTGTCGTACCAATGGGTTTTTTCAAAAACTTATGTACGATTATATTATTGGTTTGGGCGTAAAGACGACGACAGGCTCACCACCGGTCACGTTGTCCCAAAAAACTCTTTGGAGGAAGGTGGGTCGTGGGACTTAATTGTCTAGACTAGACCTCTGTCTACCCCTGTATTAGGAATGGTGAGAAGATATATTTTTTAATTTTTTATAGGAATTACATATTTCTGTCATAGTCTTTATCTGTTTCAAAAAAGTTTAAACCTATATACTTCTACAGGAACAAATTTTAAGCAGTAGAACAGGGAGGAAACAAAAGAAGTCAGGTTTTGATACAGGCCTTGCGGAAATATTGGAGCAGCTTCCGAAACCGAGTATAAAGGATACATTGCCATTCCAAATACCAAGGTTTCTTTGGTGGTCCATTACCGTTATTCCTCAAACTATAATAGAAATGAAGAGGCAAATGAAAGAGAGAGAAGAGGAAGCTAAACGACAGAAAAAGAAGTACGTACACATTTAATATATCACCTGTAATGTTATCATGTACATTACACTAATGTGTAATGTACATGATAATGCTAATGTACATAATACATTAGTTGCACATATGTATGAATAATGGTGAGCGTACCACAAAGTCCTCAGTAATAGGATATTCTCGTTTGTAAAGCATAGACAGTAAGTGCAATGATAGACTGTTCTATCTTAGTTATGCATCTGTATTATGACGACTTCCGTGGACGAGTGGCGTAAACACCGGTTTTCGAGGTGTCGCTATCTCGAGGTCCCGGGTTCAATTCCCGGTCGGGACATTGTAGAAAAAGTAGTTTTTCTACATTTACTACTTTTCTATATTAGTATGTGATGTGGTCTCTATCTATGTCTGTGTTTATTTATGAGCTACTTTGAGATCGGAGCAATCTGTTTGATGTTGTCCTCATCTATATATGTATTAATTTATGAGTTACTTTGAGATCGGAGCAATGTATATGATGTTGTCCTCATCTATGTATGTATTTATTTATGAGCCACTTTGAGATCGGAGCAATGTATATGATGTTGACCCCATCTATGTATGTATGTATATATGAGCCACTTTGAGATTGGAGCAACATATTTGATGTTGTCTCCATCTATGTATGTATTAATTTATGAGCCACTTTGAGATCGGAGCAATGTATATGATGTTGTTCCCATCTATGTATGTATTTATATATGAGTCACTTTGAGATCGGAGCAATGTATATGATGTTGACCCCATCTATGTATGTATGTATATATGAGCCACTTTGAGATTGGAGCAACATATTTGATGTTGTCTCCATCTATGTATGTATTAATTTATGAGCCACTTTGAGATCGGAGCAATGTATATGATGTTGTCCCCATCTATTTATGTATTTATTTATGAGCTATTTTGGGATCGGTGCAACGTATTTGATGTTGTCCCCGTCTATGTTTTTATTTATCTATGAGCCACCGAGAGATCGAAGCAACGTATTTGATGTTGTTCCCATCTATGTATGTATTTATGAGCCACTTTGAGATCGGAGCAAAGTAAGTGATGTGGTCCCCGTCTAAGTCCCCATCTTGGTCGCGACCACAAAGGCAGGAGGAGGAGGGGCGGGCGCGCGCGGGGCGCGAGGCGGCGGCGGCGGAGGGGCGCGCGGGCGCGGGCGGCGCGCGGCGGCGGCGCGGCTTCGTGCCGCCGCCGCGCGACGACTGCCTGCTGGACGCCGCGGACGAGCCGCGGCCCGACGCGCCCGCCGTCAAGCCCGTCGCCAGCGTGAGACGCCATATTTGTTTTTCCAAAGTCACGATAAAACGAAAAGTCACGATAGCCGAGTGGTTGAGTTCGATCCCCAGTTGGTAGGCTCACCAACACCAATGGGTTTTTCAAAAACGTTATGTACGAATATCGTTGGCTTGGACATAAAGACGGCAACGGGCTCACCACCTGTCACGTTGTCCCGAAAATATCTTCGGTGGAAGGTGGGTCGAAGGGACTTAATTGTCTAGACTCGACCTCTGTCTACCCCTGTATTGGGAATTGCGTGAAGATATTTTATTTATTTTTTAAAGTCGACGCGACTCAGAAAGTCGGTCGCGATGGTCCGAGTCGTGTGTCGGAATATCGAGTCGAGGTGACAGGCTCGTACTAATGGGTTTTTCAAAAACTTGCGTAAGAATTATATCGTTGGCTTGGAAATAAGACGGCGACGGGCTCACCATCTGTCACGTTGTCTCGAAAATATCGGTGGAAGGTGGGTCGAAGGGAATTAATTGTCTAGACTCGACCTCTGTCTACCCCTGTATTGGGAATTGCGTGAAGATATTTATAATTTTTTTATTTATATTCGACGCGGCGACGGAAGCGTTGTGTCTATCCCACGTCGTTTGTGTCACGCTAACTCAATTGTATCTGCCAGAAGTGGTACTGCATGCATGTACTGCGTTCACGCGACTGTTTTAACGTAGGGGGATAGGGATACTGGGCCTTCTGTTATCCTACTCAGTGGACGAAACGCAAAAGCACAGTATGCATCTACTTATTTTTGCGGTATTCTTCCAGTTCGTAGTCTTGTTATGTTGGTATCGGCTAAAGAATATGCCACCCCCTTTCTTCTCGTGAGACTCGTAAGAGGCGACTAAGAGAAAAAGCATTGAAAATATCAATGAATACAGACAGATGTCGGGAACGCGAGGTGTCTGGTATTGCAATCGCCAATTGCTCTCCCGCGTGGCGATTATGGCAAATCTGGAAGAGGTCTTTGTGCCGCAGTGTATAATTACAGGCCCGTATGCATCTATCTTGACGACCTCCGTAGTTGAGTGGCGTAAACACCGGCTTTCAAGGTGTCGCCATTTCGAGGGCACTTTTTCTTCGTTTCCTCTTGCTTTCGCTGTTTCCGATTCCCATACCCACAAGTGCTTCAGCATCTTACATTCGGATCGGAGCGATGTATTAGATGGATGATCTCTATCTCTACACGTATACGTGTGTGTTCCGGCCGCAACGGAGCCAGCGTTGTTGTTACAAACACTCGGCAGCCGGCGCCGGTGAGCGGCGGGCTGTGGACGGACGAGGACCTGGCGGAGCTGGCGCGGCTGGTGAAGAAGTTCCCGGGCGGCAGCGCCGAGCGCTGGGAGCGCATCGCGGCGGCCATGGCGCGCAGCGTGCCCGAGGTCGCGCTGGTGGCGGCGCGCCTGCGGGACAACTGCTACCGCGTGCCCGGCCTGGAGCCCGCCGTGGAGCCCGCCGTGGAGACGGTCCCGGAACCGCCCAGGAAGGTAAGGCTTGGTTACCGCTGGCTAGGGCAAGCGTTGTTTTGACATGTGAAAATATTGACGTGGATAGTAGAGGGTTGTGTATGTATTTTTGTGTGCTGTATCATAAGTAATTGAGAACAAAAAATTTTGTTCTAAAAAATGAAAAATAATTAAGAGTGGACCTAGGACACCTAATCTTTTTTGCATAAATATTTTTTGCCTAAATAGCTGTTGTCGATAAGCACACAAAATTTCAGGGAAATCGGTCGAGCTATTTCGGAGGAGTTTAATTATAAACACCGTTTCACGAAAATTTTATATATTAGATAGGGCGACTGTCATACCGTACAAGGTAGTCTTAAAGAATTTGTAGGGAGTCAAGCAAACGCGCTGCATATAAAAGTACCGGCACGTTGTTCCGAGCCAAATAACTAGTGTATATATTTGTGTGTATAGTGTTTAGCGTATATATCTACTGAACATATAGGAAAACTAGCTAAGTTAGGCCACACAGACTGTGGCGCAGTTGGTTATTGTTTATAAAAAAATAAAAGTTAAAAAATACTAAAAAACACGCTTTTGTAACTAGCCGAACTAAGAAGTTAAAATATAATTTTCTATAATAAAAAAAAAATAAAAAAATGAATGGATTGAGTTATAAGGGAAAAACACAATTTTACTGTAAAGAAGAAGCTTAAATTGCTTCTTATTTTTTCAATGCTTTTCTCAAGAATTTTCTTATGATATTTTGTAATTACTACTTTTACCAATCTTTTATCAAATTAAATAGAAAAAATGTTTTTAAAATTTCAACTGACACGTTATCTTATTGATAATTTCTAACTGAAAAATCAGAAATATCAAATTGTCACTTGCAAAAGGGACAATAGACGGCGCCGATGCCAAAAACAAGGCATAAGTAAAGAAAAGAGAGTACAGATTTTAAAGTTCAACTGATGAGTGTAAGACAAGGTGGCTCTGGGGTAAGAGCGTTGCCACAGTTCGGCAGAAGTCGCGGGTTCGAATCCCGCCCGTGTCAGTTGAAATTTTAAAAACATTTTTTTTTTGCTTTAATTTAATAACATAAAAGTTCAGCATAACTTACATGCTTTA
Source organism: Sericinus montela (assembly GCA_029286605.1). NCBI lineage: Eukaryota > Metazoa > Arthropoda > Insecta > Lepidoptera > Papilionidae > Sericinus > Sericinus montela. The sequence continues at coordinate 3,154,386 of JAGSMR010000010.1, read as the reverse complement.
AAAATCAATAAAGGAAAATTTCATAATCTTTTATCAGTCAATAACAAGAATTTACTTCCAGCACATGCATACACTTTTTTTAACCTATAAAACAATATATTAGCTGTTGTTTTTTGTATATCTGTCGAGTTGAGAAATCAAAGTGTATTTGTTTTGTTAACCTACACTAACTACTACCTACAACGACCGACATGTTTTAGGCATTCCAAGAACTTTAGTGGCATTTAGCCCTTAATGTTAAAACTGTAGCGGATGATGTGCAGCAGGAAAAGGGTAGCTACCCGCCAGGTCGGGTGATCGTGACCTGGGGAGGATGTCTCCTCCAGTATGCGCTATCGGTAATCGTATATATGCTTGTAATTATGCGAACTTCGACAGCACGATGTAGGACGCCGATGTGTTTCCTGAATCCGTCACTAGCGAGCTTCTTATGTGGAGACATAGATGTCGCCACAAAACTATATTAGGATGCCATTCCAGGTGAAGACTCGTAAAACGGAAGAATCGAGCGGCGGCATTTGGTCGCAGAGCCAACAGAAGGCGTTGGAGACCGCGCTGGCCAAGTACCCGAAGGGCGGGGCCGGGGACCGCTGGCAGAAGATAGCCAACTCTGTGCCCGGGAAGACCAAAGTGAGCTTCTTCTTTCCTCTTTGTCATTCTTTCTCTAATGAGAATCGTGATTATTTCATTTGTGTCGTTTTCTTCTGTTCTGTGTCAGTTGAAAAGACCGTTGTGGAGTTTCGTGTTGAATTTGAAATAGGCTGCTGAATAGAAATTTACATTTTAATATTCATTATTACGTACATACATAGATAAGGACGGCATAACATACATTGCTCGGATCCCAAAGTAATCAGCTAAAGCACTTGTTTTATGGAATCGGAATCAACGGAGGTACCACAAACACCCAGACCCGATACAATGTGAAGTATTTTCTACGTTGAACCGACCGGGAATCGAAACTGGTATTTCAGAGCTGGCGGACACCAAGAAAACCGGCGTGTACGCCACTCGTCCACGGAGGTCGGCACGTTATATTTATTATGAGAACCCGATAATCTATTTGGTAGTGACTCGGCCAACGAAGCTAAAGGTAGCGGTTTCAAATCCCCGGTATGGTCAAACATATGTATCGATTCATGGATATGTATATATGAAATATTTATATAAAAAAATATGTATATCTGTTGGTATTTTGTACCGTTGGCTTGGACACTTTGACGGCGATAGGCTCACCATCTGTTAATTTAACTACTCACGTTCACTTGATTACAGTTGAGTGAAAGGTGAGTCAAAAGGAGTGCATTGTATACACAAAAATTCTGCCTAATAAGTCACGATAGCCGACTGGTTGTGTGATCGGGATTTAAGTTAAGAGACCCGAGTTCGAACCACAGGTGGCCGGCGTGTACCAATGTGTTTTTTCAAAAATTTATAAAATCAATTCAGGGGCAGACAGAGGTCTAGTCTAGACAATTAAGTCCCTTCGACCCACCTTCCACCGAAGATATTTTCGGGACAAAGTGAGAGGTGGTGAGCCCGTCGCCGTCTTTATGTTCAAGCCAACGATGTAATTCGTAAATAAGTTTTTGAAAAACCCATTGGCCTGTCAACTGGGGATCGAACTCGGGTCTATTGACTCGAAATTCCGACCACCCAAGCACTCGGCTATCGGGACTTCTCCAACTTATGTACGATTTCAAAAACTTATGTACGATTTATATGGTTGGCTTGAACATAAAGACGGCGACAGGCTCACAACCTGTCACGTTATCTCAAAAAAAAGCGGCGGAAGGTGGGTCGAAAGGACTTAATTATCTAGACCTCTATCTACTCCCGAGATTGTATTGGGAATTGAAGATAAGGTTACTAACTCCCTTAGTCGCCTCTTACACCCATCTACGAGAAGAATGGTGCTGGTATATTCTTACGCTGTTGCCTCACGGTTCGTGTTACTGCAATGAAGTTATACTGAGACGGTTACGTAAGCGTTTGTTTTGAAATAGAAAATCTTAGACGAGTTCACGTTTCGCACGACTGCATTTTGTCACAATGGCTTTACAGAATCTTGTAATCGACTTTTACTTGTTACATCATTCATTGACATCAGTCAAACTGCTATAGATGAATGGTTGGTCGGAATTCGAATCATGTTTTTATCATCGAATGTATGATGGCTTGGACACTAATAAATATATGGATAGGAACACCAGGCACGATAGCCGAGTGGAATTTTACTTCTACTGACTATAACGGCATGTCCACAAAAGTCTACTTCGTTGTAGTAGTATAGTGAACATTTCAATATATTTAATATATTATGTAAATAAATTATTTATAAATAATTTATTATAAAATTATATATTTATAATATATTAATATAAAAATTATATATTTATAATATATTAATATAAAAATTATATATTTATAATATATTAATATAAAAATTATACATATAATAAATAATATTAAATAAATATCTTCAACGCAATTCCCAGTACAGTGGTAGACAGAGGTCTAGTCTAGACAATTAAGTCCCGTCGACCCACCTTCCACCGAAAATATTTAGGGACAACGTGACAGGTGGTGAGCCCGTCGCCGTCTTTATGTTCAAGCCAACGATGTAATTCGTAAATAAGTTTTTGAAAACCCATTGGCCTGTCAACTGGGGATCGAACTCGGGTCTCTTGACTCGAAGTTCCGACCACCCAACCACTCGACTATCGTGACTTTTTTTATAAATTAAAATTATTATATATTTATAATATATTAATATAAAAATTATATATTTATAATATATTATACATAATGAGTATTTAATAATTCCAGGAGGAATGTATGCAGAGGTATAAGTATTTATCGGAGGTCTTGAGGAAACAGAAACAGAAGGAGGAGGAAGAGCAATTAGAAGCTCAAAAGGAAAACACGAGTGATACACCCGTCTCGCAGAACGAAGAAACGACTTCATAATCAATAAAAAAAACATCACATTTTTTTGTATACAACAGATATCTATGAATGTAATTAAATAAATGGACGTGAGATGGAAATATTGTTTTTGGATGACGGACATGATATAAAAAAATTAAAATATAATATTAAAAATTGTTTTTTAGAATTTTAGATGTGTTTTATTACTAAAAAAATTAAGTCCCTTCGACCCAAGTTCTACCGAAAATATTTAGGGACAACGTGACAGGTGGTGAGCCGGTCGCCGTCTTTATGTCCGATCCAACGATATGAAACGTACATAGATTTTTGAAAAAAATCTCTTTGGTACTGGGGATCGAACTAGGGTCTCTTGACTTGAATTGCGATCACCCAACCACTCGGCTATCATGACTATACTATGTATAGACTACAAAAGCACGGAACATTACCCTGACGAAACTATAAAATTATTGAAAGACCATTAACTTTATTAAGAAATTAACTTTATTTTGCAGTTGAAACAATGTTCTCTTGTATATCGGACACGGTGGCTCAGAGGTTAGAGCGTTGCCATGGTGTAGCAGTGGTCACGGCTTTGAATTCCGCTCGTGTCAGGTGATTTTTGAAATTTCTCTTTAATAACAAAAAATTTGTGCTTTAAAAATCCATAAAATTGTACAAATAATGTTACCTCTGTTGTGTTCCAAAGTGTTAGGTATAGTGGCTGTATATTTATGAGTTGTACAGTATTGTATCATATACCTCAGGGCTTATAGGTAAATCTGAAACCTTTTTAGTTTGTTTAAAAATGTCCATGTAATGTAGTTGCTGGTATATAAGTGATGTTTGTACGCGAAAAGGAATTACTCATGCAATAAAAAATGAAACTGCCAGTTCTTCGTAAGACTGTTATTTAAAAAAATATAGATTATAAAATTTTGAAATTTATGAAAATCATAAATGTACATCTTTGGTTTTGTTTTTATCATATTTAAATCATAGTATACAAAGACAAAAGTATCTGTCAATGTCAATTAAAGTATTTTATAATACACGAACACAAAAATAATTAAACATCTACTCGTAAGTACAAAAAAAGTACATATTTATATTTGTTCTATGAACAATGATTTAATACTTCAGTAAGTTATAACTACTTTTTGTACTCGATTCGTTTTATTCATGGTTTTATTTTCGCGGTCGAGGTGAGGTCTCGCCGAATCTCGCAAACATCTCTGGAATGTTGTAATCTTCATCGTTGATGCCAAACACCGAATTAGGTCTAGGTGAACTGTATGTGTATCCTTTACGACCTGCAAATAATGATTAAATAAAAAAGTTAAGCTAATTGTTAATAAGTTAAACTTCTTTTGGTGCGTATTTTTACGGTACCGTCATTAAAATGACACCGTTGTTTGTGTAATTGCTGGTTTGTGATAAATGATGACAGTGACAGCTCGCCTGTCATTGTCATCATTTATCTGTGCTGTGTCTACCTTGAAGTATATGTCATAGTTCAAGGAAGTTATTGAAATATTTCGGTATTAAAAACACGTCTCATATTTATATATGTATTTGTTTTAATTATAATGTCGTAAATATTAATTATAATTCGTATTAATGAGGAATACTAGTGATGGCTGCTTGTTTTTTGAAGTGAAACTTCTTTAGAATCTTTGTGATTTGAAACCGGATGCAACGGAAAGAGCGACAGGTAAGAGACACAAATACAAAAATGTGTACGATGACAAGTCACGATAGCCGAGTTGTTGGGTGGTCGGACTTTCGAGTCGAGAGACCCGAGTTCGATCCCCAGGTGCCAGTACCAATGAGTTTTTCAAAAACATATGTACGAACTTCATCGTTGGCTTGGATATAAAGGCGGCGACGGGCTCGCGACCTGTCACGTTGTCCCGAAAATATCTTCGGTGGAAGGTGGGTCAAAGGGACTTAATTGTCTAGACGTGACCTCTGTCTACCCCTGTATTGGGAATTGCGTGAAGATATTTATTTATTTTATGTACGATGACACAGTAAATAAATGAGACAGAAATATACATACTTTTTTATAAATAAACTTTGTAATTATTCTACTCTTGTTACAATTTAAGTTAAATAAAGTTTAAATTATATGTATTCGTCTCATTCTTTTGTTGATTTACTGAAGTTTCACTTCTATCGTGTGTGAATCGCACACATCAATTTTTTTTATATAAACATACCGGCTATTATACTACCATAGACAATAAGAGAGCATAGACAATAAGATAGCATAAACAATAAGGGGTCATAGACAGTTAGAGCGCATAGAGCGTAGTTGAGCGACCTGGGGCGGAGTTGGCGGGCCAGGCGGCGGCGCCGCAGCGGCGGCAGGCGCAGCGCTGCGGCGAGGCCACGCTGCGCTCGCGGCGCGCGCCGTCCGCGCAGCGCAGCCACACGCGCAGCCGCTCGTAGCGCGCCGCCGCGCAGCACTCGCACACCGCGTCGTGCGCGCCCGTCTCTGCCGGCCCCGTTGCACGTGTTATGTGTCTTATACTATTAATTAGGCTTCCTATTATCAATATTCAAACAAGTCGAGGTAGGCGGAGACTAAGTTTCGGAGACCGTGTAAGCAAATAGCTAAAAGAAGGGGGATCAACATTACTCAGATATGAAGAAAATTTGTGTAGGATCGTGGCGCTTTTCGATCTGTTCCCTCTGGCTACCCCGTTGATGATTATGTGTGAAGATATTTATTTATTTATTTTAATTAGACTGCCCGGTCTTGATAATTAGCATTTTGATAAGGTACTTATATGAAATTGAACGGCAAGCTTGGCACGGCGTAATTAGAGCGTGTGGTCTGTTGACCACACGCTCTAATTATATACAACAACTGCTTACTACGTCATTCTGTATCAAAAATATAATTCCCTATTACTCAATTTCTAAATGGTGAGCTAGGATAGGCGTCATTAAGGCACATTTTGTTATAACTAACATTTTTTTTCGTATATGAACAAATTTCTTCACAGATGTAATCTACTTGATACATTTATAAAACATTGTCTCTGTATAAAAACATTTTCAAATCCTCACCATAATTGTTGAGTTAGCTATGTATAAAATGTAGGGAAAAAAGGGTATAAATTTGTCCTATTTGATAAATCCGTGAACTACGATTAAAATTATTTCCCGTTGGCAATGCGCAGTAGCCACTCACAATCCCGTACCCACTTCATTGCTCACGCTCATACAATAATAAAAAAAGAAAGAATAGTAACGGTTGTTAAAGATGGTGCCGGAGTCACAGCTGCCGCGGCACTCCTTGAAGCCGGGGATGGGCTCGGTGTTGACGCAGAGACCGTGCGCTCCCATGTTCACTCGGATCAGCCCCACCGTGTCATCGGGGGTCATGGCCGCGGGCACGCACGTACCTGCCGGGCGAAAATCGACTTTAACACCATACAATAGATATGCAAATACATATATACAGCGATACGATTCAAGGAAATTTCAAGGAATCTGGTTTTATATAAAAAGAGAGTGACATGTTTATTAACGGTTTAACTACAATAGAAGATACTTAACAAACCTAAAATTAATGAAATTACACGAAACGGAAAATAATATTGCGCAAATTGAAATAAGTGAAAAGGTAACAAAAAAGTGAGTCTGTGTAGCAGTATGAAATTGCAAAATTGACTGGATTCAGTAAAAAGTAATTTAAATTATTCTGATCCCGACACTAGTTCTAATAGACTAATATCAGATATAACATACTGAACTTGACTGGCTAACTTAGATATATTTAAAAAATACTCTCAAATGTATATTTTTATGAATGAAATATATATGGTAAACATTTTCTTGGAAAAAGTTTTAAATAGAATTGGGCTTCATGAAATGATGGCAAATGTTCAAAAAAATGCTCAAAAGCAATTTAATGGAGACTTGATAACTTACTCAACGGGCTTGGCTTCAGTTTGCAGACCTGACAACAAGTTTCGTTAACCAAGTCTTCTGGAGCGCAAGCTGTCACATCGGGACACGGCCTCTGTGCCGACGTCGTGAAGAATTCCTCGCCGTCGCGTTCGCATGAGTAGGTCGTACAGTTGTCCGCTGATTGCCACGTCTCGCCTGCAAACCGAGAAACTCTCAATAAATAACTATATCCAGGTAGCAATAGTGGCAAAGAGCAGCAGCCGTTTTGTACATACATACATACATAGCCGATGCTTTGGCTACTTTCTTCGGGATCAGAGAACAATGTATATGATGTTGTCCCTATGGACAACATCATATACATTGTTCTCTGATCCCGAAGAAAGTAGCTAAAGCATTTGCGTTGTGGAATTGAAAACAAAAAAGTTACAACAAAGACCCTGACCCGAGATAATGCAGAAATCGTGGTTTTATACATTGACCCTGAATGAATCAAACCCGGCCACTCGTCCATGTAGTTCGTGTAACAGTAATCACCGGATTTGCGTAGCCGATCGCCGTGTATGTGGTGGGACAGTGCAGTAGTAAACAGCCAGACCGCGTATTCGATCGTAGAGTGCGTAGCGGCACAGTAGAGCAGTACTTACCCGGCTTGGGTAGCTGATCGTTGACTATGCGGCGAGACGGCGCGGCAGTACTCACCCGGCTTGCGTAGCGGATGGTCGAGTATGTGGCGGGACGGTGCAGTAGTCAACACACGGACTGCGTAGCCGATAGTAGAGTGCGTAGCGGTACAATGTGCGGTACTCACCCGGCTTGCGTAGCGGATGGTCGAGTATGTGGCGGACGGCAGTAGTCAACACAATGACTGCGTAGCCGATAGTAGAGTGCGTAGCGGTACAATGTGCGGTACTCACCCGGCTTGCGTAGCGGATGGTCGAGTATGTGGCGGGACGGTGCAGTAGTCAACACACGGACTGCGTAGCCGATAGTAGAGTGCGTAGCGGTACAATGTGCGGTACCACCCGGCTTGCGTAGCGGATGGTCGAGTATGTGGCGGACGGTGCAGTAGTCAACACAATGACTGCGTAGCCGATAGTAGAGTGCGTAGCTGTACAATGCGGTACTCACCCGGCTTGCGTAGCGATGGTCGAGTATGGCGGGACGGTGCAGTAGTCAACACAATGGACTGCGTAGCCGATAGTAGAGTGCGTAGCTGTACAATGCGGTACTCACCCGGCTTGCGTAGCGGATGGTCGAGTATGTGGCGGGACGGTGCAGTAGTCAACACACGGACTGCGTAGCCGATAGTAGAGTGCGTAGCGGTACAATGTGCGGTACTCACCCGGCTTGCGTAGCGGATGGTCGAGTATGTGGCGGACGGCAGTAGTCAACACAATGACTGCGTAGCCGATAGCAGAGTGCGTAGCGGTACAATGTGCGGTACTCACCCGGCTTGCGTAGCGGATGGTCGAGTATGTGGCGGGACGGTGCAGTAGTCAACACACGGACTGCGTAGCCGATAGTAGAGTGCGTAGCGGTACAATGTGCGGTACTCACCCGGCTTGCGTAGCGGATGGTCGAGTATGTGGCGGGACGGTGCAGTAGTCAACACACGGACTGCGTAGCCGACAGTAGAGAGCGTAGCGGTGTACCCGCCTTGTGTAGCTGATGTTGGAGTATGCGGTGGGATAGTGGAGCAGTAACCATCATACCCAACACGTGGATCGTAGAGAGCGTAGCGGTACTGACCCGGCTTGCGCAGCTGGTCGTCCAGTACGCAGGCGTGCTGCAGGCAGCGGCCGCAGCAGCGGCCGGCGGGCGGCGGCTGCAGCGCCCAGCCGCGCGGGCAGCCGCGCGCGCAGCTCTCCGCGCTCTCCTTGTGCCGCAGCCGCCCGGACGCGTCGCGCGCGCACGTCACGTTCACGCACGGATCTGACGTTGTCCACGTTTGACCCTCCTGTTATTATAAACTACTGGTAGAAAATTATGAAATTTACAATGAACACTGTAATATAAATATCATGAAAAGGAAGAAACTAACATTATTAATTCAGTATCTGGTGAAATGATTCATAGATACTTACAAGTTTGGTATACGATATAGTTTTTAATTTTTAAAAACATTACTTACTCATAAATAAAAATTGTTAAAATAAAGTGTTAAAATTTAAAAGATAAATTGTACACTAAATAGTAATCGTAATATTTTTTGTTTCTTTATGAAAGTATTGGATGACAGAGCTTATATGTACGAGTATATATCGGGTAAGTTTTTGTATAATTTTATATATCGTAATAACCTGATATATTTCGTTTCCAACTCGACAAGCCACCGGCTCACGTTTGGGACAGCATTTTCCAGGCGTCTTCTCTTCTGAGTAAACGAATTGTTTCAGCATGGCTTCTTTCACTTCTGCGCATGTTTCGTTAGCGCTTTGAATTTGTAACTATGAAAAAAAAATACATGAGTCAGTAAAATATTTTATTTTTGCAACAAAATTCCTAAATGATTTTTTGATGTCAATATAAACAATGTACCCCAGAACAAACGCATGAGGAATACTCAAAATGTGATTTTGAATTATACATAAGCAATAGTTTCTATATTTTGGAATTGGCAGTCACTACTTTGACGGATAATGAAAACTCACAACTATAAGTTTTCAAGATGTTACTGAAAAAGTTTTACTGAATTTTTTGAACATTGTTTGCACAAAGAAATATATGAGGAAATTGGAAGTATTGAAGTGTCAAGGTCCGAGATGAGATCCTAATGGGACTCCAGAGTCATTCGGAGAAAATTTTTTATAAAACAAATTTCTTTACTGCAACATTTTGAGTTCGAAGTCCACCATTATAAGAGGGTCACCATGGATATCGAATGATTTAAATATTTTAACTAACAACATGAGATTTGTTTTAGTGCTTACTTCACTTTAGATGAAGCCAACTCTGTCCATAGCCTGTGAAGTGACGTCAAAATATTCACATAAATTGGACTTCCCATATCTGATTAACTAATAATGCTGTAAGAATATATACATATTATAAATAATGTGAAGTAAGTGTTAGGAGTTGATCTGATTTCCAAAGATTTTAGTAAACAAGTAGGAAAGGTACTCACGGTTCCGTTGAGGTCCACGCAGGTGTAGTTGGTGCAGAAGTCCGGCGAGGTCCACGCCTGGCCGATGGGGTGCAGCTCGCCCTCGCACACGCACGCCACGGGCTTGCACTTGCCGCAGCACTGCTCGCTCCTGTTTGTGGATGGTACGTACTCCCAGCCCTGGAAAATTAAATATAGTTAGTCTTACAACTAACGCAGATGAGCACAAGCTTCTTGAGAAAGTACCAATTGTCTAACAGGTTTTTACATGACCCAATCTAAAAGATCACCAAGCTTACTCTTAGCGACTTCTTCGACCACCCTAAGTGGCCTTTATACCCCTAAGCCACGATTATGTAGCCACCCAACTGCAACAAGGCGTCAAACTCTTTGATGGACTCGAAGGCCTCTTTTACCAACTATGTCAGATGGTCTTTTTCCATCTGACATAGTTGGTAAAAGAGCCTTGCCAACAAGTTTCCAATAGGTATTCTAATAAAATTTTCAAACTCAAACATGTACAAACTCATACATAAAATTCGCGAGTTGTATGACTTACCGGCTGACAGTCGTCGTCGCATCCTTGCACAGTGGTGACCTTCTGCAGTTTCCCGTCGTCTCCACGCGCACACTCGTACGACTCGCAGGCGTCAGTTGGAGAGCTCCAGTTATAGCCGACCTATCACAAAAGAACAAACATCATGAACCTCTCATTGTCAGTACGGGCAGATTTACTTACACAGTTAGATCTTTGTATACTACGAAAACAAATGAAATTGAATCGGAATCTGGTATAATTTATACTTTACCGGGTACACTTTTCCGGCGTCGATGCAGGCGACAGTCTCCACCAGAGGGCAGCATTTGCCTGCTTCCTTAGTTTTAATTACAACGAACTGGTTCATCAAGTCACTAATATCCGGGCACGTCTCGTTGAAACTTTGAATTTGTAGCTGTAATAAAATACACATCAGTTATATAGGTTGTACATTTGATTAGACTTATGTAGAGTTACGGAAACGCTTTTCCTCAAAGAGTAAGCTTATTATATCACTTATATTGGCTAATTATCAAATTCTACTAATTTATAACTGCGAATATCTTTCGGTATTTTTCGTGAAGTCAGTCCTTAATCTCCGATCTTCTCGTCTGTTTGAACAAAAACGACACTCACGGTTCCGTTGAGGTCCACGCAGGTGTAGTTGGTGCAGAAGTCCGGCGAGGTCCACGCCTGGCCGATGGGGTGCAGCTCGCCCTCGCACACGCACGCCACGGGCTTGCACTTGCCGCAGCACTGCTCGCTCCTGTTCGCGGGCGGCACGTACTCCCAGCCCTGGAAAACGAAATGAAAACATCAGCGACCTTCTCGTTACTCTATCATTCAATTACCTAAAAATATACAAGGTTTGCCGCTGAATTTCACTATTGTACCTTACGGCATAGTCAAAAATTTCATCAACACCACCTTGATGCTTGGCATTCCACCATAGTGCGTTTTTCTGCCACGCACTTGCACTTTATGGAATGTGCAGCCGTCTGCGGTTTTTCCGGACCGATGCGACTTAGGGACCTTCAGGAAAAGAACCTATACCTTTCTCAAAGGCCGGCAACGCATCTGCTATTCCTCCGGTATTGCAGATGTTCATGGGCGGCGGTAATCACTTACCATCACGTGTACCACCTGCTCGTTTGCCTCTCATTTCTATAAAAAAAGTAATATCGATGTGAGGTGACATTAAAGTTAACCACGATTTAGTCGTTGTATTCAATTTCAAAATGTATTTATATTTACTGTTGCTACGCCAACAAACATATCCGTCGTCAACATCGGCGTATATTGGTTGCGTAGCACCTATGTGCTTTTACCATAGCGCCGTTTTTGCTCACTTAATTTAAGCATTATTCCTTCTGAATAACGTAAGTATTTCTTTGGAATTGTAAAGTTATTAAATTTTTCCAATTAAAACTATCTTCCTAATTTTATAATACATCTTAAGCATCTTCTAACAAAGTATTCAGTTAATATAGGCACTTTTTAATGATACTTACCGGTTGACAGTCAACATCGCAGTTCTGAACCGTCGTAACCTTTTCCAATTTGTTGTCATCGGCTTGCACGCACTGATACGATTCGCACGCGTCACTTGGTGAAGTCCAGTTTTCTCCAACCTTTTAAGCATATTAATAATTAAGAAACACCATATTTTAATTAAAATTTTTATATTATTTTAATTAAAGTAAGCACACTTCAGAAAAATTATACTATTTTCAAGACGTATACTTTTTAAAGTTATGGAATTAGAACAATCTAGTTTAATTTTACCTGGTAAATTTTATCTTCGACGCGGCAAGCAATAGGTTCTACCTTCGGACAGCACTTGCCCGGAATCTTTTCTTCCGTCAGCACAAATTGCTTCTGCATCTTCTCAGATATTTTCGGGCAGGTCTCATTTGAGCTCTGGACTTGGAGCTAATTTGAAAACATATTCACCTTTAGCATTCTTACAACTTATCTTTTTAACCTTAGCTGTTACTTCAACCCAAAACTTCAATACATTGCCGATGATGCCGTAAGGCAAAGTCCGTTGGTTCAATTAAAGTACATACAAATTAATAAAGTAAATGTGTACAAGTGTGCAACAATGAATATTAATAACATGCAATTTCACCAAGAGAAAACAATCGAAAATATAAATTATATTAAAATTTTACTTATTATAAATTTTAAAAATTCGAAACTTTAAGTACTGAATTGTAATTAACTAAGTTGGATAGTAATCGAGATTATATAATGGAGTAGAATGGAAATGGAGACGAATCATAAAAGTATATCACAAGACAGCTTAGTTTAAGACCAATAGTCCAATACTCACGGTCCCGTTGTGATCCACGCATGTGTAATTAGTGCAGAAGTCTGTGGAGGTCCACGTCTCTCCTATCGGATGCAGCTTGCCGTCGGACACGCACGCCACCGGCTTGCACTTGCCGCAGCATTGCTTACTGTCCTCCTTTGCTGGCACGTACTCCCAACCCTTGAAGCAATCAGGTGTCAGTTTAGACATAGACGATGTGGAAAAGAACGACTTTATTTTAGAATATTTGTTTATACATAAAACATAACTGAAAATTATAACTGGAGATAATAATTAGATTGTTAAGCGCATGGATAGTTAAAAATTTAAAACAATTTAAATCAAAAGTGATTATAAATACATTAAAAAGAGAGCCTGGAATTATTGAGGCTTAATTACTTAGTAAGCCTTTCATATCGAAATACGGCAACTGCAAACTCAATGGTGTAACATCTGTTGTGAAACTTTAATCTAGCAAATAAATGTAATTTGTTTTATAATTTGTTTAGCGGTAGCATTAATTGTAGTGTAGTTATTAAAGTTGCATGTAAAAATCCTTTAGAGATGCAATATAAAAATGGAGAGAGAAAGAGTAGAAGGTTACTTACCGGTTGGCAATCTTTATCGCAATGTTGTATGGTGGTGACCTTATCAAGTTGATTGTCGCCAACGCTTACACATTGGTAGGACTCGCAAGGATTCTCCGTTGACGTCCAGTTCTCGCCGACCTTTTAAAAGATGCGTAGTGATGATTCAGTTAGATCAGTAGTTATATACACGGGAGGGTTTTTATTGTCATATCAATTAGTGTGCAGTAATTAACCATCTCTTTTATATTTTATATCTTCCATGTTTTATTCTTTGATTATTATTACATTCATGTACCAATTGGTGGTCCAGGAGTCGAAACTCCTACAGACAAAAATAATGTAAGACGACAGGTGGCGCGACCTGCATTATGTTGCGGGAAGAGGCCTATGTTTAGCAGTGGATGGAAAGATAATGATGAGTCGACCCTTAATAAATCAGAATCAATGAGAATAAATGTTCAAAATGTTATGCACAGATTTTAAATGGAAATGCTCAAAATTTCGTTTCTTGGAATTGTACGTACTTAGAAACTTATTTCAAATTGTTTGTCTAAGTTGTTATCAAAAACTTTTTTGAATCTTGAGACACAATTCTGGTGTTGTAAGAGTTTTAAAAGTAAAAGTATTTTTTATGAAACTCTTACAACACCAGAATAGTGTCTCTACAACACCAGAACAGTGTCTCCATCGCGGCCGCGGCTCCAGCACGAACTGCTCGCCGGACACGAGGGCGCGCTCTCACCTTGTACACGTTGTCTCCCTCGCGGCAGGCGACCTGCACGGGCCGCGGGCAGCACTCGAAGGGCACGGGCCGCGGCTCCAGCACGAACTGCTCGCCGGACACGAGGGCGCGCTCTCACCTTGTACACGTTGTCTCCCTCGCGGCGGGCGACCTGCACGGCCGCGGGCAGCACTCGAAGGGCACGGGCCGCGGGCAGCACTCGAAGGGCACGGGCCGCGGGCAGCACTCGAAGGGCACGGGCCGCGGCTCCAGCACGAACTGCTCGCCGGACACGAGGGCGCGCCTCACCTTGTACACGTTGTCTCCCTCGCGGCAGGCGACCTGCACGGCCGCGGGCAGCACCGAAGGGCACGGGCCGCGGGCAGCACTCGAAGGCACGGGCCGCGGGCAGCACCGAAGGGCACGGGCCGCGGCTCCAGCACGAACTGCTCGCCGGACACGAGGGCGCGCTCTCACCTTGTACACGTTGTCTCCCTCGCGGCGGGCGACCTGCACGGCCGCGGGCAGCACTCGAAGGGCACGGGCCGCGGCTCCAGCACAGACTGCTCGCCGGACACGAGGGCGCGCTCACCTTGTACACGTTGTCTCCCTCGCGGCGGGCGACCTGCACGGGCCGCGGGCAGCACTCGAAGGGCACGGGCCGCGGCTCCAGCACGAACTGCTCGCCGGACACGAGGCGCGCTCTCACCTTGTACACGTTGTCTCCCTCGCGGCAGGCGACCTGCACGGGCCGCGGGCAGCACTCGAAGGGCACGGGCCGCGGCTCCAGCACGAACTGCTCGCCGGACACGAGGGCGCGCTCTCACCTTGTACACGTTGTCTCCCTCGCGGCAGGCGACCTGCACGGGCCGCGGGCAGCACTCGAAGGGCACGGGCCGCGGCTCCAGCACGAACTGCTCGCCGGACACGACGGGCGCGCACTCCGCCACGGCGCACTGCACGGCCGCGCCGCCGCAGCGGCACGAGCGGCACGGCCCGTCCAGCCACACCGCGTCCAGCTGCCCGACGGTAATGGTTCGTCATGCTATTTATGCTTGTGAGGGGGGACTTAAGTACAATAGTTGTAGCTTAATTAAAACAGAGGAGACACGGTTCTGCACAAATTGCCATGGCCTGACGATGGATCGATCGATTGACAATCACATCCCATTGATGAAAAAAAAAACCATGCCACAGATGTTGATATTTGCTGATGTATCCGTCATTCCAGGTTATGGGTAAAACGTTGCAGACATGGAGACCACCTTAGTTGCTCATATTCGATACTTTGGCATCTTTAGTAGTCAGTGCAGTAGTTGAATATACATTTGACATGAGATGTTAAAATCCCTTACGCTTCGAATGGCTTAGGCTTAATACTTTTAAGACAATCGAATTCCTGAACTACCTGAAGAATTACCTGAAGAGGTTCATATGATTTTACAATAAAAAAAAAGCAGTCCTGTAAAGAATTATTACATTTTCAAACGCGTTCCCAATACTCACTTCTTTCAGAACAGTTTGAGGCACGGAGCGGGCTTTCTCACCTCCCTTTGGTGCTGCCTCCCATTTCAGAGTGGCCACACATTTGTCTTGTGGTAGTTCTGAAATTTTGATAACACTATATATTTAGATAAAAGAAACAGTTTTGGTGTCGATGAAACTTCTTAATATGGTTGATAATTGAATTCAAAATGAAAGTGTTCGAATTGATGTTCACGGATAAGTATTGTCTGTTGGTGGTAAACATACGTTTCGTGGTGTTTGTCTGGTACTGCTATCGCCGGTCTGCACAATTTTGATGTGAGATTTTTCGAGATTATCCTGCTATGTCTAGTTATTGTCAATTTTAATACTTTTTCTTAGTCGGCTTTTATTAGATCCATGGGAAGAGGGGGGATATATATTTTATCCTTAGAATCTTTGAATGTATAATATAAGAAATAGTCTTTGAATGTAAATAATAAAAGATGAAAAAAAATAATAAAAAATAATGTTTTTTTAAATTTCTTAAATTGCAATACAATCAAGCTTTCATTGTATTACGTTTTAAACTACTGAGCTCTAAACATTGGATGAATAAATGAATGAATGAATGATAACGCTTTTATGGTAAACCACAGACGATATGATTTAAACGATGGTTGTTTTAAATAATCTTTGTTCTTTACTCACCTTGTACACGTTGTCTCCCTCGCGGCAGGCGACCTGCACGGCCGCGGGCAGCACTCGAAGGGCACGGGCCGCGGCTCCAGCACGAACTGCTCGCCGGACACGAGGGCGCGCTCTCACCTTGTACACGTTGTCTCCCTCGCGGCAGGCGACCTGCACGGGCCGCGGGCAGCACTCGAAGGGCACGGGCCGCGGGCAGCACTCGAAGGGCACGGGCCGCGGGCAGCACTCGAAGGGCACGGGCCGCGGCTCCAGCACGAACTGCTCGCCGGACACGAGGGCGCGCTCTCACCTTGTACACGTTGTCTCCCTCGCGGCAGGCGACCTGCACGGCCGCGGCTCCAGCACGAACTGCTCGCCGGACACGAGGGCGCGCTCTCACCTTGTACACGTTGTCTCCCTCGCGGCAGGCGACCTGCACGGCCGCGGCTCCAGCACGAACTGCTCGCCGGACACGAGGGCGCGCTCACCTTGTACACGTTGTCTCCCTCGCGGCAGGCGACCTGCACGGCCGCGGCTCCAGCACGAACTGCTCGCCGGACACGAGGGCGCGCTCTCACCTTGTACACGTTGTCTCCCTCGCGGCAGGCGACCTGCACGGCCGCGGCTCCAGCACGAACTGCTCGCCGGACACGAGGGCGCGCTCTCACCTTGTACACGTTGTCTCCCTCGCGGCAGGCGACCTGCACGGGCCGCGGGCAGCACTCGAAGGGCACGGGCCGCGGCTCCAGCACGAACTGCTCGCCGGACACGAGGGCGCGCTCACCTTGTACACGTTGTCTCCCTCGCGGCAGGCGACCTGCACGGCCGCGGCTCCAGCACGAACTGCTCGCCGGACACGAGGGCGCGCTCTCACCTTGTACACGTTGTCTCCCTCGCGGCAGGCGACCTGCACGGCCGCGGCTCCAGCACGAACTGCTCGCCGGACACGAGGGCGCGCTCACCTTGTACACGTTGTCTCCCTCGCGGCAGGCGACCTGCACGGGCCGCGGGCAGCACTCGAAGGGCACGGGCCGCGGCTCCAGCACGAACTGCTCGCCGGACACGAGGGCGCGCTCTCACCTTGTACACGTTGTCTCCCTCGCGGCAGGCGACCTGCACGGCCGCGGCTCCAGCACGAACTGCTCGCCGGACACGAGGGCGCGCTCACCTTGTACACGTTGTCTCCCCGCGGCAGGCGACCTGCACGGCCGCGGCTCCAGCACGAACTGCTCGCCGGACACGAGGGCGCGCTCTCACCTTGTACACGTTGTCTCCCTCGCGGCAGGCGACCTGCACGGGCCGCGGGCAGCACTCGAAGGGCACGGGCCGCGGGCAGCACTCGAAGGGCACGGGCCGCGGGCAGCACTCGAAGGGCACGGGCCGCGGCTCCAGCACGAACTGCCTGCCGGACACGAGGGCGCGCTCACCTTGTACACGTTGTCTCCTCGCGGCGGGCGACCTGCACGGCCGCGGCTCCAGCACGAACTGCTCGCCGGACACGAGGGCGCGCTCACCTTGTACACGTTGTCTCCCCGCGGCAGGCGACCTGCACGGCCGCGGCCCAGCACGAACTGCCTGCCGGACACGAGGGCGCGCTCACCTTGTACACGTTGTCTCCTCGCGGCAGGCGACCTGCACGGCCGCGGGCAGCACTGAAGGGCACGGGCCGCGGCTCCAGCACGAACTGCTCGCCGGACACGAGGGCGCGCTCTCACCTTGTACACGTTGTCTCCTCGCGGCAGGCGACCTGCACGGCCGCGGGCAGCACTGAAGGGCACGGGCCGCGGCTCCAGCACGAACTGCTCGCCGGACACGAGGGCGCGCTCTCACCTTGTACACGTTGTCTCCTCGCGGCAGGCGACCTGCACGGCCGCGGCTCCAGCACGAACTGCTCGCCGGACACGAGGCGCGCTCTCACCTTGTACACGTTGTCTCCTCGCGGCAGGCGACCTGCACGGCCGCGGCTCCAGCACGAACTGCTCGCCGGACACGAGGGCGCGCTCTCACCTTGTACACGTTGTCTCCTCGCGGCAGGCGACCTGCACGGCCGCGGCTCCAGCACGAACTGCTCGCCGGACACGAGGGCGCGCTCTCACCTTGTACACGTTGTCTCCTCGCGGCAGGCGACCTGCACGGCCGCGGCTCCAGCACGAACTGCTCGCCGGACACGAGGGCGCGCTCTCACCTTGTACACGTTGTCTCCTCGCGGCAGGCGACCTGCACGGCCGCGGGCAGCACTCGAAGGGCACGGGCCGCGGCTCCAGCACGAACTGCTCGCCGGACACGAGGGCGCGCTCTCACCTTGTACACGTTGTCTCCTCGCGGCAGGCGACCTGCACGGCCGCGGGCAGCACTCGAAGGGCACGGGCCGCGGGCAGCACTCGAAGGGCACGGGCCGCGGCTCCAGCACGAACTGCTCGCCGGACACGAGGGCGCGCTCTCACCTTGTACACGTTGTCTCCTCGCGGCAGGCGACCTGCACGGCCGCGGGCAGCACTCGAAGGGCACGGGCCGCGGCTCCAGCACGAACTGCTCGCCGGACACGAGGGCGCGCTCTCACCTTGTACACGTTGTCTCCTCGCGGCAGGCGACCTGCACGGCCGCGGGCAGCACTCGAAGGGCACGGGCCGCGGGCAGCACTCGAAGGGCACGGGCCGCGGCTCCAGCACGAACTGCTCGCCGGACACGAGGGCGCGCTCTCACCTTGTACACGTTGTCTCCTCGCGGCAGGCGACCTGCACGGCCGCGGGCAGCACTCGAAGGGCACGGGCCGCGGGCAGCACTCGAAGGGCACGGGCCGCGGCTCCAGCACGAACTGCTCGCCGGACACGAGGGCGCGCTCTCACCTTGTACACGTTGTCTCCTCGCGGCAGGCGACCTGCACGGCCGCGGCTCCAGCACGAACTGCTCGCCGGACACGAGGGCGCGCTCTCACCTTGTACACGTTGTCCCGAAAATATCTTCGGTGGAAGGTGGGTCGAAGGGACTTAATTGTCTAGACTCGACCTCTGTCTACCCCTGTATTGGGAATTGCGTGAAGATATTTATATTTATGTGTTATGTTATAAATTATATATAAGTTAGTTACAAACCAATCATAATTTCTTAAGTGAGTGCGTGCGTGCGTTCTTAATATGGTTGATAATTGAATTCAAAATGAAAGTGTTCGAACTGATGTTCACGGATAAGTATTGTCTGTTGGTGGTAAACATACGTTTCGTGGTGTTTGTCTGGTACTGCTATCGCCGGTCTGCACAATTTTGATGTGAGATTTTTCGAGATTATCCTGCTATGTCTAGTTATTGTCAATTTTAATACTTTTTCTTAGTCGGCTTTTATTAGATCCATGGGAAGAGGGGGATATATATTTTATCCTTAGAATCTTTGAATGTATAATATAAGAAATAGTCTTTGAATGTAAATAATAAAAGATGAAAAAAAAACCATGCCACAGATGTTGATATTTGCTGATGTATCCGTCATTCCAGGTTATGGGTAAAACGTTGCAGACATGGAGACCACCTTAGTTGCTCATATTCGATACTTTGGCATCTTTAGTAGTCAGTGCAGTAGTTGAATATACATTTGACATGAGATGTTAAAATTCCTTACGCTTCGAATGGCTTAGGCTTAATACTTTTAAGACAATCGAATTCCTGAACTACCTGAAGAATTACCTGAAGAGGTTCATATGATTTTACAATAAAAAAAAAGCAGTCCTGTAAAGAATTATTACATTTTCAAACGCGTTCCCAATACTCACTTCTTTCAGAACAGTTTGAGGCACGGAGCGGGCTTTCTCACCTCCCTTTGGTGCTGCCTCCCATTTCAGAGTGGCCACACATTTGTCTTGTGGTAGTTCTGAAATTTTGATAACACTATATATTTAGATAAAAGAAACAGTTTTGGTGTCGATGAAACTTCTTAATATGGTTTATAATTGAATTCAAAATGAAAGTGTTCGAATTGATGTTCACGGATAAGTATTGTCTGTTGGTGGTAAACATACGTTTCGTGGTGTTTGTCTGGTACTGCTATCGCCGGTCTGCACAATTTTGATGTGAGATTTTTCGAGATTATCCTGCTATGTCTAGTTATTGTCAATTTTAATACTTTTTCTTAGTCGGCTTTTATTAGATCCATGGGAAGAGGGGGGATATATATTTTATCCTTAGAATCTTTGAATGTATAATATAAGAAATAGTCTTTGAATGTAAATAATAAAAGATGAAAAAAAATAATAAAAAATAATGTTTTTTTAAATTTCTTAAATTGCAATACAATCAAGCTTTCATTGTATTACGTTTTAAACTACTGAGCTCTAAACATTGGATGAATAAATGAATGAATGAATGATAACGCTTTTATGGTAAACCACAGACGATATGATTTAAACGATGGTTGTTTTAAATAATCTTTGTTCTTTACTCACCGCACTTGTACTCCGGACAACACTTGCCAGTAGCGTTATTGATCTTCAGAGTTTCGAACTCCGGGCAGTCCGGTGGTCTCGGACACTTGTCCGTCTTGCACAGCAACTGAGCTCGGGGACAGCAACCGCTGTTGTCAATGATGCGTTCCATTCCTGGCTCCATTATCTCTACTTCACTGTCGGATGGTATCTCTTCGCATTCGCTCGCCGGTTTGCACTCTGCATGACAAGAATTCCATTTTCAGTAACCAAATTGTTTTTATATTTACTAAAAGCTGCAATAATCGTCCAGCTATATTTCCCCATTATATGGTGCCAAAAATGCTGACTGCATTTCCATGTTGAATGAGTTTCCTTTTAGATATTCATCAAAGTTAAATTTTTAAGTTAAAGTTTATTTTTAAATTTAAAATACTATAAAATACTGTTAATAACTATGATGAACATATAAAAGGCTTGTAACATTAAAATAAATAAATTGTAGGTGGCTAAGGATTGAAAATTCGTAATGAAAAAGTCAAATCATTATGAAAAATTTGAAGTAAGTTAATTTCTTACCACAAGAGAACTCCTTACAGCCACTGGGAGTATTCTTCTGTTTCAGTACTTGTCCATATCCACATTCCATCTTTTTCGGTTCCTCGCAATGCTTCTCCACAGGTTTGGGGACTAAAAGAGACATACATAGTAATTAAATAAGTTTTGCCATACTTCTACATCAAAAAGAAGTTTTATGTGTTATGTTATAAATTATATATAAGTTAGTTACAAACCAATCATAATTTCTTAAGTGAGTGCGTGTGTGCGTTTTTTAAGTTCGTATGTAATGAATTCCGATAAATTGTACCAAAAATCCATCCGTCCAGGACATAGTACCAACACCGCACTTATTAAGACGACCGGTGATATTGGAAAAGCAACGGATCAGCAGAAACTAAACGCTATTGACGCTCAAGTGGTCATTGGTTATAGATACATACACGTATGTGTGTATACACATATTGGCCTGTTAAAGTCCACTGCAGGACGTAGGCCTCTCCCGTAGGGAGGATTTGCCATAATCGCCACTCTTCGCAAGCGGATTGGCGATCGCAGTACCAGTTTACTCACACCTCAGACGCTGTTGCCCATCTTGGGTCTGATAATTTTGGTCTGATATTTTTAGAGAAGATTATCCCGCCATCTATCGGTTACCATAACGATATTCAAGGCTGTTTCCCTTAGTCGTCTCTTACGACATCCACGGGAAGAAAGGGAGTGGCAATATTCTTACGCCGTTACCACACGGACAGTTGGTTATAGATATCTGTGAAGAAATACTTTTAATCAACAAAGAAGAGAGAAGTAAGTGACAAGTTCGCCTTCTTACCGCACATGTAGTCCGGACAGCAGCCGCCGGGCGCGGCGGGCTTGGTGACGAGGTCCTCGCGCTCGTCGCACACGGGCGCCGTGCACGTGCGCTGCACGCACGACACGTGCGCCGAGTTCGAATCCGGCACCTTGCTGCACGTGCATTTCGTGCACGCGTCCTCCTGTCGCGCCAGGACATGGGCGAATTAATAACAGATCGGACGTGTCAAAGGGGACGAGGAGAGAGGAGAAAGAGAACTGGCAATCGGAGTACCAGACACTTGCTGCAGCTTTCAGCGACGTACGCTGCTGCTCGTCATCGGTCTTTTAAATTTTGGTATTTTTCGAGATGGTTATTCCGCCATCTTTCGGTAGACAATGTTTAAGTTAAATTTTTCAATGTTTATGTACAAGTCAATCTTAGTCTTTATTCTTAATCTTCTCTTAGTCTTCTCCCTTAGTCGCCTCTTATGACACCCACGGGAAGTTGGGGGGTGGTATATTCTTACGATATAACTACACGGTAAATTGTAATATAAAAAACTAGTAACGCTAAGTCACGATAGCCGAGTGGTTGGGTGATCGTAGTTCGAGTCAAAAGACCCGAGTTCGATCCCCGATGCTCATTATTACGAGCCTACGGGGTTCCAAAACTTATGTACGATTTATATTGGCTTGGACATAGAGACGGGGGACTCACTTCCTGTGACGTTGTCCCAAAAATGTCTTCAATAGAAGGTGGGTCGAAAGGACTTAATTGTCAAGTTTAGTCTGGACTATTGTTAAACATTAACTGCCCACAAGACGCAGCAACGACCTGCATAATTTTGCAGGTAGTCTATGGACTACCTACATCTATGGATGCAGATGGCACAGAACCATTCTATCTAACAATCTTTTGGGGGAGGCCTATGTTTAGGCATTGGACTTTTAATAGGCTGTTATGACGATGAACATCGGTTTATTTTGCTTAACGCTGGGAAATCATAAATTGGATAGAAATAAACTTCTATTTACTTACTTGCCACTCGTCACCAGCGTAATGTTCCTTATTGGCGTCACATGGGAAACATTTTGTCGGCTCGATGCAGGTGTTGTTGATTCGGACCTACGAAGCGATTTATTAAGTCGTGTTTTATTTAGGTTTTTTTAAACAAACTGTTTATAATTCTCGACGTTTTTATTTGAATTGTTTTATTTCAGATGTGCAGTGTTCACGTAAATATAAGAAATCATTAAATTACTATGTTTTTACTCAGGGTAAATATTATCAGTATATTAGCATGATAATAACGTGACACAAGCACTAATTGGTTCTTATGATGTCAGGATAGTCGAGTGGTTGGGTGAACGGAATTAGAGTCGAGATACTCGAGTTTGATCCCCAGGTGGTAGGCGTGTACAAATATTTTTTTTTTCAAAAACAATTATGTACGATTTATATCGTTGGTTTGGATATAAACACAGCAGCGGGCTCAGCACCTCTCATGTTTTCCATAAAATTGTTTCGGTGGAAGCTGGGTCGAAAGGAGCTCTGTCAATCCCTCTGCTCTGTGAATTGGGAATGGCGTATAGATATTTTTTTCCAGAACCAAGTGTCTATTCATAGTAATTTCTGCTAAGTGAAGATGAAACAAGCGATAATTTCCTTTCGTTTTATATGAAATAAGTTCCAAAACTCTGCAGAACCCACCTTGCCTTCAGGACAGAAGCATCCTTCAACCGGAAGTTTGTCGCATTTAGAAGGGTTCTTCTCGAGTTCGTCGTAGTTTTCGCAAGTCCTTTCGCAGTCGACACACTTCCGGTAAACGAATGGGCTTTCGCTGTAAATAAAGAAAAATCATATAAAAAATTTAAATAGACCTCAAACATTGTAAAACAAATTTGTATATATATATATATATATATATATATATATATATATATATATATATATATATATATATATATATATATATATATATATATATATATATATATATATATATATATATATATATATATATATATATATATATATATATATATATATATATATATATATATATATAGCTTGATTCTCAGACTCCTACCAATGAGTTTACAAAACTTACGTACCTATTTACATCGCTGGCTTGACAGACTCACCACCTGTCACGTGGTCCCAAAAACTGTTTCCGTGAAGCGTGAGTCGAGAGGACTTAATTGTCTAGACTGTCTACCCCGGTATTGGGAATGGCTTAATGTTATTGCTTTATATATTGGGAAGGGGGGTTCACGACTTGCAACACTCACCAAGGGTACGGGCAGCGGTCGCCGCGCCAGTCCAGACAGACGCCCTGCCGCCGGCACTCGTCCGCGTACTGCTGCAGCGAGGCGCACGCGTCCGTCGTGTTGAACGCGCACAGCTCCTCCGCGCACATCTCTACGTGCGTCTCGGGATCCTCCAGAGCGTGGCACTGCGGTCGCAAACGGAACCAACCGAAATGTTTTTTTTTATTATTATTTTAAGTCACGATAGCCGAGTGCTTGGGTGGTCGGAACTACGAGTCAAGAGAGTTCGACCCCAGATGGCAGGCCCGCACCGATGGGTTTTTCTAAAAACTTATGTACGAATTATATCGTTGGCTTGGTCGCAGAGGCGGCGACGGGTTCATCACCACCAACGTACCACTAAGTACCACCGACGCCCACGAACATCCGAATTAATTTTTAAACGAATTTACATAAAAAATATTCATCATAAAAAAATCACGACACAGTATTATGTAATTTCACTAAACTAGGGATTCGGCTATGTTATTTAAAAAAAATACAATTTCAATACGAATATTATAAACAAGCAACCAAAAAAAATCTATTCAATATCTTAAACACCTTTAAATACACGATTCCAATTTCTATTTCAAAGATTTTATTTTTTTTTTATAGGAAAAGGGAGGCAAACTAGCAGGTGGCTCACGTGATGGTAAGTGATTACCGCCGCCCATGAACACCCGCAATACCAGAGGCCTCCTCCCCAATAATTGGGGGAGAAGGGTGTGTGGGTGGGTTACCTGCACTCACCAGACGAAACGCAGAGGTTTGTTAGAGAGAGAGTTACTTGACGCCGGTATTGTGAGGTCATGGTACTCCGGTCGAGCCGGCCCATTCATGCAACAACAAAAGCTGATGCGTGGCTGCACCACTGTTAAAAGTACACTTTAAGTCATCAACAACCAATCAAACACCAACCGGGCCGAACTTGGTGAGGTCGCGCAGCGCGAGGCAGGGGTCGCGCGCGGGCGGCGGCGGCTCGCAGCCGCGCTCGGGCGGCCGCTCGCCGCACATCAGCAGCAGCGGCTCGCGCAGCCGGCCCAGCGTCGTCTGCTCCGCCCGCCAGCTCTGCCCGTACTGACGGCCCACAAATTATCTTGTTGACAGCTAGCAATTATGGACTGCTCGAAATAGAAACTCAACTATGAAATTTTTTTTTTTGATTCGCAGGCGATATCTTTAATATGACAAGAGTATGATTTTATTGATTTAAAACATATGAGTTATGGTGAACTATTTGGGTTATTAAATTAATGGGAAAAAATGTTTATAATTCCAACTGACGCCGCCTGAATCGAACCCGCGACCTTAGCCGTACCGTGGGCTCGAATACCACCCGTGTCAGTTGAAATTTTAAACATTTTTCTCTTTAATTTTAAAAGAGTATGCGGCGTAAGAATATATCATCTCCTTTCTTCCTATGTGACACCCATGGGAAAAAACTAACAATCACACGGTGGCTAGAAGGCATACACGCCACGATACGGCGAAGGTCGAGGGTTCGTACCCCGCGTGTGTAGGAGAACCATTAGTGTGATGAATCTGAATATTCGTACTTGACTGATGGATGTTTAATATGCATATGTACACAAGTACATTGTAGTGTTAGCTTTGAAACTAAGACGGCGACAGCCTCACCAAATGTCACGTTGTCTTGGGAACCGGTGAAAAGTTGGTAAACGACGTAATTGTCCAGACCTCTGCCTACTCCAGTATGGGAAATCGGGATTGAAAAATGACCAAAAATCGTAGAAAATTACACAATAATCCATACCAATTCAAAGTCGTCAGTAGCGGTGCCGTTACTTGTGTAGAGTTGCTCCTGGTAGCCCATGCACACACCGCACAGTCCCTCCGTCTGGTTCGCGTATAGGAAGGACGGAACCTTCACTTCGAACTCCATTTTAGCAACCAGAACCACCAGCTGATTTGACAACAAACAAACAGTAATTAGTTTATAAATAATAGTTTCATTTACAATGTTTTTTTTGGTAATCATTCCATTCATTCGTTCATTTTAATAAGCAAAGCATTACAATAAATAACAAATAATTCACCTAGAAAGGTTCGAACCTCGCTAAGTAAATATAAAAATATGATGACTTTGAAAGTTTAATCAAGCCATGTTAGTTAATAAAAAAATATCTGTGTATGTATAAAAATTCTGTTGGCTTGAACACTAAGACGGCGATGGGATCACCACCCGTCACGATGTCACAAAATATGTTTTGGTTAAAAGTCGGTCGAAAGGACTAAATTGTCTAGACCAGTGTGTTTTTTTATGGAATAGGGAGGCAAACGGAGGCAAACGAGCAGGTGGCTCACGTGATGGTAAGTGATTACCGCCGCTCATGAACACCCGCAATACAGGAGGAATAGCAGATGCGTTGCCGGCTATTGAGAAAGGTGTAGGTTCGTTTCTTGAAGGTCCCTAAGTCGCATCGGTCCGGAAAAGCCGCTGACAGTACATTTCATAAAGTGCAAGTGCGTGGCAGAAAATTCCGCGGAAAACGCACTGTGGTGGAATGCCAAGCATCAAGCTGGTGTTGATGGAATTTTTGACTATGCCGTAAGGTACGATGGTGAAATTTAGGGGCTGGGAATAATCAGTAATAATTAATCAGTAATGGAATAACCAGTGTTCAGATATTCGTAAAGACATAAAAAAAATAATCTCTGAAAATAGGCAAAAAGAACTTGTTAGTATTCAAACACAGAAAAGGGAGGACACAAGGGAGAGATTGTTGAGCAAGTTTTCAGCAAGTCAGGAACGGACTCGAAGGACCAACTTCTAGGATTATGATTTATATTAAAACTTAAGTAACAATTGTAGTAATGTTTATCAACACCAATTGTTATTATGACATCATGTTTTAAACAAAAATTAGTCTGTTTTATTAGTTTTTTTTAATACAATTATACACACCTCTACATGTATATCCGGTAACCGCACAGTGACGTCTTGTCCGCTGTTCTTTGTTATTTCCACCCAATCGGTCTTCACCGGGTACTTGAACACTGGCTCACCGTTCAGAGAAGTGCGGATCTGTAAAGCAAATTCTTTTGTTTAATGTCTATGATTCTCTATGATAACAATTTCTATTCGTGTAGTTAATGTTAAAGGTATACGTGGAAACGTTGTTATAAATAATTGGAGTATAAGTTGGGTGGATATTCATCTGCTTACCGTATTTGAAACAGTTTCCTTAGACATCCTAATCACGTTATTTTCATACATTAGATGTACTTTCTTCGTGCATACAACTTCATTGTTTTCATCGCACGGTCCGATTGTAGAATAAACCTGGAAATTTAGAAGATATTAATCATGGTTACCTTTAAACCATTCTCAATACAATTAAGACAATTAATTCCTTTCGAACCACCTTCCACCGAAGACATTTTTTTGGAAAACGTGACATGTGGTGCGCCGTCTTTATGTCTAAGCCAACGATATACATCGTACATAATATTTTGAAAAAAAAAAAAAAAAAACCTATTGGTACGCGCCTTGTGGATCGAACTCGGGTCTCTCGACTCGAACCCAACTATTCGGCTGTCGTGACTTAGAACTGCAACCGATCGAGAAGGTCCTTAAGTCAATGGACGGACATAACTCAGGAGAGATCTTTCTGGAATTTCGTGGGAGGTTTGTGTTTAGCAATGGACTTTTGGTAGGTTGTGGAGAAGAAGTAGCCAGTAGCCGTTATAATCGAAACGATATATTTTTCTACATTATTTCCCTGCCCTCTTTTATACATTACCTGATATTTATGGTGTCCGGTTGCGTTTCTGTCTCTCGATGTCAGGTAAGTACAGTTGCCGAGGAACGGCAGATCGTCGCCTTCAAACGTTATGTACTTAGCAGGTGTACCCAAGCCGTGACATGTACCTGTTAAGTTAAAAATATATATACATAGATTCATACATAGATAGTTAAAAACGGCTAAACTCGCGTTATAATATCGCACAGAAGCGTGAGGCGGGAGCGAGCGCGAAACTCATTCCACTCACCCTGATGAAGGAACTCCGGATAGGTCCGAAACTAATCGGTACCAACACCGATTATTATAACGTGAGTTTAGCCGTTTTTAACTATTTGATTGATAATCTCGCACGAAAGTTTTAATAATTTAATACGTAGATGGGGAAAACGACACATATTAGTGGTTCGTTGCTGCAATCTAGTGATTGATTTTATTTTGTAAGTCTTAGCTATAATAACTCTCTGGTAAATGTATTGTATTGTGGCAATAAATAAATCTACTTTCTTTCTTTTTCTGTTTCTTCTATAAATTCTGCTGATTCTAAAATAAGTAGCTTAAGCACTTGTTAAGGAATCAGAAACAACGTAAGTACTACAGAAATCTAGAAATGTTTCGCTAATGTTTAAAGAAATAAACGGCATTTTAAATAATTTGCAATGCACGATTAATACACTAAACAAATACGGCAGTCAGATGAGAAGTAAAGCTGGTGACAGATGAGAGTGGTGCTCACAGTCGACGCCACGAGACAGTATGTTCTGATGAGAAGTAAAGCTGGTGACAGATGAGAGTGGTGCTCACAGTCGACGCCACGAGACAGTATGTTCTGATGAGAAGTAAAGCTGGTGATAGATGAGAGTGGTGCTCACAGTCGAGGCCACGAGACAGTATGTTCAGATGCGAAGTTAAGCTGGTGACAGATGAGAGTGGTGCTCACAGTCGAGGCCACGAGACAGTATGTTCAGATGCGAAGTTAAGCTGGTGACAGATGAGAGTGGTGCTCACAGTCGAGGCCACGAGACAGGATGATCAGATGTCAAGTTAAGCTGGTGACAGATGAGAGTGGTGCTCACAGTCGAGGCCACGAGACAGTATGTTCAGATGCGAAGTTAAGCTGGTGACAGATGAGGTGGTGCTCACAGTCGAGGCCACGAGACAGTATGTACTGATGAGAAGTAAAGCTGGTGACAGATGAGAGTGGTGCTCACAGTCGAGGCCACGAGACAGTATGTTCTGATGAGAAGTAAAGCTGGTGACAGATGAGAGTGGTGCTCACAGTCGAGGCCACGAGACAGTATGATCAGATGTCAAGTTAAGCTGGTGACAGATGAGAGTGGTGCTCACAGTCGAGGCCACGAGACAGTATGTTCAGATGCGAAGTTGTTGGTGACAGATGAGAGTGGTGCCTACAGTCGAGGCCACGAGACAGGATGATCAGATGTCAAGTTAAGCTGGTGACAGATGAGAGTGGTGCCTACAGTCGAGGCCACGAGACAGTATATTCTGATGAGAAGTTGTTGGTGACAGATGAGAGTGGTGCTCACAGTCGAGGCCACGAGACAGTATGTTCAGATGCGAAGTTAAGCTGGTGACAGATGAGAGTGGTGCTCACAGTCGAGGCCACGAGACAGGATGATCAGATGTCAAGTTAAGCTGGTGACAGATGAGAGTGGTGCTCACAGTCGAGGCAGTCGGCGGGGGCGACGCACTGGTCGCCCTTGCGCAGACGGCCCTCGGGGCAGTAGCAGCCGGGGAAGCACTGGCCGTCCTCCAGCGGGCAGCCGCGCGCCGCGCCCGCCGCGCCCGCCGCGCACGTCGGCTCGCAGCGCCGCCGGTAGCAGTCGTAGTGCACCAGCGGCGCCGGGCAGTCGGTCGCTGCACGCACACAAGAAACCCTCAGCAATAGACAAGAATGTCTTCACGCCGCTCTTCAAGACAAAAAGTCCCTTTTCGTCTTCGTCAAGGACATGATCCAAGCTAATGATATAAATCGGTCGTATATTTTAAAAAAACCAAAACGACGAAGTTTGTGATTGTTCAAATGTCATTAAAACCAGATTAATTAATTTATAAAATAACTAAATAAATATCTCTAAATAAATATCAATACAGGGGTAGACAAAGGTCTAGTCTAGACAATTAAGTCCCTTCGACCCACCTTCCACCGAAGATATTTTCGGGACAACGTGACAGGTTGAGAGTCCGTCTCCGTCTTTATGTCCAAGCCAATAATACAATTCGTACGAAGTTTTTGAAAAACCCATTGGTACGAGCCTGCCACCTGGGGATCGAACTCGGGTCTCTTGACTCGAAATTCCGACTACCCAACCACTCGGCTATCGTGACTTTCATTTATAAATTGATGTAAATAACATACATTACGTCCATCATTATCAACCATTGTCATTTGTTTAATCTCCGCCATTTCGTAATAAGGTTCATCTAATTTTAAGAAACAGGCGAAAAAAACTACGTAGGTACCACATACATAGTTTTCTTTCTTTGTTTCTCCTAATCAAAAAGTTAAAAGAGAATTCTTTATAAAATTTTTCTGCAATGGAATTACAATATTGAACGTAAAATTTATAGGAAAAGGAATTTCGACTTCACATGACGACATGACGTGAAGGCATATAGCATTTATCTTAACAAGTTTGAACCCTACACAATCACGAATATCTCTATTTTAGTAACAGTTTCTAGTGTTGTATTTTCTTAATTACATATCGTAATAGAAATATTGGTTTTTCTTTATAAACCTTCTTTATAGTCCTATAGGAAAAAGTTTTATTAACATTTTAGGTATCAACAGAATTCTTTGTAACTTGTGAGTACTGTAATCGTTCAAACTCTATCTAGAAGTCTAGAAGTATGATATAATATACAGAATATAGTTATATATTCCCCAGTAGGTTTCGAAGTCGGAACTTGAGTTTCGATGGTCACTACCAACTAAGCTATCGGGTCTTTTGTTTATAATCAGCCGTATGCTAATTAATTTCTTTAAAGACAATCTTCAGTATACAGTTTATGGAAATTTCAAAGTATTTCAATTCAAAATAGCACAACTACTTACGACAATCCATTTGCATTCGCCAGCCGCCAACATCGACGTCTTTATCAGCGGCCAAGCACTCGGCCACCAGTTGTTCCACGAACATGCACCTGCACTCCTCCGCCGTTCGCTTCGTACCGTTCACCACTTGCTCAGCGCACTCGCAAATCTTCTCCAGACAAATGCCACGCCATTTGTCCAGGTTAAGAACTTTAGCGCATTGTGATAAAGGTTCCTTCCTGTGAAGAGAAAAAAGTGGTTAGGTGATCTGAATTCGAGCCAAGAGGCCGGAGTTCGATCCCCAGGAGGCAGATTCGTATCATTGGTTCTTTCAGAAACGATTAATATCATTCTCTTGGACATAAAAACGGCGTCAGCCTCACAACCTGTCTCGTTATCCCAAAAAATGTCTTCGGTGAAAGGTGAGTAGAAATGGCTTTATATTCTATAACTCTGTCTATTCCTGTATTGGAAATTCGGCGATCTCCGTGGACGGCGTGGCGTAAACACTGATTTTGAAACTGTCGCCATCTTGAGGTCCCGGGTTCGATTCCCGGTCGGATCAATGTAGAAAAACTACTTTTTACCCGTCGACAAAAAGAGAACCTACATAAGTTGGTTGTGGTAGATAAGGTCGAAGGGAAAGGATTATTCGGCTGATGGCCAATTTAATTAAATATTAGATCTAGCGCTGGCAATAGACTGACTTCTGCATGATCTGCAGGCTCCGTAAACGATAGATGAATAGATACTCACATTACAACATTGCACATATCCCAGCATTTCTTCTGCTCTTTTGGTGGTATTACTTTAGGCTGGCAGGTGTCAGGTTCGAGGCCAGGCTTAGCCCAAGCTCGTCCAAACTGGTCAATGCTGGTCGCCAGTCGGCCATTTGGTAGCTGACGGTCGTTGCTTGCGTCACCATCGTAAGCGCCGCAAAGACCGTCTACGTGGCCCATGTGAGTTTTAAGAACCTATAATGGAAATTTAAGATTACTTTCTGTATCTCCGTGGACGAGTTGCGTATATACCAGTTTCCATGGTGTACTCAAGTCTGGTCTCTAAGATCTGAGGTCGATGGTACGATTCCGGTTCGTTTCAATGAAGAAAACCACTTTTTGCGTTTGTGGTACCTTCGTTGGACCAGTTTAATGCAAGTAATATACACTTATTTACGAACAAATTATGGAAATCAATCAAAACTTACTCCAACTTTAACATCACCGTCTGTTGTGTAAAGAACAGTGAAGTTGTATTTTCGAGATTTTATAGAAACGCCATTTCCAAGCCGGTCGACGTCGAAGCTGTTCTTCTGGAAGCAAATCTTGCTCGTCTGCTCCACCGTGTACTCGTAGTTGTTGTACTCAATCATGAGATTTGGTTTCACGAGGATCAGCTGATCGTCCTGGTGTACCATCAGCTCGTTCACGCACACCTCTGAGCGGCACTTCTTGAGCACTGTTAAGTGAAGGAGCGTTGGATGAACGAGTTTTATATATGAATCTAAGTCGCATTTGTGAATTGCCAAGAGTGGAACAATTTTAATTTGCTTATTCAATTTCTTAAAGATAGAATAGGACTTGTTGACTAGACTGAATAACGAAATGTTAAATAAAAAGTAGAAGTTGTTAAATAATAAGAGGAGATTCGAGATTATAATAAAATGAGATTACACATGGTTACCATCTGTACTTGAATAGGCTAATGTATCAATTACATATACATGTAAAATTTGTGTCCACTTCTACATATAAAATACTGCTTCGGAGAAGTTTCAAATCTGGTTTAGGTTCGAAAGACAGCGCGTTAGCGACTTGAAAACGAGTTGGTTGTTAGTATGTGGTATTGTTTTGTTGATGTTAAGTACATTATCTATGATATATATCAATTTGACGATATAAATCTTACCCAGCACAGTCCAAGAGTCGAAGAGGTTCTCCCTGGCGAGTATGTGGTAGCAGACATCGTATTTGTATTCGGAACCGTCGAAGGTAGTAAACGTGCGTCCGGTCATATTGCAGTACACAGGTCGCTCAATAGGCGGTACGCATACATACCTGCAGAGGAACATACACCGCGTATAGTAGTAAAGTAGCAAAGTAAACTAAAGAAAAATAAAATTTCCCAGGCGGTGTATTATAAAAATTGTGAGTCACACACAGTAGTAAGACCAAGGAAGAAAGTCGAATATTGGATAGAGATTAGAGCACGAGAACGATTGCAAAGTTACTCCAGTGCTGGTTGACAGAAATCATCAAAATAATACTATGATAGTCTCGGTCTAGCTTGAACCCTTTTCATCAATCAAAGTTAGCTCATTTGAAGTAGTAAGGTCACGATAGCCGAGGATCTCTTAACCAGGGTGATCAGCAATCAAGTCAATAGACCAAAGTTCGATCCACGGACTCGTACCGATGTGTTTTTTTTAAACCTATGTACATAAAGGCGGCGACGGGCTCACCACCTGTTGTTGTCCTAAAAATGTCTTCGGCGGAAGGTGAGTCTTTTAGTTTTGGTCTAGACCCCTGTCTATCCCCGCATTAGGAATGGCGTGTAGCTGTAGATATTATTTTTAAGTAACAATCTTCATAGGTGATAGTCACGATAGCCGAGTGGTCGGGTGGTCGGAATTACGAGTTGAGAGACCCGAGTTTGATCCCCAGGTGGCAGGCTCGTACCAATGGGTTTTTAAAAACCTATGTACGAATTACATCGTTGGCTTGGACATAAAAGACGGCGACGGGCTCACCACCTGTCACGTTGTCCCAAAAATATCTTCGGTGGAAGGGACTGAATTGTCTAGACTTGACCTCTGTCTACCCCTGTATTGGGAATTGCGTGCAGATATTTTTTTGTTATCTTCATAGGTAACGAGGTAGGCACTGACTGCGGACACTTGGTGGGGTCGGTGTGCGCGGTGTCCAGCTTGAGCGCGTAGCGCGGCGGGCAGGCGGGCGCGGCGCAGACGAGGGGCGCGGGGGTGGCGCCGGGCCGGGGCGGCGGCGGCAGGCGCGGCACGCAGCGGAACTGCGCGCACTCCCGCTGCGCCCGCGGGCCGCGCCCCACGTCCGGCTTGTCCAGCGAGAACGGCTGGTGCCGCTGCGGCGGCCGCGGCCGGACTGTTCGCGGTACACATACGGTCAGTTGCGCGCGGACGGTTCCAGAGGTATGAGTGAATGAATGAATGAAATGTACTTTATAGTATACCAAATATCTTGTAAAATGTAAAGCAAAAGTATGTTCAAAAATAAACTAAAAATATACTTATTTGATAAATGCCTGTATTCTTTGAATGATTTTTGACATAAGACTGACTAAGAATTGCAATTATTATTTTATTTTAATTATTGTTTTTTTTTTAAATAATTATTTGTATTTAACTGTTTTTGGAGCACTTTTTTATATTGTTTTTGAGTAGCTATCTCATTATGTCTGTGGTAGCTATATAAATGTGATGATTCAGACTCAATTGTAATTTGATTGTTATTGAATAGATGAAATGAAATAACAAAATGGAATTATGGTAGACCAAAGAGAAATTGCACAATAGCTGGCCTTATCGCTGAGATGAGATTTCTTCCATAAAAAAAAAAAAATAAAAACAAGTATAAGTATAAGGACGAGATAAAGACAATTTTTAAAATAACTTCCTTTAATAGCCACACCGCTGCCTAATACTTTAGACTGTTGGCGCATCCTCTCAGAAGAATAAACAAAATAAAAAAAAATATTCTTAGGGCAGAGTGGATCTAACAACTATAAAAGTCTAACTCAGAATCAAACAGATCGATTATGCGATACTAAGTTGAAGAATGTTTGGAAGCCTTTTAATGAAAAATCCACCTACAGTAGCCAAAGTTTCAGTGTACGGGCAGTGCATAAAAAATATTAATGTTAAATATTAATTTCACGTAGATTGAGTGACGTAAGCAGCAGTGAAGTGACGACCTTCACAATATTGCTGGAGATCAAAATGAAGGTGCCCTTTTTTCTCTTTTGCAATCTTTGGGGGAGGCATGTATTCAACGGTGGATTCTATCTGGC
Organism: Sericinus montela; assembly: GCA_029286605.1. Lineage (NCBI taxonomy): Eukaryota > Metazoa > Arthropoda > Insecta > Lepidoptera > Papilionidae > Sericinus > Sericinus montela. Next base: position 3,119,165 of record JAGSMR010000010.1, on the reverse strand, counting down.
TGTGATCATAGTGATAAGGACATAAGTACCTCTCAAGATTTGATAATTTCTATTCTTGGCTGACCGTGAAACATGTACCAACCACTTATTTATTTTTGCACAAAGCCAATTAAAATTGACTGCTTATATCATTCTTGATCTGTTGTAATTAATTTGATAAGGAGTCTGTGATAAATTTGATACGGAATTATACCATGCGAAGTTTAATAGCGAATTTTTGTAATGTTCCAGATTTCAAACAGTATTTTATATAGTTTTACGACATTTACGTCATAAAACTATAAAAAATATCTGCTAACCATATTTCAAAATAAACTGTTAGTATATTTAAATTAAGAAAAAAAGGGCTGTACGATTACTATAGTTAATAAGTATCATAAATATAAACATTCTTTTCTGGTAACTATAGTATTGAAAAAAAAATGAAGAAATACTTACCATATCCTTTGGAGAATCCAGGTTTAGAGAAACTCTTAGTGAAACCACCTTTAGTGCCCTTGTAAGCTCTGTATGAATATCTTGGTCTTGGCGGAGGCAGGTCTGAAGTTGGCGACCGTGAGGAGCTGGGTCGAGACCTTGTTGTATATTGGACGAAGTAACCAGGCGGGCACTCAACCTTAGGACATTCCGAAGCTGAAAAAAAAGGTAAAATTTTTATACTGCTGAAAAAAAAAGTAAAATTGTAGACTCTAGTCTGGGGTAGGCCGAAGACATTTTTTTGCGATAACGTGACAGGTGGTAAGCCCATCGCTGTCTTTATATCCAAACCATCGATATAAATCGTTTAATAAACCCATTTCTACGAACCTATTACCACTCGGCTATCGCGGCTATAAAAAAATGAGAACTAAGCGTAAATGAAATTTGTACTCTGAAGTAATTGATAAACTTTCTAATAAAATAAAAGTATAATGTTTATGTGTTCGATCTCATTGCTTTCAGGGGATCTTGCAAACTGTAAACAACAAACACAATTTGTAAAACTGTTTCAAACTTTACAATTGTACAGTTTTACAAATTGTGTATGTTGTTACGAATGCTATTTTGCCTGAAGATTTTCAGCACAGTTAATGGTTTATCAGACTAATATAGATAACGATTTCAGAATAGAAAAGAAGTAATAATAAATAAATATATACATACATAGGGACAACATCACATACATTACTCTGTTTCAAAGTAAGTAGCTAAAGCACTTTGGTTGTTTAACTCGTATATGTGCTAGCCGTACATATTAGCCAAGCTTTTAAATGTTTTTATATTAAAAATCCAATTTATCATATCCCAAGTTTGCCGTGAACTTGTATTATTTTCCTGATCTCATAGTTTTTACCCAATTTATGATTCTTAAAGTGTAATTTCCAATACCAGCCAATCAAAGACGAGATTGTATGATTTTTAATGTTTTATAAAATTCGAATTAATAAATTTAGATTCAAAACTGTTATTTTTACTTACACAAGGATAAGCGCAATAAAAAAATTAATAAATATAATATAAATTATGTTGAATTTAAGTGTATCCTAAGTTGTTGTTAATAATTAGTCAAAGCATTAAATTATTTTCTACCATTAAATTAATAACTGCTAAGTCACGATAGCCAAGTGGTTGGGTGGTCGGAATTTCGAATCAAGAGACCCGAGTTCAATCCTCAGGTGGCAGGCTCGAACCAATGAATTTTTCAAAAATTTATATATGAATTATATCGGTGGCTTGGACATAAAGACGGCGACGGGCTCACCACCTTTTGTTGTCCCGAAAATATCTTCGGTAGAGGGTGGGTCGAAAGGACTTAATTGTCTAGACTAGACCTCCTGTATTGGGAATTGCGTGAAGATATTTGTATTTTATTTATTTATATTTTATTAAATTAATATGATGCTTTGGGTTTTAGTGTTGTAGGACTGATTACACGAAACCACCAAATGCATTGTTATTTATTTATAAAGTGTTATATAATTTTACGAGCAAAGCTAAATACTAACGTTTAGGCGTGGTTGTAGTTGTAGTTGTAGGTGGTGGGGTGACGGCATCAGTGGGCACCACGGCGGTGACAATTGTGGGTTCGGTGACAGTGGTTTTAATAATGGTAGTGGTAGTGCATTCGCGTTCATCGTCGCCGCAGTCCTGAAGACCGTCGCACCATTTCTCCAGGGGTAGGCAGAGCTTGCTGCTCGGACAGATCTTAGTGCCAACGGGGCAAGGCTCGCATGTGCATTCGCAGGTTTCAGGCGAAAGTTTTGGTACTAGGTCCTGAAGCGAAGTAAATATAATAACAGATAACTTTTAGCTAGAGTGTTACATGAAAAATGTTGATTACAGTAACTATAAACGGTGGTCATATCGCTCTTAAGTTATATTTATTATTTCAAATAATACTTCTCTTAACAGTATAAAGGTAATAACAAAAATAATGATTTACTATGGATCATTTATCAAGTGCATTAAAGTTATGGAGAATTTATATATTCAGTTTTTTATATATTCAGTTTATATATTCAGTTCAGATATAGTTTTTGTTTTAATTAATACGTCACTATTATATAAATACATAAATTATGTAATAGCCAGTAACAAAACATAAGTCACAGGAACATTGGCCTCTTCCACGAGGCAGGATTTGCTATAATCGCTACACTTGACAAGCGCTTTGGCGATCGCAGTACCAGATACCTTGCACTTTAGTCGCCGCTGTTCTGCTACTGAATTTTATTTTGGTGTTTTTCGTGATGGTTATAGCGCCGGTAGCCAGTTGCACTTCTGAGACCTAACCTTAAATCGCGCCTAAAGACATCCACGGAAGATAGAGACAGTTTTCTTACGCAGTGACTATACGGCACGTTTAGTAAATAATTTAATATAAATAAATCCATGATTGGAGAGTACTTATTCTTTAATAATTTATATAGTTATTGTATAATTACTTTTGGATTTGTAAATGTGTATTAGGATAAATATTATATATTAATTAATATTGGGACCAACATTATATACTCGTGTAGCTAAATGAGCTCGCAGAACTCATTTGAGTGAACTTCAAGCTCTTTGGTAAGAACACAATAAAAATATTCAAACGCTAAAAAATCAATGGCACTAACCGGTGCACACTTGCATTCCTTGACGGGTTTACAGTCAGTGATACCGCCAAGCTTGCACATGCAATCATCGCAGTTTGTGCCACGGAATGTTGAGCCCACAGCATATCTGGAATGAAAACAAGTTTAAATATATATTAGAACATCATATATATTTTTTTTTTTTCAGAAAAAGAATACTACTAATGCCAATGTTTTTAGTGATTTTGAAGTATATTATGCTGCACATTATTATGCTGAACTTTTTGTTATTAAATTGAAGAGACAAAATGTTTTTATAATTGCCCGTGTCAAAATTTTAAAAACATGTTTTCTATTTAATTTAGTAACATTACTAGTATTCCTGTTAACCACTACAACTAAGCTGCAATGCTTTCATCTGGAATGGTTTATGATAATAGTAGAATGGCGATCTGAACCTACAACGTTATGTTTCGCAGTCCGCACCCTAAACCATTAGGCTGTTGACGCTTATTTGTACATACAAACTTGTGACACTATCAAATATATTGCTCTGATCCCAAAGTAAACAACTTAAGCACCTGTATTATGGTATCAGAAACACACAGAAAATGTAGAAAAAGTGTTTTCTACATTGACCGACGGGGAAAAAATATCTTAACGCAATACAGGGGTAGACAGAGGTCTAGTCTAGACCATTAAGTCCCTTTGATCCACTTTCTACCGAAGATATTTTCGGGACAACGTGCCAGGCGGTGAGCCCGTCGCCGTCTTTATGTCCAAGCCAACGATATAATTCGTACATAAGTTTTTGAAAAACCCATTAGTACGAGCCTGCCACCTGGGGACCGAACTCTGGTCTCTCGACTCGAAATTCCGACCACCCAACCGCACGGCTATCGTGACTGCCATCTGTAAGCATTAATCGTTGTTTACTCATAACTATTGCGAACAAATGTGGCTGATGCAACGAGCTTACGGTATGAAGCCCTCCATGCAAGGGCACTGGTCGCGTGGCACGCAGTTGGTGCCGTCGAAGTAGCGAGCGGGCGGGGAGCAGCTGCAGGCGGCGGGCGGCGCGCCCGGGCACGGCTCGCAGCCGGACGCGTTCGCCGCGGGGGCGGGGGCGGGGGAGGGGGAGGGGGGAGGGGACGCGGCTGCTGGGGAGACATCCGAATAAACACAAATGTTCAATTAAAAGACGACCACAGTGTACGAGTGGCGTAAACACCGGTTTTCAAGGTGTCGGCATCTCGAGGTCCCGGGTTCGATTTCCGGTCGGGTCAATGTAGAAAAAAACATTTTCTACGTTTTCTCGGGTCTGGATGTTTGTGGTGCCTTCGTTGTTTTCGGTTCATATTCATGTATTTGAATAATAATAAATAAATAAATATTTAGATAGGGCAACATCACATACATTGCTCCGATCCCAAAGTAAGCAGCTCAAACACTTGTGTAATGGAAACGGAAACAACGAAGGACCACAAACACTCAGACCTGAGAACTTACTTTTCTTGACGCCTTTCCCTATACAGGGATAGACAATTAAGTCCTTTCAACCCCCCTTTTACCGTAGACAGTTTTCAGACCAAATGACTGGTGGTGAACCCGTCACTGTCTCTATGTCTAAGCCAACAATATAACATCAGAGTATAAATAAATATAATATAAATAGGGACAACATCACATACATTGCTCTGATCTCAATGTAAGCAGCTTAGGTACTTATGTTATGGTATCAGAAACAATGAAGGTACACAAATACCTAGACTCGAGAAAGTGTAGAAAAGTGTTTTCTACATTGACCGACGGGGAAAAATATCTTAACGCAATACAGGGGTAGACAGAGGTCTAGTCTAGACCATTAAGTCCCTTTGATCCACTTTCTACCGAAGATATTTTCGGGACAACGTGCCAGGCGGTGAGCTCGACGCCGTCTTTATGTCCAAGCCAACGATATAATTCGTACATAAGTTTTGAAAACCCATTAGTACGAGCCTGCCACCTGGGGACCGAACTCTGGTCTCTCGACTCGAAATTCCGACCACCCAACCGCACGGCTATCGTGACTGCCATCTGTAAGCATTAATCGTTGTTTACTTATAACTATTGCGAACAAATGTGGCTGATGCAACGAGCTTACGGTATGAAGCCCTCCATGCAGGGGCACTGGTCGCGTGGCACGCAGTTGGTGCCGTCGAAGTAGCGAGCGGGCGGGGAGCAGCTGCAGGCGGCGGGCGGCGCGCCCGGGCACGGCTCGCAGCCGGACGCGTTCGCCGCGGGGGCGGGGGAGGCGGAGGGGGAGGGGGGAGGGGACGCGGCTGCTGGGGAGACATCCGAATAAACACAAATGTTCAATTAAAAGACGACCACAGTGTACGAGTGGCGTAAACACCGGTTTTCAAGGTGTCGGCATCTCGAGGTCCCGGGTTCGATTTCCGGTCGGGTCAATGTAGAAAAAAACATTTTCTACGTTTTCTCGGGTCTGGATGTTTGTGGTGCCTTCGTTGTTTTCGGTTCATATTCATGTATTTGAATAATAATAAATAAATACATATTTAGATAGGGCAACATCACATACATTGCTCCGATCCCAAAGTAAGCAGCTCAAACACTTGTGTAATGGAAACGGAAACAACGAAGGACCACAAACACTCAGACCTGAGAACTTACTTTTCTTGACGCCTTTCCCTATACAGGGATAGACAATTAAGTCCTTTCAACCCCCCTTTTACCGTAGACAGTTTTCAGACCAAATGACTGGTGGTGAACCCGTCACTGTCTCTATGTCTAAGCCAACAATATAACATCAGAGTATAAATAAATATAATATAAATAGGGACAACATCACATACATTGCTCTGATCTCAATGTAAGCAGCTTAGGTACTTATGTTATGGTATCAGAAACAATGAAGGTACACAAATACCTAGACTCGAGAAAGTGTAGAAAAAGTGTTTCCTACATTGTCCCGACCGGGAATCGAACCCGGGACCTCAGAGCTGACGACATCTTTAAAACCGGCGTGTACGCAGTGGCGTACCTAGTGAGTTCACGGAGGTCGTCAATATATGTCACTTGAATAACCTTCGGAGGGCTTTCAGTCAGAATGACTTGTTGGAAAATTGGACAGTACATAAGCCACTAGAAAGGTTTGCTTTTATCGCCACGTTTCGCAAACTAACTAGTACTAAGTAGTAACTGCTGCCCGTCACCGATCCCGTGAATTTTGGTCTGGTGTCTTTTCTATATGGTTATCTCAATATTTGTCGGGACCTAATGCAATTTTCAAAGGCTTTCCCATCAGTTACCTCTAATGACACCCACATGAAGAAAAGTAAGAGGTTCATATATCTCTGATCCCAATGAAAGATGCTAAAGAACTTGAGGAATGGGAATCGGAAACAAAGAAGGCACCACAAACACCCAGACCCGAGAAAATGTATAAGTGGTTTTTCTACATTGATCGGACCGGAAATCGAACCGGGACCTTGAGATGGCGATACTTTGAAAACCAGTGTTCATCCTCATTCATCGAAATATAAATTTTTGACATGGCCCAAAATAATTTATTGAAGAAAATTGCTGACAAAGCGTTAAAAAAAACTTCGAATTCAACTTACGATACGCCTCGAAGCATCCAATAGGTTCAACCCTCATTTCCAAATTTCTGGTCCACTTTATAGGCAGCACCTTGAGATACTGTGCGCGTATCGGCGGCCGGAACTCGGCCGATACCTCTGTATCGCCGTCGAAGTTTGCGGCGAACAGGTGCCTGGCGCCGCTGCTGTCCACCACCGAACTGAACGGCACGGACAGGTTTGAGGAGTACATCACGTTGTAAGCAGTCACCCATCCCGTCACTCCGCCCTTAGTTTTTATGCCCGTTATGTTACGCGGTGACGTGAAGTCGAACTGTAATGGAGTAAATATTATTATTATTATAAAACATAAACAGATAGAGATAACATCACATTCATTGCTCCGATTGTTTGTTACTTTAGTTATAACATTAATAGTATTCCTGTTAACCACTCCAAATCTGCAAGTTGCTAGTGCCTAGTTCCACTCACCATAATCCACTCTCCCGGTGTGCTGTAAGTTGGTCTCCAGCCTCTTTCTGCGTCAAGCTTTAAGAAGGGCCGCGCGTCGTTATTGGAGGAGACCTCTATGCTCTCGATAGGCAGATCTGCGCCTAAGCCTAGCGGTTCTGTACACTGCATCGGTTCGACCTGATGATAATCTTTGTTTAAGTAAAATTTCGCATTTTCATTCAAATTACATGTATTTTATTTATGAAACATTTTAATTATAATTAATCTAGTTGAACACGACACACATATCAAGTGAGAAAGGCCCCCATTTAAAATGTGTGTATCCCCCACTTTTAAGTGGGAGGGGTGACCCTACTCTTCCATAACAACATACAAAAGAAAACTAGTTAAGTGAATATAACAACACAATCACAGGCTGTTTTCTTTTTTTTTTCTGTGTAATGTGTGTAATCAACATTTTTTAGGCCAGAAAACTATGAACAATCTATATGTGTATGTGGGCATGTAAGCGTTTAGTTTGTATTATTTATTCTATTATGATGCACTTTCTATTGATTATAAAGAATGTAAGACTTGTTATTAATGAGAAATTTAAAAGATGTAAGAAAGATTTAAGACGCTTAGGAGGATATATTTAAAAAAATTGATCCGTGTAGAATGCAGAGTCACGGTACGTCAAGGGCCACGGGTTTGAATCCCGCTCAAGTCTGTGCTTTTTTTATTGTTCATAAATTTTTTAATGTGTCTTAGTATAGTAGTAATACATTCTATTGTTTTAAATTTTGTATATTTTGTGTGTATTAAGATTAATGATATAATCGTAGAAGCAAAAGAAATATTATTTATCGTTATGTTTTATAAAAGATGACAAATAACATTTTAACATCAGCTTTGCGTTGTTTTACTACGTAGACACATGTCTAACATAATTTAAAAACTATACATAATTTCAAAGAGCCAATGCAGGCTTGTGGTCAGTATGACCATGGACGTTTTAGAAAGCGCATGCCCTAAATTAGATCCTGGGCCATCACTGCTGTAACTATTAAAAGCAATTTTAATTGTAACATTTATCACAAGTTCGACGCTGAAGGAAAACATCTTTAGGAAACTGCATGTGTGGATAATTATTATAAAATGTAACTTGTACTGGAGTATCGTTGCAATCTTAACCCTGCTGCAGGCCTGATGCAAGCCTTAGCCATGTATTCAGCATTGACAAACTGCTACTTTGAGAGTAGCAATTATCGACTTGGTTGATCGGACCCGGAGACTTGAGTTCGATCGTGGAATGCTCGTAACAATGTTTTTAATGTACGATTTTTATCTTTGGTATGGACACTAAAACGGCGAAAGTCACTGTCCGAAAAAGAAAATCCTGTAAAATATCGGTTAGTAGGTCGAAAACTTTTCTGGGCACAATTAGAGATTCCTTGACATATTCTACTCACCGTGGTGACAGTAGTTGCGGGTAGCGGAGTGGTCGTGGTGGTGGGTTCCTCGCAGCCAATGAGTTCGAACCGCACGGCTATTCCCTTATGCCAGGTAAGCGGTCGGATGCGAACAAACTTTGCTTCAATTGGTGGTTCGATCATCTGCTTTAAGCCATCCACGTCGTTCACGGGACCGCGGAATACCTGTTCCAGGTATGGATAGTGAATGTTAACAGCATTACATAAATTGGGAATATAAAATAGTTTTAAGCTGGTAATCTAACAAAATTATATTGAAATTCATTCCTATAATAGTCACGATTGCCGAGTAGTTGGGTGATCGGGATTCGAGTCACGACGCCGCAATTCAATCCCCAGGTGGTTCATTTTCCAAACTCAAGTAAGAATTATTTCGTTGGCTTGGACATGAAGACAGCGCCGGTTTCATCACTTGTCACAATGTCTCAAAAAATGTGTATAGTCCAAGGACGGTCGAAAGGACTCAGTTGTCTAGACCTCTGTCTACCCCTGTCTCTGTATATTGGGAATGGTGTGAAGATATTTGGGAATGTTCATTTATATTTAGCAATATAGGTAAAAGTTATTAATTATTAATATTTATTCTATTCTTTGAACAAACATCTAGAATAAAAGTTCTGTGTTAGGTACCTTCGGGTTTCCGTCTGGACCATCGACAGTAGAAAACACATGGCCGTCGTCACCATACATCACCTCGTAGCTGGTGACGTACTGGTCATACGAATCGCGGCCCTGCATGATTACTCCGTATATTGGTTCCCTACGAGGAAGTTCCACTTGGATGTACTGGTTTGCGTCATTCGTCTTCGGAACCCAACTAGCGGCTGAAAGGATGAGACAGATTCAGTTAATTAAAATACTACACTGAATACTACTATTGGAAATATAATAAATATAAATAATATCCTTAATATTTGTCATATTGAACATTTTATCAACACTTTGACTTTGACTATGACTTTTAGAACGCACAAGATCCTGCCCGCGGCTTCATCAGCACAACACTTGGAATTTCCTATGGGATCCTTTAATTTCCCAAAGTAAAAAGATGTCCACTGCGGACTCCTAAAACCCCCAAAGACCTCTATGCACAATCGTATTTCTGGTTGAGGTACTATATGAAGTGTATATTTTTTCGGGATACAAGGTACCCCGCGTGTAAATCCAGATTATAATCTGTTTGTTGAAAATCCACTAGGCACTAGACTAAGTAGTCACTTAGTAATGGCACTGCCTTCGAAGCTAAGGGTTGTTGCATCCGAATATCGCTAGGAGCAAACATGTTTTGTGTCGTATATAAATGTTTGTACTCGAGTCATGGCTTGAAGCTTGAACGGTAAGACGGCGAAAGTCTCACAACCTGTCGCTTTGTCCCACATGAGTTTCGATAAAAAGTGTTCGAAGACCTCTACCTACCCATGTATTAGGAAACTACATGAAGATAAAAAGCTAACTGTGTGCCAAATTCTGTTCAAGTCCCTTTAGCTGTCGTTACATGAATGAATAACAGTCAAAAAACCAAAAAGAAATTTACACATTTTTAATATTACTAGAATTGATACGAAAAATGAGAGATTTCCACAGCAAGTAGAAAAGAGCCCTAAATGGAATTTTCACAACTTTTTATTCAATTAAGTGAACAGAAGTACTCAATGAAAGCAAAGCGGCAACAGCTAAATGGTTTAGGGTGCGGACAGCGAAACAAGACGTCGCAGGTTCGGGCCCCGCCATTCAACTATTGACGTAAACTAACTCCAGAAACAAGCATTGCATCCCAGTTGGAGTGGTTAACATGAATAAAAAAAAATTAAAGTGCTTTACTCACCAGAAACGTCCAAAGCAGTACCATCAAGTTGAGCATAATAGGGCTTAGTTCTTGAGCTTTCCACCGAGCTGGCTGTGAATGCTGACTTCGGTGGTACATCTCGGTCCCATAGCAGATTCTTATAACTGAAATAAGAGATCAATTTGTTGACCACCATTTTAATTTATATTTATTTATTTATTTATCTTCACGCACAATCCCTGACGGAGTAGCCAGAGAGAACAGATCGCCAAGTGTCACGGTCCCTACATACTTCTTTCGCTTCTTTCAGATTCATCATCTTCTTTATACATGCACGTCTAGGTATCCGAATACTCTTGACCCTCCCCTCTTCGAGCAATTTGCTCACATGGTCTTCGAAAGTTAATCTCGGTCTACCTCGACACCTTTTAATATTAACTTTCGCGCTATATATTTTCTTCACCATTCGGTCTTCACTCATTCGCTCAACGTGCCCAAACCATCGAAGCAACCCCTTATCCATTTTTGAGACAAGGTCATCTTTCAAACCTGCCATATTGCGAATCTCTTCATTTCTCTTTCGGTCGGCCATGGTAAGGCCACACATTTTACGAAGAGATCGCATCTCCACTGCATTCAACCTGCTTTTATGCTTCTTCTGGCATACCCAGGTTTCGCTGCCATATAACAAAGTCGGTACCAACACTGCGTTATGTATTGCAAGGCGTGCACTTTTCACTACGCCTTGCCTTTTGACTAACGCAGTCAGGGCACCATTTACTTTGTTCCCGGCAGCGACACGCCTGTCCACATCTAAATCACATCTTCCTTCCCGGCTAAACGCACTCCCCAAGTATACAATTTCATTCATTCATTCAGTTTCCTATTTTCTAGAAAGTACGAGTATATCTAATAATATATAGAATAATACATATAAAATAACAAATATTTATTAATTCATATAAAATGGTCAGGATAGCCGAGTGGTTGGGGAATTTCGAGTCAAGAGACCCGAATTCGATCCCCAAGGGGCAGGCTCGTACCAATGGGTTTTTCAAAAACCTATGTACGAATTATGTCGTTGGCTTGGACATAAAGGCGGCGACGGGCTCACCATCTTTAACGTTGTCCCGAAAATATCTTCGGTGGAAGGTGGGTCAAAGAGACTCAATTGTCTAGACTAGACCTCTGTCTACCCCTGTATTGGGAATTGCGTGAAAATATTTTTTTTTATTTATTAATTCATATGTATAAGTATGGGTATTTTTAGATATAGGTAATTATTTATGTATGTATATATTTACATTTGTATTTATTAATGTATTATTATGTACGCGAGCAATCTACATTCTATCGCAGATCTGCTGGAAGAAATTTCCGAAGAAATAAGTTGCACCTTTGTACTGACTATTTCTTGTAATAATTATTCTTATGATTTATCAGTGTGCATAAATTATTAAATAAATAAAATAAATAATTTAATATACATAGACTCACAAATATGCATTACCTCCGTAGTCAAGTAACGTATACAGAGGTATCGCCAGCCCACAGTCAGAAAAAACAGTTTTTCTACATTGTCTCGGTGGATGTATGTGTTACTTTCGTTGTTTTTGTTTCCATAACTTAGCTTTAGCATCTTAATTTTATAAATTTTGGAGTATATATGTTAGAATTATTAGGGTGACTTACTTTTCTGGGTTACATAGTGGTGGTGGCGTGGTAGTAGATTTCACAATGAGCGGCGGTAGAGTCGAGACAGTGGTAGCCTCGGTGCCTGCCTGAGTTGTTCCTGTTGTTTCGATAGTACTACCTCCAGTTGTAAATGCTGTTGTTTCTACAGGTGTTACAGGTGGTAAAGTGGTGGACGGAGTTGTTGCGACACGAGTGGTAGGTGTCGAAGTGGAGGAAACAGTCGCCGTGGTGGGTTCGGTGGGAGGGATGGTGGTTTCGACGGTCGGCGTGGTGCGATGCGGTTCGATGATGAAAGGCAGGTGGGTGGGGCCAACGGAGGTGAAGATGGAGACGCACTCGGTGGTGTCGCAGTGTAAGGCGTTGTCCAGACACTGACATTTCTCGCAGCCGTTATCGACCACGCCACCAGGCTGCGGGAGAGAGACGTAACTGCTGAGATTCTTTATGATCGGCTGTACCGCGTTTCATGGAACTTTGAAGTTACATAAAGTTTTTTTATTTAAATTTCGACGATACCGCAAATCTACAAAGTGCTTTGTACTAATGAACTTGGATGATTAAGCTTGGTTTGGCAATGACAGGTGGCTATTTTTGTTTGTAAATTAATATTTCTCAGTGACTAGTGACCGAGACAAACTAGGAATGCAATACACTATCCTCTTCTCAACAGCCTACCAGAAATGCACTATTGAACATAGTCAAAGAATAGTCCTGTGTCCTACTTTCCCCATCCCACTCAACCAGCCGCAATATTCTCGTCTGAATTATTAATTATTCATTTCTTCCTATCTATTATTGCCCAAGTTCTTAATTTGTACTTTAATTTGTATTTACATACATATAAATTTATACATAAAGAATTTTATATACATACAAGACATAATATTGTCTTGTATATAAAATTTTTGTGTCACAATGTTGGTTATCTAACTCCTCCGAAATCAGTAAAGCCGTACTGATTTTTACCAAATTTTATATGCATATTTTGTAGGTCATAGAATCGGCTACGATCTATTTTTCATACCCCCTAAGTGATAAGGGTTGTTCACCCTTAACATTCATACTTTTTTTTAATTTTGGGACAAAATATTTTGTCTCTATTTTTCTGCAATATGGCATTAAAAATACACACACGTCTTTATTTTAACCCCTCTTCGATCAACCCCAATTTTTTTATATGGCAAAACAACGTTTGCGTTGTCAGCTAGTTTTTTTATATAAATTCGTAAATAAATCAGCTTCCTTAAGGCAATAACAATTTGCTTCACTGAATTTTTTGTGGTACAAATGGATCCATTACCTTGACTCTTTGACCTTCGTTGTAGCATGTGCAGTCTTTGAGCGGCACGCAGGTCTTCTCGTCGCGCCATTTGGAACCGAATTCGCACTTAACGTTGGCGAGGGATTCGTCTATACACGCTTGCACACATTTCTGAAAATATTCATAAGATATATTAGACTCGAAAGTCACGATAGCCGAATGGTTTTGTGGTCGGAATTTCGAGTCAAGAGACCTGAGTTCGATCCTCAAGTGGCCGTACCAATGGGTTTTTCTAAAAACCTATGTACAAATTACATCGTTGGCTTGGACATAAAGACGGTGACAGGCTTACCACCTGTCACGTTGTCCCGAAATTATCTTCGGTGGAAGGTGGGTCGAAGGGACTTAAATGTCTAGACTAGACCTCTGTCTACTCCTATATTGGGAATTGCGTGAAGATATTTTTTTATATATTAGACATATATGAATTTAAGAGAGAATAACACCCAAATTAGTTACGAAATTTTAGGAGCAAATTTTTTTTATGTTCTCGACTAGAATAAATTCTAGGCAGACACAGCAATGATATCGTAAGCAATAAATGCATAGATAGATAGATATGGACAACGTCACATACATTGCTCTGTTGTAAAATGAAGTAACTAAAGTGTGTTATAGAGTCACTGTATGACACTTTGAACCGGGAACCGAACCCATGAAAACCGGCGTGTACGTCCATGGGGTCCGATTTATATCACAGGCTTCATGACCAAGGTTGCCTTGAAGCCTGTCACGTTATACCTGTCCTAAGGACTTTATCGTCTAAACCTCTGTCTACCCCTGTATTGAAATAGGCGTGAAGATATTTTTTTTATTGTGAGAGTGGGAATAGACCTCTGTCTAGCCCCGTAATGAAAATGGCGTGAAGATATTTTCTTTTGTGTGAGAGTGGGAAGCGTCACCTGTCCCGGCAGACATTCGCCCTTCTCCCTGAGCGTGTGCAGGAAGTGGTCGCACAGGCTGTCGCACCGGTACGCGCACTCCGACTGTCGCTGGCCGGGCGGGCACGGCGCGACGGTGGACGGCAGCTTCGGGGTGGCTGCGACAGATAAAAAAGCATAACTGAAAAAAAATTCGGGGTAGTGATGGCAAGGGTTGAACAGCTCTGGATCTTCAATTGCTTCTGTTTCTAACACGCTCGTATTAGATAGATATAGCTATCTACCCTTCAAGGGTTCCCACCTTGTCGTAGCGTTGGGGCTACATAGAAGAACCTACATTGCCGGCCTGACTGCGGGGGTTTCCACCTCGATGTAGTTGTAAAAATTTATTGACAAAATTTGACTGGTAAAATTATATGGGAGCTCATATAAGTGAGCCTGAGTACCAAAAAGGTGGTCTCTGGGTGAACAATTAATATGGTTAATAATTTAACGGTTCAAAAATGCAGTAATTTAAGTAAGCATATATCTATGTAAGTATATATAAATAAATACCTTCACGAAATTCCCAATACAGGGATAGACCGAGGTCTAGTCTAGACAAGTAAGTCCCTTCGACCCACCTTCCACCGAAGATGTTTTCGGGACTACGAGATAGGTGGTGAGCCGGTCGCTGTCTTTATGTCCAAGCCATCGACACAATACGTACATAAGTTTTTAAAAAACCCATTGGTACGAGTCACCTGGGGATCGAACTCGGGTCTCTCGACTCAAAATTCCGACCACCCAACCACTCGGCTATCGTGACCTTTATATATCTATAATATAAATACACAGTCAGGTCATAAGTATTGTCACACAGTAAAAACTTTTCTTTTAGAATGCTGGCCACAAAAAAAGTTTATTGAATTCGAATTTCGAATTGTTCATGAAAATAAAACTACATACTTTTTAGAATTTTACTAATTTTTAAATATGAAGTGGACGCTTAAAGAAGACCGTGTTGCAGTTATTGCGTTGCATCGTTGCGGTTACGCGCCAATTCAAGTTTTTGACAAATTGACAAATTTGAATATAACCAAAATATTCGTTTTCCGTACCATCAAACGATACAATGGAGACTCTTAGTGTACATGACAGGTCAAGAAGTGGTCGCCCTCGGTCTGTTAGGACTCCAGCAGTGATAAAAGCTGTGATGGCTCGAATTCAAAGAAATCCCAAACGTAAGCAGAAACTGTTGGCCCTTCAGATTGGGTTAAGCAGAACCACGGTGAAAAGGGTGTTAAATGAAGACTTAGGGCTTCGGGCATATCGAAGAAAAACAGAAAATTGTTTGAATGCTCGTCTAATGCACCTGAGACTGAAGAGATGCCGCGCTTTGTTTAAGCGGTACGCGGTAAAAAATATCGGGAAATTATTTTTCGGATGAAAAATTTTTTACTACGGTAAAAAATTTTTCATCCGAAAAAATAATTTAAGAGAGCTACAACAAACAAAATGATAAGGTGTACGCACACAATAGTGAAGAAGCGAGCAACCGTATTCCAACGAGGTCATTTTCCATCCTCGCTCATGATATGGTTGGGAGTTTCTTATTGGGCCTTAACAGAGGTACATTTTTGCGAGAAAGGTGTAAAAACGAATGCAGTTGTGTATCAAAATACAGTCCTGAAGAACCTTGTGGAACCTGTTTCTCATACCATGTTCAATAACAGGCACTGGGTATTCCAACAAGATTCGGCGCCAGCTCATAGAGCGGAAAGCACACAAGACTGGCTGGTGGCGCGTGAAATCGACTTCATCGGGCACGAAGACTGGCCCTCCTCCAGTCCAGATTTGAATCCGTTAGATTACAAGATATGGCAACACTTGGAGGAAAAGGCGTGCTCAAAGCCTCATCCCAATTTGACTCACGTCACTCAAGACATCCTTGATTAAGGCATCCGCCGATATTGACATGGACCTCGTTCGTGCTGCGATAGACGACTGGCCGCACAGATTGAATGCCAGTATTCAAAATCACGGAGGTCATTTTGAATAAACTTTAGTGTCATAAGAATCTATGTTTTGTTAAGTTCATTTTGGTATATAAATAGTTACATAATGAATAAACTTGTTTTAATTATTTTAGGTTTAACATGTGACAGAATTTATGACCTGACTAGGTATATTATATCGTTAGCATGTACATTATGACAATGTAACTGGTGGTAAGAGTGTGGCACCCTTACCACTAGTTACAGTGTACCAAATAAGTGCCGGTGAAATGTGTATTGAAAGGATTAAATTTATGTAGACCTTTCCCAGAGTTACGATAGCCGAGTGGTAGAGTGAGCGGAATTCGACTTAAGAGAACCAAGATATTAGGTAATAGGCCTGTACCGATGGGTTTTTCAGAAACTTATATACGATTTGACGACAAGCTCACCACCTGTCATGATATCCCAAACATATATTCTGTGGAAGGTGGGTCGACTTAATTGTCTAGATCTCTGTCTATAGTTTGCAAAAACATTATTTATACGATACATAAAAACTGTGTTATCTAAATAGAACACATACCAGTTGTAGATGTAGAAGTACTGAAGACGGATTCCGATGTCAAAACTCTGCCCTCTGAAGTACGATAAAATGACGAAATTTAGAATAAAAATAAAAAGTTCTAAATTTCTTATCAAAAATGACACAAAAAACACACACACTCTGTAAAAGTACCACGAATTTGACAGATCTACAATCTCAAATCGACCTCATAAAGAAAGATATTTTATTAATTTATTACCCAATTTAAAAATATCGATGACCCAAAAGGCTAGTTGTTAGTGACACTGCCTTAAAAGCCAAGGGTTGTACTAATTATACAGTTAGGCGTAAACTTTTTTTTTTTTGACAAATATGAATTTTTGCACTAAAGTCATGTTCACATCAATATTTATCTTTGTGTGTGTCTTTATATGTATATTGCACGGTTGGTTTGAACACCGAGACGGCGATAGGCTCACCACCAGTTATCCCAAACAAGCTCCGGTGAAAGAAAAGTGGGTTGAAAATGAACTAAATTGTTTCGATCTCTACTCGCGATTATGTCTGTACATAATCCTGACATTTTGCGTGATTCCCTAATTTATCGGAGTAAAAGGAGCCTATGTCCTTTAACAGGACTATCAATGCAATTTTCATCCATATCCGTACGGCCGTTCTGGCGTGATTGGGTAACAAACATCCATTCATCTAAACTTTCGCGTTTATAATAATAGTAAAATGAAAATTACTAATAGTCACGATAGCCGAGTGTTTGGGTGGTCGGAATTTCGAGCCAAGGGACCCGAGTTCGATCCCCAGGTGGCAGGCTGGTACTAATGGGTTTTTTAAAAACTTATATTCGAATTATATCGTTAGTTTTAAGACGAGAGACATTAAGACTGCCTGTCACATTGTCCCGAAAATATCTTCGGTGGAAGGTGGGTCGAAGGGACTTAACTGTCTAGACTAGACCTCTGTCTACCCCTGTATTGGGAATTGCGTGAAGATATATTTTTATATATTTAAAATTACTAAATGGCTGAATTAATAATAGTTTTTTGAAAGATTTAAATTTTTTTAGAAGGTAACATCAAAACTCTCACCTCCCGGATGCTCTGGAGTGCTGGCCTCAGTAACAACTGTCTCTTGTGGCACTAAAAGAAACATTAGAAAAATTACTCAATTGTATGCTATATATAAAAGAAAAAGTAATTTTGTTTTCTGTAAAAGTAAACTGGAGGACTTAAGCCTCTCCCGTTATGAGGATTTGTCGTAATCCTCAATACCTCGCACCGAAGAAGCTATTGCCGGTCACTGCTGTCTTAATTTAGTCAGATATTGTCAGGTATTTTCAAGATATTTACGGCGCCATCTGTCGGTTTCCATTGGTGTGGTAGTCTTTTCCCTTAGCCGCTTTTTACAACATCCAAGGGAAGAAAAGGGGGTGGTGTTCACTGATACCACATGCCCCTTTTGTATGATTGAATATAATTTAAAAATATTTGCTAAGCTGGGAACGAGGTGTGTAGCAAGAGGTGTTTAACAGTCGTAGAGCCACGCATCAGCTTTTGTTGTTGCATGAATAGGCCGGCTCGACCGGGGAAGTACCACGACCTCACAGAATACCAGCGTGAAGTAGAAGTCTAACAAACTTCTGCGATTCGTCTGGTGAGTGCAGGTAACCGGTGGCCCACACACCCCCTTCCCAATTCTGGGGCACTCTAAGGGAGGCAATGCATCGGCTATGCCTCTGGTATTGCGGATGTTCATGGGCGGCGGTAATCACTTACCATCACGTGAGCCACCTGCTCGTTTGCCTCCCTTTTCTATAAAAAAAAAGTAATGAATATTTGTTCAATATTTTGTGTAATGTGTAGAATATTAAATATGGCAGAGTTAAAAACCAGGATTATGTACCGCGTACCCATATTTAGTTATTAATAGTCCGATGTTTAGTAATTTCCCAACTTTGAGGATTCAGATTTCACACTTTTTATTTGAACCCATTAAGATACATGAATACATGTTCATGAAATAAAGATAAACATAACAATTAAATATAAATATTTGAATGAAAATATAAATGAAATAGATGACCCCATGGCCGATAGATATTTGCTAGTGGCCTTCTTTTGAAGTGAGGGTTGTAGATTCTAATCCTACTAGCGGCGACCCATTTGTGTGATGAATGTGAATGTTCGATCTCATAGATGTTATTAAAATATATGTCTATGTATGTATATTGTACGGCTAGCTTGCATATTAAGACGGCGATAAGCTCACCACTCATGCTGTTCCAAATAAGATTCGGTTGAAAGTAGGTTGAAAGGACAACATCGCCTACATATCAGCCTATTACAGTTTGAAAAAATGCTACAATAATTAATAAAATTCACGATAGCCGAGTGGTTGGGAGGTCAGAATTCGAATCAAGAGACCCAAGTCCGATCCCCACGTTGTAGACTCGCATCAATGGGTTTTTTTCAAAACTTAAGTGTGATTTATTAATGATTTAAATTGGGCATAAAAACGACAAATGTCTTCAGCGAAAGGTGGGTCTTCTATCTACTCCAGTACTGTTAAAATATCTTCACGTAATTCCCAATACAGGGGTAGACAGAGGTCTAGTCTAGACAATTAAGTCCCTTCGACCCACCTTCCACCAAAGATATTTTCGGGACAAGATGACAGGTGGTGAGCCAGTCGCTGCCTTTTGTCCGTCCAGTACTGTGAACGGCGTGAAGATCACAACATCATAGAATACTATTCATTAAATACAAATCGACAAACGGACACATACCGGCGGCAGTGGTCGTGACATTCCCGCACTCCGGTCTCACGGCGAGGACCGAGGCCGGCCAGTCGCAGACCATGAGCACGGGATTGTACATGAGACCCGGCGCGCACTCCTTCAGCACCGTGTGCGGCTGCTCCGGAGCCAGCGCGTCCGGAGTGCACTCGTAGAACTTGCCGCAGTCGCTCGGGTGCGGGTTGCTCGGGCGCGACGAGTTCAGACATTGGAACGGCCCTGTGATGGCTACAACGAAATCATCGGTATCTTGAAAAGTTTCGTCTCTCTATCATTTTCGTCTCTATATCTATCTATCATTCAATCTAACCAAATCGAATCAATAAATAGAAATATAAATATCTACACGCAATTCCCAATACAGAGGTAGACAGAGTAGACCTCTGGTCTGGTGGTCGATAGCCTAGGTGATAGGTTAGGTGGTCGGAATTTCGTCAAGAGACCCGAGTTCTATCCCCAGGTGATAGGCTCGTACTAATTGGTTTTTCAAAAACTTATGTACGAATTGCATTGTTGGCTTGGACATAAAGACGGCGATGGGGTCACCACCTGTCATGTTGTCCCAAAAATATCTTGCGTGGAAGGTGGGTCGAAGAGACTTAATCGTCTAGAGTAAACCTCTGTCTACCCCTGTATTGGGAATTGCGTGAAGTTATTAATTTATTTATTATAATTTTTACTATCAGTTACTTAAATTTCCTAATAATGTATATCAAGGTTTTTACTTTTACAAATTACTTTTGAAAGTTTCTGCCTGCCTTCGAGCCTGTCACCTGGGGATCGAACTCGGGTTTCTTGACTGAAAATTCCGACCACCCAACCACTCGGCTATCGTGACTTCATTTTTCTATTCTATGTTCAGTTTACAATTCCCCGTAAAGAGGCAAAACATTTGTGTAATGAATATGAATGCTTGTGCTTGAGTCATTGATAGATGTAAATATAAATATGTACATATAACAATATATATGTATAAATATATTGCAATGATGGCAGTTAATTCTACGATAGGCACACCACCTCTCACATTGTCCCAAATAGGCTTCGGAGAAGAGTGGGTCGAGGGACATCATTGTCTAGGACTGTGCCTAACCCAGTGCGGGAAACACTGCGAAGATAAACAAACACACAAACGAAAATAAGTATTACATTCATTTCCTTACCTTCACATTCACAGAAAACTCTTATCTCGAAGTCTGGGCAGGTGTTCTCTTTTTCGTGGCACACCAATCCCTTCTCAAGGCTGCATTCTACATCGAGCCTAGTCTCCTTCGGGGTCCTGTGGTCTCCGACCGTGCGGCATTCGATCTTCTTCATCATGTCCGCTTTACACATCGGCGAACCTATAACCTGTGATGATTTATTACTTTAATGTATTTTCAGTGAAATACATATCAAGTGTCCTTTAAATCGTTTAGTCACAAACTATCCCTGGTTTGAATTGCCTCAATACTTTTTATTCTTTATTCGCAACTACTACTTCACTCAATGTATCTTTAACGCGTAGATTTATGGTCCTTCGAGTAGGATACCAACCATGATTTTTAATTTACGTTATAGTTCACTGTCAATGTCAACCTTTACAGGTTTTTAAATCTTAAATTCACAAACATTTTGATCTGTCGCTGAATCAAAGTAGCTTATTTCGCTTACTGTTTTGAGTTTTTTTTTTACATTTATTCAATCAATACAATAAACAAGAAGATGAACTGGCAGATAGGTTTCAAATATATTTACTGGTTGTGACTGGTCATGTTTGAAAACAATATCTAATCCTCTAGAATCTGTATTGGGAAATTCGCAAAGTTAAAACCACGGTATACACATACAAAGGTTTGAGTTTCACGCAACCCCATGCCGAATTTAATTCTACTAAATCTTCTGTTACATTGAACACTGAAGCGATGTTTTATAAGATTCTATTAGTAAGTCTTAGATGGAACCTCACCAATTCGTTGGACCGAGGCAGCGGTTCGTCCTCTAATGAGGCGCCATCGGGCCCGACCTCCGGCGGGCCGCGGCTGATCCAGTTGCTCCAGCCCCTCACGCACTTGAGCGGCTCGTCCAGGGGCTTCGGAGACGTGGCCGGGCCCGGTGGCGTCGTCTGAAGCAAAACAACCATTCTTAGTGTCGCTTGAAGCTGATGTTTCGTTATATACATTCCGTCACATGGTTAGAATTTTAAAAACCAAAATTACGTTATTTACTAAAAACTATATTGTACAGCCCAACTCCTCGTGGCACGGTACGCATCGGTGAATTTCAAAGTTGAATGGCTAGACACAATCGTGGAGCGAGAAAGAAACCAGCCCTCTTATCACCAGCGCTTACGCCAGTCGCGGAATTTATGGTGGCAGACTTCTCAGCCCATGTGTTATCTGCCGATACCTTATCTATTATTAAATTAATGAGAAATTTTAAAAATCAGCTGACACAGGGATTCGAACCAATGATTGGCAATGGCAATGGCAACGCTGTTACCACCGATCTATCACTACCAGTGGGTCATTTTCCTTTTTTAAATTTCTCATTAGTTTAATAAGAAAAAGTCCATGACTTTAAATATCAATAACGTTATTCCTTTGTCAAACAGTAGTTTAACTGTTGTTCCGCTTTAAAGAGCATAGAGAAGAAGTTACGTAGAGAAGTACTGTAAGTTAGGCATATAAAAAAAACATTAAATCAATATGCAATTTAGTACAGGACGTACATATCTGATTTTTAATATAGACTCAATTAATTTTACTTTTATAACAACTTAGGTGTCAAAAAAATTCGTCAAAAAACTAATTTTAAACCAATACTAACATCAGTTGTGGGGCACGGTTGACCGGTGCAGACCTTCGTCTTCTTTGAGCAGCGGCAGCTGTGACAATCGTCCTCTTCTATGATATCCCCTTCATAAATTTCCGTTCCATTCTCCAAAGTCATGCATACAGGTCGGCATTTTGCACGAGGCACACATTCGGTCAGTGTACTGTTAGAGTAAACTGTACCTTCTGGACAAGTTTTCTTGGGCTTACAACCTGGGAAAAAACAGAAATAAATAAAGAACACGTTAATTTTTTTTATAGAGAAGGGAGGCAAACGAGTAGGTGGCTCACGTGATAGTAAGTGATTACCGCCGCCCATGAACATCCGCAATACCAAAGGCATAGCAGATGCGTTGCTGGCCTTTGAGAAAGGTATAGGCTCTTTTCTTGAAGGTCCCTAAGTCACATCGGTCGGGAAAAACCGCTGACAGCGGCAATTAGACGAAGACGTGATGGATTCAGTAAGAATCTTTGGGAATACACTTATTATTTGGGATTTTATTGGGGTTCAATTCATCATACGATATTCCATTACATAAGTCATTCGCTAGTTGTAACTCAACTGCGGCATTAAACTCAGTAGTTCTGTTTGACGTATGAAAGTGAGTAGCAACTATTTTTTAACTTAGGAACATGTTAACTTAAAAATATTAGTATAATGGCCTAATACTGTGTTAAGTCTTCTATGATTTATGCAGAAAACTTCGACAAAATTTGATTTATGAAAATTCTGCTAACGTTTCAATTCCTTCCATCGTTAGAAATTTAATTGACAATGCCCAAGCCACTGTTAAAAAAGATTTTTTAATCTGTTTAAATTTTTTTTCAGCAGACGAAACTTCACAATCATAACGGCTTGTATGAGTCCACAACAGGATATAATCCTCTCCCATACAGGAGGCTTTGTCACAAGCGCCAAGCTTGGCAAGCGGATTGGCGACCGCAATTCCAGACACTTCGCACTTAGACGCTGTTGGCGTCACCATTACTCTGAAAATTGATCAGGATTCAGATGGTCAGGATTTCCAAGTGTAACCCCGCTAGCATTTCCAAGGTTTTTTCCTTTAATCACTACAACAGCCATGGGAAGGGGAGATGGGGGTGGTATTTACGCCACTACCACACGTAACAAAAGTGACAAGTGATTATTATTACCTTCGATACAAGTCTCCTGTTCGCAGACCGTCTTCAAATTGGCGTAGTCGAGCGTGTTGTCGCACGTCTCCGGCGGACACGGCGACATGCACGGGCTGTAGTTGGAGCATTCGCCATCGCACTGCATCGCTGTTGAAATGAATAAATAAATACATATATAGATAGGGACAACATCACATACATTGCTCTGATCCCAAAGTAGCTAAAGCACTCCTGTTGTGGAATCGAAAACGTCGAAAGTAACGCAAACACTCAAACCCGAGATAATGTAGAAATAGTCGTTTTCTACAATGACCAGTCAGGGAATCGAATCCGGGACCTCAAACGCTACCATGAAGACCAATGTGTACGACACTCAGGGATTATCAACCGTCGTGATAACAAATTTAATAAGTTTTTTTAGTCTATTTTATGATACGACGGGCTCATCACCTGTCACGTTGTCCCAAAAATATCTTCGGTGGAAGGTGGGTCGAAACGAATTAATTGTCTAGACCTCTACCTAAGCCTGCATTGGCGTGAAGATATTTTTTGTATATTTTTTTACAAACAATGTTTTATCGCAGCGAAACCTGGGACTGTCAGAAGAACTTAAATGTAAGTTGAATGTAATGTAATATTACATGTTTTACGAAGAGATCACATACCCTTCGTAAAATGTGCGGTGTTACCTTGACCGAACGAAAACGTAACGAAGACGTTTGCAATATACATACATAGATACATGTGGAAAATTCGCCATTATCGCCACGCTTGGCAACCGGATTGGCGATCGCAGTATCAGACACTTCACACCTTGGACGCTACTGCTCATCTTCGGTTTGATTCTCATGGTCTGATATTTTTAGAGATGGTTATCACGCCAACCATCGGTCTGTATAACAATATTCAAGGCTTTTTCCCTTAGTCGCCTCTTACGACACCCCCCGGGAAGAAATGGAGTGGCAATATTGTTACAGCGTTACAACAAGGTCATTATTAAAAAAATATTCACTGAAAATAGTGAAAAAGAACTTGTTAGTATTCAAGCACAGAAAAGGGACGACACACGGTCCATAGAATACAGATAGTATATAATACGACCAACTTATATCTGCTTTTATAAGAATAATAAATAAATAAATATCTTCACGCAATTCCCAATACAGGGGTAGACAGAGGTCAAGTCTGGACAATTAAGTCCCTTTGACCCACCTTCCACCGAAGATATTTTCGGGACAACGTGACAGGTGGTGAGCTCGTCGCCGCCTTTATGTCCAAGTCAACGATGAAATTCGTACATAAGTTTTTGAAAAACTCATTGGTACTGCCACCTGGGGATCGATCTCGGGTCTCTCGACTCGAAATTCCGACCACCCAACAACTCGGCTATCGTGACTTCTTGCTTTAATAAGTGTTTAAAGAAGTAATGCTGCTCACGGCACAGGCGCTGCGTGCGCCAGGCGAAGGTGACGCCGCGCGCGGCGCAGGCGTGCGCGTAGTGCGCGAGCGCGGCGCACGCGCAGCGGCAGTCGTCGCCCGCGTCGCACGCGCACGCGTCCGCCTCGCACGCGCGCACGTGCGCCTCGACCGGCACCTCGGCGTGGCACAGCGCGAACGGGAAGCGCTTCAGCGCGCCGCACGTGCCGCGCGCCCACTCCGCGCGCTGCGGCCGCTGCGCGCAGTGGTCCTGCGCGCGCGTCACACCGGTTGTGTCTCATACATTCACATACACACACATACGGTGTGCGAAAAAATTTATTCAGTGTGCGTGCACTGTACATACTTTTTCGTTACTATTTTCCAGAAAATATCATCAATGGAAGGTGGGTCGAAGAGACTTAATGGTCTAGAATAGACCTCTGTCTACACCTTTATTGGAAATTGCGTGAAGTTACTATTTTCACTAAGTACTAACTACTTTTAAGATCCTTATTGTTAAACTTATTTGAGCACAAGGTTGGGAGGTACGATTCCTAGTTCAGAAATCAGAGACTTCATGTATTTGTCGTAGGCAGCAATATTAGTATTCTACTAGTAGTCTAGTACTAGTTACTATAGTCGAGTGATTGGATGATCGGAATTCGAGTCGTGAAATTCGAGTTCGATCCCCAGGTGATAAGCTCGTACAAATGAGTTTTTTTTTAAACTGTTGTACAATTTATACCGTTGACTTGGACATAAAGACGGCAACGGGCTCACCACCTGTCACATTGTCCCAAAAAATTAGAATGACACAAACATGTGTACTTTTCCACTTACACATAGAAAAGTGTTTGTATTATTGACATTTAATCTTAATACTAAAAAGGACAATGTTAAACTTATTTGTGCAAAATTTTGGGAGAACACTGATTCCTGAGATACAGACATTTTACACAATTGTAAAAAGTTGTTTGCCAATAAAGATTATTATTATTATGTAATGAAGAAAACTGATAAAATCATCACCCCTTTGATTAGAGACAGTTTAGACAAAATAAGCGTTTCGAGAAACCATAATTTAAATGCATCTTTAATTCATCTAAACATTTTATAAATAAATCGTAACCAAATTTATAAAATAGAAACTTTTTATATTAGAGGTTCAGAATTTTACATTTCTTTTCTATTTTAGCTGTTCCAATTTAGAGAAACATTTCATTGTTTTGTTTCCAATATGAAACTTTTTTGCAATACATTATTTGCAGAAAACAAATTATTTTTATATTTGCAACACTTGTTGAAACTAATAAATTTTCGAATTTAATTCAAAAAGAAACAATAGCTCAATAGTCCTACTATTGAGCTATTGTTCTTTATTGTTATGCTATTCACACAATCGATTTAATTTAAAACTATGATGCCGCCAAAAAATAAATAAACCAACAACAGTATACAAAATATCCAGGTCACAATTATTTAAAAAGAAAATATAAACATTCATTACTGACTTTTAGCAATTGCGATAAAAAAAAGTTATAGCACTTACAGCAACTTCTTGCGGTTTGGGACAGGTCGGTCTCAGCTTCCAAGAGTCGGCGAATATCAAAGCTGAGGTTTCAGCGAATCCTCCGCCAGATGGCGTTTGGAAGTCGTCGCGCATGTCCGCGTTGTAGTTCCCGCATAAACCTTTAACCTGTGTTTTTTTTAAGTATTAGTAAGTACTACGTACAATCTCATTCTCATCAACTTATTTGAAACGAGCATAATAACCCGGTTAATGTGTCGATTATAGAAAGACATTGAATAGTTGCAGTAGAAGATGCCATCAAATAGTATTCTGTTCTACATACATACATACATATATTCACGCCTCTTTCCCGTAGGGGTAGGCAGAGACCACTTTTTTCAACTTGCTACGATCCTTACATACTTGTTTCGCTTCGTCCACTTTCATTATTCCCTTCATACATTCTCTTCGATTTAGGGTACTCTTGCCCTGGCCTTTTTTCAGGACGTCCCTGATTTGGTCTCGAAACGTCCGCCTAGGTCTTCCCCTTCCTACACTTCCATTCACACTCGTCTTATACACTTTTTTCGTCAATCGTTCTTCATTCATTCT
Organism: Sericinus montela; assembly: GCA_029286605.1. Classification (NCBI taxonomy): domain Eukaryota; kingdom Metazoa; phylum Arthropoda; class Insecta; order Lepidoptera; family Papilionidae; genus Sericinus; species Sericinus montela. The sequence continues at coordinate 3,092,076 of JAGSMR010000010.1, read as the reverse complement.
CTCGACATGGGCAAACCATCTTAGCATACCTTTCTCTATTTTAGTCATTACATCTTCTTTCAGAAGATTCTGTTCTATTCTAAATTATATAATAAATAAAAGATATACTATGAAAAAGAGAAAAGGGAATGACACTAGGAAATGGGAAGCGCTTAATAAAAATTGCTGAGGATTCTCAGTGGATAAGAGTTGTTGTTTAATGAAAAGGTTAAATGAAGCCTGGAGACGTGAAGTGTCGTCTCATAAAAATTAAATAGTTATTAAATATCACATAAACTGTGATATTGTGTCCTCCAAAATAAACGGATTTATTTATTGCGATTAAATTAATAAAAAAAAAGTTATTTATAAAATTATATATTTGCTTGCTTAACGGCCTGTAAAATCTCAACTCAAAGACTTAAGATTTACAAGAAGTAGAAGTAAGAAGGATTGGCAAGCGGATTGATAGCACCAGTAGACACTGCAGCTCGTCATTAGCTGGTGAATTACCATACCACACGCCTAAAATAGGTCTGATATATCTCGAGGACGTTATACCCAAAGTGGTAGCTGGTAGGGACAGCGTCAGATACATTGCTCTGGTCCCAAGTAAGTAGCTAAAGCACTTATATTTAGAAACAAACAAACACCCAGAACGGAAAAATATAGAAACCCCCATACTGGTATCGGTATCTGCGACTTCAGAGCTGGTAAAGTGTGTGAGCCAATCGTCCACTGCGATTGTTAAATTTTCCATATTTGTCAGCATTTCCCTTTTGTGAGTAATGATTTGTTAACACAAAAGGACATGTGGGTGTCACCAAGGGTTCCGCAAAAAACAACTTTTGTAGTTCATTAACTATTGAAAGCATGCAACATTACTCTGACGAAAAGATAGGTAGGATTGAAGGACAAACTTAGCCTTGTTCAAGAAAAGAGATGATTGTTCAAAAAATTATGGCTAGATGACCATCTCGAAACATACTAGTCCAAATAATGTGACGTTATACTGCTACAGCAAGCGATGATTGTAGCACTATAATCGCCAATCCGCTTGCTAAGCGTGGCGATGGACTCGCGCAGGTCATTATCTAGGTATATTATGTAACACTCACCCTGTTTCTCCAAATGGACTCAACTTTCACGTAGACCCTCAACTCTCTGTCCCACTGCAGGCTCATTCCCAGGCTCGGTACGTCCAGGAATACGTACGAACCAGCAATGCGGAGTTTGATTCTGTCAGAAAAGTGAGATATAAATAACAAAATATCTACACGCCCTTCCCAATACTAAAGCAGACAGAGATCTAGACAATTATATCCTTTCGACTTATCTTTCACCTAAGCCTGTTTGGGACAATGTTATAGGAATTTATAAATACAATAAACATTTCTTTCTTTCTGTTATTACGAGATACAATTTGATTATAGGAATAAGTTGAAGAAACAAAAGTGACATAAAAATAAACCGAATTAATATAACGTTTGGTTAACATCCTCTAAACTGTTAAACCGATTTTGATAAAACTTCTCTGTTCCCTAAATTAAAAAATACATAAACCGATAGTTAGAATATAACATAATCTGGTACAAATTTTTTCTGGTAAAAAAAGCTCTTTTCTATTTTCGATCAATACAAGACTGCTTTCTTTCTATAGGATATCTCATATTTTGAGTATAACACTACTATAGCTTAAAATGATGTCAACATACCTTTTTAAATTGGAAAGATCAGGCAAAGGAGCTCCTTGTGAAAGGGATACTGTCTCTTCGGTCCCATCAGCGTTGGAAACCTTGAGGGTTATAGACTTGGAGCATGTTGCGCCCGTGGTTCCACAAGGTACATTCTAAATGTAAAATCAAAATAAATTAAGTTTAGTTTATTTTTCTTTTAGTTTTATTAAGCAAAATAAATAAGATTCCAAACTTTAACTGGATGCAAAATTTATTTCATTTATATGAAAAACTTAGCTAATTAATATGAAAATCAATTGTTTATTTTTTAAAACAGCTTTCTTTTTAATAAAGTATTTATAATCAAAATTAAAAATGAAAGTTTTTATAGACTGAACATAAAAATTATCAAAAACACTATAACCTATTATGTAGTATATACGCAGAAGCACAATATGTCTGTATTTCACGACACAATTGCCAATTGCTTAGCCAAGCTTCTCTAACCTGCATCTCGACCGCGAAGCCATCCCGGCCGTCCATTGTGCCCTTGGCGAGAAGGTAGCTGCAGACCCCTTCGAAGTCGTACAGTGCGCCGTCGAAGGTCGAGAGATGCGAGTCTCCCCACGCGCCACATAATCCGGCGCACGCTCGCTCTGTGCACGACCAGCGCCCGCTCTTGCACTCGCTGTCGTGACCGTTACGTAATTACTTAGTAATAAAAAATAAATAAATATCTTTACGCAATTCCCAATACAGGGGTAGACAGAGGTCTAGTCTAGGCAATTGAGTCCCTTCGCCCCAACTTCCACCGAAGATATTTTCGGGACAACGTGACAGGTGGTGAGCCCGTCGCCTACTTTATGTCCAAGCCAACGACGTAATTTGTACATAAGTTTTTGAAAAACTCATTGGTACGAGCCTGCCACCTGGGGATCGAACTCGGGTCTCTCGACACGAAATTCCGACCACCCAACTACTCGGCTATCGTGACTTTTTAATTACTTGTAATTACTTAGTGTACTGCATGTTGTATGTGATGTTGTCCCTATCTATGTATATGCCTCTCCCGTTAGTAAACGCCAGAATCGCCGTGCTTAGCGATCGCAGTGATAAACACCTCGCATCGAGGTAGTCATCCCGCGAACTGTCTGACATTGGCTACCGACAGTTCGCGGGATGGCCTTTCCATTAGTCGCCCTTTACGTCACTCATCGGTCATGTGGCCACTATTTTTACGCTTTTACCACACGGCGATGAGATCTGTCTATCAGGTATTGTTATTACCCAAAGATTTTGACGACTTCCCTGGACGAGTGGCGTACACACTGGTTTTAATGGTGTCGCTAGCTCTGAGGTCCCGGGTTCGATTCACGGTTGGGTAAATGTAGAAAAAGTGTTTCTTTTTCTACATTGTCTAGGGTCTTTGTGTTTGTAGTGCCTTCGTTGATTCCGATTTTCTACTACAATTGCTTAAGTTGGGATCTTAGGGCTCAGACCAATGTATGTGATGTGGTTCCGATGTATTCCGTCTATTACTATATGCATATCATAAAGATACTTGTTTTTCGGATTGAGATTGCATTCTAGGCTAACGACGAAATATGAAATAGTTTAAAATTACTTTATTTCTTACATAGTTATTATTTATCATATTAGAATTTGGCAATTGATCCTGTGTAAAATATTGGCACTTACTTCGCTATCCTTACCTGAATAAGAGAAACTCCTGTAAGCTTCTAATCCTATGTGAATAATGTCGGAAATGCCAAATACTATTTTCTTACAATTTTTCTATATATTATGATTTAGAAACTGAGAAAAAAGTAGTAAGTCTCCCTTTTTCTTTATATACCAATAATATTTCTGTTCTTGTGAACGTGACTAAACAGAACACCTACTAAACGGCTGGTTCGAATTCCATGAAATATTTTTGAGTGCGTTAATTTGTATTCAAGAATAGATTAGATTCATATTTGAATCAGTAGATGGCGCTACGAATAGGCTCCTGGGCAGGACTTTCTGCCGGGCCCGCTAGTACACTAAAGTATCATTAATTAAGTTTATTTGCTAGTATAAATATCTTAATGTTTTTAAATATTTTTTTATTTATTTTGCTGTATGAATTCTGTTAGAAAAACACAGAACTGACATTTTTAATTCTGTAATAACTGATTCCATAACCTTACTTTCGCATTGTGACCTACTAAAACACGCAATACACGTTTTGATTATATTTATAACGATATCATTTCCGAATACTTGTTTATTTTAGTCACCAAGATAGCAGGGGGCGTAGCTCAGATGGTAGAGCGCTCGCTTAGCATGCGAGAGGTACCGGGATCGATACCCGGCGCCTCCAAATTTCTTTTTATTAATTATTGCATTAGAAACATATGAATAATCGTCTTTAAAACGTTTATAGACTAGAAATCCTAAAAAAATATATTTTTTTATTATATAACAAAATAAATAGAAGTGTTTTAAATAAATTGACAGAAGTTTAATAAATTATAAATAGAGCAGCAATAAATTCTGCAACCAATATTTTTTTCAATATATATAAAAAAAATCTTTCGTATGTCTGTCTGTCCCCTAAACACTCAACGGCTTGACTCGAATTTTTCACACAACATTGCTTTTAAATTTTTCAAAAAATTTTATTTGACAGTAAGTATTTTCTTTTTTTTATAAATATGAGCCACAGAGAAGCGTTAGCTGGCTTATAACAATATCAGTGAACGACCGGTGGTCGACTGGCACACGCACCGGGTTTCCTGGTGTCGCTGGCTCTGATTCCGGGTTCGATTCCTGGTCCGGTCAATGTAGAAATCACTTTTTGTACATTTTCTCGGGGTCTGAATGTTGGTGGTACCTTCGTTGTGTTTAATTCCTTTCTTTCCAACTTTAGGATCTGAGCAATGCAATTTTAGCAGAGCAATTTTAATAGCGGCAATAGCCTAATGGTTTAGGGCGCGGACTGCGAAACATGACGTCGCATGTTCGGGCCCCGCCATTCGACTATTGACGTAAACCAACTCCAGGCACAAGCATTGCAGCTTAATTGAAGTGGTTCTATTAATGTTATTCGGCATTGCAAGTATCCTTTAAAAAATGTATGTGACGTTGTCGCTATCCATGTATGTAATGATAATCTACCACCGTTTCGAAAGGACGTTCCTCTAACGCAGTAGAAATAGGCCAAAATAAGAAATCCTCTTTTTTTATAAATATTAGACACGTGATCCACACAGAAGCGTTACCAAGCTTATAATAAAATCAGTAAGTGAAACTGAGGACACGAGTTCGATTCACGGTCGGTTCAACGTAGAAAACACTTTTGCTACATTATCTCGGGCCTGGGTGTTGTGTGGTACCTTCATTGTTTCGGATACCATAACACAAGTACTTCAGGATAACAGCAATGCATGTGATGTTGTCCAGATCTATCTCTGTCTCTGTCTATTGAACTAGCTCACCAGGTGTTGCACTCCTCCTGCATCAGCTCCCCGTCCGCGTAGCTCTTGCCGCCGTGGTGGCACGGGCAGTCGGCCGGCGGCACGCACGTGCGCGCGCCCGTGTCCAGCACGTAGCCCCTCTTGCACTGGCAGCCCGGCCGGCACTCCATCGTGGTGCTGCTGGGCGGCAGGTGCATGTTCTGCGCCAACGTGACGCGGCTTATGTTACTTTTTTTATATTGTGGCGCCTTCTACATCTTCACATAGAAGGTAGCTAGTGGCGGACAATTAAGGAAACACATCGACATCCTACATCGCGCTATTGAAATTGTTACGATTCCAAACATACTACAAGGTCTCCACGGGTCGCGAGTAGTTCAGGTAGCTGCTAGCTACCCTTTTCCTGCAGCGTCTCGTTCCATAGCGAAAACGAAGACAAATCTGCTTTCAGCACACATACATAAAAAATTTAACGCCATTCCCAATACTGGATTAGACAGAGGTCTAGCCAATTAAACCCTCTCGACCCACCTTTCACCGAAGACATTTTTTATGACAACGTGACAAATGGTGAGCCGGACGCCGTCTTAATGTCCAAACTACCGATATAAAAAATAACATTGTTACGAGCCTATGGATTGAATTCGGGTCTTTTGACTTGAACTCCGATCACCCAACCACTCGGCTATCGTGGCTCAAACTCATACGTAAAATAACAATTGTTATAAATCTTTACCTTGCATGTGAGTGGCTCGGCAACCTCGCAAGTGGTGAACTCCATGTGGTTGGCGGCGCTACAGTTGCTGCGTAGGTCTTCAGCGGGGGGGTACTTGGCGATATCGGCAGGGGAGGCCGGCGTGCAGTCCCAGCGGGCGCCCACGCACGTGCTGCCACCGTGACATTTTTTTTAGATTGCCGTGACAACCATAGTTCAGTCACCGCAGGCAATTGGCATATATCTAATATAAAATTTTTCTATCATAGTGTTAGGTGTCACGTCGCCGTCTTTATGCCCAAGCCAACGATATAAATCGTATGTAAGTTTTTTTGAAAAACCGATTGACACAAACCTGCCATCTGGGGATCGAACTCGGGTCTCTCGACTCGAATTCCAATCACTTAAAAACTCGGCTATCATGACTATGGATACATAGATCCATATAAAAATATATTGATCCGCAATAATGACGAACGCATTTTTTTCGAATCATAAACAAAATTTTTGTATTTTATTTCACAGAAATACACAAATAGTTTTTCTCCACACAAAGGGATCCGTTTTTGATACCCTTCTTGCCTATAGAAATTGACATTTAATTTGTAATAGACTTACCAGAGTTCACGTTCCCGTCTGCCAGGTCTTACTTCTTTATAGCCGGCATTGAACTGCATACCCTTGTGGAAGCAAGGGCACAGGGCTACTGGTACGCAAGTGTTGCTGTCATCCAAAACCTGATTGATAATTCATTAATAGTATAGGTAAATAATTAGTCAAATAACCCGACCGGGAATCCAACCCGGGATCTCGAGCTGGCGACAGCTTTAAAACCTGAGTTTACGCCACTCGTCCACGGAGGTCGTCAAAATCATTAACTATTAACTATGTGCCGCATATGGTTGCTATTATTCCTGGTCAGGCGTAAACAAGGCAGTTAATGAACACTCGCATGTCTACAGTACATTACTTTGATTCAAAAAGTCCCTGTCTCAATTAGTTTAAGGCTAGTATCTTAGTATACGGTATTTATCACTGTACAGGCTCTCATTCTAAAGTTTGTTGAAGCTCCCCTCAACGTCCAGTAGTAGAGAGCACAAAAGCACGTGACAACGTCCATTAGGTGGACAGATCCAGAAAGGGCAGGGATAGATGCCTCCTAGCGTAGATGCATAAAAAGGCAGTCGGCAGGGAGGTAGAAAAGCGCTTAATTAATCATGCAACAATGCTGCAGTGACTACCCTGATCTCTCCAACAAGAGCGCAAGAACAAAAAATATCTTGAAGCTTTTCCCAATTTTGGGGTAATCAGAGTTCTAGACAATTAAGTCTTTTCGACCCGACTTAACTTGAGACATTTTTTGAGACAGCGTGACAGGCGGTGAGCCTGTGTATTTTTCTATGTCCAAGTTAACAGTATAAAACGTAAAAAAGTGTTGAAAAACCCATTGGTACAAGCCCGCCACCTGGGAGGCGAACTCTCGACTCGAATTCCGATCACTCAAGCACTCGGCTATCGCAACTTTTAAGAAGTATATAATAAAAAGAAAAGGAAAAAATAAGACTGAAGTTCTCTCCAGAAGCCTAAAAGTGAAATTCTATTGAAAAAGCCACTTTGGATAACGATTTGCCAAATGTCTCATAACGTATGAGACATTGGCAAGCAACAGTTGTCCATTTTTAAATTAATGTTATATTTTTCGTTATGAGCCTTAAATACATTCTTAATTGACTCATAAGACACATCGGCCCGTTTAGTGGTTATCTATCTAGGGTAAACAGGGTTCAAGGCAATTAAGTCCTTTCGGCCCACCTGTCGCCAAAGACATTATTTTGGTGAACGTGGTATCCGAAGAACCGGTCGCCGTCTTTATGCCCAAGGCAAAGATATATATCGTAAATAAGTTTAGAAAAAACCCATTGGTTGCCACGACCCTGCTATTTGGGGTTCGAACTTGGGTATCTTTACTTGCATTCCGATCACCCAACCACTCGGTTATCGTGACTCAAACTGAGAAGTGCTCAATATTACACTAGTAGTAAATTACAGAAATTTTTATAATATTCTCATTAATATAATCAATAAATTATATAATATTATAATATTTTTTATATATTATTATAAATAAACATTCGAATCTAACCTGTCCGGCGGGACAAGCGCAACCCTCCACGCATGATGGTTTGCAGAGACCCTTTGTGGTTAAAGCTACATCAGAACAAGTTCGGAGGCAGCTGTCTGCGCATACCGTATATTCCTGACCTCCATTACATGGCAGTTCTGCAAAAAAGTTTAAATTAAATATTCAAGACAAACAGTAGACAGAGATCTAGACAATTAAGTCCTTTCGACCCAGCTTTCATCGATAACAGTTTTTGGAACGTGGAAGGTGGTGAGCCTGTCGCTGTCTTTATGTCCGTGCTGACGATATAAATCGTGCATCAAATATATATATTCACACCATTCCAAATCCAAGGGTAGATAGAGGTCTAGATAATTATGTCCTTTGGACCCATCTTTCACCGAACACATTTCATCACAAATACATAAGTTTTTAAAAAATGCCAATTTTTTAACAATGAAATTTCATAAACATAATTATTCAGTTATTCCAGTGTTCAGTCTCATCTCATTAAAAAAAAAGGTATCTCATTTCATTTCCGAGGGCTTTTCGATTTCTTAAACAATAATCAGAAAAGCGATAACAGTCATCATAACATACACTACTTTGAATAAGCGAAATGATTAATTCTATTTCACTCCAAAAACCAGTGAAATAGGGATTTGAAAAATTCACCAACATTCCTTTCGCAGTCTTACCTAACATATTTTTTTTGTGAGTCGATCCTGCTTGCAATACAAGCAGGACAGGCATCGACTCAAAATAAAAATATGTTAGGTTCGCTCGACTTATATTTAACGTGGTAAGAGTGAGCAAAGGTTGTCTGGAAGAAATCACTTTTACCTCTTACCACCTCTTACAATACATATATTTTTGTATCATTTTCATTAGATTGTTGTTTCTTAGGTGTAGAATAAACAACATTCTATCCATCCATCTATCTATCAAACCAAAAACTATATACAAATGAAATTCGATGTGCAATAAAGAAGATTCTAGGTATCTATCAAAGAGCAAATAACTATAGACAAAGCAAAGCTAGAACTCACCACACTCCTTAACATTATACCGCCATTGAACCTGAACGCCGCTGGCCGCGCAGGCCATAGCGTAATCTCCGAGTATCGGGCATAGACAACGTGATACGTCACCGTCGCAGGCGCACATGTCGTAAAGACAATTTTCGTAGTACGGCTGAACGTCGACGTGCCAATGGCAAGCTGTGGAATGTAACAATCAACATTAGGTGGTGTATTTTAAAATAGAAGTCACGATAGCCTAGTGGTTGGATGGTCGGAATTTCGAGTCAAGAGACGCGAGTTTTATCCCCAGGTGGTAGGCTCGTACCAATGAGTTTTTCAAAAACTTATGTACGAATTACGTCGTTGGCTTGGACATAAAGTAGGCGACGGGCTCACCACCTGTCACGTTGTCCCGAAAATATCTTCGGTGGAAGGTGGGGCGAAGGGACTCAATTGCCTAGACTAAACCTTTGTCTACCCCTGTATAGGGAATTGCGTGAAGATATTTATTTATTATTTATTTTAAATAGACCAAAAAGGGTTTTTTCATATTACGTATTATTTTATTTAATATTTATACTTAATTATAGTCCAAATTTAAAATTTCAACTAACACGGGAGGGATTCGAACCCGCGACCTTTGCCGTAACGTGGCAACGCTCTTTAATCGAATACCAAAAAGTTCAGCATAACTTATATGCTTTAAAATCAATAAAAAGTGCAAAAGATTTATACTGTTATTGTTTGGTGTGGAACTACTCAACGGTAATAAGAATATAACAAATGCCATCAGTGTCCAAAACAATACATACTCGTAAAAAACCATTGTAATGGTAAACTGAATTCCTTCTTCTTTTTTAAAGATTGCACTCGTGGAAGGGCAACATTGGTTATGTTCGTTATGACTCACAGTGACCAAATCTGACCCTGGAGCATTGAGTGTAGTACTGGAAATATATTATACGACAAAATCTAGATGCATATTGCGACTGGATTTGAAACAATCCGAGATGGCAATTGTTTAATGACGAGTAGTTTGATGAGACGGTTTAAATAAATATTTTATTTTTTATTTCTCTGGTTTATTATTCATACATACTCATTAAAGCTCTTACTTATTTACTTACATTCAAATAGCGATTGCTTCAACAGACTGCAGTACTTCTCAGCCGTGTCTTTGTTCTCTATGTTCGCTTTGCACGGATGCTCCGGCTCTTTGGTTGAAATATCATTGCAGAACTCCCTGGTCTTCCACTTGTTTGCGAATGCGAACGCAGACTGCTCCACGTCGCCCTCGGGTGTGAGAAAATCGTCTTTTTGATTTAGATTGAATGTTCCGCAGAGACCCTAGGAAACGTAAAAAGTTTTGAAGCATTGAAAATAGCACTTCTAAATTAAAATTGTTAAAAGTCGGATGCTGATACTCCTTAGGATTAGGCGTCCACAATAATTTTGAAGCCTATCGAGGCCGAATTACCAGATTTAAAATGAAATAGCAACTTCTGACTGTACGTAAGTAGTTACAGGTAAAGTTTTTGTTATTTCCAGTATTTTAAGACGCAAAATGGCCATAAATATGGGTATATAGTCTTTTTTTGGAATAACATTCAAAATTCGAACCTTGGTGCGTTCATGGAATTCCGGTGGAACATCGACAAATACTCGTGTGTTGCCGTCCCACCACAGATCTACTTTGATTGGCAATTGAACTAAAACAAACAAAAAACATGTAGAACATCATTATACTAATACTCGTAATTAAGTAAATACAGATATTATTACAAAATTATCTTGCACAAGCTTATGTTACCGAAGAGAAGAAGAGCAACCAATTTTATTTTCTACCATATATATAGAATGCACCAGATTTGATTTTTTACGGCATTGTATTGATTGTGTGTATGAAATATTCATGACATTGGCACAAAACAATATATAAGTAATGTGTTATAATAAGAAATAAAAAGAAAACAAGGCATCAATCAAGCAAAATTAGATAATGCCTTGTTTTGAGGCGAAACACGCGCCGCATAATTGTCTGGTGTCGAGTAGTCTTTTTTCGAAAATAAAGAAAATTAAAAATTGACGGAATATGATAATGTCGTAATTACCAATGACAAATAATGATGACGCTGCACGTATTCTAATGTCTCCGACATTAACTGGTAGAGTAGAGACTTCTTTTCCATTGACGAGAATGAATCCGCCCTGCTTCATGTGTATGTTTGCCCCTTTATAGTTAACGTTCACAGCTTTCGTACAAGATGGCTTGCCGCCGCCTTTGTACGGCGCTAGGTTCATCGCCTATGAAATATGTGAAATACATATTAGTTATATGTAAGATGTTTGGTGTAACCAGCGTAAAAACATACCGACCCGATTTGCCATAATAACTACGTTCGGCATGTGGAATACCAATCACAGTAACAGACATTTTGGCCTTTTAGATTTTTCTGTCCGTCACCTATCCGCTGAATTTTTTTCAGAAATTTTTCGAGATGGTTTCAAGATCTCACTATCCAAAATTAGTTAAATTCCATTTCGATTTAAAAGGGATATTCTATACTCGTCTTTTTTCTTTCCCTTGTTTTCTTTACTACAGCCACGGGAAAAAAATGGTGGCCAATTTTCAAGCCGATATCACACGTCAAACTTTTGATATTGCGAGAACAAGAAAATATACATCAATATAATCGTGAGATATGTAGACTTTAACTTATAAGAATTTAGAATTTAACTCCATTTATTGTTTAAATAAGACATACATAGATAGGAACAACATCATATACATTTCTATGATCCCAAACTCAGTAGCTTAAGCAAATGTGTCATGGAATCGGAAACAACGAAGGCACCACATACATCCAGACCCGTGACGCATAGAAAATGTGTTTTTCTATATTGACCCGACCGGAAATCGGACCCAGGACCCCAGAGCTGGCGACATCATGAAAACCTGGTGCGTATCTTCCACGGAGGTCGTCAATGTAATGCAGGAAACTGAAAACATGTCTATCAGCAAACCTCAGTAATAGATCCGGTGCAGGCGACATTCTCCACTTCAACAGTGACGTTGTCAGCCTGCAGTAGGGTGTAAGTGCAGGTGCCCATGAAGTCGTAGCGGAGTCCATCGAAGGTGGTGTAATGTGGATCACCCACCGCACTGCAGCGAGCGCCACACGGCACTTGCGTGCAAGTCCATTGACCCGCTTGGCAGGTGCTAGGCGATATTTTAGATCGTTAACAAGATGGCGGTACTGATATTCTGTTATTATTTTTGTAGTTAACTAGCAATTGAAATTTCGTTTATTCAATACCAATTTCAGCCCACAAATTCGAACGCATTATCTCTTAAACATGTATTAGAATTCTTTAATTTTCTGAAATTAAAACTGGCCAGATTCTCCCAAAGAAACCATGTATTTTCCAGGAAAATAACATATGTCTTGAGTCTGGTTAAATCCTATTCGTGTGCCAAGTATAATTCAAAATAGTACAGCCATTTTTGAATGAAGAAACACTCACGGAAGTCGGAAAAACCGAATTCATACATTTAAATGTTACACCGTGTGGCATAATGGCAAAAAATACGAATCCAACGATACCTCATACAATAAAAATATCTTCATAGACAGAGGTCAAGTCTAGACAATTAAGTCCCTTTGACCCACCTTCCACCGAAGATATTTTCGGGACAACGTGACGGGTGGTGAGCCCGTCGCCGTCTTTATGTCCAAGCCAACGATGAAATCGTACATAAGTTTTTGAAAAAGCTCTCGACTCGACATTCCGACCACCCAACTCGGCTATCGTGACTTATTATATTTACCTCATACGATTTAAGTATTATATCAGTTTAATTTGTTTAGTTGTATGTACGTTATTTCAATATCATCATTCCTATTCAGTTTAATAATATTTTAAAATATAGTCAAACATTTATATACAACTTTCATAAATACTCTCAAGTTGACTGCAAATATGTAATAAAAAAAATTTAATTTACATGGTACATGGTTTAGTTTGCTGAAATCTATTGGTCTTTGAAAAGAAGATATTTTTTTTAATTGAGAGAAAATAGCGAAAAATTTCCAAAAAGGAAAAATTGGAATACCGGTGGTATAAAATGTAATTTGCGGTATTGTAGAAGACAGATAAGCCACTTAGGTAAAAGCTTTGAACAACCGCCAAATATTTCTTTTCTTAGACTCTGTCGACTTTGCCGAAGTAGTTGAGCAGAGGCCAGTCACAATTCTCATTAATTCTCTTAATATTGAAATAGAATCAATAAATTTTTTTAGTCCATTAGTGCCAATTTAACTTCAGCATCAATTACTCCAATCGATTCAGATTTCGTATTTTACACCTCCAAAACTTTGGGAAAATCAAAATGTATACTGTAACATAAGTACTAGTTAATATTCCTCACCAAGTATTACAGCTCTTCGGCAACACAGTTCCAGGTGGGAAATTTTTATTTCTCACTCTACAAGGACATTCAGTTTGCGGAATGCACCGGCCACTTTCCAATAATAGACCATCAGGACAGAAACAGCCCTCCACGCATGAAGTATTTCCGCTCTTAGTAGCAAGAGGGAACGCACAGCTGGGTTGTACATCGGGACCACAGGAGCGGTATATTTTGCCGTCGGGGCACTGCATTGCTGTAAAAAGCAAATTAAACACGATTTATTATTGCGAAATTTAAATGTGTTTAAATTGTAAAAAAAAAAATATCTTCACGCCATTCCTAATACTGTGGTAGACAAAGGACTAGACAGTTAAGTCCTTTCGACCCATATTCAAACCAAGATATTTTTTTGGGACAATGTGTCAGGTGTTGAGCCTATTGTCGTTTTTATGTCCACGCAAACGATATAAAGTGTATATAAGTTTTTCAAAAAACATATTTTTACGAGTCTTTAGACTCGAATTCTGAAAAATCTTTCTTTAAAGGAAACAAAATAAAAACTACTTACGACACGTGTCTAGGTCCCGCCATGACTTCATATCCTGTATACCATGACGAAGACATTCTTTCGCGTAAACTGATACCGTCTTACAAGCACACTCTTCTGGACCTGTAATAGATAGTAACGTCTAAAAAAATCTCTTTGGTTTATGAAGAACTTAACAAAATAAGTAATTTTCATTTAATTTTTACTCCCCTAAAATCTACACAAAGCACATTATTATACAAAGACGAGCTTAATACTATTCTGCAAGCAATACTAAATACATTGAATATAATATTTAGACGGTTTCTTACTCAAACTTGTGGTGCATGCGCAGTAATCCCATTGACAGGCTTCCATTAAAAGAGAGACGTCCATTACCTGTTAAATTTTTCACGTTAAAAATTGCAACAAAGAAAGATCATAATGTGTAAATGTATCAATAAATCACCTTTGAGCATTTCCGGAATTTCTCCTTACTGAAGATCTTGGTGCAGAACTGCATAGCTTTTTTCATATCAGCATCGGTTTTTGATGCGCAAGCACTGTTTACAGTAGGATTACTGTCGCAAATATCTAATAAACATCAGAAAATCTGTGTTGCAGTTAAATGAGAATAGAATAAGTAACTAAAGTCATTAAAAGAATATTTAATTTGACAAAAATAAGTCTCTAAATTATTAACATTATAAAATAGTATTAACATCACTAACTATCTACGTATGTAAAAAACTTTGGATTCTGCATAAATAAGTTGGGCGGAACAAAGCATTTTCATAAAAACATTTTATTATCATAAAAACACCGCTCAGAATAAACCACTGATCACACAAACGTGAAATTGGGGTTGCAGCATTGATTTTATTTGCAAATTTAACTCGAAAAAGGAGAAAGTATGCTGCAAAATTTGTATGGGAAACATGTTTGCCTGATCCAATCCAAAATTTCAAAATTTTGAAAGATCGTTTAAATATGATGTTGACAGCTTTAACAAACAAGTAAGCTGCTTTAACTAATATTTAGCGAATATTTCAAAAGTTAAAAAATCTGTCGTGAAAGATGGAGATTTTTGTACTGGAAATACTTTTCTAAAGATTGCAGTGTGCTGTTTGTGTAATAATTAACCACTCCCTTCCTTCCCGTGGATATCGTAAGTGGGGATAATTTTGCCTAATGACTATTTGAGGTGAAAGTTTACCTACAATATGGCAATTGCTACTGATAATGTCGGGATAAAAATATCAGATCAAAGCATCCATCAAGTAGACCGGTGACTGGAGCAACATCTAAGGGGAGACATGTGCAGTGTTGAACCTAAGAATGTACGGCAAAGGACGTAAATAGGATTTTCATGTAATCGCCATAATTTCGTAAGAATGGTGGGGACACTTTACATATATCTTCATATTTTTGTTTGAAACATTACGGTAGTGGTATTCTTTTTTAACCCTTTTAAAATAGATAAATACATACTTACAAAGACGGGGACATCACATACATGGTTTTGATCCCAAATTAAGTAAAATCAGAAACATACTTGAGGAGATGTAGAAAAAGTATTTTCTATATTGACCGGACCATATATCGAACCGGGGAACCATGAAAACTGATGTGTACGCCACTCGTCCACAGAGGTTTTCAAATATGTGTAAACAGATAGATGAAATATAAGAATATCATTTACCTCCGATCTTATTCAGCTGCCACGACTTGACCATCACCGATTTAGTTCTCGCAACAGAACCGTCTTTGATCATGAAATCGTTCTCGGGGTTACCGTCTAAAGTTCCACACAGACCCTCGGTTTTATTCCACAAAAGTACAGTGCCTTCAACGACGATTAAATTCTGGAATGCAATTAAATATATTACAAAAAGAGATCGTTGGACGACTCAGAATACGTTTTAAATAGTCAACCATTTCACATGTTACATTCGTTTAAAATTTTAATTGCACTCAATATGCCATTTTTTTATAGGAGGCAAACGAGTAGGTGGCTCACGTGATGGTAAGTGATTACCGCCGCCCATGAACACCGCACATGAGAAACCCGAGTTCGATCCCCAGGTGGCAGGCTGGTACAAATGGGTTTTGCAAAAAACCTATGTACGAATTACATCGTTGGCTTGGACATAAAGATGGCGACGGGCTCACCACCTGTCACGTTGTCCCGACAATATCTTCGGTGGAAGGTGGGTCAAAGGGACTTAATTGTCTAGTCTTGACCTCTGTCTACCCCTGTATTTGGAATTGCGTGAAGATATTTAATTTATTATATTTAAATTTGAAATTTAAGTACAATTTGGTTACCTATAAGAGATCGCTATGCAGCGATAAGGCCACCAAATTGTATATATCTTTTCATTCGTTTCATCATGAATTTCGGTTTTGTGGTGTACAATGAAGTATAATCATTCTTTCATCCCTACAATATCTTTTCTTGACTTGTATACTAAGACGACGACAGGCTCATCGCCAGTCACGTTTTCTCACATAAATTCCAATAGACTTTGTATAATACAGGGATTTTTTCAGAATACAGAATATTTTACAGAATAGAGGGCAAACAAGTACGTGGCTTACGTGATGGTAAATGATCACCGCCGCCCATGAACACCTACAATTCCAGAGGAATATGCGTATTTACATACAGATGTGTGAAGAATAAAATGTATAAAATTTTATCATAGAGTAAGATATCATGGTTATATTATAATTGGGATAAATTTTAGATCGAGTGAGCAATTGTGGAAAGTCACAAGTTTCTATGTTAACTTAAAAAAATATACTCACGTTCGTATCCCATTTGATGGTGAGACCTAAGGCGTCTAAATTCACGAAAACTTGATCGCTAGGCATGGTCACACGTATGCCTGGCAGTGATGCAGGAATGGGAATCAGACGTTTCGTGTTACGGAAAAGAACAGCACCATCCTCTAAAATAGTTAGAAATTAAAAAATATATAAATTTTATTCTATTCAAATAACTAATTGCCAGGTGAGCAGTCTTCTTTTTTTATTTTCAATTAAATAACTAGTTAATTTTCTTAAGATAGTAAAACTAATATTTAAGAAACAAAGACTCACCTCCAACACTCAGTGCGTACATCTTGTCGTCTAAGTAAACAACGAGTTCTGATGGACAAAAGTTCTTTCCTTTGCATTCGGGATGCCTTACTGCTATTGTGTATTTGTGTTCTTGGGAATCGCGTACCAGTATGTGCTGGCAGGGTGACTGGAAGCTAAAATGGATTAAAAATTAAATTTAAAAAACGGAATTAAATAAATATACATTTAATAATCATATAATAATGGTGTCTGAGGAACGATTATTGAAAAACTGCTGAAAGTCATCTGCATCAGGAATCACAGACTCGGTATCGATCTCAGGAGGAAGTCTCGTACAAATGTGTTTTTTTAGAAACTTTGTGTCTGTGTAAATATCTCTCTACTCGTTTAGTTGCCTGGAAGAGATCTTAATTGTTTTTGTCTGTATTTTTGTGATATACAATAAAGTATATTCACTTCTATTTGTAGCGTTGTCTTGGACAATAAGACAACAATAGGCTCACCAGCCACATTGAAATGTTGGTCGAAGGAACTAAATTATCTAATCGCTTGATGACCTCAGTATTTAGAAAATAGGTGAAAATAAAAAAGTTATTATCGTCCATAAGACAACTAAAAGACTAGAAGTACTGAAAAGGACATTAACTTTAGAATTTCACAAAAGTAACATAATGTTACTTATGTTTCTGGGGGAGGGGGGGGGGGCACTCTAGGGTTGGAAACGCATGCCTCTGGGATTGCGGGTCTTCATGGGCGGCGGTAATCACTTAACATCACGTGAAACACCAGCTCGTTTGCCATTCTTTTCTATAAAAAAAATGTTAAATTGTCATCAACACCTAATAAAATATATACATACCTATATATTTTCCCGTCAAACGTCTTGTAGTGCACCCCAGCCCAACTCAGACAGTTGCCGCCCTTTGGAGTGAAGTCTTGCACAACTATTATTGGTCCCGAATTCCCATCATACATCCCAGTGCCGTGCGGACCAGTCATCATCTGATAGCCTCTGCCTTCAGAGATATCTTTTTTATATTGATTGTCCACGTTGTAGAATGTCTAAAATAAAATCAAAAACACATAACGTATGGATTATATTATAAATTGTGGGAATTATCTTTATTTACAAAAAAGTAAAATTGTACTTACATCACCGACAGGTCGATTGCTGGGTGTAATAATAACGACATCATCTGTGAAAGAATTGCAGTTGGAGATTTATGTAAACACTTCACATACCAATTTGTAATGTTAAAAATTGTTATACTCACTGAAGACGCAGTGAGGTATCGGCTGCGGTAAGAAAACGCCGGTCGAATAGAGACAGGTGTAGGTATCAGCGGGTTGGGAACTGAACCTGGCTCCGTTGGGACAGCTCAACGCGCAAGAGAATTGTTCACCGTCGCCAGAGCAATTGTAGCCTCCGTTGAATGCCAGTTTACGCATATCGCACGAGTTAGCCGCTGTTGAGCAAATATTTAATAAATAAAATATAAAAAAGAATCTAGACAGAATTAAGTTTTAAGGGCGGCAACGCATCTGCTATGCCTCTGGTATTGCGGGTGTTCATGGGCGGCGGTAATCACTTACCACCACGTGAGCCACCTGCTTGTTTGCCTCCCTTTTTAATTAAAAAAAATAAGTCCCTTCGACCCACCGAAGACATTTTCGGGACAACGTGCTGAACCGTCTTTATGTCCAAGCCAACGATGTAATTCATACATAGGTTTTAGAAAAACCCATTGGTACGAGCCCACCTGGAGATCGAACTCGGGTCTCTTGACTCGAAATTCCGACCACCCAACCACTCAGCTATCGTGACTTATAGCAGATATTTAGAAAAATTACATAATAAAAAATAAATACAACCGAATTTCAAGTGTCCTTTTTTGAAGTCGGTTTGAAAGAATTGTATCTGCAACTGGTAGTATCGGCATAAGGTTATAGTATTTTTCTTATTCAAAGGATAAGTTTAACTATTGAACGTGGAAAGGCTGCAATTCTCCCTGGTATGAATCGAAATAATCACGACAGCCGGGTGATTGAATGAGCGGAAAAATCAGGAGCTTCGATTTCGATCGAAGGTTTGTACCAATGAGATTTTTCATGTATGAGGAGTTTTACGATATTTTATTGTATGTATATATAAAATTGAGAAAAGTAGATGGTTTAGGTAAAGAAAGAATGAATAAAAAATGAAATATATAATGCGTGGGCGAATGCAACTATTGAAAAGGAAAGACCAAGGCGAACTTTCCTCGACCTTATTCTGGATATTCTGAATAAAGGTCATTTTTAATAGTATCCTTAACCAACATGCAATTATTAAAAGACTGATGAATAAAGAGGTATGGTGTGCATCTACTTCCATACGGCTATGTAATGATAAGTATTTTTACGTGGCTGTATAAGCGAGAGAAGAATATTAGGATCATATTAAGAGAAAGTATGTTGTCTCTGCTTACCCCTACCTAGGTAAAGAGGCATGAGGCTTTTGTATGCATTAAAAATTAATAAAATATATTATTACGAAATGTGTCGGTACTTAAATACTTACAATATTGGCATTGAGGTCCTCTATACTCAGCGGAGCATTGACATGTGTTTAATGACAGACAAACTCCCCCATTAAGGCATGGTGGGTCGCATTCCGGTATGCAGTCGGGAATGGAGGAGAAGTCTGCACGAGTTGGCTGCCACTGACCGTCCAAACATTGCATGTTTGCCACGGTTGTACCGTCGATGAACTTATGACCTTCCAGACAGGTGTACGTACAAAATCTAAAACAGTACCAATAATTTATGGACGTACTCTTCAAGACACCATAATGTATTTACAATTCAATAATCAGGCAGTAATAATATGAGTGTTTGTTGTCGGCATAAGAACTTCCCCTCTTTTTTCACATCTTTAGTGTCACACGATAGCCGATGATGGTTGGGTGATCGGAATTCGAGTCGAGAGACCCGCGTTTAACTCCTAGGTTGTAGGCTCGTACTAATGAGTTTTTAAAAACTTATTAATGATTTATATCGTTGGCTCGGACATAAGGACGGCGCGACAAGCTCGCCATCTGTCACGTTATCCCAAAAAATGTCTTCGGTGATAGGTGGGTGGAAATGACTTACTTATCTGGACCTCTGGCTATCCCTTTATAGGTAATGGCGTGGTATTTTCTTTATATTATAAATGAAATGAAACGTTTGTACATACTCGGAAGAGCATGTTCTTTTGGCGTTCATAGGTGAGGGTGGATACAGGAGGCACGGCTTCTTCTCGAATTCACAATACCTCCCGTAGAAGTTTTTAGGACAGTTGCATGTGTTGGTGTCCACACATATACCGTTGTTCTTGCATTGCACTTCACATTTCGCTGTAATAATAAAAATAGCTTAGCGTTTTACACTTATCAGGTTCATTTGAAAATTACTGTTGCAGTATTTCAGTACTGCAATTTGTTGAAATGTGGACCTGATTTGACATCACTGATTGACTGATGACTGATTGTTTTATTTTTGTTAACATGTTTTATTTTTTTATTGCGAGGTCCATTAAATAGCTTTTCTTTCTTTCTTATGGCTTTTTCTTTCACTGCTTATTATTTAACTGTCAGTTATCTTTCGGAGAAACAGAGTAGTTATATTGTCACTATAAGAAAAATATACGATCTTGGCTATACTTTTTAATCATATTCAATTTTAGTTATTGTTTATTTTTATGCTTCATTTAAGTCACAATAGCCGAGTGGTTGGGTGGCAGTACCAATGGGTTTTTTAAAAACTTATGTACAAATTATATCGTTGGGTCGGACATAAAGACGGCGACGGGCTCACCATTTGTTGTGTTGTACCGAAAATGTCTTCAGTGGAAGGTGGGTCAAAGGAACTTAATTGTCTAGACTAGATCTCTGCCTACCCCTGTATTGGGAATTGCGTAAAGATATTTTTATGCTATAATCACTATTATAATCATTATTTTTATAAAGTAAAAAATATCTTATTAAGAAAATTCAATCAAGTTCTTTGAATATCGATAAACTAATATAACACGGTGGTATGAGGGTGCAATAGGATGAGAACTGGATTACCGTAACCATCATTCTTACGACTCGATAACTTTTATCCCTTGGATGTTATCAACTTAAAACACATTCAAGTACAAGTTAACATAAACGTACTTAGTCACTTAATGGCTTGCAAAGGTCTACTGTGGGACAAAAACTTTCTTTGCTTAAGGGAGGATTCATCATAATCGCGCCGTTACGTATGCTGGGTAGTATCGGACAGACCAGTATCAGACACCTCGCATCTGCTCGTCACCAACCTAAATACACTGCATGACAAAAACTTTCTTTCTTTCCTTAAGGGAGTAAATTAAAATATAAATTACTCAATTCCCAAGATAGGGGTAGACAGAGGTCTAGTCTAGACAATTAAGTTCCTTCGACCCACCTTCCACCGAAGATATTTTCGGGACAACGTGACAGGTGGTGAGCCCGTCGCAGTCTTTATGTCCAAGCCAACGGTATAATTCGTACATAATTTTTTCGAAAAACCCATTGGTACGAGCCTGCTATCTAGGGATCGAACTCGAAATTCCGACCACCCAACCACTCGGCTATCGTGACTCCCCTCGTCCTTAAGGGAGGATTCACTATAATTTCCACGACAGGTAAGCGGGGCAGTAGCAGGCAGACCATTACCAGAAACTTCGCATCTGCTCGTCGCCAATCTAAATACACTGCTGGCTAAAAGCTTTCCTTCTTTCCTTAAGGGAGTATTCACCATAATTTCCACGTCAGGTAAGCGGGGTAGCGATCGTATTGCCTGACACCTTGTATGTACACCGACACCAATCTACATCATCTACTATTCTTTATTTTTTATTTCATATTCCATATTCATCTGATATTCTTAGAAAGGGTTACCCCGCTACCTGTCGGTAGTCGTCGCGATTTTCAAAGACTATTCTTTAGTCGCCTCTTTCAACACCCATGGGCAGAAAAAAGTAGTATATTCCTGTGGATTTTCAATACTACACGACACCTGAACGTATATCAAAGTGTAAACGAAGCGTCAATAGACTTATGGTTTGGAGTGCGGACTGTAAAACGTAACGTCGCAGGTTCGGGCCCTCCATTAGACTATTGGCCGTGATCTAATCCAGACACAAGCAGTGCAGCTTGATTGGACTGGTTAACAGGAATACTTGTAATATTATTAGACATTGCTTCTTAAGAAAACGAAGGTTAAAAAGGGACGTTATAGTTGTGGTCGCAGAGAAAATTTTATTAATAACTAACCCTGACCCACAGGCATTGTTTATCATCATATATTTATTATAATAAATTATCAGTGACATTGCGTGTAAAATAGGTCGCATAAATGTGCAATTCCAATCCATCCGGCGAGAGGAGATTTGCCCAAGTTTCCGGTGCTTTAGATAACCACTCCCACACTTCAAAGTTTATTTTTGATTGCCGATTTTATTTTACTACAATTGTACGCTTATTATTTTAGGACGTTGTGGGTGTTTTGCGTTTATCTATTTTCCTTTTGCGATTTTATTATTTTTAATTTGAATATGTTATATAGAAAAAATGATTAAATTTATATCTACAACAAATATGACCGAAAAAATTTAATTATCGTAAAACTGATTAGGGTTACGCGTTGGATAAACAGAGTAGTTCGGGGCTTATGGCATAAAGCAAGCTACAAATTTTGCGCGGGGCCAATTTCTCATCTTCGTTACCGATATGCTGGTTAAGCAATACGTTATATTTGCAAAATTTATAATTTAAGTTACTAGAAACTTTTATATCAAACAGCTATATCTCAATTTTTAACAGCAATTTTTGGTTATCGAGGTTAAAGAATTCTCCAAACAAAGAAGAAATAGTTAGTAAAGGAGGGGAATTTCGATATTTTAAAAAATTCCAAGTTTTCTACTGCCGTTACTTGCGCGTGAATGAGCAGACTTAAGCTCTTGTAAATTTTTGTGATTATCGGAACGCGCAGTACCAGACGGGGCGATCACAGAGAACTTAGCCCACTCACCATGATGAAGAAACTCCGTCAGGTCCGAAACTAGCGAGTTTAATAATTCGAAATACATATTTTTTCGTAGTCTATTTTTTACATTAAATTTTCGTTCTATGTTTCTCTTGCTGTCTTAGTCGGTCCGAGCCGACTTACTAAGCTTAGTCCGGTTAACCGGAGTTACTGAGCTGAGCGTGACGGCTAAGTCTCGTTTGGTGAGCAAGAAAAAAGTGCACGGGGCGCCCATAGAAGTGTTCACTTTAAAAATTACGATATTCAATGAACATAAGCGATCCGTATAGGGGAATAAAGTGCACTTCTGTTATGGAAAATACTAATTACAATAGAAATAGAAGTATCTTCCGTTTAAAGAATGTTTACATTTAAATACTATAAGTCTATGTATAACAATAAGGTTGTGAATGATGACTTGTTGTGAATGATATCTTGTATCTCTTTTAATGATTTATTGTATTTACGCGAATGCTTAACATCTTAAATATAACGATTTTCCGATTTTATCGCGTTTTTAATTTGTTTTTAACAAACTATTTTTTGTTGCCGACGTTTCGGATGCTTTACATAATTAGTGACGAAAAATTAGTGTGACGAACGTTCCCCTGCTACAATCTCTCGAAAAGAATATTTGAGAGAAGGACTTTGCCCAGCAGTGAATATTTTCAGGCTGATCCATATATTTAAATACACACACTGAGCTGGCGACACCCAACGAAAATACATAACGCAAATGTGAATAACTTACTATAATTTGTTTGAAGATTATTTGAATAATAATCTTGAGTAAAGGCTTAATAAATTGAAAGATGAGTTATGTTAAACATATTGTAAGAAAGTCTCAGCGAAGTGATGAAGAAGACTTTCCAAAGACTACATACATAGATAGTGACAACATCACATATATTGCTCTGATCACAAAGTAGGCAGCTAAAGTATTATGGATTCGAAACAACGAAGGCACCACCAACACCCAAAACTGAGGCAATGTAGAAAAAGTGTTTTTTTCTACATTTACCCGTCCGGGAGTCGATCCCGGAGCCTCAGAGCAACACAGAAAACTGGTGTGTTCGCCACTCGTGCATAGAGAATATATTACTCGTCATATGATATACACCAGCATGCACCGGAGTACAGCGGCAGCGGTATGGAAGAGTTTAAAATTTAAACTTTTGTATACCAAAAAGGTCTTGAATGTTGCTGTTTTGATTACGTATATACAGTTTGAAGTAGAAACTTGAAAACTTACGAGTATAACCTTCCTTAGCGATGCTGTTGAACTGCTGGTAACTTGGTCTGAAAAAATATTATAAATTATTCGTCTCGAACATTTTAAACTAAATTAAAAAAAACTTTTCCGACTTTTCATGTGCACAGTGCAATGTAAGTGTTTAAACAACTGAATAGTTATTTATCGCTGAAATTCTTTGACATTTTATTTTATTTCATTGGTATTGATAAATAAATAATAATATTATTTTGAGTATGAAAGCGTGGCGGCAACATTTTGCAACATTTTGTATTGCCACTATGTCAATACAAAATGTTGCAAAGTTGCAAATTTACAAATTTGTCGCCAAAATTTAATTCTTTAAAGTTGTTATTGAAAAAATTACTTAGCAATCCTCCGCATGCAAATATAAAAAGGTATATGTTACCTGGTCCGAAAAGAAGAATTTGAATACTTTTTTTCAATAACAACTTTACAATGAATTTTCGCAAAGTAACGCCTGAGTCAATTAACTATTTAATTCTTTAATTAATAATTGAACTTAACTTATTTATTATTTTTATTAAAATTGTTATTTAAAAAAAATTAAATAAACATGTAAGATTAACACACAACATAACTATTTACGTACATACATAACGAACGGCTCGTTAAACTCCACCTAAGGACATGGGCCACTTCCTTAACGAATGGTTTGGCACAATCGTTACTCTAGGCAAGCGGATTGGCGATCGCAATGCCAGAAAATCGATAGCCGAGTGGTTGGTTGATCGGAATTCGTATCAAGAGACTTAAGTTCGATCTCCAGGTGGCAGGGTCGTACCAACGGGTTTTTTCAAAATTTATCTGGGGCTCATATCGTTGGCTGTGACATTAAGACGACAACGGGCTTACCAACAGTCACGTTGACCCAAAAAATTTCTTCGATGGAAGGTGGGTCAAAAAGACTTAACAGCCTAGACCTCTGTCCTTACCAGTATTGGTATTAGCGTGAAGATTCTTTCGAGATGGGTATGCTATGAAAAATAAAATTTAAAAAATAACAATCACGTTTCAATGGCGTAGTAAAAATTAACCTGAAGAAATCTTTGACCAATTGATGTCATTCCGGCAAATCATTTCCAAAATATCCGCTAAAAATAGAGAGAGAGAAATAAATATTAATATGAAATAAATTTAACTCACGCTACTCCAGAAGAAAACCATGAATTTCTTTCACCATAACCAGCTCCTTCTCCATATCCGAGCCAGGGTTTTGAACGAGGAAAACCGCTTTTGGTGCCATGGTATGCTGTTTTCGCAGTTTTTGTATAGTGACGGCGAGGGAATCCGTTTGGGTTGTTTCTCAAGTGAGCCGGAACGTAAGAGGGTGCTTCAACATCAGATTGGCTAAGGATTTAAGAAAATAAATATTATATATACAATAATACATCACGCAGTTCCCAATACAGGGGTAGACAGTCTAGTCTAGATAATTAAGTCCCTTCGAAGATATTTTCGGGACAACGTGACAGGTGGTGAGCCCGTCGCCGTCTCTATATGTCCAAGCCAACGATATAATTCGTACATAAGATTTTGAATAACCCATTGGTATGAGCTTGCCACTTGGGGATCGAACTCGGGTCTCATGACTCGGAATTTTATCTCCATTTGTTCACTCGGCTATCGTGACTTATTTATAATACATAACAAAGCGTCACGATAGCCGAGTGTTAACTATTTAATTCTTTAAAGTTGTTATTGAAAAATTACTTAGCAATCCTCCGCATGCAAATATAAAAAGGTATATGTTACCTGGTCCGAAAAGAAGAATTTGAATACTTTTTTCAATAACAACTTTACAATGAATTTTCGCAAAGTAACGCCTGAGTCAATTAACTATTTAATTCTTTAAAGTTGTTATTGAAAAATTACTTAGCAATCCTCCGCATGCAAATATAAAAAGGTATATGTTACCTGGTCCGAAAAGAAGAATTTGAATACTTTTTTCAATAACAACTTTACAATGAATTTTCGCAAAGTAACGCCTGAGTCAATTAACTATTTAATTCTTTAAAGTTGTTATTGAAAAATTACTTAGCAATCCTCCGCATGCAAATATAAAAAGGTATATGTTACCTGGTCCGAAAAGAAGAATTTGAATACTTTTTTCAATAACAACTTTACAATGAATTTTCGCAAAGTAACGCCTGAGTCAATTAACTATTTAATTCTTTAAAGTTGTTATTGAAAAATTACTTAGCAATCCTCCGCATGCAAATATAAAAAGGTATATGTTACCTGGTCCGAAAAGAAGAATTTGAATACTTTTTTCAATAACAACTTTACAATGAATTTTCGCAAAGTAACGCCTGAGTCAATTAACTATTTAATTCTTTAAAGTTGTTATTGAAAAATTACTTAGCAATCCTCCGCATGCAAATATAAAAAGGTATATGTTACCTGGTCCGAAAAGAAGAATTTGAATACTTTTTTCAATAACAACTTTACAATGAATTTTCGCAAAGTAACGCCTGAGTCAATTAACTATTTAATTCTTTAAAGTTGTTATTGAAAAATTACTTAGCAATCCTCCGCATGCAAATATAAAAAGGTATATGTTACCTGGTCCGAAAAGAAGAATTTGAATACTTTTTTCAATAACAACTTTACAATGAATTTTCGCAAAGTAACGCCTGAGTCAATTAACTATTTAATTCTTTAAAGTTGTTATTGAAAAATTACTTAGCAATCCTCCGCATGCAAATATAAAAAGGTATATGTTACCTGGTCCGAAAAGAAGAATTTGAATACTTTTTTCAATAACAACTTTACAATGAATTTTCGCAAAGTAACGCCTGAGTCAATTAACTATTTAATTCTTTAAAGTTGTTATTGAAAAATTACTTAGCAATCCTCCGCATGCAAATATAAAAAGGTATATGTTACCTGGTCCGAAAAGAAGAATTTGAATACTTTTTTCAATAACAACTTTACAATGAATTTTCGCAAAGTAACGCCTGAGTCAATTAACTATTTAATTCTTTAAAGTTGTTATTGAAAAATTACTTAGCAATCCTCCGCATGCAAATATAAAAAGGTATATGTTACCTGGTCCGAAAAGAAGAATTTGAATACTTTTTTCAATAACAACTTTACAATGAATTTTCGCAAAGTAACGCCTGAGTCAATTAACTATTTAATTCTTTAAAGTTGTTATTGAAAAATTACTTAGCAATCCTCCGCATGCAAATATAAAAAGGTATATGTTACCTGGTCCGAAAAGAAGAATTTGAATACTTTTTTCAATAACAACTTTACAATGAATTTTCGCAAAGTAACGCCTGAGTCAATTAACTATTTAATTCTTTAATTAATAATTGAACTTAACTTATTTATTATTTTTATTAAAATTGTTATTTAAAAAAAATTAAATAAACATGTAAGATTCACACAACATAACTATTTACGTACATACATAACGAACGGCTCGTTAAACTCCACCTAAGGACATGGGCCACTTCCTTAACGAATGGTTTGGCACAATCGTTACTCTAGGCAAGCGGATTGGCGATCGCAATGCCAGAAAATCGATAGCCGAGTGGTTGGTTGATCGGAATTCGTATCAAGAGACTTAAGTTCGATCTCCAGGTGGCAGGGTCGTACCAACGGGTTTTTTCAAAATTTATCTGGGGCTCATATCGTTGGCTGTGACATTAAGACGACAACGGGCTTACCAACAGTCACGTTGACCCAAAAAATTTCTTCGATGGAAGGTGGGTCAAAAAGACTTAACAGCCTAGACCTCTGTCCTTACCAGTATTGGTATTAGCGTGAAGATTCTTTCGAGATGGGTATGCTATGAAAATAAAATTTAAAAATAACAATCACGTTTCAATGGCGTAGTAAAATTAACCTGAAGAAATTCCGACCACCCAACCACTCGGCTATCGTGACTTATTTATAATACATAACAAAGCGTCACGATAGCCGAGTGTTAAATATTTATAGCGATTTAAATGTTGTGGTAATAAGTTTAATTATTTGTCCTTAATTTTGGGCCACAACACATGTTAATTACATCACATACATAGGCAGAAATGATTTGCCGGAATGACATCAGGACATGATAGCTGAGAGATTGGGTGATCATAATCCCCCCATCCCCAGCTGGTGGGCTTTGGCAATGAGTTTTTTCAAAACGTACATACGATTTATATCGTTGTCCGGGATTATGGTCCAGGCATGATTGCGACAGGCACAAACTGTCACAAACTTGTTTTACACACACTGCTTGTCTCAAAAAAATGTCTTCGATGAATGGCGGGTCGAACTTAATTGTCTAGACGGGAATGGCGTGAAGATATTTTGCTAAGCGGTTTTTAAAATATTAACTGATCTATTTAATTTTTTTTTAAATCTTAAATCTTTCATTAATAGCATAACGAAAAAGTTATGCTATTAGTAGTGAAAGAATTAAAAAAAAAAAACACGAGACGAGAAACGAGCGGGTCGACCTTGTGCCCCGTGACCTGCGAAATACCCAATATACTAAGATTACTTACTAACTACTGACTAAAATAAAGAAGTGACTCAATCACTGGTGTAATACACAATAACTGACTGATAAATGACTGACGAGTTATTCCCAGGAGGGAGCCTTGTATCAATGAGGTTTTGTCTTAAAATGAATTTCAATTATATAGTCACGATAACCGAGTTGTTGGGTGGTCGGTATTTCGAGTCGAAAGACCCGAGTTCGATCCCCAGGTGGCAGTACCAACGAGTTTTTCAAAAACTTATGTACGAATTTCATCGTTGGGTTGGACATAAAGACGGCGACAGGCTCACCACTGGTCACGTTGTCCTGAAAATATCTTCGGTGGAAGGTGGGTCAAAAGACTTAACAGCCTAGACCTCTGTCCTTACCAGTATTGGTATTAGCGTGAAGATTCTTTCGAGATGGGTATGCTATGAAAATAAAATTTAAAAATAACAATCACGTTTCAATGGCGTAGTAAAATTAACCTGAAGAAATCTTTGACCAACTGATGTCATTCCGGCAAATCATTTCAAAATATCCGCTAAAAATAGAGAGAGAGAAATAAATATTAATATGAAATAAATTTAACTCACGCTACTCCAGAAGAAAACCATGAATTTCTTTCACCATAACCAGCTCCTTCTCCATATCCGAGCCAGGGTTTTGAACGAGGAAAACCGCTTTTGGTGCCATGGTATGCTGTTTTCGCAGTTTTTGTATAGTGACGGCGAGGGAATCCGTTTGGGTTGTTTCTCAAGTGAGCCGGAACGTAAGAGGGTGCTTCAACATCAGATTGGCTAAGGATTTAAGAAAATAAATATTATATATACAATAATACATCACGCAGTTCCCAATACAGGGGTAGACAGTCTAGTCTACATAATTAAGTCCCTTTGACCCACCTTCCACTGAAGATATTTTCGGGACAACGTGACAGGTGGTGAGCCCGTCGCCGTCTCTATATGTCCAAGCCAACGATATAATTCGTACATAAGATTTTGAATAAACCATTGGTATGAGCTTGCCACTTGGGGATCGAACTCGGGTCTCATGACTCGGAATTCCGACCACCCAACCACTCGGCTATCGTGACTTATTTATAATACATAACAAAGCGTCACGATAGCCGAGTGTTAAATATTTATAGCGATTTAAATTTTGTGGTAATAAGTTTAATTATTTGTCCTTAATTTTGGGCCACAACACATGTTAATTACATCACATACATAGACAGAAATGATTTGCCGGAAAGACATCAGGACATGATAGCTGAGAGATTGGGTGATCATAATCCCCCCATCCCCAGCTGGTGGGCTTTGGCAATGAGTTTTTTCAAAACGTACATACGATTTATATCGTTGTCCGGGATTATGGTCCAGGCATGATTGCGACAGGCACAAACTGTCACAAACTTGTTTTACACACACTGCTTGTCTCAAAAAAATGTCTTCGATGAATGGCGGGTCGAACTTAATTGTCTAGACGGGAATGGCGTGAAGATATTTTGCTAAGCGGTTTTAAAATATTAACTGATCTATTTAATTTTTTTAAATCTTAAATCTTTCATTAATAGCATAACGAAAAGTTATGCTATTAGTAGTGAAAGAATTAAAAAAAAAACACGAGACGAGAAACGAGCGGGTCGACCTTGTGCCCCGTGACCTGCGAAATACCCAATATACTAAGATTACTTACTAACTACTGACTAAAATAAAGTGACTCAATCACTGGTGTAATACACAATAACTGACTGATAAATGACTGACGAGTTATTCCCAGGAGGGAGCCTTGTATCAATGAGGTTTTGTCTTAAAATGAATTTCAATTATATAGTCACGATAACCGAGTTGTTGGGTGGTCGGTATTTCGAGTCGAAAGACCCGAGTTCGATCCCCAGGTGGCAGTACCAACGAGTTTTTCAAAAACTTATGTACGAATTTCATCGTTGGGTTGGACATAAAGACGGCGACAGGCTCACCACCGGTCACGTTGTCCCGAAAATATCTTCGGTGGAAGGTGGGTCAAAGGGAATTCTCTAGACTTGACCTCTGTCTACCCCTGTATTGGGAATTGCGTGAAGATATTTATTTATTTATTTATAATTATATAGATCATACAGCGACATAAAATATTATATTACAAAATCTATCATATTTTTATATAGTATCGGTAATATCGGTATCGGTATATGTTATAATCGGTGAGTTAATCCAATTTACCAATCGTCTTGCACACCAAGGAAACTGTTTAGGATATCTCATTATTAAAATTCTGTTAATGAATTAAAATAACATACAATTTCACCAAATGACAAAAACCGCAAGTACGAGTA
This sequence comes from Sericinus montela, assembly GCA_029286605.1. NCBI lineage: Eukaryota > Metazoa > Arthropoda > Insecta > Lepidoptera > Papilionidae > Sericinus > Sericinus montela. The sequence continues at coordinate 3,060,935 of JAGSMR010000010.1, read as the reverse complement.
CATATCTCATAATGTTATAGACATTATGAGATATATACTCGTCGATAGTTATCCATCTATCCTTAAACTTGGATCTTAAAAAAAAAAAAAAAAAAACTTGGATCTTCTTATGAAAATTCGTTTAAATTCTTAGAATACTTATAAGAGAAAATGTATTAATAAATAAATACATAAATATATATTGATAATAGTAGTTCACATTAATTCGATCCAAAATTAACTAGCTAAAAAGCCCTTGTGTTATCTACATTGACCCGTCCGGGAATAGAACCCGGGACTGAAGAGCTGACGGCACCATGAAAACCGGTGCGTACGCTACTCTTTGGCGAAGGAATAAATATAAGTAATGAAATATATATAATAAAGTAATATATATTTAAAAAAATAAAAACAATGAAAAATTAATAAAAAACACAATAAAATAAAAAACAATTAGAACACTTACGCCGTTGGTGGATAATAACCATAGCCAGCCCCACAGAGATAAATCCCGCAAAGAAATATAAACGCATGTTGGATATACATTTTCGATTAATTATTTCTAATTATCCATTTGTGTATACATTCTATGGGACGTTTGTTAGCTTGTAAAGCACAAGCTGTACTGAATCTCCGCGACTTACGCAGAATTATAAATATTATCTGGCATAACAAGCCAGGAAACTCATACAACTGAATCCTCCCGATAAGTGAAATTTATCGTCGGTTACAGGATTTGTTCAATAAATATCGTGGAATAAAAATAGATGTTTCAGCGAAACTTATCGCTATGCTGTTCCACTTTTTAAATCAATAATAAATAGGTTAAAGGAATACGTTAGATAAACGGTATCTCTGTAAGAGAGGAAATAAGAAGAAAAAACAATAAATAATAAATATCATTTCATAGCAACTCGAGGTGCCTGCATATCTGCCAAGTTGTTTACGTTCTGTTAATTTTGTCCATCCGTTTACGTTCTCGTATATTGAAAATTAAGGCAGGTAGAAAACGAAAAGAGAAGGCCTAACCTTTTTTCCATATCCAAAAGTCCTTTCTCGGTCAAGGACGATCTGATTGCCCAATTATCGTGATTTTTTAAATGCAAACTTACACATTTATAATGTTACGACGGATAAGAAGAATAGGTATAGTCTGATCGGATTACTTCTTTATCTTTATGCATTTTTCCCATACTGTACCTGATAGAAGATAAGACAAATGCAGTCCTTTTAGTGCCTCATCTCAAAGACTTGTTTCATAATTCTTTTATCTACAGAGAGCTAAATTATCAGAGATAACATGGGATGTTTTATTTGTATTGTTATTTTCGTTGAAATTAGTCAATCATACTGTTCAGAACTTTACGGTCCTGGTAGTCTTATGTCACACAATAAAGTAAGGTTAAGCGAAATTAAGCTATCAACTTGTTAACTTTATTTTTCCTAAGTGGGTCGAAAGGAGTTCATTGTCTCTGTCTATCCCAGTATGGGAAATTGCGTGAAGATACAAAGAATAATTTCGAAATTGAGAGTCTTCACGTCTCTCAATTTCGGAATTATTCTTTTGTAGTCCGACCATAGACCGCTTGTTCATTTATTCGGTATGCGTAACCCATCAAGTAAATTACTAAAGTTCCGATTGCAGTTAGAGGAGTACAATTTTACAATAAAATATTTAAAAGGAAATCATAATTTGGCCGCAGAATCTTTGTCACGGATAGTTACTACTTCTGAAGATTTAAAAAATATGAACGAAAGAACGATGATTAAGGTTTTAACAAGAGCTCAACTTCATAAAAAGTTCGTTCGCAAGCCGAAGATAATGAAGTGTGCCTACTAACCATTTGGTTGATAATATTGATAAAAAAACTCAATGCTGGGTAAACCAAGAGTTTTGGAAATAATTAAAAAACCGAATCATTTTACTGAACTATCGCTAATTAATAATAGGGAGTTAAATAAAATGATAAAAAATGGAATATTGTTACAAAAATATTATTAACATGCTGTATGCACCAACTAAATCTACAATATACTTAGATACAACATCCCCATCGTCAATACTTCTCGCGAGACGAATTGGTGAGGGATTTGTTAACTTTGTGTAATGCAATACATATTAATGACGTATGCATATTGAGAAATGAAAATAATAAAGATTTTATTATAGACGAAATGAAAAGATATCATGAATGGCCTGGCCCACGCATATGCATTGTTAATAATGCGCAAAGAATAAATAATGTTGACAATAGAAGGGTTATATTAAACGATTTTCACCTGTTGCCCACAAGTGGCCATGCAGGCATCAGGAGAATGGAGAATAATATAAAAAATACTATTTTTGGCCTTGCATGCATATAGACATAATATAATACGTTTCTAAATACGAACAATGTCAAAAACAAAAACATTCGATAGGTACAAAACAGCCTATGGTAGTAATAAGTAGGGCTAAGTCAGCATTTGATAAAGTCTTTCTAGACATAATGGGACCACTTCCTAGGGATTTCCATAACTTCAGTAACATACTTACACTGCAAAGTGATCTTACCAAATTCACCGTATCGGTTACAAAACAAAGATAGGGTATGTGTAGCGCGTGCCTTCGTAGATAATTTTATTTTAAGATTTGTCATACCTCGCGTAATTGCTAATGACCGGAGGACTGAATTCCTTTCCAGTACAATAAAGAGATATGCTAACTCTTAAAAATTAACAAGCTCTCCTCGGCAGCTTATCACCATGACAGCATAGGAGCGCTGGAGAATTCTCATAAAACTCTAGGTACGTAGATATTAGGAATTAATTGCGAAAATAAAACTGGACGTTGGAGCCGCTGGTTACCGTATTGGTGTTTTGCAAACAACAATACGGTACAAACTGAAACCAAATATACACACCTCATGAACTTGTATTTAGGAGGAAATACATTTTACCCAATAACTTAACTAGTGGTGTTGTAGATCCTTTATATGCTCACGATAATTACGCATTAGAGTTGAAATATCGACTTCAATTAGCACAAAAAGATGCTCGCGATAATTTACTTCGTTTTGAGTCCGATGTATTATAAAAAAGGTGATTATATATTAATAAGGAATCCGTCTGAAAATAAAATGGATACAATATATCAAGGACTATACATAGTACTGGAGGAATTGGATCCTAATGTGAAAATTGTTAATAAGGGTAGAGAGGACATAGTTCACGAAGATCGTACAAAGCTTTATGTACCAACATAGTAAGGTATCGGAAAGCTATTTGTAATACACCGGATAAATTGCAACACTCACATAAGTGAGCGCTTGCAATTGTACCTAATAAGATCGCTAAGCTAATGTGGTAGAGCAACGCATCAGCTTTTGTTGTTGCATGAATAGGCCGGCTCGAATGGGGAAGTACCACAACCTCACAGAATACCGGCGTGAAGTAGAAGTCTAACAAACTTCTGCGTGCTTTCGCAGGTATCGGGCCTCGAGTCGAGCCTCATTGCCCGGGCGTCTTCTCAGGGGGTTGCTGCTCCCCCGGTCCTGGATACTGCTTTCTGCGGTATATATGTCGAGGTGTTGCGTATTTTACGCCATGCGTCGGGTCTTTCACTCTTCCCCGTCCTCCCCCTCAACCAGGTCGGGTGGTGGCTGCAACAATTCCCTAGGGAGAGGTCGCCGCTCTGGTGGTCGAGCGTGCTGCGGCAGGAGGTCCGATAAGGACGCCAGGTCGCGCAGGTGTTCATGTGGCCCATTATCAGCGCGGTCATACATTTTCCGCGCCAAGTGGACCACAAAGTCGTGAATGGATTCGATTTTGAGATCTCTAGCGATGACGTCATTCCGGACGTAACGACCAGCTCCCACAATCGTTCTTAGGGAAATGTTTTGCTGAACCTGCAATCTTTTCCGCTGTGCGGGAGATGTGAACGCGTACCACGCTGGTGCAGCATATGTGATTCGCGAGCGGATGTAGGTCTTGTAGATCCCTACCTTGGTCTTCGTTGGCAGGTTGGATGCCAGAACCGGACGGAGGACCGCCCTCGCAGCTCTTGCGCGCTGTATAACGTATGCGACCTGAGGGGTCATACGTAGAGAGCGGTCAATCTGGCATCCAAGGTAGGTCACTGTCTTCTTCCACTCTACATCTTGGCCTCGGAGCTTGAGTGGTGGTGGTACACGTCCCTGTCTGTTGACAATTATGGCGCATGTCTTGCCAACGTTCACGGCCATGCGCCATTTGTCCAGCCATTCAGGCAGCAGGTTCAGCAGACACTGCATCCTCCTGGCTGCAATGTCTGCCCGACGGGACGACGTAAAATACGCGCTGTCGTCTGCGTAGAGGGCGAGCATGACATCTTGTTCCCATTCTTGGACGCGACCTTCAAGTGTGGGGATGTCGTTGGTGTAAACTGCGTACAGATGCAGAGAAAGACAGCTGCCTTGTGGCACTCCTGCCTCTATTCTTCGTGCTGCCGAGTCGATCCTCTCGACGCTAACACAGAAGCTCCGTCCCTCCAGAAATGACGCCACTAGTCGTATGAGCGCTGGCGGCGTTGTGGTGTTGTGTAATAATTTGTAGATTAGATCCGTGTGCCACACCCGGTCGAAGGCCTTCTCTATGTCGAGAAAGACCCCCAGACAAGAGCGGCCGCGATGGGTTTCGGCCGCTAGGTAGTGTAGCACTCGGGTCAGCTGCGCCGTGGTGGAGTGGCCGCTGCGGAATCCGGATTGCTCCTTTCGGAGCTCTGCGTGTGGACGCAGTCTCCGCAGCAGCAGCCTTTCAAACAGCTTTGCTACATACGACAGAAGCGTAATGGGACGGTAGCTTGCCGGGTGTCTTCTGTTTTTTCCCGGCTTCGGTAGCACTATGATCTTCCCTTCCTTCCACTTGGAAGGGTAGTGTTGGGTGCGTAGCACCCCGTTGAACAAACGGGTCAGTGCTACGATCCCTTTCCTAGGCAGCTGTCTTATTGCAGTGGTGGTGATGCAATCGTTGCCCGGCGCTTTCCGTAGCGGCAGGCGCTGTGCCACTCTCCTTACTTCAGAAGGGGACATGAAATCGTCCCCTCCTATTGGTGGCGCCGGGCTCGTCAGGAACTCCTGTACGCAATGCTCAACCTCCCTGTGGAAGTCTGCGACGACAGCTGCAGCAGTCGCCAGGATCTCGGCCCGGTCTCGTGCTCCGTAGTGCCGTTTTCCTGTGCTGTCCACTAGTGGGCAAATGGGCTGTGGTGTGCGCGAAAGCTGTCGGGTGAGCTGGTAGAGTGAGGCTGGGTGTTCCGAGGACTCCTCGATGCGCGTGTTCCACGACTCGCCTCGGAAGGCCTTTACCCCTTCCGACAGCTTTTCGGTGATAGTGTTTAGTTTCGTCTTTATTTTTGGACATCTGGTTCTAGCCCAAAGCTTCCTAGTGGATCGTTTCTCCTCTAGGAGAGTTTTGAGCCTCCGTGGGAGTACTTCCCCGCGGTGCGTGTCAGGTATTGTCCTGGTGGCCGCTAGATACTCTTGATGTATCTTTTCACAGATATATTTAGCGGCCACTTCTACCTCTTCTGCAGATGTTATGTTCGCACCGTAGGTAAGGTTCACCAGCGCTCTTCTGTATTGCTCCCAGTTGGTCTTCGTACGGAGGCCCCGGGGCACTACGGTGTCGGCGCTGGTCGACATGGTGATGAGAATTGGTAGGTGCTGCGTGTCCAGGTCATACAGCACCTCCACTTGGACCGGGCATGTGATTCCTTGGCAGAGAACTATATCCAGGACATCCGGCCGATGTGTTGTTATCGTGGGGATATGTGTGGGAGCTCCTGGTCCCAGCACTTCATATCCCCCTTCTTCGGCGTCTTCAAACAGTCTCCTGCCGGCGGGGTTCATGATGCGCGAACCCCATGCCAGGTGTTTGGCATTAAAATCTCCTGCCATAATGACAGGAGAACTGTTGTCCATGACGGCTCGGATGTCCGAGGGGCAGAGAGGAGGGCCGGGTGGGCGGTACGCTGCGTAGATCCTTAGCTCCACACCGGCCGTCTTCAGGAGCCTTATGCCTCTTGTATTGCGGATGTTCAAGGGCGGCGGTAATCACTTACCATCACGTGAGCCACCTGCTCGTTTGCCTCCCTTTTCTATAAAAAAAGTTAAGTATAAACATATAATGCAACTTTAATTTTATTATCTGTAGCTATGAAAAAATACATATTACTTGTATTTTTTGTATACTTACTATATTCTAGTTAATTCAATATTCAAAGAAAAATATATTCTGTATACTTATATATTTTTCTTTTCTCTTCTGTGTGTTTATTTGTGTGTTTTGTACGTACATCTTCAGTATGATTAAGATATGATGGTAATAAGAGATTCTGTTGTTAAATAGTCCAGACTCAATAACCAATCGTAATCACTTACTATTACGTGAGCCAAATGCTCGTTTGCCTCCCTTATCTAGAAAAAACAGCTAGACGAACAGTCTATTGAGGTGGAATTTATATAACCTTTTTACACGTATTATCGCAGCTCTGAAAAGTCACTGTCAGCTCATATCACATCACCTTTTGGATCAATCTCATGAGAATCTTGATCTAGTTAAGTCACTATAGCCGAGTGGTTGGGTGGTCGGAATTTCGAGTCGAGAGACCCGAGTTCGATCCCCAGGTGGCAGGCTTGTACCAATGGGTTTTATTAAAAATTATGTACGAATTACATCGTTGGCTTGAACATAAAGATGGCGACGGGCTAACCACCAGTCACGTTGTCCCGAAAAAATTTTCGATGGAAGGTGGGTCGAAGGGACTTAATTGTCAAGACTAGACGTCTGTCTATCCCTGTATTGGGATTTGCGTGAAGATATTTATTTATTTCATTTTACAATGATTATAGCACACCCTCTCGTATGTGAGAGGCTTATGTACTGCACGGGATTTTTACAGGCTGTGGTGACAAGTATGACAAGTACTTTTATAACTGGTAATACACTTACAATTACATAACCAAAAGGTTTACACATAACTAATTTTAGTCTGTTTCTATGCGAGTGTGTTAAATGTTATTCCTTATTCACTTATTATAAAAGCCATCATAAGAATAATTATTTTTTTAATGTTTTCCCCACTTTTTTAGTGCTATGTGTACATAAAGCTATTTTAAACCACTAGCAGGGAGCACACTTAGCCAAAGACATTAGTTTATCCCTTGTATTTTCCAACCATGACTTTGGCTGAGAATCGTGAATCCAACAACGGATCCATTACTATAAAAGATAGAAAGGAAGAAAGAAAGAAAATACAATTACAGGTTACCCAATAGCCTAGTTTACCAACTACCCTTGTAGAAACAGGTGGCGAGTTCATGTCCCGATAGGGTCAAATACTTAAAAAAATATCTTCACGCAATTCCCAATACAGGGGTAGACAGAGGTCTATTCTAGACAATTAAGTCCCTCTGACCCACCTTCCACTGAAGATATTTTCGGGACAACGTGACAGGTGGTGAGCCCGTCGCCGTCAAATACTTCTGAGGTAAATATGAAATGCTTGTACTCGACTCATGGATATGTATATACCTACTATCAAAATGTGTATCGACGTACTCGTAAGTGAATTGTACCGTTGGCTCGGACACTAAGATTAGGGCACACACCATCTGTCACGTTGTCCCACGTAAGAGGTTCGGTGAAAGATGGATCGAAAGGACTTGAGTGTCTAGACTCTGTCCACATTCTGACTCTGTCTGACTCTGACTACTGTCTCCGTCTACATCAGTATTATGATTATGTATTATTATATAAAATAATAGCGAGTACCAAAGAAGGAATCCACGCCGCAACATAACATATCATCATCTCCATACATACATCGCAGCAACAGACACCTCGCAATTTAGACAACGCTGCGCTCATCTACTCTGGTTGGTTGGCCCGCCAAATGTCCGTAGCCAATTGCATTTTGAAAGCTTTGCCCTTAGTCGTATCTTAAAACACCTACGGAAACACTGGGGTTGATACTCGTATAGGTAATGTCTAAAAAGAAAAGAAATCGCAACAAAATCTGTAATAGTTTATTCGCCAATGAATGAATAATCTATCCTAATATAACTGCCACATATATAACTAACCTTAAGGTTAAGATTATTTATCTTACTCTTACTACATATATTACTCCACACTAATTTACTTTTATTCGATAACTGAATTACTTAACTTTTTTTATAGTAAAAGGGAGGCAAATGAGCAGGTGACTCACGTGATGGTAAGTGATTACCGCCGCCCATAAACACCCGCAATACCAGAGGCACAGCAGATGCGTTGCCGGCCTTTGAGTGCCCCCCGCCCCCAGAATTGGGAGAGGGCATGTGGGCCTCCGGTTACCTGCACTCACCAGACGAAACGCAGAAGTTTGTTAGACTTTTACTTCACGACGGTATTCTGTGAGGTCGTGGTACTTCCCCGGTCGAGCCGGCCCATTCATGCAACAACAAAAGTGAATGTGTGGCTCTACCACAGTTAAAACTTCCTCATTACTTGACGTTATCTGTACATAGTCTTAATTTATAGCATGGTTTTTAAGTCTACTTTGCCTAAAAGGGTGACTCCAAGGCTCTGGAGGAGGTGCAACGTTTGGCAAGGCCTCCCGGTACATTAGTGATCCCGGATTATTACTGTTTGTCTTCCTTACTGAATCTTTAGGGTTGATTCTAACCTCTGACTTATCTGTCACCCCTACGTCGTCGTGATCCACCGACTAATCCGGCTGAGTTTTCTACGTATCCTGTGTCATTGATGGCTCGTCGGTGGAATTTCTGCTGCGTACTGAATCAACGTCATTGGAAGGACTTGTCATAAACAATACCATTAATCATATACCTAGAGTAACAATTGCTACGGGTCCCGCACAAAATGGGGCCCCGCGTATCAACGCTTTTTTATGTTCTATCTTTGCAACTAGACGTAGTTAATTTGGAATTGTTTTTATTACTTTAGAGGGTCACGCATGCCGAGTGGTTCGGTGATCAGATTTTCGAGTCAGGAAACCCGCGTTCGATCCCCAGGTGACCGGCTCGTGCCAATGGGTTTTTCAAACACTTATGCACGATTATATCGTTGGCTTGGACATAAAGACAAGCGACGGGCTCTCAGCCTGTCACGATGTCCCGAAAAATGTCTCGGTGGATGGTGGGTCGAAGGGCTTAATTGTCTAGGCTAGACCTCTGTCTACCCCTGTAGTGGGAATGGCGTGAAGACATTTTTATAAATTTTTAACACTTGATAATAAGTCACGATAGCCGAGTTGTTGGGTGATCGGAATTTCGAGTCGAGAGACCCGAGTCGTTCCCCAGGTGGCAGTACCAATGAGTTTTTCAAAAACTTATGTACGAATTTCATCGTTGGCTTGGACATAAAGGCGGCGACGGGCTCACCACCTGTCACGTTGTCCTGAAAATATCTTCGGTGGAAGGTGGATCAAAGGGACTTAATTGTCTAGACTTGACCTCTGTCTACCCCTGTATTGGGAATTGCGTAAAGATATTTATTATTTATTTATTTATTTAACACTTGAGAAACTTTGGCAAATCTAGGGTCCCTCAACAGAATTTGCTAATCAACAACAGATTTCGCAAAACAGATTTTGCTTGCCTAATCCGGCACTGGTCTGGTCACAAAGGCTATTAAAGATCTCTTCTTCAATTGATCTATATGGTCTATGATAATTTCCTTTAATTGTTAGTTGTTAAGATCCCTCAAGACAATTTTAAAGACATGTCAGAGACGCTAGAAATAGAGAGACTCCTAACGATCTAGCCATATTTTACAGTGAAATATATGGTGTCGTCTTTCACAAACAGTCTCTGCCGGATAAGTAACAGATTAGTCTGTTACTTATTCAGCAGAGGCTGTCAGGCGGCATCATATTTCAATTCTGACGATTTTACGGGGCCAAGTTCATCAGCAATTCGTACGCTTCATCTCCTATAACCGCTATCAGTGTTGGTAACTGCGAAAAACGCACTATGGTGGAATGTCAGGCATCAAGTAGTGTCGATGGAATTGCTGATAATGCAGTAAGGTCGAAATTTAGCAGCTGGAATTAATACGAACAATTCCTCGGGACACTTCCTGTTGTATATCTTCAAGTTCGCGAACATATTCCCAGTACTGAGATGATCAGAGGTATTCCTAGAAAGTGTATTCCTTTTAAGATACTTTTCACCAGAGCTTATTTCGAACCACCTAGCAATGGGTGAAGCTTTCGCCATCAAAGTATCAAAGTCGTGCTAATTAATATAAATTCAGCTCACTCATTTACTCTATCGTGAGTATCCTGGTCAAGGCCAAGTCAAGTATGAAGTATTTCATAACCCTTCGTTTCTGGTAATAAGCTGCAATCATTTCTAGTAAATAAATGAAATTCATCAATTAGTAATCAACTAATAAGAAAAATAGATGCGTAATTCCTCACGTAATACCTAACGCTATACGCTGGTAAAATTTGTATTTAACTAATTAATAATTTTATAATGACCAATTTCTGGGTTATCTCAAAAGCATAACAATCCAATGTTTATTTTCCTTAAAATTATTAACATAGCAATTTTTATATCTTGTAGAATAGCGTAGACTTCCCCTTATATTTCATAGTTTGCTCACTTAAATTGTTTGATTTGAAGAGCATTGAATAAGTGAATGTTGCACACCTGTAACACCTGTGTAACATTCTCCTAGTCAATGCTGCGGCGCAGCGCGATTCCTTAAGATTAAAAAAGTTGCTGACATACACATACATTTAGCCTTGGTCTTAGTTGCAGTTTGAAAGATATAATAGTTTTATATCCGACATATGGCGTTGTAGTTGAGTTTTAAATTATTTGTAATTCAAATTGATTAAAAAAAATTTCTTTTATTGTTATTTCATTACAATCAGTGTCAATATATAACTACTGATTTTTTATGCAGATTTTGCGGTCAGGTTAGCCATTTTTTACAATGGTCACATTACTTTGATTGACGCTTGAACTATAAGTTGACGTTAGTATATCAGCCGGTCGATGGGTCGATTATTTACGATTATAACGCAACAAAAATAAAGAAGAACAAGAAATCATTGTACATTATACATAATGAGTGATTTATTGGATGATGACTTAGAATTTCGTGTTGGCACTTTGCAGCTGTCCACAGAAAATGCCAATGCGGATAATCGACGTGATAATGCGTCAGAGACCAACAAGAATAAAAACCAACTGAATGCGAACCCTTCTGTTCTATCAGGTGCTGATTCGCTTTCATCATCCGCATCTTCCTTTGCAGGTAGAGGTACTAAAGTCTGACTTTTGATAAAATATTTGCGCTAATATTACAAAATATTTTGAATGGTGGGCCTATTCTATATTGCTTTCTTAAAAATCCTATGATTATAATAGTAATTTTAGTTAGTTAACTCTTGATACTATAAATTACACAAGATGAACTAGATGGGTGTAAATGTTGTACCTAAGAATTTTTTTCACAGTGAAAATAAAAGAATTGATAAGCTAAAAAACTTATTAACTTTAGATATTTTTCAAAGTTAATATTTTTATTACTAGACATCCTAAAATATTGCTTTGTGGCACCGGTAAGTATTTACTACTCCATTTGCTCCCATGGGTGTTATAGGTGGTCTTTATAGGTGACTAAGAAGAAAGCATGGTCTATTGACAGGGGTTGGGATTACTATAATGAAAAATAGTTATATATTAAATAAGTTAAATATTCAATAGACTAGTAATAGACAGTTGTGTCTAAGGTGCAAGGGGACTTAATCCAATGGCCTGTTTTCAAGTCAAGCAAGATTATGGTGAAATCTCTTCAAGATTTTGACAGCCTTAATAAATGTTCTTTCTTTAGATGCCAGAACTGATGTTTCAAATGCAAGAGCTGAAAATGGGGAGCCAGAAAGGACTGTCTATCCTCGTTATGATGTACCTTTCAACAGGGAAAACATTAAAGATTTCTTCACCTTTCGTAAAGGTGTAGTTGAGAATGCTATACAAGAGTGTATCACAGCTCTTCTTTTCCCTGAAGATGGAGAATACTTGGGATCATGGTTACTAACAGAGTAGGTTTTAATCTTCTTCATCATCTTCTTCTTATTATCTTTAACATTATTTTAATGATAAAATGATGTAATGACAGCCCCATAGTATGCTTATAATAATAGGATTACTAACCCTGCCTCCAAAGCTAAGATTCAAGTTTTTTAATTACTCGAGTCTAACAAAGGTGTTGAAGTTTGGATAAAAACTTGGATATTTATATGTATTAACTATTAGTCTTTGTGTTGATATGCATGTGCATCATTGTGAGACTGGATAAAATGTATAATTGTTAAATTGTGTTAATACTATTTTATTATATAATTTATAACCACTTCTACATTATATATTTTGATTCATATATATTATTTCATATTTAAAAGTAGAAAACAATTAATTGTGTTTGTATTTAATTTGTATTTGAATTTCCCCATGAATTTATCCATGTAAAGCAATGACAGCTACATTTTGTCACTTAAAACTATTTACCCCTCACAGCTTTTAAAATGAATGTGTGTTTTTCAGTAATAAAATATTTGCATTTTGATGTGGAAAATGTTAATTTTTCATAATTTTCTTCTCTTTTACAGAATAACCCTATGGGATAATGAAAAAGAAAGAATTGTTCTTCTCACATCAAGGCTTGTTATGACAATAAAGTATGATTTCATAGCAATGAAACAGTTAGATTTCAAAAAGACTTATTTAGATGATTTGGACACTATAGTTATTGGTGAACTTGTGTATCCACCATCCTCTTTAGTACCGTAAGTAAACTTTACAACATCAATATTATAAATGTTTGTTAGTTTTTAATTTTATATGACAGTTATTTGTATGAATGACACACTGAAATAAATATGTACAGTATACATTTGGCTGTCAGAAAAAATGAATACTTTAAGTATTCATTTTTTCTGATGCTTTGTTTTTATGCAGGAAAAGATGTTATTTATGTTGTTTCTTTAAATGAGCTAATGTTGAAATTAATTGGCATCATTATCTTGGAAACTATGAAAAAGATTATGACCAATAATTTTTTATCTGGATAGCTTTGTGCTCCAAGCTTATCAACATCTGTGTCATTTCTGAAAAAAAATTATCTAATAATATTTATTAAGTATAGAATTAATTAATTTATTTATTTATTTTGGCTTACCAACTAAACACATACAGAACATTGCCAATTAATGTAAAAGCTAAAAATTAATATATTAATTTACAAATGTGTTTAAATTAAAGGTAAACTCAGCGTTATACATACAAATGTTAAAAATATATTTAGGATTAGTCTCCAAAAATAAAATTAAATACATAAACATGCCTTTTCAGTAAATAATGGCTTATTCAATAAAAAAAAAACAATGATATTAGAATTTTTTAATTAGTAATAAAGGACTACAAGGGAATCTTAGTGACTCAGGCTGTTTTACTACTTTTAACAAACCTATCAAGAATATTTATATTACAGAAACAATTGAATAATATGTTTTATTCAAAAGTGTTGTATGTGTTGTTGTTGTTTGAAGTAAGTGTTTTGAATTATTAATTAATCTAGATAATTCATCTCTAAATATATTCGCTTATAAACAAATCATATGAAAATGTATTAAAACGCCATCTATTTTCCGCAAAATAAACTTAATCATATTAGTACTATTTCATATAATTATAACTAACTAAAACAATGTATGTAATTCTATTATATGTAAAATGTGTATAGCAATTCTTATGCACAATACAGCCGAATAAATGGCATCGCTACGGGCGTGACGACTGTCGTCAAAGACTGCGTCATAGATCGCCTGTGCCGACGTCCCAGCGGTGGCGACGGCGAGGCAAAACTGTTCGATTCCAAGTATTTTCAACCTAGGTACTTTGAGTTGCTGTAGATGCAAATATATACGTTGTGACGCTTTTTTTGCTAGCGTTTCACTTGCAAACTTATACAGAGTTGATTTCGTTCAATTCGTTGTTGCTTCTTATGCTATTTCTTTCAAGAGCTGCTTTTTAAACTAACAAGTAGTTAATGTTTATACGAATTATTTGCACGAATGTCGAGCGCCCAACTAAAGCTACACAGTTTATTTTATTCTCATAGTTTTCCCACATGACTAAGGTAGTTATTGTGAATTCATTAAATTAATAATTTAATTCATTGTATTAAATATCCATTAGCTTTTATATTGAATCAAACATTCTTAATACATTTTTGACTTATTATAATATGGTGAAATTTAATTGTATATTATAATATTATGTATAAGTAAACTAAGTGGAATAAGTTACTAGGAAGTTTCTGTGCCCAAAATATATATTTTCAGAATTCTTGTTATTATAACAAGAATTCTGAAAAATTTTGATTTCTGAAAAATTTTGTTTTGTGCCCGAATAAATGATGGGACCGTCTAATAAAAGGTGATAGATATGTTTTTAAATTAATAAATTTTAAACCACTTACATAATTTTGTTAACACAGTAATCAATAACTTATGTTATCCGAATCAAATATATGTTATATTTGATTTGGATAACAAATATAAAATATTGTATTGGTATTAAGTTCTGGTACGACATACAACCCTACGGTACTTTTAGCCTAGCCAAATTAACAGCATGGGATTAATAAAGATAAATAGAGAAATAAATAAAAAAGTGTTGCCTTTGGCTTCTGCTATAGTGTGCATAGAGCCAAACAAAAGACCATTAGATTTAATGAATATATAAGTTCATTGCACTAGTTCATATTTAATGAATGTTAAAGATGGTAGACTCAGTACCACACTCTTACTTGTTTCTATCTAGCCTCGATAGCCGAGTGGTTGGGTGGTTGGTTTTGGAGTCAGGAGACCCGAGTTGGATTCCCAGGTGGCAGACTCGTACCAATGGGTTTTTCAAAAACTTATGTACGAATTACATCGTTGGCTTGGATATAAAGACGGCGACGAGCTCACCACCTGTCACGTTGTCCCGAAAATATATTCGGTGGAAGGTGGGTCAAAGGGACTTCATTGTCTAGTCTAGACCTCTGACTACCCCTGTATTGGGAATTGCATGAAGATATTTATATTTATTTATTTATTATAATAAATACCTTATCACGCCATTCCCAATACTGAGGTAGACAGAGGTCTAGACACTTAATACCTTTCGATCCACCTTCCACTGAAGAATTTTATTGGACAGCGTAACAGGTGGTTAGTCTGTCGCCGTCTGTATGTCCAAGCCAACGATATAAATCGTGCACAAGTTTTGGAAACATCAAGTCTTTTGGTACGAGCCTGGGGTCCCGGGATCGGGTCTGGGTGTTTATGATACCTTCGTTGTTTCCAATTCATATAGGAGTATACATAAAGATTATCTTTATGTTGCAGAGAAAGAAACCTTCGAGGAGTTCGATTAATGTGGAACAAGGGGGAACCGCTTCCTCTGAAGACAGCTTGGAATCCTTTCAGCCAAGATGTTCCGTTCATCACGTTTGCATCGCATCCTATTTATTGGCATAAAGGTAATAATGAAAATCCGTTTTAAAATCTATATATTACTTAACAATAATATGTAATATACATATTATCTTATAATCTAATTTATTATTTATTTATAAAAATGTGATCTATTTAAACGTTTAATCTATAGATATGTGAAAAGAAAAGAAAAAGAAGGGTGAAATTTGGTATAGTTAAAGTTTATGTAAAGGAGGAGTGAACTAACTAAAATAATTATTTTTGTGATTTAAATTCGTAGAATAAAAATGTGGCCATATCTATTAACGATTCTCCTAATAATACAAATTATAATTCTTTCAACAAAATCATTGTTCAGAGAGAGACCACAGAAACTTTGAATTTTCTGGGATTAGTAATGTTATTCCAGGTTATAAATTATCCGTGTGGCATTTTTAATGTATATCCGTTGGTCCGTGTTTTGATTGAGAAAGAAAATTTAAAATATTGGTAGTAGGAGTAGGACAAAGGTCAAAGTAACTCTCACCATTTCACAGACAAATCGTTTTTACATTGTTGTATGTACCCTGATTCCGGATATATTGTAAACCTAACTGGTGTTTCTTCTTCTTCTTTACAGCCTACGAGGAGTCCATTTCTGAAAATAGGCCTCTGGTTTGCCACAAAAATGGTCCTGATAGCATTTATCCATCGATCCCTGTAAAATTTTGCAGGTCGTCACTATGGAGTGTATCAAAAGATGGCTTTTGAGGAATCGTCCTGCACTGAGTTTGCCTTAACGAGTTCGTCACCATGATCTTTTAATATGTTTTAATTTCTGGCCTAAATTTAAATTTCGTATCATGACATTGACAAAAAATATGTCTTCGGTTGCCGCAAAATTAACCATTTGTTTCCTGTTTTAATCGAGACTCAGTTGAAAATCAGTGTTTATAACTGTTTTTACAAAACTAACTTTGACAGCTTGGTGTTGTCAAAGTCATGAGGTAGCAAACAGTTGGTTGTCAAGTTTGAATTCATCTCCAAGTGTTACTTCTTCTTCTTTCTTAGTTCTATGGCTTGAGATAGATCCCTAGTAGAAAGGCATGCATCAATGTGTTTTTCAGCGCCTATAGAGGATTTTAGTTGGATCCAGCCCACTAAAATCCTCTATAGGCGCTGAAAAAAAGAAACGCACTAAGACATCGAAATTTAAGGGAGTTTAATTTAAGCATGTTCGGCAGTGGTCTCTTGATAGGCTATAATGAAGAAGAATGTGTATCTGTAAAGAAGAAACTATAAGAAATATAAGTTCAATATGCTTTTTTTCGGCATTGACCTAATTTTACTGTTTGTTATTATTGTTTCTTACCGATTATAAATTCCAGACTCAGAACAGATGAAGGGATCTCTTCCGTCGGACCAGAGGAGAGGTTAGATATTCTATGTAACATTCAAGATTAGTGATTAGCTAGATTTTCAACGCTCTATATTTACGAAGAAACAACTTTATTTCGCGAAATATCTCGATTAGTTTTCACATTCATTGCTTCAACAATACACTGATAGTATGACATTAGTACTCATGTGTGTTTTCTTTTTTAGAGTCATTATTAAGAAGACTATATTGTTTACGTAATTACATAAGTGAGGTGATGATGGCTCTGACTCCTTCGTCAGAAATGCCAAGTGAATATTGTATAATTAATTTCATAATATCATTTAGATTTGTCGTAGTTTTCCTTCAGACATACTCTATTAGCCTCGGATACTGAACGCCTGCCCCATGTCAGGGAAAGAGGTGGCTCAGTCCCCCCTCTAACAAAAACGTTTTTTAAAGATAGTGACCGTGTGTAGTGGCGGTTTGTGTTTGGATTATGTGTATATTAAATATTATATTATTAATATATATTACATTTAGTGCATTATATAAAAATACAGCTCGTGGAACATTCGGTGAAAGAAGATGTAGTGACTAAAATTGAGGGTTTGGCCATGTCGAGAGAATGAATGAAGAACGATTGACGAAAAAAGTGTATAAGGCGAGTGTGAATGGAAATGTAGGAAGGGGAAGACCTAGGTGGACGTTTAGAGACCAAAACAGAGACGTCCTGAAAAAAGGCCAGGTCAAGAGTACCCTAAATCGAAGAGAATGTATGAAGGGAGTAATGAAAGTGGACGAAGCGCAACAAGTATGTAAGGATCTTAGCAAGTAGAAAGAAGTGGTTTCTGCCTACCCCTACGGGAAAGAGGCGTGATTGTGATGTATGTATGTATGTATAAACAAAAGTTATATATTACGAATACTAATAACCCCGCACCTATGATTGGACAAAGCCAATAGCATGTGCTCTATGTAACCGTTTACAATAACCGTTGACGGAAAACTTACCCCTTCTTTTGGCCTCCCCCCCGCCAAACCCGTACCGTGCAGTAATGAATTTCGTTCCAAAAGTAAATGTTATGCTATTGCACCTAATTAATAGTTTTGCTATAGAAAATTGGATCTTTTCTGTTATTTCAACAAAATTAATCTCCTTTTTTTCCATCCAGAAGGAAGTGTCGAAGAAAGAGCAATGTACGACATGGAAACCTTCGCTCAGAAGCTTCAGAGGGCCATAGAGTCAATGCCTTCGTCAGCTTGCTGCATACACCACTCCCCGATAGTGATACAAAGCTACGTGGGCGTTGCATCATTGCTTCATAACAAAATTAGTCTAGGTTTCTTCAAAGTACGAGGCAAGTTTAGTTTCTAATTTGTTTTAGGTATGGCGTTCGCTGTTTATAGCATTGTAAGATAATAAAACATATTATGTATGTTAGTTTTTTCGCTAGTTTGTCTCGAAGTATATCGTATATTGGTGCAATATCATGTTCGAATTATAAATTAAATTTTTGAAAAAATAATGAAAAAAAAATGTTGAAAAAGTTTATTCTGTATATTAAATGTACTATCATTGTGATTTTTAATTATTAAATGTAAACAGATCCTTATGCGCTATGAGTTTGTGTGTGTTTTAATGAAATATATATAAAAAAATATTTGGCCTATACGCTCTAAAACTTTGAAAACCCCAGGTAGATTTATTGGCTAGTAAACTAGTATTAATTGTAATGAATTGCCAATCTGTTTGTTTATATAAAAGTTAACAGTTAAATTGTAATTGTTATTTTATAAATAACTATTCTATATATTTTCCTATTGTTAGGAAGTATTTTACATGTTGAAGTAGCTTCGAGAAATAAAAGATAGAGAAATAATTATTATTAATCAAAAATAAATCGGATTCTTTCCATGTTCGAGCAATTTCTAGCTTCTAATTATTCGTCTCATCTAAATGATCATAAAGGATCTCTACCTCCATTATTACACTTCCATTAATGTATTAAAATATTTTAAATAAATGGAAAAAAAAGTATATAAATATGTTAAATAATTTAGTTATATTTTTTTCTATCATGCTGTTAAGTGATTGCTAGTTTCCTCAGTACTTAATATGAATAGTTACTCCGATTTGTTTCTATCGTGTAATAGTTAAATTTTGTAATTATGACTAATTCTTTTTCTTAAAGTGCTTAAACTATGTCACAAACGTAGCCACGACAGCCGTGTGGTTGGGTGATCGGAATTCGAGTTAAGAGACCCGAGTATGATCCCCAGGAGGTAGACTCGTAGCAATAAGTACTTTCAAATCTTATGTATAAGTAATGTCGATGGTTTGGACAAAATGACAGCGGCATATTCCCGTCAAGTTGTCCCAAAACAATGTCTTCGGTGAAAAATCTGATAACGTACCTCCTTATGAAAAAAAAACCTGTGTCAACCCCAGTGTTGGGGAATAGCGTGAATGAGATATCAAGTATATGAGAGATGAGATACATAAATTTTAATAAAACTAAAATTTAAGTCATTAGTTTGGCTTTGAAATAAATTATTGATATTAAAAGATTTTCAAACTTTCAAATTTTTCAAATATGCAATATTTTATACGCGGATGCAATACTTTTTCAAACTTGTCCTGTGTCCAAGATATAAAATATGTTAAGAACAAAAAATGTATTACAATTGTCATTTAAGTTTTTTGAAGAATACTAGAAATGCTAAATAACATTATTAGTATTCCTGTTAACCACTCCAACTAAGCTGCATGCTTGTGCCTAGAGTTGGTTTACGGCAATCGAGGTCCCTGGTTCGATTCCCTGTCGGGTAAATGTAGTAAAAGTGATTTTCTTGAGTCTGGGTGTTTGTGGTGCCTTCGTTGTATCCGATTCCTATGGATGTTGTCCCTATCTACGTACGTATTTATTAAAAAAGAAGTAAAAAGTATGCTGTTCTCTAAATAACTACTTCTTAATATTAAAACAAATTATATCGCAAAAAGCAATCATTAATAAATAATTATCTATAAAGCCTAATGAAAATGAACGTACGTCAATTGCTTACTGTTTTAATTGTTCCTTAGTGACATTGTCTAAAATTAACAGGCATTGTCTCAAATAAAATATTGTTACAATGTAAGTCGACGCGTGTTCTATATGGCATACAAAGTGTTAAATGCTGATTATCACTTATTTGAGTTATTTTTGACAAGTTTACGTGAGTTATCTACAAATGTATTTGTTTAAATTTTACGTGATGATTAGAATTGCGGGGTTGGAAGGGGGAGTTGTGAACACAGCGTATACAATAGCGAAAATTGATATTTAGTAGTAATGGATAAATTAATATTGGCGTTAATTATTAGCAAGTTAAATAATGGTACTGGTATCAAATTGATGGGGGTATGACTGGTTTTAAAAATGTTGCCTAAAACTGGCCTAAAAAAGGAAATGTGGCGTTATGTATGTTTATGAAAGAAACAGTTTCATACTTCGCAGAAACGTTCAAGATATCGCAACTGATACTAATATTCACATACTAATATTACAATGCTAATACATGCTATTATACGTACAGTATAGTCCCTATAGCCGAGTGGGCAGGTGGTCGAAATTTCGAGTTAACAGACCCGTGTTCGATCCCCAGGTGGTAGGCTCGTACCAATGGTCAAAACACTTATGTACGATTTATATCGTTAGCTTGGACATGCAGACGGCGACGGGCTAGCCACCTGTCATCTTGTCCCAAATGTCAAAAGAAGGTGGGTCAGAAGCCTTATGACCAATTGTGTAGACTTCTGTCTACCCCTATATTGGGAATGGCGTGAAGATATTTTTTTATTAAGTTAATTTTGTGATGGTACTTAAGTTGAAGCTCAACGTTACCTACTTGTTACCACCAATTCATTATTAACGTGATATTTTTATTGAAATTAGCTCCACTACTGTCACCTTGTGCCGACAACACATCGCGCTTATTATTATATAAAATTTAATTATACAATTTTTCTTTAGTGGTATAAATTTTGTTATACATATGTTTTGAATGTAAGCACATGATGGCTTATTATGGTGATATTGTATTAATATCTTTAATACTGTAAAGTTACTCGTATGAACATTGAGTCGAGGATTGTATGAGATGCGGCAAATGTCGCCAATGCCCTTGAGCAGCGAACGAATGTTTAAATATTTCAAATAATGTTTATACGCGGTAACTCCATTGATAAGGAGATCGTGGGTTCAAATACCGCTGATGTCAGTTGACTTTTTAAATTTCTCATTTAATTACTAAAAGCTTAGAATGTCTTATATGCTAACAATTTACAACAATTATGTGGCATAACTGCAATAATAGATCACATTTCTGTGTAAGCATAATTTGTTGTTGACGTATCGTTGACGTATAGAGTATTGCATTTTAATCTTGATCTCTGCTTACGTATGTGGAAAAAAAGTGATATTTGCATAATATTGTTGTCTTCGTTATTTTAATTGTATATTAGTTTGTTAAAAGATATAATTAATCTTAGAAATTTATCATATAAATGTAAAGTTAATAAATAATGTTATATAATTAGAATTCATTTTATCCATGTATACATTTTGTTATTTCTATTCTACTAAGCTAATTCAAGTATAGCTTTTATGTATATTTAGTTATAGAAGTATATTGACCCAAATTATTTATATACAGGCCTACTACGTCTGAATTTTGACCTAATTATTACATTTTAAAATGTCATCCAGAACGGCCTGAGAGTTCAGTCTGGGGCATGTCTTGAATAAAACAAATTTTGTATTTCTAATATTTCCTGGACTTAGCTTCATGATGTACATGCTATTTGACCCATTCGAAATAAAATCTTTGATCATTTAATATGACTTTTATTTTCATTATATATTAAACTCTTTATCATTATACGGTGGCGCAGCTTGATTTGTCCAGAAATTGTCGTCAAAACTTGTGTTTGTGTAATACTCTTGTGCGTCCACTTCTCTAATACATTTGATATTATCCAACCATGATAAATTATTTGTAATCTCATTGGAATTCTTTTTCTTCTTCGGTATCCTATTCCGTTTTGCAGGGGTTTTAACATTCTTTTCATTACTGTTTTTGTTTATTTTTGCTTTAGTTTTATTTCTTTCAGTCTTTTTCTCATTTTTATCGCCAGACTTTTTGGATTTTTCTTGTTTTGTCTTTGTTTGAGCTTTAGAACGCGGAATTTGACGACTCAAATTAGTAGATGTTTCAGATTTGTTATATTTATTAGTGTCAAAAAAATCTGTTTTACTGTTCTCTCCTTTAAACGTTGTATCCGCTGTGAGTTTAGCTTGAGTTTGTATTTCATTTGTAATTTGCTCGAAATTTACTTTCTTTTGGATATTGTTTTGCAAAATTGTTGTTTTGCAAACACATTCATCAGTAATTTGAGTTGTGTTATGATCTATTTTCAATCGTTCTTGTTTGTTTACTTCAATATTTTCTTTCATTTGAGTTTCGGAATTGATACTTGTAGTCGTAATAAATGTAATATTATTGTTTGGATTTACATATGTCATTAATTCTCTATCAACGTTAACAGTTGTATTTTCTGAGGAAATATTACTATACAGTTTGGTTTTTATTTGCAGATTTTTATCATTAATATCGGCCTCTATTTCATTTCCCTCAAGTTCTTTCGTTAAGTCTATTTTAATAATATCGGTGTCATTGCTTTGATTTGCATATGGAGTCATAAACTCGGATGTCGTATTTTCATTTGTTACATTTCGGTTGACGGTAGCAGTTGAATTTTCTGAAGGAATATTACTATATAGTTTGTTTTTTATTTGCATACTTTTATTATGAATATCGTTCTCTAATTCATTTCCCTTTACTTCTTTCGTTAAGTCTATTTTAATAATATTAGTGTTATTGTTTTGATTTGCATATGCAGTCATAAATTCTGATCTCGTATTTTCATTTGTTACTTCTCTATCAACGATTCCAGTCATATTTTCTAAAGGAATATTATTATACAGTTTGTTTTTTATTTGCAAACTTTCATCCTGAATTTCGGTAGATATTTCATTTCCCTCTACTTCCTTCATTAGTTTCATTTTAATGATATCAGTGTTTTCTTTATTTAAACTTTGCACGCAAGCATCCTCGACATTATGCGAAATATGAGAAGTTTTAGAATCACTACTGCTTAGGTTTTTGCAATTTGAGTCACTTATCAAACATCCATCCGCATTCGTGTCTATAGCCGTCGCAGTTATTAATACATCTTGGTATGTTAAATCTTTAACTATAATTTTTGAATTCAGACTGTTTTTATCAATATTTGCTTCCCTTGTTGCTTGTTGACTATGATTTTTATTTATTTCAGAGATTGATTGCTCAGAATTGGAAGTTTCACTGTTAATAATTACCAAAGTAGACAAGTTTTCACTACTATTAATACGGTCGGTTTTATCTATTTTGTTGGTCGTATTTGTCTTACTTGAAATTATTATTGTCATATATTTGGTGAGTTTTTCAATTACCTTAAAATGCACT
The DNA here is from genome assembly GCA_029286605.1 of Sericinus montela. NCBI lineage: Eukaryota > Metazoa > Arthropoda > Insecta > Lepidoptera > Papilionidae > Sericinus > Sericinus montela. The sequence goes on along the minus strand of JAGSMR010000010.1, from coordinate 3,037,527 downwards.
ATTATTGTAAATGTAATAATTTTAGTTACTACCTTCAGACTACCTGATTGCCTAGTTTGGCTAAGGGTTGAGGTTTAGATTCCTGCTTGAGGTAAATATTTGTGTAATGAGTAGTAATGTTTTTACTCATCGTCTCTCAGGTCCGCTATATAAGTATAATATGTCGTTGATTTGGGCACCAGGAGGGCGACTCGCTCACTATTTGACATGTAGTCTGAAGTAAGAACCATGATTTGATTCCCGAACCGGGCAATCCACCTTCCTTCATTGTTTCTGATTCCATAAGTGCTTTAGGTACGTAGGGATCAGAGTGATGTATGAGATGAGAGTATATATATATATATATATATATATATATATATATATATATATATATATATATATATATATATATATATATATATATATATATATATACATATATATATATATATATATATATATATATATATATATATATATATATATATATATATATATATATATATATATATATATATATATATATATATATATATATATATATATATATATATATATATTTATTATATATATATATATATATATATATATATATATATATATATATATATATATATATATATATATATATATATATATATATATATATATATATATATATATATATACATATATATATATATATTTGTCTTGTACATTTTACTCATTTTAAATGGTGTTTATATGATATAAAATATCATAGTTTAGTTACCTTCTAATGAAATGTCATTTCAATACTTTTTGTAGCACTTTAGTTAATACCTTTATGATAATTTTCCTATGTGTTGTCATTTTAACATTTTATAAACATACCTGGATATATCCCGTATCACCGTTGCATTGTGTACTGTAGTTAGTTATTTCATTCAAAAATATTTTCGCTTGCTTTCTGGATATAGGTTTCTGTTTGTAAATGTAATTATCTACATTCATACTTATTTCTATCAGTCTTGTCTTTATTTTTTTCATCTAGAAATTACATTAGAATATAAAACAGATGTACAATTAATTGGTACTGATTTATTCTAATACTCTTTCTTATAGGAAAGACGAACGCCCTGGCTAAGTATCAATATATAAGTATTAATTAAACCACTGCTTTTAGGTACAGGCTATAAAAAATTCACTGCTGAATATGTAATGGTGACGGCCCAGGGATCTATCCTAAGTCAATCGTCTATCAGATTTCTCTCCCTGGCCATAAAGCTAAAATAAAGATAGCTATTTAATTAAATACAAAATTGGAGAATCCTACCTGTTCAGAATTTTGGGAACATGTTTTCTTTCGAGGCATTTCAAATAAAATTATGTAATTTAAGAGAGCGTAACGTGAAATGGAAAAATAATATCTCTCAAATAAAAATGTTTTTCCCGCCACCGATCCAACTTTTTTTTTAATAATAATGTTCCAAGACAAAGTCAGTGGCATTATGGCACACAGCCAATAACAACATTGTAACCACATTCAGCATTTTTATTTTTTCGTAGACTTTATTTTTAGCAGGCCAAAAATAAAATACTTTTTGTAAATATTTTTCCAAGTTCCCTATTTATTAGTAGACAATATTGCCATTAATTTGCACCATTATAAAATTTTTGTCATTAAAGTAAATAATTATAAAATTATTTCGTTATTTGTTAAAATAAATGAAACCAATTAACAGGTGTAGCCATAATTTTGTACATTTTATATTAGAAAGAAAAAATGTTAAAACAAAATAAATATGTAAAAATACGTCAAAGTAAAAATTAAATCATTTTGGAGGCGCCGGGTATCGATCCCGGTACCTCTCGCATGCTAAGCGAGCGCTCTACCATCTGAGCTACGCCCCCGATGTAAAATGTTGATAAATTTAATTACTATGTTTATCAACTAAAAAACCACCTATTAAAATACAATCGAAGAAAGATGTCACCGATAACATCTAAGCCTCAACTTGAATGCCTCACTGATTTGAACCATAATCCTGAATGACAGTTATGCCACTGAAATAGTAAAATAACTAAAACTCTTTTAATGTAATTTTCATCCTTTTTTGTGTATGTTATCTCTTAACTCCGTCATGTACCTATCGATTTCTTGTTACTTAGTCGGGATCTGATGATGGACAAATTTTATAAGCATTTTGAGTATCTGAACTTTTTTGGATGGATTGAACTAAAGGTATTATAGGTTGTGTAGATCCTTACGTCCGTTAAAGAGTGATATATTTAACTCTGTTATATAATTAACTCAGCAGCTTCAGATTATCCCTATCGGCTGTAGTGAATTTTTACCTTTAGTAACGCAAAAATATAAGATTTGTGGACAGAAACTGTCCGGTAGGTAGATAAGAATCAGGCCTTTAATCGTTTTCTATCGATGATAAGTAAGGTTTTACGCCTCTTATACTCACTCATTATCATAAGCATCATCCAGGCCTTTGAATTATACTACTACTAGGCATGGATATCTCTAAGTATGTGCTTATTTGTACTTACTAAGTTCTACCGTTTTCTGTCAAAGTTTTGTTCTGTTTTCTGCCAAAGAGGAGTACTAAGGCGGCAAGGGCTGTTAAGGTTACCCGTGGCCATGCAGACTACTATACAGAACAATGCTGACTTTTCAATATTTAATGGAAAAGAACTGTAAGTCACGATAGTCGAGTGGTTGGGTGGTCGAAATTTCGAGTCAAGAGACCCGCGTCCGATCCCCAGGTGGCAGGCACGTACTAATGTGTTTTTTAAAAACTTGGCATGGCTTGGACATAAAGACGGCGACGGGCTCACCACCTGCCACGTTGTCCCGAAGGTCAAAGGGACTTAATTGTCTAGACTAGACCTCTGTCTATCCCTGTATTGGGAATTGCGTGAAGATATTTATTTATTTATTTTAATGAAAATATCCTTATTCACCGTCAGCGATATATGTAGGCATGTTACTTACATTTATTACATTAACAATATCTTTTCTGTCTTTCTTCATGTTGTAGACACCAGCAAGTATTGCAATTATTATATGTAAACAAAGCAGTTTACTTTACGAATAGTATGTAGAGCACGCCAGTGAAAGTGAATGATGACGTAGTGAAGTGCGTAGTTGCGTTATATATCGAGAATAAGTTGACTGATTCAAACAATGTACGTATCGGGGGCGTAGCTCAGATGGTAGAGCGCTCGCTTAGCATGCGAGAGGTACCGGGATCGATACCCGGCGCCTCCAAGATTTATTTTATACTATATTTTAAACTTGAGTGGTAAAGTCATGCATTCACTTCTTATATCTGTTGTATAAATATATATGAGCTACAAAGTGGAGCCAAGGTAAATATGTGATACTTTTTTTTATTCATGTATTCTGTTTAAATAATTCGATAATACGAGGACTCCCCCCGTGATCACGGATGCTGTAAAGCATCCAAAACATCGGGAAGTAAAAATAGTTTGTAAAACGAATTAAAAACGTTTTATTTAAAATGTGTAGTATTCGCGTAAATACAAGTAATCTTCATGTATTCTTTATTTGTTTCACCGTAATTATCATGAATACATGATGATTAAGGGCTACAACATTTTATATCGTGAAAAGTAGATAACAGGTGCGAACTAAAAATTTAATATAAAAGATACGGTAAGTGTACAAGCAGCATGCACCGTAAAAAAAGAGTTAGATTAGATTAGACGGACTGGTGTCTGCAACTTCACGACAGAGCGCGTATTTCACGTGTGGGCAGGAATGTCTAAGTTTATTCGAGCCAACACTACTCCTCAAGGAAACCCAGCCCCGGTTACCGGTGACCTTTGGGAGAGTGCTCGGCGCACCGAGATGCTTAGCCCTGTATTCCGCGACCGTCGGACATCCGCTGCCGTTGTCTCGTCCTCCATGCACACTCGGTACACAAGGCTATCTAAGTCTAACTCAGGGTACCTAAAATGAACGCATACTTAAATAGACCATGCGCAGTTAAGACACTAATTACGTTCCGAATTTGGGGTTGCTTAGTCAGAAGCAGGTGCATTTTAGTTACTCGGCTATTAATTGCCGGTAGTGCTTCATTAGCCAGCCTACATTCTGGGTGGCACACCCAGTGCCGTGCATGTTGTTGCCTAGTGTAGTTAGAAAAGTTAAAGTATCCTGATACTTTTTTGTAGAAAACTTCTTTTTTGTTGTTGGTACTGTCGAAACTATCAATTTAAGGTCCTCTACGAAGTTTCCTCACTGTTAGAGGATCATCGTTACTAAGAGGTGGTAGATTAAAAAATACTATTGATGAACGAATGTATATTCTTATTTCGATACATAAATGATTGAATTTGATTTGATACGGAGTCCTCAAATTCTGTCGGAAACGTGAAATTTTGATGAAGACGAAATTAAAGCGGGGTTTAATTGTAATGTGCACCTTTATGTAACTTCTGAGTTAGTCGGTCAATATATAATAAATACTGTATTGAATTCCATAGTCAGATCCAAACAGAAGCAAAACAACTCTACTTATGAGTAGGTGAGACGATTTATGAAGATTGATGAAAATTTTGTCTCTGCGAGAAACTGTTAGCAAGTGTTTTTGAAATGTGCCCTGAATCCAGATTTTACAGGTAGTAAAATCCTTCTCGAAACTGTCTATGAATCCTAAATAATCTAGATAATTTTTAATTATATTTTTAATAATTAATCTAGATGATTTAACTAAATTAATAAGTAGCCCGTTTAGCAGTGAAAATTTAGTGTTCCTTTTTAAGAATTTAACCAATTTTTTAACTGACACTTCCGGCCAACAGCAGCAACTAATTTATCTACATTTGGCGCCGACTTCAAGTTAGTATACGCGGTGGTGACAAGGTAAAGCATAAAGACCGGGAAGATACTGTATTCAAAAAAATATTTTCTCGCCATTTCCCACACTGGGTAGGTAGAGGTCTAGACAATTAAGTCGTTTCGACCCTCCTTCCACCAAAGATACTTTTGGGACAACGTGACAGGTGGTGCGGTTTTTATAGCACTACAAAGGCTCCTTCTGATTACTGCCAAGAATATTCTCTTTATATATAGAACTTTACAGTACCCTTTAATTTAGTCACGATAGCTGAATAGTCTGGTGATCAGAATATCAATCACGAGGTCCGAATTCGTTTCCAGTAGCATGACTACTAGCACACCTGTGTTTTCTGACACTGCACGGTTTGTATTGTTGTCTCAGCCACTATAATACTAACGGCAGCAAATTTCTATAGCGTTCTCTCAAAAACGAGGGCCGAAGGGAGTGTGAGCTGAAAAGCTGTGGACAGAGGTTCTACATCAGGGTGAGAGCAAGACGGGGCGCTACCGCGAACTCATCCTACTCACCTAAAAGAAGGACCTCCGACAGGTCCAAAATTAGTCGGTACTTTCACCGATTGTTTAGACGAGATTTTTTTTTATAATTATTTAACTAATAATGGCTCACGAAAGTTTTAATTGGTAATTATCAGAAATAAAACAATAAAATATGTCTTATTTTTTATTGAATAAATCTATTTTAATATACAATGATTTAAAACTACAAAACCTGGCAGCACTTAATTCAATTATGGCAAACATAACGTGTAGGTAAACCTACAATGAATATCAGTGAGTATGACGTTTCAACTTATAATAAAATTTAAACGATCAATTATTTATAATATATACAACTGTACAATGAAAAAAATATCTTGATACTTTACATACAATTATTTATAAACTGTGTATAGTAATAATTAAAATCGAAAACTCAAATATCGGAATGATACAGTTTTTCTGTTCTTTCTAAAAACGAAATAAAACATAATGCAAGTTGTTGATTATTTGACATATTTCTAAATCTACACAAAAAGACATTTTCAAAAATGGTTTATAACGATATACAATTGTTTATTGCTATCTACATAACAATATTTACGGAGAAGAGTGTTGGAGGGAGCAAATGATCAACGAATATTATGTCTTATACTTGTCTTTAAAGAGATAAAAATATTGCAATGAAGTGATATGTATAAAATATCAAATTATCTCTCTGTTATAATAAACAACTCCGTGAATAAGTGGCGGTACACACCAATTTTCATGGTGTCGCCATCTCTAAGGTCCCGGGATCGATTCCCGGTCCCAATGAAGAAAAAACTTTGAAAAAAAGATATTGTTTGGGACACCGTTGTAGTTTCTGATTCTATCTGTGTATGTATTTATTTATTATTATCATTTATTTTGTGTACTGCCGACAGAATATCAGTGATAGTTTTCATTGGTTTTTGAGTTGTACTTACGGGCAAGTGCAAAGGGACTCTGGGCAGTTGGGTTGGTACCGCAGGCAGTTTGTCTGGCACCAGTTCTGCATACTAGGTATCACACGATAGCACTCCGAAGGTAAGCAGACTTGGCCTCTGAAAACATTCACGACAAAAATATTGTTAAAAATATTATTGTTATACTATACGTGAAGTATGACGAAGATCCTTATTGTAAAGCTTATAGGAATTTAAAAAACATTTTTTTTTAACATTATAAGCTAGCGTTTAACTACAATCCCACCTGATGGTAAGTGGCGATGTAGTTTTTGTTGGTAGGCACACTAGCTTAGAAAGAGCCTATTCACTCTTCTCTTGAAGACACCCACATTGTAATCGGACGGAAAGACTGATGCAGGCAAATTATTCCAGTCCTTTGCTGTACGCATTATGAACGACGAAGCAAAACGCTTCGTCCGAATGCAGGGTATATCGACAACAAAAGGATGGAGACCCGACGTGCGTCTTGTTGTCCGATGATGGAAAGGGGAAGGGGGAATTAACTCATGTAATTCCTTCGCACACTCTCCAAAATGTAACCTGTAGAACACCGAGAGACTGGCTACGCGACGTCTGTGTTCGAGACTGGACAAATTGGTAGTAACCAAGTCAGGATCACCGATTAGCCGCTTGGCCCGTCTCTCCACAGAATCCAAGGCTGCCAGTTGATATTTAGGAGCTCCAGCCCATATGTGGCAGCAGTACTCTACAGCCGACCGGACCTGAGCTTTATATAGGGTCAGAAGCTGTCCCGGAGTAAAGTAACGCCGCACTTTTGCAAGAACTCCCAATCTCCTTGCAGCGGCTTTAGCCTTAGACTCAATGAACCACCCAAAGTTAGCTTTGACGTGATTTCGACTCCTAGTAACTGGAGGCGGTCGGTGTATTCCAGAGATACATTGTGAAATTTAGGAGCCAAGGTGAACTGGCTCCTTTTGGCGGAGAACAGACACGCTTGCGTTTTGGTGGCATTGAATCTCACAAGATTGGTATTGCCCCAGTTGGAAACTGCCTGTAATGTAAGATTCATACGCTCTACCATGGCCTCCCGAGCAGACTGTACTTGATCCTGTCTGGGCTGAACACGCGCCAGATATCTCTCCACAACTGTGCTGTCATCTGCATACCCAAAGAGACCGGGCTCGAGCAGGTCGTTTATGTGCAGCAGACAGAACAGACCCTTGTGGAACTCCGGCATTAATCGCCATAGCCTCCGATGAGCAGCCGTCAATAACGACTCGCAAAGACCGTTCCCGCAAAAAGTCTTTTATCCAGGCTATCAGTCCAGGGGATATACCATATAAAGGAAGCTTATTGATAAGGCTAGCATGCCAGACCCTGTCAAAAGCCTTCGAGACATCGAGCGAAACCGCGAGTGCTTCACCACTTTAACTTACTAAACTATAAAACTCATCATAAATTAACATATGAGAATACAGTTTATTTAGCTCAGTTATTTTAAATTATATACTATTCTTAAGATATACAGGATTTGTTGGTAAAGATGATGAATGACTGATAATCATCCCTTATAAAAAATAGAGATAATAGGAGGAAAGGATTTATTCCTAAAAACAAACGTGATGTGCCAAGCAGCAGATTTTATTACTACATGATAGGTCGACTCGCCCTGGTTGATTACTACTACCTCATCGACTTTTACTTTACGACATTTTACTTTAAAAAGTTAGAAAATAACTCTTCAAATCCTTTGAGTTATTTTCGAAATAACAATGTATAGATTCGTAAAAGATTTAGACTATTAACTATTTTAATTTTTTTAAGCAATTATTTATTTTTAAATTTAGCGAGGAAATACCTAAGCATTATAGACAAACCATTGTGGATTTTGTAATGTTCTTACTTTCTTTATTTTATTTTGTTAATGATAAATAAATAATAAATAAGATACAGGTATCTTTATATATATATATATATATATATATATATATATATATATATATATATATATATATATATATATATATATATATATATATATATATATATATATATATATATATATATATATATATATATATATATATATATATATATATATATATATATATATATATATATATATATATATATATATATATATATATATATATATATATATAAAAAGTTACGATAGCCGAGTTGTTGGGTGGTCGGAATTTCGAGTCGAGAGACCCGAGTTCGATCCCCAGGTGGCAGTACCAATGAGTTTTTCAAAAAACTTATGTACGAATTTCATCGTTGGCTTGGACATAAAGGCGGCGACTGGCTCACCACCTGTCACGTTGTCCCGAAAATATCTTCGGTGGAAGGTGGGTCAAAGGGACTTAATTGTCTAGACTTGACCTCTGTCTACCCCTGTATTGGGAATTGCGTGAAGATATTTTTTTTAGGTATCTTTTGCGTCTGCGTTTGATTTGGTCAGTGAGCTAATCAGAGGACTATCCCTAGCCCCTGTCTCCCGTGTCTTTCCTAAATCCTTTCTTAAAGATTAGCTGCATTTGCATTATTTAAAGCTGCTCTAGTATTGAGAACGTTTACAGGCGACGATATTCACCTACCATGAGGTAGACCGATTCTTCATTCTCCATCGTTTCGTATAAAAAACCCGCGCTCATCTCTAACCATAAGAAAATTACAAAACTCTCAACATCATCATGACGGCCTGAGGTACCACTATAGAATATAGGCCTCCCTTAAATGAGGTTTTGCCATCACCACTCTTGACAAGCGAATCACCATCGTAATACCAGACACCTCGCGCCGTAGACGCTGATGCCTGCAATTGCCTGCAATTGCTTTTTCAAGGCCGCCTTTTTGCCCTTAGTCGCCTTTTGCCTCACCCACGGGAAGAATGGGGATTATGTTGTTTAAATACTGGTAGTACCACACGGCTAGATAATTATTCATACCCTGTTATGTGTTAATATCGATACTGGTTTGTTTATAACATATACATGCCCTTAAAATGTTGTTGTGGGTAAAAAATATGAATGTGAATGTTTAAATCAGAGATTTCATACGAATCTTTTTTCAATAGAGAAGACAATGAATTTCAGATTAGCTACGCTGCGTTGTGTCATATTGAAATTTTATCTAAATAACATAATCTCTGTCAGTTGGCATTATTTCAACTACAGATAATAAACCGGATTGGTCGGGGTCGATAATTAAAAAATTAAAATTACTAATAGCCCCATTTAATTGTCACCATTATTACTTCACGGTCATGAAATACCTAAGTAATCTTTAATCCAATTATCGGCTCCATCGCAAATCCGATAACGTGCGAATATAAAGTCAAAATCTTATCAAAAGGTTTAATGAAAGTCGACAAAGTTTCTAAGGCGTTATAGTAATGAAATAAATCCTTAGCCATAGTCATAGTTTGTTTTTTAAAGTATTGTAAACGCTACAGACAACTGACTGGATATAAACATTTGACTTTCTGTACGTATATTAATCGTAAAGAAAACCAACTGTTTAAGCCGTTTTTTGAAACCTTGTACAATCATCTGTTTTTCTGTTGACTCTACCGTACACTACTTGTCCGCCACTAATATCAATGCATGTATGCATTTTCATCTTAACTTTATCAAATCAACATAAAGCACTACGTGACCTTACATTATAAACAAGAAAAGCTTTTGTATAATTATACACAGGGTTTAATTTACAAAGTAGCATTCATTGTTACTCCCAACTCAATCTGTACACAAAGACACATTTGTAAGTTCAAACATTAATATACAAAGGGAAATTATTTACAATATTGTACACAATCATTCCGTATAATTACAAAATATCTTCCAATACCAGGGTTGGTAGGGCCAAGCACCTCCATTCAACAGAATAAACGGAAATATACCTAATCTCGAGTGGATTTAAATCCACCCCTGTCTGGGTCTCAGATATATCGTTGCTGAAAGAATGTTTTTTTTATTATAATATAATACAGTGCATGTTATTCACGTTGTGGATTTGTGTATTCATATAATATCACTGAAAAACATTTGGTTTACCTAATTACACGTAAAGGTGCCTTTTTGTAATCCTTTTGCAAATTTCTGAAATGTGAAGCATAAGATCGAATACATAAAGTGGAATAAATATTCATTACATGTTTGCATGCAAGAAGTAATAAATAATTATTAAATGTTTTTGTAAAATATTAATTGTTTTTTTAGATAAATATTGAATATACTTAAATAGTATTTTGAAGTGTTAATCATATAAGAGGTGAATTAATATTCGACAAAAGGTATCCGTACTAGGCGTTACATACTCGTACCAGTGCTGTTTTCAAACTAGCTAGAAAATACGTGGTCTAGCAAATTTAACAACTTTTTGGAAATTAGAATAATAATTAAATTTAATTAAATGTTTAATAAAATCAATAATATCTTCATATTAAATTGCGTTATTATTTTACTTTTTACTATTTAAATATTTAAAAAAATAAATAGCAAGGGTCGATAACTTTTTTGTAGTTATATAGGTAGATAACAGTTTTAGTAGTAGTTTACACTCATCTGACTTTTGTCAGAGATTTTCGTACATTCGTCTTTGTGCTAAACTGGTACCTAACCTACAACCTTTTTACTAGTTAATAAATAGTCGTAAAACTAAGTTAATTGAATACAAAACGCTACTAATGGAAGTTAATTTAGTAAATATTACTAACTAGGAAAAGCCTCGTGGATGGATGACCTGGTCTCCACCTCTCGAATTCTTAACAAGTTTAGGAGGAAGATTATATAAATCATACGATGGGCACTCTATGCACCCAGAAATAAAGACATGCATACATATATAATTAAAAGGTCCTTATTCACCGCCAGCGATATATGTAGGCATGTTACTTACATTTATAAACAATATCTTTTCTGTCTTTCCTCATTTTGTACTCACCAGCAAGTATTGCAATTATTATATGTAAATAAAGCAGTTCACCTTACGAATAGTATGTAGACCACGCCAGTGAAAGTGAATGATGACGTGGTGAAGTGCATAGTTGCGTTATATATCGAGCAGAATAAGTTGACCGATTCGAACAATCTATGTATCGGGGGCGTAGCTCAGATGGTAGAGCGCTCGCTTAGCATGCGAGAGGTACCGGGATCGATACCCGGCGCCTCCAAGATTTATTTTATACTAAATTTTTAACTTGTGTTTGGGAAAGTCACGCATGTACTTCTTATATCTGCAGTATAAATATATATGAGCTACAAAGTGGAGCAAATATAAATATGGCATACTTTTTTTTATTCATGTATTCTTTATTTGTTTACACACCTTAGATTTCACCTTAGTTACACCCTAGGTTATGGGCTGCAATAGGCCAACTTAATGTCTGGTGGTCATTCTCTATAAGTCAACCTTTGTTACAATGATAACAGTTGCGAACTAAAAATTAAATGTAAAAGATAAGAAAAGAAAGCAGCTTGTACCGTAAAAGAAGAGTTAGATTAGATTAGACGGACTGGTTTCTGCAACTCCACGTCTGCGCGCGAATTTTACGTCTGGGCAGGAATGTCTACGTATATTTGAGCCATCCAAACTCCTCGAATCCAGCAGCCGCTTAAAGTTACCGGTGACCTTGGGGAGAGTACTCGGCGCACCGAGACTTCTATTTCGCGATCGTCGGAAACATCAGCTGGACATGCGCCGCCGCTTTCTCGTCCTCCATGCACTCTTGATACAGAGGGCTATCAGTAACACCTAAATTGAACAGATACTTAAATAGACCATGAGTTAAGGCTCTTGTTACTAAAGTCTAACTCAGGGTACCTAAAATGAACGCATACTTAAATAGACCATGCGCAGTTAAGACACTAATTACGTTCCGAATTTGGGGTTGCTTAGTCAGAAGCAGGTGCATTTTAGTTACTCGGCTATTAATTGTCGGTAGTGCTTCATTAGCCAGCCTACATTCTGGGTGGCACACCCAGTGCCGTGCATGTTGTTGCCTAGTGTAGTTAGAAAAGTTAAAGTATCCTGATACTTTTTTGTAGAAAACTTCTTTTTTGTTGTTGGTACTGTCGAAACTATCAATTTAAGGTCCTCTACGAAGTTTCCTCACTGTTCCTCTCATCATCGTTACTAAAAGGTGGTAGATTAAAAAATGCTATTGATGAACGAATGTATATTCTTATTTCGATACATAAATGATTGGATTTGATTTGATACGGAGTCCTCAAATGCTGTCGGAAACGTGAAATTTTGATGAAGACGAAATTAAAGCGGGTTTGATTGTAATATCTGCACCTTTATGTAACTTCTGAGTTAGTCGTCAATATATAATAAATACTGTATTGAATTCCATAGTCAGATCCAAACAGAAGCAAAACAACTCTACTTATGAGTAGGTGAGACGGTTTATGAAGATTGATGAAGATTTTGTCTCTGTGAGAAACTGTTAGCAAGTGTTTTTGAAATGTGCCTTGAATCCAGATTTTACAGGTAGTAAAATCCTTCTCGAAAATAGCTATGAATCCTAAATAATCTAGATGATTTTTAATTATTTTTTTTAATAATTAATCTACATGATTTCATCTAAATTAATAAGTAGCCCGTTTAGCAGTGAAAATTTAGTGTTCATTTTTAAGAATTTAACCAATTTTTTAACTGACACTTCCGGTCAACAGCTGCAACTAATTTATCTACATTTGGCGCCGATTTCAAATCAGTATACGCGGTGTGACAAGGTAAAGCATAAAGACCGGGAAGAAACTGTATTCAAAAAAAATCTTCTCGCCATTTCCCATACTGGGTAGATAGAGGTCTAGATAATTAAGTCGTTTCGACCCTTTTTGGTCTTTTGACTCGAAATTCCGATCACCCAACCACCACTCGGCTATCGTGGCTATGTGTGTAAAATAATATGTAAACACTCTTAAGGAAAAGAATTAAAGTCATGACCACAAAATTTAAACATTACATGATTAAAACAAATTGGTGTAACTTTTAATTTTTAGTATTGAGGAAACTAGTAATCTATTAATAGCATGATAGAAAAAATATAACAGCGTTATAACTAAATTATTAAACTCATTTATCACAGGGTGCTAGTCTGCATTCCAAGCTATTTCTATAGCACTATAAAGGCCTCTTCTGATTACTGCCAAGATTTTTCTCCTAAAATAAAGAATTTTACAGTACCCTTTAATCTAGCCACGATAGAGGAGTAGTCTGGTGATCGGAATATCAATCAGGAGGTCCGAATTCGATTTCCAGTAGCATGAGTTCTACCACACCTGTGTTTTCTGACACTGCAAGGTTTGTATTGTTGTCTCAGCCACTATAATACTAACGGCAGCAAATTTCTATAGCGTTCTCTCAAAAATGTGGGCCGGAGGAACTGTGAGCTGAAGAGGTGTGGACAGAGGTTTTACATCCGGGTGAAAGCGAGACGGGGCGCTACCGCGAACTCATCTCCCTCACCTTAATGAAGTACCTCCGACAGGTCCGAAATTATTCGGTACTTTTACCGATTGTTTAGACGAGATTTTAGCCGTTTATATTTATTTAATTAATGATGACTTACGAAAGTTTTCATAATTTAGAGGTAAAGACTATTTGTCCTGACCTCTGTCCACACCAGTATTGATTGGAAGATGCGTAAAAAATATATAACGACAGTGGCAATTGTTAGAAATAAAACGATATAAATATTTCTTATTTTTTATTGAATAAATCTGTTTTAATATACAATGATTTAAAACTACAAAATCTGGCAGCACTTAATTCAATTATGGCAAACATAACGTGTAAACCTACAATGAATATCAGTGAGTATGACGTTTCAACTTATAATAAAATTTAAACGATCAATTATTTATAATATATACAACTGTACAATGTTAAAAATATCTTGATACTTTACATACAATTATTTATAAAATGTGTATAAAATGGAATGATACAGTTTTTCTGTTCTTCCTAAAAACGAAATAAAACATAATGCAAGTTGTTGATTATTTGACATATTTCTAAATCTACACAAAAAGACATTTTCAAAAATGGTTTATAACGATATACAATTTTTTATTGCAATCTACATTTCAAGATTTATGGAGAAGTGCGTTGGAGGGAGCAAATGCTCAACGAATATTATGAGTATTTCTTGTTTTTAAGGAATATTCGAAAATATTAGTGTATTGATTCGATTTTTTTTTATTTCAAATGTAATACATATTTTTAATTTAGCAGAGAATGTATTCCATACATTGTGGTATATATGCTCTACAATGTTACGGATAAGGCGTGTAATATAAACATGCAGTGTTGGAGTAATACCATAATTGTCACGGCAATTGTTTTAGTTGTTTTATTGCCTTTAATAACTAATGCGTTATCCATAGCATTGTAAGAACTTCATTCTCTAATAGCAGCGACACCTATCCTTGGGACAGTGAGGTGGATACACGATGCACAAGTCCATACAGTACACGTCAGCACCTTCACGGCCTTCCAACTCTCCAATGGCTTCGCAGACTTGTCTGTAAAGAGATAAAAATATTGCAATGAAGTGATTTTATAAAATATCAAATTATCTCTCTGTTATAATAAACAACTCCGTGAATAAGTGGCGGTACACACCAATTTTCATGGTGTCGCCATCTCTAAGGTCCCGGGATCGATTCCCGGTCCCAATGTAGAAAAAACTTTGAAAAAAAGATGTTTGGGACACCGTTGTAGTTTCTGATTTTATCTGTGTATGTATGTATTTATTTATTATTACTTATTTTGTGTACTGCCGACAGAATATCAGTGATAATTTTCATTAGTTTTCATTGGTTTTTGAGTTGTACTCGGAAGGTATTTTTTCCTTTCTTACGTAACTAGAGTACTTACGGGCAAGTACAAAGGGACTCTGGGCAGTTGGGTGGGTACCGCAGGCAGTTTGTCTGGCACCAGTTCTGCATACCAGGTATCACACGATAGCCCTCCGAAGGTAAGCAGACTTGGTCTCTGAAAACATTCACGACAAAAATATTGTTAAAAATATTATTGTTATACTATACGCGAAGTATGACGAAGATCGTTTTTGTAAAGCTTATAGGAATTAAAAAACATTAACTTGTAAAACTCATCGTAAATTAACATATCAGAATACAGTTTATTTAGTTTAGTTGTTTTAAATTATATAATATTCTTAAGATATACAGGATTTGTTGGTAAAGATGACAAATGACTGATAATCATCCCTAATAAAAAGTAGAGATAATAGGAGGAAAGGATTTATTCATAAAAGCAAACGTAATGTGCCAAGCAGCAGGTTTGATTACTACATGAAAAGGTCGACTCGACCTGGTTGATTACCACTACCTCATCGACTTTTACTTTACGACATTTTACTTTTAAAAGTTAGAAAATGACTCTTTAAATCCTTTGAGTGATTTCCGAAATAACAATGTTTAGATTCGTACAAGATTTAAACTATTAACTATTTTAATTTTTTTTATGGAATTCTTTATTTTTAAATTTAGCGAGGAAATGCCTAAGCATTATTGACAAACCATTATGGATTTTGTAATGCTCTAACTTTCTTTATTTTATTTTGTTAATGATAAATAAATAAAAAATAAGATACGCTGAGCTACGCTGCGTTGATACAATGAATTGAATATTGAAATTTTTAATCTTTGTCAGTCGGCATTATTTCAACTACAGATAATAAACCGGATTCGTAGGCGTCGATGATTAAAAAAAATTAAATTTCTTATCATAAAGTATTATAGCACTATTTAATTGTCACCAGTATCGCTCCACGGTCATGTAATACCTAAGTAATCCTTAATCCAATTATGGGCTCCATCGCAAACCCGACCACGTGCGAATATAAAGTCAAAATCTTATCAAAAGGCTTAATGAAAGTCAACAAAGTTTCTAAGGCGTTATAGTAATGAAATAAATCATGTCATAGTTTGTTTTTTAAAGTATTGTAAACTCTACAGACAACTGACTGGATATAAACATTTGACTTTCTGTACGTATATTAATCGTAAAGAAAACCAACTGTGTAAGCCGTTTTTGGAAACCTTGTACAATCATCTGTTTTTGCTGTTGACTCTACCGTACACTACTTGTCTACCACTAATATCAATGCATGTATGCTTTATGTTCATCTTGACTTTATTAAATCAACATAAAACACTACGTGACCTTACATTATACACAAGAAAAGCTTTTGTACAATTATACACAGGGTTTAATTTACAAAGTAGCATTCATTGTTAGTCACAAACTCAATCTGTACACAAAGACACATTTGTAAGTTCAAACATTAATATACAGAGGGAAATTATTCACAATATTGTACACAATCATTCCGTATAATTTACATAATATCTTCCAACACCAGGGTTGGTAGGGCCAAGCACCTCCATTCAACAGAATAAACGGAAATATACCTAATCACGAGTGGATTTAAATCCTCCCCTGTCTGAGTCTCAGATATATCGTTGCTGAAAGAAAATTTTATTATAATATAATACAGTGCATGTTATTCACGTTGTGGATTTGTGTATTCATATAATATCACTGAAACACTTTTGGTTTACCTAATTACACGTAAAGGTGCCTTTTTGTAATCCTTTTGCAAATTTCTGAAACGTGAAGCATAAGATCGAATACATAAAGTGGAATAAATATTCATTACATGTTTGCATGCAAGAAGTAATAAATAATTATTAAATGTTTTTGTAAAATATTAATTGTTTTTCTAGATAAATATTGAATATACTTAAAATTATACTTAAATAGTATATTGAAGTTTTAATCATATAAGAGGTGAATTAATATTCGACAAAAGGTATACGTACTAGGCGTTACATACTAGTACCAGTGCTGTTTTCAAACTAGCGGGAAAACGTGTGGTCTAGAAAATTTTACAGCTTTTTGTAAATTAAAATATTTTTAGTTAAATGTGTAATAAAATCAATAATATCTTCATAATAAATTGCAAAAAGTAAAATAATATTTTACTTTTTCACTATTTAAATATTTTAAAAAATAGCAAGGGTCGATAACTTTTTTGTAGTCTTTGCTCTCTAGTTAAATATTACTGCTAATTTTTATCTGACTTTTGTCAGAGATTTCGTGCATTCGTCTTTGTGCATAACCTTTTTACTAGTTAATAAATAGTCGTAAAACTAAGTTAACTGAATACAAACCGCTACTAATGGAAATTAATTTAGTAAATTTTGCTGACTCTGCGAAATTTCATGCTTACTCCGCCGCATGCTTTGGAAGGATCTAAAATGACGCTTAATCCCACTGTATTGTCGTATCCCACTTTGCAATATTGTAATATTGCAATCCCTACTAAATACAGATCATTGTTTTCAATTACATACTTTTACATACAATTACATACAATTCTTATTTTAATCATAAGCAGAAAATGCTAATGATTAAAATAAGAATTGACACATTTAGGCGCTGTGATTTTATACTCGGTGAAACAAAATGGCGACACTAAAAAGATACGCAATTAATTAAGCTACACTGAGAGTAAGAGATTTTTGCAAAATTGACTTTTGTGCACATATATACACACACATTTGTACAAATATATAAAATTGTTTCTTTGGTTTGGGTAGAAGTTCTGATATAGTTTATCACTGACCTTATACATTTAAAACTCAATATTGATATGCGCGAAGAAGACTCCAATAAAAAAGTAAAAAAATAAATAAATAAATAAAACAAACATAAACACAAAAATTGTATAAACCAATTCCACTCACCTGATCACTAATGGGAATACGTTCTGCGGCATGTGATAGTCTCTGTAGTACAGGAGGAAGGGATTGTCCCTCCTGAGGTCTCCGGCGAAGGCTGGTGGTAGCCCACCGGTGCTGGTGACCACGCTCACATCTGCGCAGTTCCTGAACGTTTCCGATCGTCCACAGCCGACAGCTTCCGTTCCGTTAGGACAGATACCCCACATGTTGCCTACAATATTGATAGATAGTTAAACATATAAGGACCACATCACATACATTGCCGATCCCAAAGAAAGTAGCTAAAGCACTTGTGTTATGAAATCAGAAACAACGAAGGTACCACAAACATTCAGACCCGAGACAATATAGAAGAAGTGGTTTTATATATTGACCTATCCGGGAATTTAAACCGAAGGCTTAGAACTTTATTGCATTTACTTTTTTGCATTTACTGTTTTAATTACTTACTTGCTTAACGAGCTTTAAAAGTCACTGCAGGATAAGCATTAGTCACAATCGACATAGCCTGGCGATCGTTTATACATACATCCACATATAAAAATCTATTAATGTTCACTGCAAAACATAGACTCCTTTAAGGAGGATTTGCTATTTTGTTTGACCAGCGGATTAGCAGTAGTACCAGATACCTCGCACTGCACACTGCACACTGCAACCCGTCATAGTTCCGCTTAATTGAATCTAGTGTTTATCGAGATAATTATGCATTCAATTATCTGTTGTTAGTTCCAAGGAGAAGCCTTGGCAATAACAATAGCGTACCGTTCTCTTACGATTCCAACGGGGCGGAAGGGGATGGTATATTGGAGCTACAGAATATGGTAAAGCATGAATGTAATGTGATTAGATGTAGTATGCTTTAACTTCCAAATGAAATACAAATAACATTTATTTGACATGAGATGAAAACAAACATTTTCACGCATTTACCTATTACTGGGGTAGACAGAGGTCGAAACTATTTACTCCTTCCGACTTATGTCTTTAGTTTAATAGGGAAAACGTCTCAAATGTTGAACATCCAAATATCGCGATACTAATATACTTATATAGTTATATCCGTACATATTTATATGATTACATAAACATCCATGACTCCTGTACAAAAATTCATATTCATGACAAAAATGGTTATACCAAAGAAGGATTCGAACCAGGAACTCTTTACTTCGAAGGCAGGATCACATGTCATATACATAAAGCTTACGGGCACAAACACATGTATTTTATAGGAGTTGGGTTAAAAACGAACTAACAGGCAACCTGATGGAAATTAGCTACAGCAGCCGGCAACACCTGTCATTGATCAAAGAAGAAGATGACAGATGCGTTATCACCCCTGGATAAAGATGGAATGCCCCGTAGCCCAATATACCACTGGCTCTCTATAACCTGGAAACAGGAACTTTGAAGCTGTTACACTGCTCACTCACTCTTGAAAACAAAGGTAACAATTTCCGGACGACGAATTTTCTACCTTTCTTACTTATCTTCGCACAGCCTCTGATGAGATTAGCGAGAGAGAATTGATCGAAACGAAAATACGAAAGTTAGTCTCGGTTATCTCGAAACCTTTTAAATATTCTACCAAACTTGAAAAATCTAACCTGTGTGATAAGTCCATTGAAGCACGCATTGGGTACAGGTGACGTAAGGCGGTAGGCGCACGCGGTACCGGAAAATGTCTTTCTTGGCCGTGTCCAGCGGGATCAAGAACCTGTCTTCGCGGGTGCCCGATATGTACAATGGGTATCTGGAAGTGGAAATGTGATACCGAACTCTATAATGAGAAGACTGGATTTAAATGTTAATTCTAGTTAGATTTAATAATAATATACAGTTTATCGCTTCTATGTTTCGCTAGAACATCAGTAGATGATGCTAGGTGTGAAAGGGTTCCTGTCCCTTTATTGGTGCTTAGCATCCGAGGCTCTGATACCCACGATGAGCGAAAAGGGATGAAGGGGATGAGATGAGGAGATGAGCGAACCTATATGTCTTGGACTTACTTTGCGACGATGGTTACACCACCACTTTATATACCGGTTACACTCCGGGTATATCTATTGTTATTGATACCAAACCTAAATATTCAATTAATTATGAACCTCGTACTGCATGGCTTCTGATTGCATGGTTATGTTTGGCCATACAGCGGGGCAGTGCTGCCAGAGTTCTGTAGCTTTCTACTAAGAACGATATAGAGTGGATAATATTTAAATTTAAGTACGATCTTAATTATTACATAATTAGAATTTATTTTAATGTTTTTATTATTTATTTGTGTAGCCACAAAATAAAAAAATACATAAAGTAAAATATGTACAAGGGCACTACTTATTCCTATTCTGAAATATCTTCCGGTTGTCCCATAGAGAAGAGCTGTATCTTAAATGTATGGCAAACTTAGTAGGTACATACGAGTATACATGGAATACTATACAATTGCTACTACTATATAATTAATTAATTAATTTCTTTCTAAATCACCTGTCGAAACATTCTTGCGTGGCTTCCTGTTTAGGGTTGTTGTTTGGACACAGCTTCATGATAAAAGTACCCAGATGGTTGGCCGTCAATTCTATTTCAACCTCTATTTCCTGTGAACAGTATCATGTTGAATACAATATGTCATTTATACAATATTCTCTTAACATAAAAATCTCTCTAGATATAATTATATATATAAAATAAAAAAATATCTTCAAGCTATTCCCAATACATGGGTTAGACAGAAGTTTAGACAATTAAGTCGTTTCGACCCACCTTTCACCGAAGACATTTTTTGGGGCAGTGTGACAGGTGGTGAGCTTGTCGCCGCCGAGCATGTCAAAGCCAACAAAATAAGACGAACGTAAATTTTTGAAAAACATATTGGTACGAGTCTTGGGGATCAAATCCCCTACTCCCTTATATCCCTTGACTCGAATTTCGATCACCCACCACTCTGCTGTCGAACAAGGGTCTATTTTTTATTATAATTTCGCAGACGTTTCCTTCATGCTATTAACATCTTTAGTGGTTTCTGATTGAGATGGGAAGAGTAGCGCCTCACCACGTTACAGCTACTGCTCATAATTATATATGTTATTAGACGACCTCGGTATATGAGTGACACACACCGGTCTTCAAGCTCTCGCTCTCGCCAGCTCTGAGTGCCCGGATTAGATTCCCGGAAGGGTCAATGTAGTATTTTTCAACATTATCTCGAGTCTGGGTGGTTGTGGTACCTTCATCGTTTCCGATTCCATAACACAAGTGTTTTAGCAACTCATTTTGCGATCAGAGTAGAGTATTTATTATTATTATCATCATAAATATGTATGTACTCGTATAACTTATCTGTGGAAGTATATTCGTGAGACCTTTGCCCAGTAATGGTACAGTACAGGTTATAAAAAAGTTTTAAACGCTACTAACCTGTCCGACGCTATAGTGCCTTGTAATGATGCCTTTCCCGAACATGCCGCCGGCCTCATGCGGCCGCGGCTCGGAGAGATGGACCGCGTCACCGCAGACCCCACACCGCCCGCCGTTCTGCTCCCACTGAACTAAACGTAACGCGCTTTCAGCTTGATTGCTTATTTTTTTTTAATTAGATATCTGATCATAAAAAAAATTCACACCATTCCGAATACAGGTGTAGATAGAGGAGTAGAAAATAAAGTCGTTTCGACCCACCTTCCACCGAAGGTATTTATGGGACAACGCGACAGATGGTCGGGTCGCCGTCTGAATTGAAAATCAAGACGGCGACGGGCTCTCAAAGATATTATTCGTGTATAAGTTTTCGAAAAACCCATTGGTACGAGCCTGCCACCTGGGGATCGAACTCGAGTCCCTTGACTCGAATTCCGACCACCCAAAGACTCGGTGACTGATATAATTTATTTTTCACTTTTCTCAATTTACAACTGTGTAACAATACAATGAAAATATTTATATTTTACTGACGTAAACCTAAACAAAATATAAATATTAAATATAAAAAAAAAACAAAAGATAACTGTTACGCTGAGCAAAATAAGTTGCGCAAGAATATAACGCATGACTTACGTATAACTTATTAGTAATCTATCGCATAACCTAATGGAGAAATTTTGATTTTTCTCACCATAAATTTTCACACCCCGGGATTATGTATGAAAATCGTTTCTTAAAGAGTAGACTCCAAAATACTGGCAATGCTTAATCCAACTAAGCTATAATGCTTGTGGGTAGAATGATAAATTGAGGTAAGGGGGTCTCGAACCAGTGACACCAAGATTCGCAGTCCGAACACTAAATCATTAGGCTATTGGCGTTTCAATCTATTTTATGATCAGTCTACTGAATATGTCATATGTTCGGATCAATCTACCTTTCCAAGAAAGGGTCGATTCCGATTCCAACGACAACCTTCGTAGACAAGTAGCGTAAACACGCGAAAAAAGTTTTCAAGGTGTCGCCATCTCGTGGTTCCGAGAAAAAAAACACTATTTCAAAATTTTTTCGGGTCTGAGTGTCTACGTTGTTTCTGATTCCCATACCACAAGTGCTTTAGCATCTTACATCGGAGCAATGTATGTGATGTTGTCCCTATCTATACACGATTAAGATCCATTTTCCGTTCTTAAAACTTTCGCTACTCAGGGCAAGCGTGTAGGTGAGCATAATGTTACCAACCTCGTATTAGTTAAGTTAACT
This sequence comes from Sericinus montela, assembly GCA_029286605.1. Classification (NCBI taxonomy): domain Eukaryota; kingdom Metazoa; phylum Arthropoda; class Insecta; order Lepidoptera; family Papilionidae; genus Sericinus; species Sericinus montela. The sequence continues at coordinate 3,014,782 of JAGSMR010000010.1, read as the reverse complement.
AACACCAAGTTATGCGTTACGTAAAGGGAAATGAATCGACAACAAACGACTAAAGTTGAATTACGTGAGTCATAGTAAATTGATGGTTACTTAGAAATGCGTTTGTTACAACCTGAGTCAGTACAGTGCGTTTGTCGTGAATGTTGGAAGAGACGCCTATGGAAAACCTTTGAAACTAACAAAAAATCTAATATATTTATTTTAAATATACATAACATACATACATACATAACGGCCTATTAAAGTCCACTGCAGGACATAGGCCTCTCCCATAGGAAGGATATGCCGTTGTCGCCACGCTTGGCAAGTGGATTGGTGATGTATTGGTGTGGACAGTATCAGACACCTCGCACCTTAGACAGTGATGCCCATCTCGGGTCTGATTATTTTGGTCTGATATTTTTAGAGATGGTTATCCCGCCATATATCGGTTGCCATAACGATGTCCAAGGCTGTTTCCCTTAGTCGCCTCCTACACCCATGGGAAGAAAGGGAGTTGCAATATTCTTACACCGTTACCACATGGCACGGTTTTAAATATAGGTAGAAATAAATAAATTGTCAAGACCCCTGACCAGACACGTTTCCCCGTGTCTACCGTTAACCGTATGGGGCAAGAGATATATTCTTCACGCAATTCCCAATAAAGAGGTAGAGACCGAGGGGTCTAGACAATTAAGTCCCTTTGACCATGAGATATATTCAATATTGTTAGAAGAATTAAAAATTTAAAAGTCACGATAGCCGAGTGGTTGGGTAGTCGGAATGTCGAGTCGAGAGACCCGAGTTCGATCCCCAGGTGGCAGGCTCGTACCAATGGGTTTTTCCAAAACTTATGTACGAATAACATCGTTGGCTTGGACATAAAGGCGGGCTCACCACCTGTCACATTGTCCCGAAAATATCTTCGGTGGAAGGTGGGTCGAAGGGACTTAATTGTCTAGACAAGACCTCTGTCTACCCCTGTATTGGGAATTGCGTGAAGATATTTATTTTAATTAAAAATTTGTAAAATGTTGTATCCAAGACGTTATTTGCTACTATTACTGCTCATTGTTTTGCTTCTTTGGTGTCTTTTTAAATATTTTCTTATGTATTTCTCAAAAAGGGAATTGTGTGTAATCTTCTTAAAAATAATCCATCTTATACCTTCTATATACGGGTAATATTACCCTTTTGGCGTTATTAATTTATTAAAATAATCTCTTGTACTTCTCTTACCCCACCGGTAAATTATGCTGATGCAGAGCTCAATGAATTATTTACAGGATAAACGTAGCGTTATATCGTTTGCTTGGACATAAAGTCGACGACGGGCTCGTCGCCTGTGACGTTGTCCCAAAAAAGGATTTTAGATATAGACTAGGTATTGAGGTTTGGTTAATTTTTGGCCCAAAGCGAAAAGAAATGTTTAAAACTGACCGGCATAACCGCCGCAAAACAATTCGTTGTCATTGTAATTCACGGGGTTGGGGAAACCGAAACGCCACATGGAGTTGCGAGCTGGTGGGTCCATGAGTCTTCCGTGTCCTTCTGCACCACGCCGAGAGCTGCCTAACATCTGAAATTATTTAAAATCCTCATCAATACCACGCAGAGTTTTTAAAATTTGTAACTTAGTTCGTTTGTAGATCTTGTAAGATTGTATGTATAAATTAATAACCTTCTTTACTTCTTTCTTTACAGCCTTTTAAGAGTCCACTGCTGAACATAGGCCTAACTCAGAATTCGCCACAAAGAACGGTCCTCAGCCACCTGCATACATCGACTCCTAGAGACTCCTACTCGAATAATTACCTTAAATACTAATAATAAATACATAGATAGTTGGATAGTGGCAACTTCACATGAATTACTCTGATTCCAAAGTAAGTTGATAAACCACTTGTGTTATTGAATCTGAAACAACGTGGGCAATACAAATACCTAGACCCGAGAAAATGTAGAAAAATTTAACCCGGGACCTAAGAGCAAGCGAAATCACGTAAAACGTTGTTTAAGTAATTCGTCCATGGTAGTCATCCGATCGATAATGAGGAGGTTGAAAAAATCAGAATCGTATCAGTTTTTTACTGCTTATTATAACTAATTTCTACATAACATACGATTCTGCAGGCCATATCTCTTAAATCAATTCAATTAAGAACAAATAATAAACACCACACCTTCGTAGCCCAATAAGAGCTTATAATTTTATATTTATGTTTACTTACTACTTTACTTAGATATTTTAATAAAAACAGGTAATAGAAGAATTAATTTGTTGTAAGATTTTAAACAACATGAAAAAATTGGATCGGTTTTATTATTTTGATAAAAAAATAAAAATTATTTTCAATATTTGATTAATATTGTAATTTAGATAAATGGCATTTAGTCTACCGGGCTGTTAAAATTACCAGAGAAATTCCGGGTAGCATGTGATTGGTAACATGCGATTTTATCTATGTATGCTTTAAAAAAGTTCCGAAAAGAACCTGTCGGTGGTTGTATATTTATCGACTGGTTTACAACCAGTCTCTCATAAATAACAGACTGATGATATTAGCCGGTTATATTACACCTTCTTTAGACGTTTTGCAATTAAAAAGATTTATATCTGCAAGTAGCAGTGGGGTGAAAGGTGACATTATTTACAATTCAATTAAAATACAGGAATACATACATTACGGCCTGTAAAAAAGAATTGGATGGCATATTTTAATGCCGTCCCCACATAAGTCGGTGTCAGGTTAAAAAGGCTCGAAAATTTCATGGTGTCCAAAAATACGAGTGAAAAAATACATCATAACAGTCCAGAACCTCTCCTGTCCAGAAGTCTTCGGTTCAATTCCCGGTCGGGTCAATGTAGAAAACAGTTTTTCTATACTTTCTCGGGTCTGAGTGTTTGTGGTACCTTTGTTATTTCTGATAATAATCTAAATCTAATACAAGCGCTTGAGCTGCTTACTTTGGGATCAGAGCAATGTATGTGATGTCCTCCTTATCTATGTATTTATTTATTATTATTAATATAACGGCCTGTAATAGTCCACTGCTCTCTCCCTAAGGTTGGGATTATCATTATCATTATGCTTGGCACGCAGATTGGCGAGCGAAATGCCATACACCATGTAGCTACATATACTGTTACTAGCCACTGGTTTGCTAAATTTCGGTCCGGTGTTTTTCGAGATTGCTATCCCACTGGTACCTAATGATTGCTAACGGTGACATAATTTCTTAGTCTTTTCCGTTTTTTCTTAATAGCTATCGCTCCCGGGACGTTATGAAGATTATAAAATTCTTACGCTGACACTCAATAAAACTACTTACTTGTAATAAGAAAATCCAGTATGTGAGGAAAGAAGCCCCACCGTACTTGAACCTTCTAATCTCCATCTGAAAAAGGAAATTTATGATTACACTTAGTATAGATAATACAAATTTATTAATTTAGCGGTGTTTGATTGATACGAAATATAGGACAGATCATAAAAATTTACGGAGAACAAAAATGTTTTATATATAAATGTTCTTGCCACATCTTTCCTTGTCCGCTTATCTTAAAAACTCCAATAATTTAACAATGTAAAATGCTCCCTTTCCCTACTCCCAATAAATTGAAATTTATAACAGTGGTAGAGCGACGCATCAGCTTTTGTTGTTGCATGAATGGGCCGGCTCAACCGGGGAAGTACCACGACCTCACAGAATACCGGCGTGAAGTAGAAGTCTAACAAACTTCTGCGTTTCGTTTGGTGAGTGCAGGTAACCGGAGGCCTACACATCCCCTCCCCCAATTCTGGGGGGGGGGGGCACTCTAAGGCCGGCAACACATCTGCTATGCCTCTGGTATTGCGGGTGTTCATGGGCGGCGGTAATCACTTACCATCACGTGAGCCACCTGCTCGTTTGCCTCCCTATTCTATAAGAAAAAATGCTTCCGGGTAAAAGGTATCCAATCGACAAAATGGAAGTTAAAACTAAGTGTTAAAAGCTCACTTTTTGCAAGCAGTTGGATGACCGCAGTATCAAACACGTCGCACCTTAGACATCACCAGTGCTGTGCTCGTCACCGGTCTACCTAATTTTAGTCTGGTTTCTTTTGTAGTATTCGATATGGTTATCCCATCATCAAACGGTATCACTACTGGTAGGTACAAAATTGGCGATTTACGTTAGTTTTCTATCCCTTTAGCTTTTAGTATCGATTACCAGGTGGTTGTGTGATCGGAATCCGAGTCAAGAGACCTGACTTCAATCCCCAGGTGTTAGGCTCGTACCAATAGATTTTTGCAAAACTTATGTGCGATTTATATCTTTGGCTAGGACATAAATACGGTCACAGGCTTAACACTTTTCACGTTGTCCCAAAAAATATCTTCTAAGGTGGGGCGAAAGGACTTAATTGTCTAGACGTCTGACTACCCCAGTTTTGTGAAAGGCGCAAACATATTATGTTATTCCTTTATTTGCCTCTTACGAGACCTTCTAAAAGGAGGTAAATCCTTACCTCAAAGCCGGACGGCAATATAAAAAAAAACCTTATTATAAATAAAATAGAAATATAGATGTAGAATTACGGTACATTGGTAATAAACCATTTATGTTAATAAATTAAATTAAAAACACTGAATAAAGCACAATTAAATATTTACGACGAAGTTTAAAATGTAAATTAACATTGGCTGTCTAATAATTTTAACTAAACCGTTGTATCTCGAGATAGAAATTGCAACCTGTTATAAATTAACTAATAAAAACATAATTTTATTCTAAAGTTTAATTATGATGCTTCGTGGATTATTAAATGGGTAGTCAGAGAGAACAGATCGTCAGGTGACAATGATCCTCACAGACCTCTTCCACTTCCGTCAGTATCATAATTTTCTTCATACATCTCGTATTTTCTTTTCCATTCCTTTTTAGTCGCGATAGCCGAGTGGTTGGGTATTCAGATTTCGAGTTCGATTTTATGGCTTGTTTGTACCAATGGGTTTTTACAAAAATTTATGTTCGATTATTATCGTTGGCTTGGACATAAAGACGTCGATAGGCTACCACCTGTCACGTTGTCCCAAAAATGTCTTCGGTGGAAGGTCGGTCAAAAAGACTTAATTGTCGAGACCTGTGTCTACCCCTGTACTAGGAATGGCGTGAAGATATTTTATTTATTATTTATTTTAATCCTTTTGAACTCATTTTTTTAATATCCTCGAATCATCGATGTACTCAATTTAATTACAGTGACAAAATATTTCTTCATTTTGTTGTTAGCTATTAATCCCTTTCTTTCCAGTGCTCCTTAAGTCAGTGGTATTTTTAGCATTTAAAATTAATGTTACATATTTCAATTATATCATATCTCAATAACAATTAATTTAAAATGAGCATGTTTTATCATTCATCAACTCTATTGTGCGATGACTATGACGATTGACTTTTTTCAAGCTAATTACTTTTTGAGAGTAACGTGCATACATAAATCATACATATATACATACTTAAGATACATAAAAATACCAGAACAAAAAAAAGTTGGATTCGTGCTAATAAAAGAAACGGTATATTAAAGAAATTTCATATTTTAGATATTATAATACAACATTGCCATAAACTAGGAATTTATACAATTTTAATTTCTTTTAACACGCTCAGATGTCGCTTACGTTTATAATTTATGAACGTTTTCAACCGTAGTTTAAACGACCTTTCGTACCAATTTCGATTTAATTGTGCCATATCTCAACACATAATCCATTACTGTCCACTATTTTGTAATTAAACGCTTAATATAGCAAGGAAATGCAGTTTTTGCAAAATGCAATCATATTTAAATGATTGTTTTGTTGGGTCTGTATAGCTTTTATAAGGATATAATTTATGGACATTTAAATTGCTAGGATGATGAAAATATGTGTCTTTGTTTGTAAAAAGATAGTAAGCCTACTAATTTAATACATCTTATTACTGTAAAGACGCTAACCTTATATATACTTGTATATACTAACCTTATATATTTAACCTTATTTATACCTTACATATAATTTTTTATACCTTACATATAGTAGTCAGTGACAACGGTTTAATATACAGTTGAATATAAACATCCATGACTAGAGTTACACATAATTCATATTCCAGATATTATAAACTTTAAACCAGAAATTATAAACCCAACGAACCATTTTAATACATTGTTAACAAAACGCACCATACCAATTTTCGAATTCTTCTTTAAGTAGTGATTTGCACTGGAAACTTAGTTTAAAACCAGAACGGCTTTAAAGTTGTTTCTCTTATGTTTTCCTTGTGACTTTTTCTTTTACTTTGTATGCATGTCGTCTATACTACGAATGCAGATATAAAACGTCGTATTTATCGATGAAATTTCCTTTTCCTGTTCACATTATTGTTCATCTTTGGACAATAGTGATTAGAGATTATTTTATTTATTTGTTCTTTATTGTACACATTAGAAGAGAAAATATACTATAAAATTGATGTTATGAAAATCTAGGCGAGCTTAACCCTTATAAACATAATAATATAAATAACAATTATCTTCCAGCAAACCTTTGACGAGAGAGTTTTAAGCTTTTTTTCATTTCATTTGAGTAGAATTATCTGAAAGCTCCCTTTCTTCCCATGGTGTCGGAAGAGGCGACTAAAAGAAACAGCCTTGAATGTCGATACGGCAACCGATAGATGGCGGGATAATCCATCTCAAAAAATATCAGACAAAAACAATCAGACCGAAGATGGGCAGCAGCGTCTGAGGTGCGAGTGGTTTGGTGCTGCGATCAACAATCCACTTGCCAATCGTGGTCATTATGGCAAGTCCTCCCCTGAGAGACGCCTATGTTCTGCAGTGGACTTTTACAGGCCGTGATGTATGTTTGTTTGTATATATGTATGTATGTATGTATGCAGGTATGTATGTAAGTCATAATAAACTGGGGAAACAGCCAATTTTTATGAATAAAGGATATTCTACGGTATAATAAACTTATATGACAAAATTATATATTATATAGATATTTTATAACTAAGATAAGTTCAGACAAAAATCTGGTAAACAGTTGAGTAAATCGTAAATTTAAAACTAAAAAATAATAATGTTGTTGTTTTAAATTCATTTTTTGTAATATTAATAAATATTTTAAGATTTGGCAAACGAAACTGTTTATATTTATTTAGTTTCCTCATCAATCAAAAGTTACACACATCAAACGTGCAACATGTCATATATAGCTATTTTATAGTTGCAGATATCCGAGTACTATAACCCTGAGGATGTCGGTCAATTTTTTACAAACCAAAGACTGTGCAACGCACCTCCTTTTTTTGTTATAGAAAAGGGAGGCAAACGAGCAGGTGGCTCACGTGATGGTACATGATTACCTCCGCCCATGAACACCCGCAATACCAGAGGCATAGCAGATACGTTGCCTCCCTTAGAGTGCCCCTCCCCCCCAGAATTTGGGGAGAGGGGTGTGTGGGCCACCTTCTCTGTCGGTCTGTAAAATTTTTGTCTGATATTCTGTCGGTAGCCAAAGATATATTGAAGGCCTTCTACCTTAGTCGCCTTTTACCACACCCATGGGAAGAAAGAGGGTGGTATACTCGTACGCCACCTCACAGTCAACATAACCTATAAAACATAATGTAAAATGATTTGATTTACAGAGACATCATTATTATAATTAATATGTCTAATAACGTCACGAATGGTAATTATTCACTCACCGATTCATGTTTTCGCGAATCCTTTGCATTGAATGGCAAATGGCATATTCGTTTGAATATTTTAATACAATTTTATGGATTCGGGACTTCGGACTTTATTAGTCCAAAAATAAGGGTAAAATTTGTCTAACAGGTCTTATAAATGGTGGTGGTGGAGGTTGGTGTAAGTTGTTAACTTACAGAGAGTTTTCGAATTTATTATTTTATAACAGAAACATGCATTACATGTTTTAATGATAAAAAGAAGCCTATACTTAAATTAATTAAATAAATACATACATAGACATGGACAACATACTTTGCTCTGATCTTAAAGTAATCAGCTTAAATACTTTTTTTTTGTTTTGGTTTCGGATACAACAAAAGTATCACAAGCACCCTCACCCGAGACAATGCAGAAAAAGTAGTTTTGTACATTGACCCATCCGGGAATTGAACCTGGGATCTCAGAGCTGGCAACATCATGAAAACGATTATGATTTTTAGACTTATCTGTAGATAGTTTTACCGTTGGCTTGGAAATTAAGGCGGTGATAGGCTCACTACATGTCACGTAGTCCCAAATAAGCTTCGGCGATAGGACAGACGAAATGACTTAATTGTATAAACCTCTGTCTACCCCAGTTCTGGGAAAATGCACGAAGATAAATTAATCCATTTTCAGCGGAACTGACTGTAAACAGCGTTCCACAATAAAAAAGAAAGAAGATGTTTTAGCTTTGATCTTTACTTTAAACTATTGGTTGCAGCAGTTCAAAAGGCTGTTTAAGTCGTCTCCTGTAACCTGAACAAAAATTTTTATATTTTCTCGTCCGCTTTTATGCTATACCTTTCGCCACAGGGTACAGGTTACGTCTGTTGACAGCAGTAGGCGGCCAGGTCAATAGACTCTTGGCCTTGACAGTCATCAATCTATTTGAAGCGTTCGAATAGACAGCCGATGTTAATATGTATTTAAAACATGTAAACCGGCTATCTCCAATACCATTTTTAAGTCGCTTTTTTAAACATAATAATAAGTATATTTCTGTCAATAACTCTTCTATAATTGTCCCAGTTTTGTGGTTGGCAGAGGTCTACACAATGTTTTTTTCTAATAATAAATAAATATATACATAGATAGGGATAGTAACCGGGTGGTAATGGCGTAAGAATATTACCACTCCCTTTCTACCCATGGGTGGTGAAACAGCCTGTGATATCGTTATGTCATATTAGCCATGGATAGACGTCGGGACTACCATCTCTAAAAATATCAGATCAAAATAATCTGATCGAAGATTGGCAGCAGCGTCTGTGGTGCGAATGATCTGGTACTGCGATCGCCAATCCGCTTGTCAAGGGTGGCGATTATGGCAAGTCCTTCCTATGGGAGAGGCCTATGTCCTGCAGTGGACTTTAATAGGCCTATATGAATGTATGTAGATAGGGATAGATAAGTAGCTTAAACCCTTGTGTTCTGGAATCTGAAACAACGAAGCATACAGACACCCAGACCCGATAAAATGTAGAAATAGTGTTTTTATCATTGACCCGACCGGAACTTTAGAGCTGGCGACACCATGAGAACCGGTGTGCCACCCCTCTACAGAAATATTCGTTATAGTCTTCTTAGTATATTTACGACCACATTCATGATAAAATTATGAGACGGAAAACATATTTTTATGTTTATGTGAGTAGAGTGAAGAAAGTCCACATAAATCGTAAGTGGCTACTGCAGTTCATGGCAACTACGATCCATTTCAAATAAAATAAGTTATTCAAGTATCCATCGTAATAATTATATATATCGATCGTCATGTTTTAATCTACCACCGTTTCGTAATGTGGTTTCTCGAAAAGAGAAGAAGCAAGCGAAATTTACAGATCCGTGTCACCCCCACGACTAAAACAGAACAGGCTCATAGGCTGTCATTACACTGCATTTTCGTACCCTTCAAACTGTAACACAACATTTGTTAGACTGCTATTGGGTGGCAGAAATAAGTAAAAGTTTTGGTATGATACTTAAACGTAAAAAGTCACGATAGTCGAGTGGTTGGGTGATCGAAATTCGAGTAAAGAGACCCGAGTTCGATCCCCAAGGCTCGACCGTACCAATGGGTTCTTTCAAACACTTATATACGAATTGTATCATTGGCTTGAAATTAAGGACGGCGACTGGCTCACCACCTGTCAAGTTGTCCCAGAAATGTCTTCTGTGGAAGGTGGGTCGAAAGGACTTTATTGTCTAGACCACTGTCTACTCCTGTATTGGGAATGGCATGGTACTGACTGACCTAGATTTTAGACAGAGATAACCAAATAGACATATAATAGAAAGACAAAATAACCCAACACGTTTAATAAAAAGTAATAAACGAATTAAATGAGGTCTTTCTCTACCTGGGTGGTCTGAGGTTTAAAGATAATTCGTCCTTTCGACCTAAATATCAACCGATTTTAATTACATTACATCAAAAATACGCCGGAAACCCTGACCACCTTTCACGATGTCCCAAATAGGTTTTAGTGAAAAGTTCCTCAATAAGTTTGGTAGGTTGAAAGAGCTCATGTCGTTTCACACTATCGCCTACATTTGTCTCGGGTCTGTTTGTTTGCGGTACGTTGTTTTGGATTCCATAAAACAAGTGCTTTACGTATTTTGGCATCCGAGAAATGTGGTGTTGTCTATGTATATATTAAAAAAATTATGTGTTATCAATAATTTATACGACCTCCTCAGAAGAGTTTCAAGGTGTCGCCATGTCGAGGTCCTGGATTCAATTCCCGGTCGGGTTAAAGTAGAAAAAAACACTATTTCTTCATTTTCTTGGGTCTGAGTGTTTTTGGTGCCTTCGTTGTTTCCGATGCCCATACCACAAGTGGATTTTAGCATCTTATATTGGGATCGGAGTAATGTATGTGATGTTGTCCCAAACTATATGTATTTATTAAAAAAAAAGAGAGTTATTTATAAACTGCGCGTATAATTTCTATCTAAACAAAATTATGAAATAGATAGTAACATAAAGATTCGAATACGCTGTACGTTAGTAAATATTATAAAAATACGGTAAAATCGTCCTAATCACCTGTTAAATCTGTCATATCTGTCTTAAAATTGTTACATTGAACCTATAAAAGGATTTCTATGCAAATTTGTATCAGTTTATAGCCAATCGACATATTTTTACCGTTTTAAATGGCCACTAACGCAGGAAGTACAACTAGGTTTAGAGAACTTGCGTCTATCTGATGAATAAATAAAATAAACGATTATACCATAAATTTACTATTGTAATATAATATTTTTAATCATCTACCGTGTGATAACAGCTATAAAATTCAGTGCAAATTACGAAAATATATGTAGATAATTCCGTATAAAACGGAATATACTATTTGCTAAGATTTTTGTCGCTAAAAGAAATAATTATAACAAATACGTTATTTCCTATATTTTCCAGTGACGAAGCTTATTTGGGACAACGTGACAGGTGACACTATTGCCGTCTTAGTGTATGTTTATATATTTGCATATGTATGTACATTTATTATAACTATACATACATATATAAATTCATAGAGGATTTTTATATATACATGTATAGATTCATATTCATCGTACAAAGATTTGCTTGTAGCTTGTAGCGTAGTGATTCGAAAGTGCAAACCTTAGCTTCGAGACAGGGTCACTATCAACTCCGCCATCGGATCGTCATAAATAATAAAAATATAGAGATTACTACATACATTATACTTACAAGTTACAAAAAAATATAAAAAATTAAGTCGGTCAAAACATTGTTTTCATCTAGAAATGGAAAATACCACGAACGGATCGAGTATAAACGAGGTAACCTCTTAAAATACTGCTCAAAATACGCCTACTTAAAGTCAACGCGAACTTTTATCGCGAAGTGATTTTTAAATGAGAATAAGAGGCATGTATTGATAAACGCCGCCATATTAATTGTGAACTTGCGAGACCATTCATTAAAACAGTTGTTATACAATTATCGCTTACAAACGAAAACGGTTCACGCCCATTCATCGCTCTTTTTAAATTTGCTATCATTAAATGTTGTTAACAGCCGTTTAAATATCAACTGGCTTATTTCTAGAGAAAAGTTAATTAAAAAGCAATATATCATTTCCTGAAAAGTTGTTGTCGATAAACAAGGGAATTTAAAATGAAATTTCAAAAAACAATCAACTCCGACAGTTATTTACTGCGGTGTAAAATATTCTTTAAATCTACATAGAATCTTCGGAATATTTCGGACTATCGAAATGTTGAGCTACAGAACCAGCCCCGTGAACGGCGGGAGACCCAAGTGGATGTCGAAGACTTAAGAGTGATTGTGGAAGCGGATATATTGTGGTTTGCGATTGAGCAGCAGGCACATTGAATAAAATAAATCATTATATTAGATTAAAAATAGGGCATTTACCACAGACACCTCTACATGCATAAATGTTTACATAGATACAGACCTATACATACATAATCATGACTCGCATAATATCAAGTAAATAAATTATTAAAATCAAATAAATAGTTGAAAATCTAAATCGGCCATCTTTTTTTTTACCATTTTTATGTCCCGAAAATATCTTCGGTGGAAGGTGGGTAAAATCGACTAAATTATCTAGACTTGACCTCTGTCTACCCCTGTATTGGGAATTGCGTGAAGATATTTATATTTATTTATTTATAATTATTTATTTTTTACCAAATTTTATAAAAAAAAGTCACGATAGCCGAGTTGTTGGGTGGTCGGAATTTCGAGTCGAGAGACCCGAGTTCGATCCCCAGGTGGCAGTACCAATGAGTTTTTCAAAAACTTATGTACGAATTTGATCGTTGGCTTGGACATAAAGGCGGCGACGGGCTCACCACCTGTCACGTTGTCCCGAAAATATCTTCGGTGGAAGGTGGGTCAAAGGGACTTAATTGTCTAGACTTGACCTCTGTCTACCCCTGTATTGGGAATTGCCTGAAGATATTTATTATTTATTTATTACCATATTTTATTAAAATTTTCACTTAATCATCAACACTACCTGTAATAGAAATAAACAAAAATGGAAACGTAAAGCAGTTCCCACCTAGGAACCTTGATCCTCTCGTCCCATGCAATCTCATCTGACCCTCGCATTTATTTCGGTAGTAAAAAAGGATAATTTTAAAATTTGAAAACAAAACAATTTATTTGTATATTACTTATTATACCATATAGACTGAAAAGGAAGACACGAGTCGATTTGAGTAACCTGGAGGATCCCTCCAGGTTACTCAAATCGACTCGTAGAAGAGGTAACCCTCTTTGCTAGAAAAGCCAAGAGAGGAACTGGAGCCTCTCTTGGCTTTCCTACCAAAGAGGGAGTGCTAAAGTTGGCCAATGCGGCTTCGAAAATATGTAGAAAAGTGAGGCTTGAATACCTGAATACGGAAGGCTTTCAGTTGATGTCAGACCAACATCAACTGTTTTTGCAAGGGTGCGGGGAGGGCGTAACTCTCATTAACTCAATGCGGTAACTTTGAAATAGAATTTTTAAGTAATTTTATATTAACAGACTGATTTTTAAAGTGTCAAGTATGAGTGACTACTCATAAATAATTAAACAAAAAAAACAATATAAGCAATTATTGTTTGTTTTTAAAATTAGCACGATGTCAATGTCGACATTGAAAAACCTTTTATAAAGCCTGCGGACAAGACAGCGTGGCGAGTGAATAATGACTCGACATATTTTAAAACTGCTACCTTAGGCAATGCAATTTTGTTTTTTTAATTTTAATACAAATTCGCCCCGTGATAAAGGTGTGATAGAATGTATGGTCATTTCGTTACATGGGTTTTGGAAGAAAGTGTCATTCAGATCCTACAAACAAAAATCGTCATTCAACTGATAACAAGTTTAAATTGTCTGCTAGAAGTGATTTAAAATAAAAGTTAGGCCTTTGTATATGCACATATATAACATATATGAGTTTACTGTAGAACACAGGTCTCTCTTGTTAGGAGTATTTGATATAATCATTACTTGGCAAGCAAATTGGCAAACGAGTATCATTAATTTTGTGCTTTTAATACTCGTATTTTAATCAGCTGGCCATCACTTAATTTTCGTATATTTAGCATGGTATATTTTAGTATGGCTATATGCCACCTCTCGGTAGTCAATGCCATTTTCAATTAAGTGATGTTATTCTTACGCTGATACGATGCTGAACACTTCAAATCAACATATCAACCTCAAATCATGTAGTTTATTTGGTTATTCAAATTGAAGTTCATATAATTTTTTTCAAGAACATTGTACATTAAAATGTGAATTTTAAAAGCCTTTTTTGCATCTAGAAGTTGCCCACAGAAGGAGGCCGTAAGATAAAACAGACGACACTTAATCATACTATGGTTTAATTTAAAAATATTCATTCTTGGTGCTATTCTAAATGTTATACTTCAACTGTAAATAATTTTAGTAATTAACACAACACCGCCAAAATTTTGAGACCTTTCGAGGTCGAAAAGCTTTTCTGCTACACACTTCAGAATAAAAATATTACTGAGCACAAACAATCTGACTCAATTTTTATTATAAAATGTATAAAATAATTAACAAAGAACCTTTATGTGAAAAAAGTCGACTTATAAAAAAACATTACTTGTTTTTTTATTCTATTAATCGTCCGATAGCTCCAATAGCTACTATGTGTTTTATGCTATTATCTATTGTATGTTACCACTATATTCACTATATACACTGAATAAATTTTAACATTTTATAAGCATAATCATTGTCTCGATTATAATTAACCTTAACACTTGCAATAAACAAAACAAGTAGAACTTTACAGCATTATTCCGTGTCTTAATACTTACGTAGAGCGGTGACAAATAACAATATTTCATCACATCGTATTAAACAACAGCAAAGTTAATTATTTAATCGAGTTATACCCGAATTAAGCCGTTGAATGGAGCCAATCACGGCATAAGGGTCCGTAATAATTATTTGCGCTGACAACATCGACAAAATGATTGTGCCATTGACGAGAAAATTCACGGTTTTTTTTTTCATCGAATGTGTTTTTAATTATGTTTTAATCTGTTACATAGCCGCTAACAGTGTGATGTCGATGAATGTGTATACCACTCCCTTTTTTGGGTATTTATAACTTTAATGAATAATGTTAATACACCGACAGTCGATTAGTAGGGGATTCGAGTCATGAGACTCGAATTTACTCCCCAGGTTGTAGGCTCGTACCAATGGGTTTTTTTTTTCGAAAACTAAATTACGAATTATATCGATAGCTTAGACATAAATATGGCGAAGGACTCAACGCTAATCACGTTGACCCAAAGAAGTCTTCGGTGCAAGGTGTGTTGAAAGGAGTTAATTGTCTATATCTCTATCTACCCCTGTTTGGCGTGGAGATATAATAATGTTAATACACTCCTCTTTTGACTGACTTAATTGTCTTAGGACTTTATTAATTATTGATCCAAAAATAGTAATTTTGCACGTCTGGTTTCACTACTAATAAGTACAGCTATACTATCGTGGAGAATTCAGGATCGTATCTTAAATCAAAGGAACCATATAGATGCTAAAAATTCGAAATGATTAACTAACTTTCGTGGAAGTACTTCAAGCTTGATTTTCAGTTGACCCTGCCAAATATAGTGCCAGTAGGTAGCCAATTCTATCATCTAATACATGTGATTAGATGATGTAATAAAATATATTTGAAGTACGTTAAGCCGATGTATTAATTATCTTACTTTCAAGCATTTACGCACGCAACAGTAGTCAGAGGTCAAGACAATTTAGTCTAAAAGATAATTTAGTTTCAAATTAAAAGACAAATTTAAAAGGTATTATAAATTTTAAGTAACTGAGTATAACACTGGAGATATAGAATACTTTTCATATCGGGAAAAATCAAAACCAATTTTACACTATATCTCCACACTAACGGAACAACGTCTCTCGAAAAATACAAGAATAAAGTTCATTGGGCCTGTAACGCGCAGTGCGAGGTACGAGACTACAGCAATCGATATTCCGCTTTCCAAGCTTGGCGATTATAGCAAATGACCGCTATGGATGAGGCCTATGTGGCGCAGTTGACTTTTACAGGCCATTGTGTAAATTATGTATGAAAACTTAACTTAAAAAATGCGTCGCTCAGTCTACAGCATGTGATCTACTATTTTACAAGTACAAAGAAAAAAACTGTCAAATATTTATTTTAGCGAAATATTAAAAAATTGATATTTCACATAAATACACAACTACCTGTAAAAGTTTAATACCAGACATAGGCCTCTCGCATAAGGAAGAATCGGCCACGGGCACTACGCTTGAAAAGCATAAGGATATACTAATTTTATAGGGAAGGGTGACAACCGAGCAAACATTTCACCTTGTGGTAATTGATTACAGATATCTTTTTAAAAATAGGAAAAGGGACAAAAAAAGAGGGAACACACGGAGGATAGCCTCCCACCTGGGAATCGAACTCGGGTCTCTTGACTCGAAATTCCGACCACCCAACCTATCGGCTATCGTGAACTTATTTTTTCATTAAACAAATAATGTTTATAGTTTTGTATTTAATTGATCCTTTTAAAATTTACTAAAAATTATTTGACACAACTTGATAGGTGGTGATCCTGTTACAGTTTTAGTGTCCAAGCCACCAATACAAATCGTACAAAAGTTTTGTAAAACTCATTAATACGTGCCTAACATCTGGGGATTGGAACTCTAGTCAAGATTTAAATTCCCATTACATAATCATTCAGCAGTTAAACTTTTTTCTATGCTTTATCACCTCACCTATTCTATGTATTTTGATAATAATGATACGTTTTTATCATTATAGATAGAGAACACATCACATACATTCTGATCCTAAAATAAGAACCTAATGCTTGTGTTACAGAACCAAAAACAACGAAAGTACCAAAAACACCCAGACGCAAGACAACGTAGAAAAAGTGGTTTTCCACACTGATCCATCTGGGAAACGAACCTGGGACCTCAGAGCTGGCGACGCCATGAAAACCGGCGTGTGCGCCTCTCGTCCGTGGAGGTCGTCATTGAATTTGTTTTCATTACAGCCCGCTAAAATTAAACTACATAACATTTATCAACAAGTGATCTTGAACCACCGGTGTTCATTAATTTCACAAAAGCTTCGACAAATCGTTACTCAATCGAAATCGTCATTTACGAAATGTTAAAACAAAACGATACCGATTATGTCAGCCCTTATTCAGGACGTGACAAATGGTAAAACAATTAAAATGTTCGGGAATATTCCATGACACGACAAAAACCGATTTCCTCCACGGAAAGGCGAGCGATTGGCGTATAGGTCGCGAAGATTGACAGCTTAAATGATATATCTTTCATCCGGCTATCTATAAATCACTTTAAATATTTTACTTATGGAAACTGGATTTCGTAGTGTCAATTAAATATGAGTGTAGTGTAATTTATTTTTTTTCATTTTTACTTTACACATTCCCAATACTTCGTAATGTTAGGTCTACACAATTTAAGTCCTTTAGATCCACAATTCACCGGAGCTTATTAAAACGTAGCGATTGTATACTCTTTGGGAGCTTATTGTTGGACAATGAGACAGATGGTGAGACCATCCTAGTGGGCCAAACAACGATACAATTCGTACATAACAATTATATAAGTTGTGAAATAGCATAGATCAATTAATTAGAAGAAAAAAATATTTAAAAAGAGATGTCTCATGTTTCGCAAAACGAAAATAATATCATAGACTCAATCAAGTGCCAATTTCATAACAATTCAATTTCAATTCATTCAATTTCATATTGTAGGATGCAGCAGCAATATCAGTATTAGCAGTTAAGTATATTAATTTCAAGTTAGTTCATGTAATATCGTCAAGCGACCCGTACGTGTAACTTACAATCTCCCATCATCAGAAGCATAGAATTTTATACCTAAAATATATCTATCAGCTGTCATACATATCTTTAATTCAATCATCTTTTCAGGTGTACAAATCGTACCGACATGTCATTGCAGAATTCTACGAAGCGAAGCCATCAATAAAGCGTGGCCAATACGACAAACGCTATTGTATTTGAGGGACCTATGATTGTTAACTTATCTTCACGCAGCAGCTAAAATACTTATGTATAATTGAATCTTAAACGAGAATACCACAAACACTCAGTGGTTTTTAATCGTGATCTCGGGGTGACGGGACATCAGTCCCGGGTTCAATTCCCAGACGGTTCAAAATGCAGGCGACACTTTGAAACCATACGTAATTCGACCACAAAGATCGGCAATTATAGACACACTAATTATGTTTATTCTAGCAGCTGATTAATTCTAGAGATTCCCTCTCTCACTTTCGAAGGTTGCTTTTTCTCGTTTTTGATTCGTATTATACACGGAAACATTACAGTTTTACTGTTTAACAATTATATTAATAAAAACCGTGTAAAGTCAATGATGTTCAACGCTTAATAACGAGCTAAATACTAATTAACATATTTGTTGTGTTAAAAGCGTCATAAAACAGATATTAAACAAAAACCTACGGTGCATTGTGATTTTTTATATCATCATCCAGCCTGACTAAACCAGTGTCACCTTCCGTAAATACCTCATTCATTGCTATTAGTTTTTGAAGTCAAGAGTCACGATAGCGGATTGGTTGGGTGATCGGAATTCGAGTCAAAAGACCCGAGAGACCCGCTCTGAGGAAAATTGTACTTCTTTACTTAAAGTTTGTAACGCGTGAAGTACGACGTGCCCTTTTTTTAACGGAGGAAATGGAGAATGAGCAATCAGCTCATCTGGTGGTAAGCCATGGAATCACGTACGGTTTTGTAATACCGTGTAGTATGTGGTAGAATTGCGTATCTAGATAGGATGGTTTATATACGTAAACGTTTTCGCAAAACAGAAAGAAATCTAGTTCTTTTTCTTCTTTGAATTCCATTTCTTTGTTAGACGTTACCGTACGATACCGAGTATCGTTTGGCTATAGTTAATTTTTAATGGTCAAAAGTTTAGTAACACCAACAAATTTATTTACCATACTTATTAACTAAATATCTTCACGGCATTCCTAATACAGGGGTAGAGTCTAGTGAAGACAATTAAGTCCTTCTACCGAAGACATTTTTTCCGGATAACGTGACATGTGGTGAGCCCGTCACCGTCTTTATGTCCAAGCCAACGATATGATTCGTACACAAGCGTACGTAGGTAAAAAAATTGGTACGAGCCAGCCACCTGGTCGAACTCAGGTCTCCTGACACGAAATCCGATCGTCCAAATCACTGGGTTATCGTGACTTAAAGACTTACTTTTTAATTAAAAACTACGATAGTCCTATAGCCCTTCTCCCCGTGGCGTGGTACCTTTCTTATGGTATGGTACCTTACCTTTCTGCATTTTCACGTTGAATAGTTAGACATAACGTTTGAGAGAAAAAAGAAAAAAGCCAGCGGTTACGACCAGTCGCAGTCACAGGACAAACCGTGTCGCGCGAGGACCCCGTGGATCGATCGTGTCTGAGCGACCACGACGTCACGGCTACCAATCCTGAAAAAACGTCATCGCCCTAGGACTCCACCGAAGTATCATCTCTACGGCAAATAGAACAAAAATATACTATCCCTTCAAAGGATATAAAAATCGCAATGACATCGAGCATCCGCAAACTAGCTCGACGCAATGAAACCCCAGTACTGTTTTACCTACACCAAGTTTATAGCCTACACCTTTCTCAAAAGTTGGCAACGCATCTGCTATGCCTCTGGTATTGCGGATGTTCATGGGCACTTACCATCACGTGAGCCATCTGCTCGTTTGCCTCCCTTCTCAAAAAAAAAATTATAGTGTTACACTAATGTCAACATCTGTGACCACTGTCCACCCTTTAATGGTTATCAGAATTGTGTAATTATTGACGAAACAAATGGCGATAAATGGACGTAAAAGGTCGTGTTTAAAGTGCTTTCAACTTAAAACTGTTGGAATCGTAAACTATTCGGTGTCGATACAGAATCCTGTTCCGCGCAAGCGAAATACAATATCACATTACATCGAACGTGGGACGCGATAATGTTTATTCGCAAGGACCGCTTACGGTGATAGTAATTTGTAAACGTTCGAGTATCAATATACATTACTAAATATCTTCACGCCACTTCCTATACTGGGGTAAAGGTCTAGGTAATAAAATCCTTTCGAACCACTTATCGCCGAAGACATTTTTCTTTGGGGCAACGTGACAGGTGGTGAGCTTGTCGCCACCTTTATGCCAACCTTTATGCCTTTATGCCAAGCCAAAGATATAAATAGTATATACAAGTTTTTAAAAAACCCATTGATACGAGCATACTACCTGAGGATCGGGTCTCTTGACTCGAATTCCGAGCACCCAACCACTCGGCTATCGAGACTACTCAATCACAATGAGAATGGCTAATTCATCAGTATTACGTATTCTCAACTTAGCGTTATAAAATAGTTATTATGTTTATATGCGTATAATGTTTAAATAAAACAATGGTTCCTCAACTAATCAATTGCTCTGATGTAACGTACGTAACCACATCAAATTTAAATGATCTTAAAATTGACTTCTATTTTGGATTGAAAAATAAAAGAAGGTCATAAATAATATTAATTGTATTATAAAAATATTGCCCATATTAATATTATGCATATATATAGATATACAAATACATAACGGTCAGTCAAAGTGCACTTTTGGACATAGGCCTCTTCCGATAAACAGTATGAAATCACCAAATGGACTAGAGCTGTAACATCACCGGTCTGGTTCTATATGGTATTTTATAACATCACCCACGGGAAGAAAAGGTTAGCAGTATACTTTCGCCGGCACAATTATCATTTTTATAATATCAGTTTTATAATGTGAAGATAATATTCGAAATGTATCCCATTCGCAACTTAATCGATTAAAATCATCGATCGATTTTAATCGACAAGAATACCGTTCAAATATTTGTGAACGGATAGTGTTGACGGAAGACTTTGAAAACCGGTGTCCGCGCGTCAATCGTACGATTCGCGTGATGTAGAAGCATTGGAACAGGTTCTCGTAGGGCCGACCGAGTTAATTATGTGCCGTTTATGCCTTAGTTATGCCTTATTGACTGAGGACTGGTGCCGCGCCCTTGGCATTCGAGAAACGTGGGGGCTCGCCGCAAGTAATGTTTCCCGCTAATAGCACAGAAGAGGTGAATACGGTATAGTCTGTAGCCATCGTGCAATGCAAACACTTATACTGCTATGCTGCTGTATTGTTTTATTATATTCAATATAATTTATTATATTTAAACCTTTAGTAACCTTTTTGCAGAAATCACATACGAATTTAGAAGTAGAGACCCGAGTACGATCCCCAGGTGGCAGGCTCCAATGGGTTTTTCAAAATCTTATGTACGAATTATATTGTTGGCTTGGACATAACGATGGCGACGGGCTCACCACCTGTCACGTTGTCCCGAAAACTTAATTGTCGAGACTAGACCTCTGTCTATCCCTGTATTGGGAATTCCGTGAAGAATTTACGCGCCAATTAAGAACAGCTGGACCGACCTGGCTCATTATTTAAAAAAAAAACACTATTTTGTTTTTCTATAAATTATTACTTTAACTGATTGAATGATTAATCAGAAATTGCCGATAATTTTTCACAAACTACAAATCGATTTTAAAAATAAAACAAAATTTTAATATGTCAACACCTGTCGACCCGACTAAGAGATACAGACATTTTCTCAGAATTTTGCAAAGAGGAGGTTGTCACTTCATTTGTTGTGGTTGTGGCGGGTCTTTCTGCAATACCTTTTCCTGCACAAGGTTGCCACTCAAGAACAATTTTCTCAGGAGAAATCTTCCTTAACCGTAGTTCGTTCTACCAGCTATGTAGCTAGCCCGTTACCTGGTTGCGCTTGCCCGTTGCGCTGGTCTTTTTCAACTTTTTTCTTTATAAACGTTTCTTTCAATTATTCTTGAGGTTGGCAGCGATTATATATTATTATGTATGTCCATCCAACTAAATAATAATAATTTATTATAAATAAAATAATAAATATCTTCACGCAATTCCCAATACAGGGGTAGACAGAGGTCTAGTCTAGACAATTAAGTCCCTCTGACCCACCTTCCACCGAAGATATTTTCGGGACAACGTGACAGATGGTGAGCCCGTCGCCGCCTTTATGTCCAAGCCAACGATATAATTCGTACATAATTATTAAATAATTATTAATATAATTATTAATGTAATTATTAAATAATTGTAATAATTCCTCTCCAGTACTTTAAAATTCTTTTATTAAATAAATACATAGATAGGGACATCATCACATACATTGCTCCCATCCCAATTTAAGATGCTAAAGCACTTGAGGTACGGGAATCGGAAACAAAGAAGGCATCACAAACACCCAGACCCGAGAAAATGCAGATAAAGTGCTTTTTCTACAATAACCCGACCGGGATTGTAACCCGGGATCTCGAGATGGCGACACCTTGAAAACCGGTGTTTACGCCATTCGTCCACGGAGGTCGTCGCTTAAGCGTATAAAGCGTCCTGCGAAAGGTGAGGACTTATATTTGCGGAAAGTCAGAATAGGGAAGCTATTTTTTTAAGTTGCTGGAAATGACTCCTGCAATAATAGCATAAAACATGTTTTAATGTTCCTTTTTTTTCCTTTTTTGTGATTAATGGAATGTCCAACATTCAAATCCTGGGTGCATTCGTTCATCTCACGTCCACTCCAACCGTTAGAGCTTCATTAGGCAATGACCACTCGAGCTGAATACTGATTAAACTAAATCAAAGGCTGTTTATGAGCCGATAGTGTATGAACTCGTTTTGTTTCGATATATAATGATCTATATCAAAACAAAACGAGTTCATACACATTAAATTTAACTATTGAATGCGTACGATTGTGGTATCTTAGTGGAACACAATTTTTAAATAAATTAAAATTAACTTTCTCCCCGGTTTCCGCCGGTTTTCACCAGTTTCGCCTTTTCAGGTACCTTTTCATGACAGGTATAGTAATTAAAATAAATAACTAGTGGAATAAGTAAAAGTGAATTTTAATTTATTTACAAATTTAACTATTATAAATAAAATAATAAATATCTTCACCCAATAATAATTTATTATAAATTATTTATTATTATAAATTATTTATTATAAATTATTATTATATATAATTTATTAACTTTTATTTTATAAAACAATATTAGAAGCATATCAATGAATAATGAAGATTATTTAAAAAGCACTATAGTCGAGTGGTTGGGGGATCGGGATTGGGGTCAACAGACCCGAAATCGATCCTCAGGTGGCAGCCTCGTACCAATGGCTTTTTTTTTTCAAAAACCTGTGTATGATTTATACTTGATTTTACTTACTTTTATATGATTTATACTATTTTGGCTAAAACGGCGAGTGGCCACCACCAGTCTGTCTCAAAAAATGTTTTCAGTGAAAGGTGGTTCAAAAGAACTTAATTATCTAAACCTCTGTCTACCCCAGTATTGGGAAAGGCGTTAAGATATTTTGTTACATTACTTAAAGGCCTAAATCACCAAATCCCCATTTGCAAAATTCCTCCTTAACAATTGGACTATCACAGAACCTCGAACTTAGACGTTTCTGCCCGTAACCGGTCTCATATTATTGTAATTTTCCAAATAGTTATCCCGCCATATTTTGGCAATCATTGCTATTTTAGATACTTCTCTTGTAGTCGCCTCTTGCGAAAACAACAGGAAGAAAACAAACACGTACTTTTTAGTGGATTAACTCACACCCCGATACCACATAAATGGCAACTAATGGTAAAGGCGAAAGAAATGGCCACCTCACAACTCTAAAGTAACTTAGTGGGCTAGCTATTACATTTCACGTCGTCTCGATAGCCGAGTGGTTTGGTAATCGAATTTCGGTTCAAGATACCCAAGTTTGATCCAAGGCGGGCTTGTGTTTTTTCATAAACTTAGGTACACATTAATATCGTTAGCTTGGACATAAAGACGTGACACGTTATCTCAAAGAATATCTTCGGTGGAAGGTGGGTCGAATTCGAATTCGAAAGTCGATTCCCTGTATTGAAAGTGACGTGAAGGTGTTTTTTCGCTATTATAAATTTTATACAAAAAGAATATAATTTTTTACAAAAAAAACAAGCTCTCAAATTTACTCAATTCAATACTGTACCTGAGTATCCAGAGGTCGTACGAATTTAGTACTTTAAGCCCACATTTTTTTTATATTTTGATAATCTTCTTCTAACTTTACACATTTAACAAAACTAAAAAAAAATATGTCCATTTTCTATAGACAGGTCTCAATTTAATAAATATAAATCACGAGTACTCTATGAGTTTACGGATTTCGACGGTTTTCCCCATCTTAGATCTTATCATTTTGACATAAATTACAATCCTAACAACACCAGAAACTGGCCAATGCAGAATTTAAATCAGTGAAGCAAAAAAAAATATCGATACAAATTTAAATGTAACATACCTAGAAACATCGAGAGTGAATTGCTCGCAAAAAAATAGGAGTTGTTTAATAAGGAAACGATAACACAAAAAGGGGGCGCGGTGTTCGGAATTCTATATAAATAAAGTTAATTATAGCCCTGAAACCAGTTCCGATATTGTCCATTGCCGCCGTCTGCTCCAGTTTGTCCGCTGAGGAATGAGATCTTGAATTCCGTGTGTATTATACATCAATATTCTGCAATTGCTCGTCAGCTTTTTTGTCTGAACCCGGCAGTAATTTCAACTACTTTTTGTCGCCATCAGTCGTATGGAAACGCCTTTTTGTTGTATTTATTATAATTAATTGATCTACATTTTTGCTAATTTTCAAGTTTTGTTTATTGCATCTAGATCTGCAGATATTCGCCCTGAAGAATATGAATCTGTACCTTCATGTCTACGAACTAGTGACAGTTTGTCTTCTTGTTGATGATTTGGATAGAAGACTACATAGAGATCTACATTCCCCAACTGCACTGGGTGTTTACTATTAGTACATAAACTAAATTTATTTGACTTTTCATAAAAAACACACCGCGACCCCTCCACAAGATGCAGTGACTATCATTGTGTACGCATCATTGCAGTTGGCCAAATGTATGTGGCTCTGGACCATCCTTTATGGCAATCTGGGGGATGCTTACGTTCGGCAAGGGACTTTTGAGTCTTTAAAACATAAGAATATCTTAGAAAGTTTAACCAACCAGAATATACTTACATGTACCATAGGAACCACGATAGGCGGCGGATATGTTAATGTGCGGAATACCATTCTGGGTCAGGTAATTTTAACCTAATTTTGATAGAAATTTTTCACAAAATTCTAAGTAACAAACTGTGAACATATTTAGGGGAAAATAGTATCTGCCTTTTAACACTCACCTGGCCAATTATAGTCAACTGCAAAATTCTATTAACATTGCAAAGATGCTGCAACACGTGATCTTTAACATGGAAAGATAAAAGACAATTTATGAAGGAATCTATTCACATGTTATGCATACAAATGGGGTCCTTATCTTCGTAATGGATTAGAAACAAAACAAATGTAATAGCCAGAAGAATGCAGACAAAGCTTTTTGCAGATTGCAACTTTGTTTTTATGCAATATTCATAAAGGAATTTTAATTCGAAACCCGTTCGCGAATATTGAACACAATGTTCGATTGTTGTTAATTATAAAGGTCACTCTGATTCTTTTAATTGTATATTGAAATATAATTGTATGAATTGTTATAAAGAATAGAAATGTGATGTTTTATTCTTCGACGTGTCTAGTCTTTGAACGAATCATAAATTCGTGCGTTCTAAATGTCGTTTTAAAAATTTTACTTTATGTTCAAACTAATAAATTTATTGCAATCATTGACAACCTTTTAATTTAGACTTAAGTAAAAAATTAGGCTTGAATAACATTATCTAATTCCTTTTTAATGATTTTAATAACATTATAACTTATATACAACAATTTGTTTATTTGTTGTATATTTAACAACTTGTAGGGGTAAATAACGGAATTTTTTACATGAAAGGAATATGATAATTTATTATCGACTCGAAAATTTTATTTACGTGCCTTAAAAATTATAAATATTTAGTCAAGTTAGTCAATATAATTAATTAAATCCAGTTACTCGCTACTAGCTATACCATCAAGGAACCTTATTAACCTTGATAACGAAAGCTTATGGATAGTAATCCGATAGGTAGCATCGTCAATAAAATATACGATCTAGTGGCAGCGACCTCTACGAGTTGGGACTCCGCGGATTTTCATGGCAAAAAGTGCCGGCACGCTATCTCTCCACGGCTCCTTATGTGAGGTCATCTGAAGGGCTCTCAGTTACAAAAAAATCTTCTCTTATTCTTTTACAATCTCCTGGAATATTTAGTCAGGACGGCAAGAGACTAGACTAGAGTTAGTATCATAACTTGTGGCAAAGCTCGTGTGTTAGACGCTTCTTGCGTCGACACATTAGCTACCTCTTACATCTAGAATACTTCGGAGAATACCTGGACGGCATCAGAAGCAGCTAAATCGGATAAGTGGTGCAAATATGAGCCGTTGAAGAGAAAAAAGTATCTCTTCAAAGGTATCTTTCATATATATATTTGATTGGCCTTGAAGACGATCGGTCCATAGTGTCCCCGTGCGATACAATTTCTACAGGTATTGAATCCGCAACTGGTCGTACTCGCTGGTGACAAGAGGACTGGTTCTTTTCTGTTTTAACTGTTAAGTTAAACATTCCACAGTGCAACGCAGTCAGCGTTCATAGTACCACGAGAAGTAGGGCTGTAAGATTGTTGTAATTTTTAGTTAAAACGTATTTTTAAATATAAATAAATATAAGTGTAAATATCTTCACGCAATTTCCAATACAGGGGTTGACAGAGGTCTAGTCTAAACAATAAAGTCTATTTGACCCCCCTTCCACCGAAGATATTTTTCGGGACAACGTGATAAGTGTTGAGCCCTACGCCGTCTTTATGTCCAAGCCAACGATGTAATCCCATTGGTATGAGCCTGCCACCTGGGGATCGAACTCGGATGTGATGACTCGTAATTCCGATCACCCAACCATTCGGCTGTCGTGACTTTTTGGTAATTAAAGTATTGAAAAACATATTGAAGAAACATGTGTATGATGAAATTTTTCGATTTCTCTCATTCAAGACAAACTATCTATTTTAAAATTATAATAAAAATAATATGAATGAAAATTTCAAAGTGTGCACACTAACAAAGTAAAAGCTATCATTTCTTAAAGTGTCAATTTATTTCTCCTCAAATTCCTCATCAGTTTCTTTAGTAACAATATAAAAGCATTATCCTGTTTAAAATAAAATTAATCAACATCGATTTTTCATTTTATTTTATTGACAATGAGCATCGAGATAAGACGTGTAAACATCGATACACCATATTTGTTTTATATTCTCCAGTGAAAACAACAATTTGTTAATGTCGCAAATCGTTGAGATTCTCTACAGTTTTTTTAATAAAGTCTTGTTGAAAATTTATGTAATATAACGGCTAGACTTGTTTATTTTAGTTACTTCGATAGCATAATGTCATATGGTATTCTGCTATGGGGCTATGCAGCTGACATAGAAACAGTATTTGTTTTGCAAAAGAGGGCCACACGAGCTATAAAAGCTTAAAATAAAGTCTTGTTGTAAATTTATGTAGTATAACGGCTAGACTTGTTTATTTTAGTTACTTCGATAACATAATGTCATATGGTATTCTGCTATGGGGTCATGCAGCTGACATAGAAACAGTATTTGTTTTGCAAAAGAGGGCCATACGAGCTATATATTGTCTAAATTCCAGAGCATCTCTTAGAGAGAAATTTAAAGAAATTAATATTTTATCACTGGCCTCTCAATACATATATGAATATTTAATGTATGTGCATAAAAACATTAACACTTTTAGCAAGACTTCTGATGTACATGTAAATTCTAGGAACAAACACAAGCTTGTAACACCGGTTACTAACCTCCATAGAGTAAGTAACTAGTTCTCAGGGCGGTGTATACGCTTCTACAACAAAGTCCCGGTAAATGTGCAAAGCCTGTCTATTAACAGGTTTAAGAAATGTATTAAAGAAAAACTTTATAGGAAGGGTTATTATAATATAAATGAATAGATTAATGACAGTACCCTGGGAATAAGGTGATCGCTCCCAAGCTATTTCTAGAAAATATCACATCATATTTGTATAACGCATTATATTGTAAAAAATATTGACGGTCAAAAAAGACGGAGTTTCGCCAGTTTTTTCTCCGTTAGAGGAACCTCATTACGTAACGGTGGTAGATTAAAAATGACTATCGATAAACGAATGTATGTTCTTATGTCGATGAATAAATGATTTGATTTGATTTGATTTATGCCTTTCATTTAAGTAAAACTTAAGTTTTACTACATTAGAAGTGTGTTCCACATTCAAACGTAAGCTTTTAAACCTCTCTAAAGTTTTAAAAAATATGTAATAAATATCTTCACGCAATTTCAAACAATACAACTACAAACAGGAATAGACAGAGGTCTAGTCTAGACGATTAAGTCCCTTCGACCCACCCTCCACCGAAGATATTTTCGGGGCAACGTAGCAGGTGGTGAGCCCGTCGCCATCTTTATGTCCAAGCCAACGATATAATTCGTACATAAGTTTTTGAATAACCCATTGGTACGAGCCTGCCACCTGAGAATCGAACTCGTGTCTCTTGACTTGACATTCCGACCACCTAACCACTCGGCTATCGTGAGGCTCTAAAATTTTAAAAGTTATTTTAAACTTTATGATATTTTTTCCATGCAACTCCAAAAGAAATAGCAATACTTGGTATTTTTCACAGAAGATAGAATAAAAGCGTAGAATACGGAATAATATATTGACTCTATTAATAAGAATATAAAAAAAATAACAGAAATGGAAGTCTTGACATTTAAAAGATATTTAAGTTCACAATAGTTGTCAGTTTATTCTCCTATATAATATTCCTTGTGAAAGAAATTGGCGAAAAGTCTACTCCGACTTAGTTAAATATTTTCACGCATTTACCAAAACAGGGGTAAGTATATGTCTAAACAATTTAGTCTTTACGACCCCGGAGCTTATTTTGGGACAACGTTGCAGTTGGTGAGTCTGTCGCCATCTTTATTACCAATCTTACGACATAAATAAGTTTTTAAAAAAAATCGTAGGTATAAGCCTACCTTCCATGGATCGAACTCGAGTCTCTTGTCTCGATTTTCCGATGACCCAACCGTTTCGTCTTTGTCTGTCGTTCGTCTTTTAATTTGTTGTATTTGAGTCACAGAGAATAAAACTTTGTTATTTACTTAAAGCTTCGATGAATGTAATAGTATACCAATTCACAAAAATAAAACCTCTGTCTACCCCTGTATTAGGAATGGCGTGAAGATGGACCTTTTCAGAAGAAACGCCGGTGAGAAACTCAGGGTCTATTTTTTATTACTTAATTTCACAATATTTTTTAAATTTTATAACAAAAACACATGTCAATATCGTTGCATAACAATACTTGTCAAAGAAAATAA
The DNA here is from genome assembly GCA_029286605.1 of Sericinus montela. NCBI lineage: Eukaryota > Metazoa > Arthropoda > Insecta > Lepidoptera > Papilionidae > Sericinus > Sericinus montela. Next base: position 2,985,351 of record JAGSMR010000010.1, on the reverse strand, counting down.
CCTTTTTTTTATAAATCTAAGCTATACTGGCAGTCAGGGGATTGTTAGCGCCTGGTAGAAAAAGAAAAAGAAGAGTAACATGGGGTGCTAAGGCTAATAAATTGTACAAAAGAAACATTAACAACATTCGACAGAATTTAATATTTAAATGGCTATAATTTATAGATTAACAATGCAGAAAACGTGGAAATTTACTTTTAGCCCATAAATAAAACGACGTTTGACGTTCTACGTAAATTTAGTCCTTTCTTATGTAAATATGGAAACAGTTATGGATCTTGTTTTGCACATTTGTTCTTCCAATATGGATGTTCGGTCAAACACCTCAATAAATATTTAAACTGCTCTGTAATTCTCTTTACTTTGCTCAAATAAAAAACATAATTTTTTATCTTTAGCTCAAAATCAAATATTTTTTTAAGTTCCTATTTAAGTATTAACGACCTGATAGCCGTATTGGCCCTGCCATCAAAGCTGAGGGTTGCTGGTTAAAATCCCACACGAAACACACCTATGTGTGATGAATATGAATATTTGTACTCAAATTATGAACGTGTATATGTATGTATATATGACGGAATTTATATATATGAATGTATATATGAATATAATTATAATATAAATATGACTATAAAATAAAAATAATTTTGATAAGAGTCACGAAAGCCGAGTGGATGCCGGAATTTCGAGTCAACAGACCCAGGTGGCAGGCTCGTACCAATGGATTTTTCATAAAATTTACGTACGAATTATATCGTTGGCTTGGACATAAAGACGGCGACGGGCTCACCACATTGTCCTGAAAAAATCTTCGGTGGAAGGTGGGTCGGAGGGACTTAATTGTCTAGACTAGACCTCTGTCTACCCCTGTATTGGGAATTGCGTGAAGATATTTATTTATTTTATATATAAAAAGAATATGGTATATTAAAAGATGGACCATAGGCTGCGCTGAAAATCAGTGTTGCGGGGATACCCGTAACGTATGCTGAGCGTTGACCTTTTTGTTGTTTCATTTAATTTTTAAATATCATGTATTTATATTTTATTGATTGTTATGGTGCAACAAATAAAGTTTTCTTTCTTTCTTTCTAAAAAGGAATAAGAAAAAGAAAACAAAATTTTGAAAAATTTACTTCTTTAATACATATCACCCAGTATGACGTCTTCCGTGGACGAGTGGCGTAGACGCTTGTTGTCAAGCTCTGAGGTTCATGGGTTCGATTCCCGGTCAGTTTAATGTAGAAAACAATTTTTTACATTTTCTCAGGTCTAGTTGTTTGTGGTACCTTCGTTGTTTCTGATTCCATAATACAAGTGCTTAAGCTACTTACTTTGAGATCAGAGCCTTGTCTGTGATGTTGTCCCTATCTATGTATGAATTCATCTATGATAGTCCACTGCAGTATATATAGACCGCTCCTGTAAAGTAAGATTTCCCATAATCGACTCGCTTGGCAAGCGGATTGGCGATCGCAGTATCTGCCACCTTGCACCTTAGACGTTGCTACCCGGCACACTACAGAATTTTGCTATATTTCTAGATGTTTATTCCGCCATCGGACTATGATATATTCTTACGCCGTATTTAATTGGCAAAAGAAGTCCGTTATTATATGTTTACAATGCATTCCAAAGAATTTTAAACTGAGCAAACACCCGACTATTTTGATGTCGTCTAAACACTAAAGCGTGTATTATCTGTTGACCTCATCGGCAAACAGCCAATATTGAGCACAAATTTGCATATAGCAGATCGTCTGCTGAACGATCCTCTCGATTACATTAGTTATTGAGGTACTTTGCACGTTGAATGGAACGTTAATACGTTCAAAGTGACTGTAGCGTTCGCAGGTCTGAGCCTGCCATTCGACTATAGTCCTAAAGCGCTCCAAGGCCGCTCCAATTTTGCAGCATACTTGGAGTGGTTAATAGGAATACTAGTAATGTTATTTCAATTCGCCAGTAATCTTGAAAAAAAATAAAGATATAATGTCAGATACTTTAGCAACTTAGCAACTAAGTAAGTAACGGCCGGAAGTCCATAGCTGGGTGTAGACCTAGTCACGTACGCTTGTCGAGTGGATTGGCGATCGCAGATCATTAAGCAGACCGTCATATGTTGGAAGCCATATCAGATGTCAAAACATTCCCTTAGTGGACACTCACGAAAAGAAAGGGGGTGGTAAATCACGCTAATATTATACGGTGTATTAAATGAAAATCTTCACGCAATTCCCAATACAGGGGTATACAGAGATCAAGTCCCTTTGACCCACTTTCCACCGAAGATATTTTCGGGACAACGTGACAGTTGGTAAGCCTGTTATGTCCAGGCCAACGATATATTCCTACATAAGTTTTTTTAAAAACCTATTGGTACGAGCCTGCCACCTGGTAATCGAACTCGGGCCTCTCGACTCGAAATTCCGACCATCCTGATAACTGATTTCTACCCATCCATATGATATGAAGGATACCCAAGATGCACGAGTGCGATAGACGTAACTAATTCCATGTTATTTGTTCAACAACATCTTTGAGTACTTGGTAAAATAAATTTTAATGATTTTAGTAAGACCCGCCTGGTTTATATGCACGTATCTAAATTTTTTCAAAAAAACCTCGAATAGATGGAGCAATTATGAGTTAATAAGGGAAGACTTTTTAAGGGAAGGAAGTTGACGTGAAAACGTTCCATAGGGTCCGCACGCGGTGTAGTTTCTATGACTATTCCGGATTAGTAACAGGAGAGCTGGTTCACTTCTCGGTAAAATATTAAGTTTAACCATTTAACGCGGAAATAATGTCTTGGTTATATAACAAGAGGAGTAGGGTTTTATGATAATTTTAATTTTTAGATTCAATGTTGTTAGTATGTTACGTGAATAAAGAATTATATAAGAAAGGCAAGTGTCTAAAAAGCCCTATATGATCTAGATAATATGAAGGGCTACTGTCAGATGGAGATATAACCATGGCAAACAATTCCAGAACGAAATAAAAAATACAGGTGACACAACAGTGTCAATGTACCAAGTGTACTGCAGTCGTCAATCTACACGCTATGCGTGGCGATTACGGATTATTTTTTCGAGAAAGGCTTTTATTTGAGGCCCTCAGCGGTGCATTTTTAGAGGCCTTTAAGTTAGGGAATGGCAACCTATAGGGCTTCTCTCAAATGTCAGGAGAACGTGCTTAAATGTCGCGCTGCTCCAGGGTAGGTTCTTTCTCTTTTATTTAATCACAGTCTGGAGAACTTTAACATAATTGTTTATTATATTTGTATATTTTCATTATTTTAATAACATGTAATTTTTAAATCTCTGTCATGCAGGTCTGCATGTCTGAACACAATACTTTCTATAAAGTGTATATTCAAATAATTATTAAAGAATTATTGTTTTATCAGATCTTCAATTGTATTCAAATGTTATAAAATGTCAGTCAATTGCATTGCATCAATGTCGAAAATTAATGACACCGATTTAAGAAGACTTTCGTTTGACCTTCAAGCTGTCGTTCATGAGATCGGTGTACAAACAACAAGAACCTTTGATCTAGATATTCTGATGTTCAACTTTGTAGCACAATGGTTTTAAATTGAGAACTATCCTTAAAAAGGATGGTTTGGACTGATCAACTAAGTTTTGTCTTGTCTGAGTTTCGTCTGCAATGCAATCTAAGGTGTTAGAAATTTTACAATATTGATCGTTGTAAAACATTTAATAATATACAATACATACATACATACATATCGGCCTATTAAAGTCCTCTGCAGCGCATAGGCCTCTCCCATAGGGAGGATTTGCCATTATCGCCACGCTTGGCAGCGGAGTGGCGATCTATCGGTTACCGTAACGATATTCCAGGCAGTTTCCCTTAGTCGCCTCTTACGACACCCACGGGAAGAAAGGGAGTGGCAATATACTTACGCCATTACCACACGGAATATATTATTAAATATTACTATTTAATAATATATTATATAGTAATTAATATATTTAAACTTTTAGAGCGGAAGACTCATGTTCGATCCCCAGAAGGTAGCTTCGTACTAATAAGTTTTTCTAAACATTGCAATTTCCATCTTCGGCTTGGACTCTAAAACGACAAAAAGAACACTTCTTGTCACATTATTCCAAATAACCTCCGATGAAATGTGAACAGAAAGAACTCAATTCTAATTACCAGTATTTGATATCGCGTGATGGTAAAAAACATTTAAGTTCCAATTAAATTATAATTGCATTCATATCTCCCCCTGTATCTTTATAAGTTAAGAAAGAATTGCAATTTTAAACATCGAATTACATTCCGGTAACTCGTGGATAACCAAACATTAAAATAATCATCGGCTACTTCAACTACGTATACCTCCTGCAGGCATTTTATACATCGCTATAATACAAACTATTGCCTTTGCTAGCAGTACAACCGTTTACATACAAATGCGGCCACAAAAGACATAATTTTATACGAATGTGTTTCTGATGCCGGCTGAATGATAATTTTCGCTCAAATCAACAGACTCGATCAGCGGGACTCATAGATTCTGACAGGTTTTAAATAAATTAGGAATTATTTCATATTATACGCGATAGATGGCGATTTGAGGACGTTCGGAAGGTTACACCAAATGTCACGTGTCATTGACACGACTAATAATTGATCAAAGTATGACGCCGGTTGATTTTTTTGTTGACTAGCGTAACCCAATAGCTTAGTGAAATGGGTGCAAAGCAAATCGCACAAAGAGACTCGTGTTTGATCTAAAATAAAGCATTTATATCTTTGGTCCCTGCTATTCATATCAAAATGGTTTAAGATTTGGATAAACGACTCAGAAACGAACAGTTTGCGTTCTTTGAGAGGTTACAGTAAAATTTTCGAACCACCTATGTGAAAAGTTTTCCGATTAGCAGATTTAAGAAATTAATCAAACACAAACTGTGTTAAAAGTGATATTATAATATAAAGAAATACATACAACAATAACCCCCTTTTTTATGTTTATTTATATATTAATGTTTAATTGAAATTCAGTTAATCATATGTTAGATGTCCACTTCACAGTGTATATTGTAATTATTTATAATATAATACATGTAATTAATACTTTAAGAAATTGTTCTTGTATTAATTGATTTTGGAACATGCTTTAATCGTTTGTGAAACTATCCTTTGCTACCTTCGTAAGGCTTGCATTTGTATAATATGATTGAAAGTGACGAACAAAGAGGATACCCATAGAGTTTCTTTCGCTGATTTCTTCTCTGACAGAGATCTCATTACGGTACGGTGGTAGATTTAAAAAATAATAAAAATAAATAAAATAAATAAATATCTTCACGCAATTCCCAATACAGGTCTAGACATTTAAGTCCCTTTGACCCAACTTCCACCGGAGATATTTTCGGGACAACGTGACAGGTGGTGAGTCCGACGCCATCTTTATGTCCAAGCCAACGATGTAATTCGTACGTAAGCCACTTGAGGATCGAACTCGGGTCTCTTGACTCGAAATTCCGACCACCCAACCACTCGGTTATCGTGACTTCTATTAATCAAATACATATAGTACTTCCATCAATTATAATAATCAAAATTCTAGAATCTTTAAAAATACCAGATCAAAAATAAAGCAGGTCTGGGACAAACAGTAGTTTTAAAGGTGCGTGGTGTCTGGTACTGCCACCGCCAATCTGCGATCAACGTTGCGATAATGGCAAATCGAGATAGAATAGAAAAAAAATGTGGTTTTTAGCGAAAAGTGTCAAGCGGTAGTATGCTGCATGTATTACCCGGAAAAATTACACATGACATTAGCTGAAAAAAATACAAAATTCAAATATTTATTACAGAATACGTTGATATCTTATAATTTACATCAAATAGTCAACCTTACACGTGTAAAGCATAAAAAGTAGTCCCTCTCAATAGGATGTTTGTCATAATCGGAACGCTTGATAAGCGGATTGCCGATCGCAGTACCCAACAACTCGCAAAATAGACGCTGCTACCCATCATCGGTCTGTATTTCGAGAAAACACATCATCCTTTGGTACATACATACGTAACAGTCTGTTGAAATCAACTGCAAGGCACAGGCCTCCCCTAAGGGAGGATTTTCCATATCGCCACGCTTTAGCCAATGGCGTTTGTATCATAGTAGCTCCCACTGTATAACTGCTACCAGTCACTGGTCTTCGGTAATTTGGTTGTGGTATAGTTCAATATGATTAACCCGCCATTTTCAAGGCTATTCCTAAAATCACCTCTTGCAATATCCACGGTATGTGAACGAATTTTTCGAAGGTTTTCCCGCCATTAGACGGTAGCCAATTGTATTTTCGAAGTTTTGCCCGTAGTCACCGCTTACAAGCAAAAAGAATGGTGTGGTCACTTGCATATATCCCCTTTATATATATGGTCACGGCATATGTTCTAAAACCGTTCACACGAAGCATTTTCTTCGATAGACAATAATTATTTTCTTAATCAATTCCTACTACACCTAATCTACAGTTGGTTGATAATTCATACACCAATACCACAAAGCATTTCACTTACTCAAATAAAATAAAAACGTTAAATCAATATAAATGATATTAGCATAAGCTTTGCCATCAATATTGTGATGATTGAAAATATTTCAACAACTCAGGTTTGGAATGTTTCAAAGAGTGCGACAAAAAAACTAATGTGAAGACGTTACATAAATTTTAAAACGTGTTCTATTTATATTGCATTAGTCATCATTTCCATTTATCATGAAGCCTGTTAATTATGTATATTATACAATATGTAAACTTTTACAATGTTGCCATGGAAGAGAAATTTGTTCTAATCGAAATATAAAAACGTTATATATTATACAATTTATATTTCAGTATTACAGTTTATAGTACAGTATTTATTACAAAGTTTATATGTTCGTAGAAGGGGTATGGTCTAGTTTTAGAAAATTACACTAATTTTTAGCTGCATTAATATTAATGCAAGTGAAAGTGTTAGTGTAATTGAGGTGGACCTTTAGGGGTGTTATATAACGCCCCGTAAAAGTCCACTGCAGGACATGGGTCTCTCCCAATATAGGGGTTTGCCATAATCGCCACGCTTTACAAGCGATTTGGCGATCGCAGTACTAGACAACTCATACCTTTGACGCTGCAGCCCTTCAACGGTATGCCGAATGTTGATATTTCAAGATGGTTTTCCCGTCATCTGTCTGTAGCCAATTGCAATATCAAGGTTTAAACCCCTTAGTCACCTCTTACGACACCCACGCGAAAGAGGAGGATCAAGATCAGATCTCCTTCATACATTTATTTAGTCACAGTCCATCTCAACATCATCTAGTGACCAACCCAGAAAATAGCTATCCAAGATTATTATATAAGTTATAAGTCTGCACTGAAGAAAGGAAATATCTGTATTTGTTAATTATGTATTTTCGTTTGTTTCCTTCTTTAGACCAAAAATGTTTTTTAGACCAGAATGTTTTTTTAGAAACAGTAGACTGTATCCAGCCACCTCACAACAATAGCCAAGGAGACACGAGTTCGATCCCCAGGAGGAAGATTCGAAAACAAAGTTTTCGAATCTTCCTCCTGGGAGAACGAATATCACTAACTCATCATCTTTCGTGTTGTCCCAAAAAAGATCCAGTGAAATGTGAATCGGAAGAACTAAATAGTCCGCAAAGCTGACTACACCAGTTCTGGAAATGCGTGAAACTTATACTAAAAATCTGACATCTCACACGTTAGACATTACTGCTCTTTGCTGTCCCTGCAAACCTCGCACAAAGACAACATTTACAACATAAATAGGTTGTACAACCAATACACATGCTTTGTCCATGAACGTTAATTCAAACACCTTCATTGGGCAACTTGGCAAAGTGACACGTAGCGTATGAAATATCGTGACTCGCCTTCCGAGAAGTGCGCACGCATCGTGGTAAGTACAAACATGAAGTTTACGAGGAAATTGATTGTGCTTTTTACCAGACAAATGTTAGACCTTCGCATATATCAAGTACTATCGCTTTTATTACCACTGAATGAAATGGTATTTGAGTACATGGATATATGAGTAAATAAACTTCCTGTGGCGCGTTAAGGGTAATACTGAGAGCTTTTTTTTATTTTATTGCTTTGTTTTTTTAATAATCTGTCTTTGAAGCCGGATAATTACAGAATATACCACTCTACTTTCTTCTCGTGAGTTTTGTCATAAGGCAATTGATGGGAAAGCCTTGCTATATATAAGGGATAACTATCTCGAAGTACCAGATCAAAATACAGTCGATCGTAGACGTGCAACAGAGTCTAAAGAGCAAGGCATCTGGCACTGCGATCGCCAATCCGCTGGCCTAGTGTACGATTATGGCATAACCTGCCGTACGGAAGAAGCCCATGTCCAGCAGTGGACTCTTTGTGTTGGTTTCAGGAGTACATTTGCTTTTAAATTCTTTAAGCTTTAGATAATAGGATTGAAAAGAAAGATCACTGTTCAAACAGTCTGCTATATTCAATGTCGCATCGACTAGAGTTCGATCCCTTGGATGAAGTTTCGTTTTGTATTTAGAACGTTGTGTATAAGTGGCTTGAACAGTGAGATGGCGTCAAGTTTACCACCGGTCACGATGCCACAATTGAGATTTGGCATGTTGTAGTCCTAAAGAACTATACTTCAGACTTCCATTGATTAGACTTGCATTGGAAATACGTGAATATATAATTAAGTCATTATTTGTTATTTTTTTAAACTGTTTTAATACCAGGTGTGTCGGTATGATTTAAGTGTTTAATTGGTACAAATTTCCGTGTGTCGACAATTACAATAACAATGAGAGAACCTTTCCCAATGAACCTTTAATACCGAAACCATTCATCGTCCATTGTAGTGCTTAAATGGTAAGATAATCCTTTATGCAACTGACACACAACAGCCAACCGCAATCCGCAAATGATCAATTTTATGAAGCCAAAAACTTATTATAGGATTTTCGACTTTCTGTCACTTACACAGAAGCTTTTTTTCCTTTTTTTCGTCTCAGTTTTTAGCTCATATCACATGGATTTGATCTAGAATACAATAGTACCTGTCTCTTAAGCAATATGGTCGCATTTTGAACAAAACGCGATGCTTTAGTGTGATACTTGTATCAGAAATAAGCACCATTTAGCGCGAGCATTTATGTTTAAGAAAAGCTATTCTGTGACTCGTTATTTATAGCTTAATACCAATGTTACTAATGAAGCTTTTTTAAAAGATAAGCATTAAATGACTGGTAAAACTTGTTAGAAACAAATAAAATATTTAATAAGAAACACATATTTTGTCACATCATTTTGTACTATCTCATGGATGTGATTAATAATACAATGGAAGATATAATAAAAGTCAAATTCACGAAAAATTTTCACAAGATTTAGACTGGTATTCTATATTTTATATTTGTTAATTATTGAGCAAAGTTACAATGTGGAATATGAGTCTAAAATATAAAAAAAATGATAAAACATATAGAAAGGTGAGATGTCTAATATAAGAGCCACGATAGCCGAGTGGTTGGGTGGTCGGAATTTCGAGTAAAGAGACCCGAGTTCCATCTGCCAGGTGGGAGGCTCGTACTAATGGGTTTTCAAAAATTTATGTACGAATTATATCGTTGGCTTGGACATAAAAACGGCGACGGGCTGACCACCAGTCACGTTGTTCCGAAAATATCTTCGGTGGAAAGTGGGTCAAAGGGACTTAATTGTCTAGACTAGACCTCTGTCTACCCCTGCATTGAGAATTTATATTTATTTATTATTTACACACTGAAAAAATAATGAGAAGGATCACAGTTAACTCTTGGTTGTCTATTGAGAGTTTCAGAAATATTTAAAAAAAACGTATGCTATATTATCTGCTTCTTGGACTAAGGTTTACATTTGTTATGAAACCTTAAAAATCTATGAGGCAGAAATCCAGACCTCCGATATTCCAAAGGCATTCCATTAGAATAATTATTTTCAACTTATAACAACGAAATTATTATTTATTACCAATAATATTGTTATTCAGAATATTATGAATAATAAATATTACATATATCTCTAGATTTGATAATCAATCTGTAGGAACTCTTTTCAAATTAAGAGGAATATTTAAAAAAAAAAAATTAAATTTCCAAAAATTGTGCAGGTAAAAATATGTGAGCAAAGTGTCTATTTATCCGTACTCAAGGAAACAATGAATCCAATGAGTGCATTGACAACCGTCTGCAAACGATTTAATAGAGTTTTTTTAAGTATGTTTTTTTTTTCTATTACTATAAAGAAAAATGTTTCGAATTAACTACCGGATCCGTTTTATTCGTAAAATTCAAAACATCAATCCAAGTCAAACTTTATGGATACGCGGTCATAAAATTTCTGCATTCAAATTGCATTGCCACCAGTTTTTAAACGCTCCGTAATAACATTTAAAAATAAACATAATTGATTAAATTATTTCTGTCCAGCGTTAGATAATTTATGTCTTTCCGAGATTTGTTTTTTTTTTATAATCCTAATGTCATTTGATGTTTGACAATTTATCATTCTATATTTAATGTTTTGTGTAATAGTCATTATTAGCGGAGTTTTCTTTAAAGCACTTATGTTATCTTCACTTATTTCCCCAATACTGAGGTAGACGCTAGTCTAAACAGTTCGACTGAATTTTCAACGATTCGCCGTCTTAGTGCCCAAACCAATGACACAATATACTTCCATACATATATTTTCAATGATGAATGCCTAACATCGTTCAATGGAGTATAAACACTCGTATTTATCTCACAAATGTTTGCCCCCGTGGGATTCGAACCCACGACCCTTAGTTTCGTAGGGTCACTATCAACTAGTCTATCGGATCATAATTTTGACCTAAAAGACCTATATTCCGAGTAACAATTTAAAACTCTCTAGACTATGTCTGTGAATTTTTAGCTTGTAACCCATCCTGAAGTATTTGTAATAACAACGTTTTTAATAAAATAAATGTTAGATTTAATAATATAACAGTTAAAAATACTTAAAAACACGCCCAAGATACGTAAGAAAATTATTAATCCTGGTGATCTCTATCAGGATAATGTGATAACCTTATTGAATTATTGTATTGTCATCGGATCTTGAAATGTATACGAAGTTTAAATAAAATCAGCGTTTAAAGTGGGTCAAAATCGACTCCTTTGAATTCAAATAAATATCCAAAGATACAAACAACATGTAGGTTTTATTTATTTTATTTATCTTCACGCACAATCCCTGACGGTGTAGCCAGAGAGAACAGATCGCCAAGTGTCACGATTCCTACATACTTCTTTCGCTTCTTTCATATTCATCATCTTCTTCATACATGCACGTCTAGGTATCCGAGTACTCTTGACCCTCCCCTCTTCGAGCAATTTGCTCACATGGTCTTCGAAAGTTAGTCTCAGTCTACCTCGACACCTTTTAATATTAACTTTCGCGCTATATATTTTCTTCACCATTCGGTCTTCACTCATTCGCTCAACGTGTCCAAACATGTAGGTGAAGCTGATAAAAGTGTTCAATATCAAATGACACGAATTCCTACTATGTTAGGCGTTAGAAAAACATCGCGACGAAAGTGTTTTATATTTCCTCTAATTTCTAACAAATATTTAACATAAGATCTATTCCTAACTGTGATAATAGATTTGTAGAGTTTAGAGTAATTTTTAACCACTTCAGAATTGCATTTACGGTAGCGAGAGCTTTAATGTAATCGCAAACAGCATCTAGATATGCAAGACCGCCATTAATAACGCATGCACAGTCAACATGTGAGTAATTCATGACAATTATCAACAGTTAACGCTAAAAAGCCCACGTTTATTTAAAATAAGAACACGGCCCAATAAATTTTAAAAGAACATGTCTTGTCTTCAAAGAGATCCGCTAGCAATCTCTGCTGATTAATTGAAGTAATTTAGGAGATTTATACCATTTCAGTAGGAGAATGACATATCAGTAAATTCACCTAGATAACCAATTGCGGAATTTTCGAAGGATCAGTTAAGAAAGTCGATAACCCAATGATTTGATCCGAATCCAAATCAGATGACTCTAGTTCAATACCCAGGAGGAAGGCTCGATCAATAAGTTTGAACAGATGTGGATAGAAAAGGATTAAATTGTCTAGACCTCTGACTATCCCAGTATTTTCAAAGGCGTGAAGATTTATTAGTTTATTAGATAATATGTGAATTTACAATTACAATTATTATTATAACACATTTTAATGAGCGTCTACAAACAAATTTGGAATATGTTCGAAAAGTAATAACATATAAGGAGTAAGTAATAATATAGTGTTAAATTAAATTTATATGTCTCATATATCTAACGACTTTGACCTCTGATTGATATTTTGACATATAAATATTTCCCGTATTCTTAAATACCTAATCAATTATCCTAAAAATGATTGATTAATGCTATTAAATGCACTTTTGATACTATTTAAATTTGAATTCTATTGTCAGGCACAAAACAATCAATTTAGATTTATTATTCTGGGCCTTCATTAATTATTCAATATTAATGATATGCAATAAAATATTTCAATCATATCAAATTATTCTGTTCCAGCCTTTGTTGGAAACTTACTTCATAATGCTTAATTATATACTTTTTTTGATTGCATTTATGTCTCCTGTTTGAGTTCACAGTGCGAATTAAGTTTATGGTGCAATCAAAAAGCAATGCAATAAAGCAATTAAAGAAATTGATTGGCTTAACGCTAAATTTATTTATGCCGATGTGATTAGGATCAAGTCCTAAACAAATATTCACTTGAATATCGTTTTATAGACTACTGCAACCATAAAACGTTCGTAATTGTTATACCGTTTGGTTAGCGTGAATTTACAAACCCTTTCTTCTCGTGGGTTTTTGTTACAAGCACCAAGGGGAAAGCGTTGAAAATCTAAAAAAGTATTACCTAATTTGAAGACTTAAATAGACCAAAATTAAGTATACCAGCGAAATGCTGCAGCGTCTGAGTTTCTATCACCTGTTTGCGTCCGTTGCAAGTACAATTATCAATCCACAAGACAAGTGTGGTAACGATATTAGATTCTTTTTGCGGAATAAGCCTAGTGACAATTCCACGGCTTTTAACAGACCACACTATTAAAGGCCGTGCGTAAGTAGGTTTTTCGTTTTTGCTTTTTCCTGACAGAATAAGTACTAGCAATACAAAATTATATTACTAGTATTCTAGTATATTAATCGATTAGTATTAACTATTAAATTGCTCATAACCCCTCTTAGAATAAACTACTTTCAATTTTCAACAAAGATCTTTGAATTTAATGATTTCTTGTATATACGCGAAAACTAAAAAAAATCTTCACGCAATTCCCAATACAGGGGTAGACAGAGGTCAAGTCTAGACCATTAAGTCCCTTTGACCCACCTTTCACCGAAGATATTTTCGGGACAACGTGACAGGTGGTGAGCTAGTTGCCGTCTTTATGTCCAAGCCAGCGATGAATTTCGTATATAATTTTTTGAAAAACTCATTGGTACTGCCACCTGGGGATCGAACTCGGGTCTCTTGACTCGAAATTCCGACCACCCAACAACTCGGCTATCGTAACTTTTTATATACGAATGCTACACATTTAAAATAAAACAATTTTCGGATTTTATAGCGTTTTAATTAGTTTTTACAAACTTTAACAAATTATATATACTTTTTACAATTTTTTTTTCCCGTCAGTCCCCCCGTAAATACGGTTGCTGTAAAACATCCGAAACGTCGAGAAATAAAAATAGTTTGTAAAAACTAATTAAAAACGCGATAAAATCCGAAAATGGTTTTATTTTAAACCTTTGAATTTGTCATCACTAAAAGTACGTACTTCTCCTTCTTTCTTACTTTTATGAGCCCTTTTATTAGAATTCTACCCACGTCAAGTCTGTCATGGGAGTGAGAAGAAATTACCTGCTTACTAAATAATGAAGCAAATCAAAAATAATTATTTCCGCTAGCACTTTCTAAGAGAAACAAGGGTATTTAAAGGACTTGTTTCTACAAGTCTACAAGAAACAAATAAAAGAAAGAAGCGATTGAAAAAGATTGAAATAAAAGCGTGCGAGGGTCAAGTACTTAGTATGAAGTTTTTTTCTAGCGTTCTTATTGTTAATAATTTATAAACATAGTAAATAACAACAAGTCAAGAGTTCATTGGTTGTTTAAAATATTCCTGATCGTTGTTTTCCGCTTCTGTTGTCTCGGCGGCCAAATGAAAAACCTCTGAACCCATCAAGTTAACGTCAGAAATAATAATAATAATAGCCACAGGGCGCTTAGGGATGCCTGGGGAGGCAGAACAGTATTCGACTATCACCTGAATACTTTACACAATGTAATAAAGTTCAAAAGTCAGAAGATACTACCACTAATATATTAATAAACCATTTTTTTATTAAATTTTTTTTAGAAAAGGGAGGCAAACGAGCAGGTGGCTCACGTGATGGTAAGTGATTACCGCCGCCCATGAACACCCGCAATACTAGAGGCTTAGCAGATGCGTGGCCTCCCTTAGAGTGCCCCCCTCCCCCAGAATTGGGGGAGGAGGGGGGGTGTAGGCCACCGGTTACCTGCACTCACCAGACGAAACGCAGAAGTTTGTTAGACTTCTACTTTACACCGGTATTTTGTGAGGTCGTGGTACTTCCCCGGTCGAGCCGGCCCATTCATGCAACAACAAAAGCTGATGCGTGGCTCTACCACTGTTTTGCCTGATCAAGTAGTAATTTGTTTTACCCTGTTACTTATCTTCCTCGGGTGTTTTCGAAATAGTCTTTTCCTTCGGATCTGAACGGCATATAGGTATACCAAAAAAAAGAATTGATAGAAATAGGTTAACTGCATCACGGAACCGACTACCCACCATGGCGACATGTTTTCTGGATATTTGTATTCTTTTTACCTTTATTTGATAGGAGCTTATGTTTGACAACATGACATGTGGAGAGCCTGTCATATTCTTAGCACCAAGAATACAAATCTTAAATGCGTTTCCGAGCCTTGAGAATAAGGATCTAAAAGTCATTGATTCTAAATAAGACCATTGAGTTATCTGATCCCCATTCGGCTATCATGTTTAATATTAACAAGAACGATTTATTTTAAATAAATCTAGCTTAAACCTAAAAAAGGAAATATCTTCACGCCTGTCCCAAAACAAGAGTGTAGACTATTAAGTCCTTTCAGCCCTCCTTCCACCGAAGACATATTTTGGGACAACATGATAGGTTCCCGTCCTCGTTGCTATCTTTATGTCCAAACCGACGTATCAATCAATCGTACATGAGTTTTAGAAAAACCCATTAATACGATCATGCTACCTGCGGATCGAACTCGGGTATTTACGATGTCCCAACTACTCGGCTATTGTGACTATATAATTAAAAATATTATACCCATGTGATTACGCGGGCGGCGCGTGGTCCGCAAACCAGGTCCCTGGTATTAGCTCACGGAACCGATACATTGGATGCCGAAAGCTAATGTCAGGGTCACGAATCCAGTTCTAACTGGTCCCGCTTGACATTTCTACGGGCCGTTTTGTGACTGTCACTCAATAACAACAAAAGTAAATCATGCAGGTATGCGAATATATTAGAGGACGAGGGACCAACTCCGTAAAATCCATTTAACGACAGCTTCACGTGTTGCTTTCGCACGTTATGTTGCCCTGGTGGACAGTTAACAAATTTGAAGAAACAGAATCTAACAAGTAAATCTTCGAATGAATTTCACTCCTTATAATTTTGTATTATACATAGGTAATACATAGTAGGCTGTTTAATAAAATTAGATGTTTTACTAATATAACAGTCACGATAGCCTAGTGGTTGGGTGAACAGAATTCGAGTCAAGAGACCCGAGATCGATCCGCAAGGCTCGTACTAATGGGTGTTTTTAGAAACTTACATACGGCTTGGACATAAAGACGACGGAAGTTCTCCATGTGAAGCCCCAAAACGAAATATCTAACGACTTGGTATGTAATACTGTAAACTGAAAAGAGCTTGTACATTTCGAAAATGCTTCTTATATAAACATATAAGCTTCTTCAGGAATACTTTTTTTAGTAATAATTGAACCATAATAAATATACAGCAATAGCAATACTTAAAATAGAATTCTTACACTTATTTTTTTAAACACATGATCATTTATCAACATGTAAAATGTATACATATTAGGAAATATATCAAAGAGATGGTTTACCCGTCCGCGATTCCAAACCGGGATCTCAGAGCTGGCGATACTTTGAAAACCGGTGTGTACGCCACTAGACCACAGAGTTTTACAATGCACGCTGTAAATTTGTATGAAAAGTTGCCGTCAACGATGTGCCCAAAATTGACCCGATATTTTTCGGGACCATCAGTCCCCCATCTATAGGCAGTGATTGCTATTTCCAAAGCTTTTCTTATAGTCTATAGACGTCCACGAATCAAGATCGGATCAGCAGCGTCTAAGGTGCGAAGTTTGTGGTATAGCGAACCAACACGTTTGCAAAACGTGGCGATTATAACAATTCGTCTCTTGTCTATATCCTGCAGTGGACTTTATAGTATTAGTAATAGTATTTACAGTGGACTTATGGGTCATTAAGTGAGTAAGAAAATGAATAAAGAATTCTACAGAACTTTCCTTCTATCTCGAAATTACAAAAACGCTTGGGATAGAGTTAGTTCTCCATTATTATTATTGCCAACCACCGTAGACAAGTGGCGTACACACCGGTTTTCGTGATGTCGCCTCCTCTGAGGTTCCGAGTTCGTTTCCCGGTAGTGTCAATGTAGAACGCCACTTTTGTACATTTTCTTGAGTCTTTTCGTGTGTGATACCTTCGTTGTTTCCTATTCCATAACACAAGTGCTTAAGCTACTTACTTAGGCATTATATGTGATGTTGTGATGTTGTTCCTGTTTAAGCATATACATCGTATTAACTTTTGTTGTACCAAAAATTTTAAATTATTACAAAATACTTATCTATTTTACATTACAAATTGTTTCAAATCGCGAAAATAATAAAAATAAAGCTTTAACATTTCGTATTGATGTTGACCTGTCTCGATTGGTCGACGTTTATCATTTATAACTCAATCAATATTGTCCAAAAAATAGAAAATCTAAAGAGCCTTAATTTAAATCATTGGACAAATTTACATATATTTACTCGGAATTATTGACAATCGTGATCGAAAATCAACGCTCAATTTATGTAAATTTTGAAGGGTAATGTTGACAAATTGCTATCAATTAATAAATCTAAGTAATACTATACGTTGGTATATTTAGCATCAATTCAATAAAATTAAAAGATTAAAAGAGAAAAGTATATGCTTCCAAAAATTTTAAACACTCCGTTGTACAGGAGGGACTGGGGTCTTGAATGTCTTGCTGTCATTGTTAGCTTCTTCCGTCAAATTTATTTATTAATTTAGATCCGATGTACGCAGAACGCACTCGCTGTGTCTACTCTCTGTAATCGAATCTAAATTAATAAATTAAAGTTAACGGTAGCCGAACAATGACAGCAGTACGTTGCAGACCTCAGTCGAAACGTCGTGAAGTTAAAAAAAAAATTTAAAAAACTGAAGAAAAACGAGATGAAATCCATAAATAATCGTTTCATTTAAAATGTGTAGGATTTGAATAAATACAGGAAATAATTATTAAAGTAACAACCTATGAATAGTCACAGCAGAACTAAGGTCATCAAAAACTCTGAGAGAGAACAGAGAAGTGTCTGCCACCTTGAGATCAGTGCATAGTGTTAAGTTCTCCAGGGAGCATGCCATCAGGACTATTTCGTCGGCAAAACATAGCTATGTAATGTTTGTGCCATAGATGTTAACACCATATCCTTACTGATCTGAGTAATGAACTGGTTAATGCGTGACGAGAGCGTTACAAAAAGTGTGATCTGACAAGACGGACGGAAGTTCAAAGGGAGATATAAGTTAGAGAAAGAGAGACTGTAACGTTTCGTGTATTTCAAAAATATTAATAGTATATATTAATGTGCAACATTTCCTTGGAAGACCGAAAACGATTGAAGTGTCTTATTTTCTGAAAGTTTCTATTCTACGGCTAGCAGGCAAAGTTTTTTTTCATATATTTACAAATTCTTAATTCTAATTATTCCTTAAAACATTGCTGGGGTCATTATTTCTAAAACCATTAAAAGTTTTAAAGTTTATTATAATACATATCTGTCTCATTATAATAGAAATGAAATGGATAGTAATAATATGTTTATTGCTATGCTTATATATGTCTCAATTATTCTAATAAATATTTGAATATCTCTACCTTGACATTCAACATTGGTTTCTTCGTGAGGAAATTGTCAGCGCCATAAAGAATAATTAAAGAATCATCTATGTCATTTTTATTTGTTTTCTTGATAGTTGTTTAAGCTTTGTAGACATTTAATAAAAATATCTTCAAGCTATTCCCAATAATGGGGTAAACATAGGTTTAGATAACTAAGGCTTTTCGACTTAATCTTTGAACGAACTCATTTTTCGGGACAACGTGACAGGTGGTGAACCTGTCATCCACCGTCTTTGTATCCAAGTAAACGATATAAATGATACATAAGTTTTTGAAAAAGTCCATTAGTACGAGCCTTTCGGAACGAACTCGGGTTTCTTGACTCGAATTCCGATCACCCAACCACTCGGCTACCGTTATTAATTGTAAAATTTTTCTCTTCACGGGAAAGTACCTGTTATTATATATTAAAATAGAAAATATTCACTTATTAAAATCTGTGACTTGAGAAAAACATTTATCACACATAATAAACATTGTCCAAAAAACAGAAAATCTAAAAAGCCTTAATTTAAATCATAGGACAAATTTGCATATATTTCCTCGGTATTGTTGACAGTCGTTTCTAAACTTCGATGTTTGGATCACTAAAATCTCGACTATCGGTTCGTCATTCAATCTGACCGAATCGAATCTTTGACGTAATATAATGTAATTCATTGCCTCCATACTTTTAGGCTTCGAAACAACGGTTTTAAACGGTATAAACAAACAAGCTTTCATTTAAGTAAAGATTTATTGCAAAAATAATTGGTAACCATATCGCGTCCGATATCGGAGCTCTGTCTCCAATTATTCTGACGTCGGGCCCAGCTCGACTCATAATTGAATCGATCATTCGATCCGTGAGCCTTTTGTTTTAACAAACACTTACAACATCCCTTTACGCAACCGTGCAATCCATCTTTGCATGAGATTAAACCGTGATATGCAACGTCTAAATTAAAAAAAATATGTCCTCGCCATTCATAATACAGGGGTAGACAGAGGTCTAGTCTAGACAATTATGTCCTTCGACCCACCTTTCAATGAAAATATTTTAGGACAACGTGACAGGTGGTGAACCTGTCATCCACCGTCTTTGTATCCAAGTAAACGATATAAATGATACATAAGTTTTTGAAAAAGTCCATTAGTACGAGCCTTTCGGAACGAACTCGGGTTTCTTGACTCGAATTCCGATCACCCAACCACTCGGCTACCGTTATTAATTGTAAAATTTTTCTCTTCACGGGAAAGTACCTGTTATTATATATTAAAATATAAAATATTCACTTATTAAAATCTGTGACTTGAGAAAAACATTTATCACACATAATAAACATTGTCCAAAAAACAGAAAATCTAAAGAGCCTTAATTTAAATCATAGGACAAATTTGCATATATTTCCTCGGTATTGTTGACAGTCGTTTCTAAACTTCGATGTTTGGATCACTAAAATCTCGACTATCGGTTCGTCATTCAATCTGACCGAATCGAATCTTTGACGTAATATAATGTAATTCATTGCCTCCATACTTTTAGGCTTCGAAACAACGGTTTTAAACGGTATAAACAAACAAGCTTTCATTTAAGTAAAGATTTATTGCAAAAATAATTGGTAACCATATCGCGTCCGATATCGGAGCTCTGTCTCCAATTATTCTGACGTCGGGCCCAGCTCGACTCATAATTGAATCGATCATTCGATCCGTGAGCCTTTTGTTTTAACAAACACTTACAACATCCCTTTACGCAACTGTGCAATCCATCTTTGTATGAGATTAAACCGTGATATGCAACGTCTAAATTAAAAAAATATATCCTCGCCCTTCATAATACAGGGGTAGACAGAGGTCTAGTCTAGACAATTATGTCCCTTCGACCCACCTTTCACTGAAAATATTTTAGGACAACGTGACAAGTGGTGAATCCGTGGCCGTCTTTATGTCCAAGCCAACGATATAATTCATACTTAACATTTTGAAAAATCCATTGGTCCAAGCCTGTCACCTGGGGATCGACCTCGGGTCTCTTGACTAGAAATTCCGACCACCCAACCACTGGCTACCGTTATTAATTGTAAAATTTTTCTCTTCACGGGAAAGTACCTGTTATTATATATTAAAATAGAAAATATTCACTTATTAAAATCTGTGACTTGAGAAAAACATTTATCACACATAATAAACATTGTCCAAAAAACAGAAAATCTAAAAAGCCTTAATTTAAATCATAGGACAAATTTGCATATATTTCCTCGGTATTGTTGACAGTCGTTTCTAAACTTCGATGTTTGGATCACTAAAATCTCGACTATCGGTTCGTCATTCAATCTGACCGAATCGAATCTTTGACGTAATATAATGTAATTCATTGCCTCCATACTTTTAGGCTTCGAAACAACGGTTTTAAACGGTATAAACAAACAAGCTTTCATTTAAGTAAAGATTTATTGCAAAAATAATTGGTAACCATATCGCGTCCGATATCGGAGCTCTGTCTCCAATTATTCTGACGTCGGGCCCAGCTCGACTCATAATTGAATCGATCATTCGATCCGTGAGCCTTTTGTTTTAACAAACACTTACAACATCCCTTTACGCAACCGTGCAATCCATCTTTGCATGAGATTAAACCGTGATATGCAACGTCTAAATTAAAAAAAATATGTCCTCGCCATTCATAATACAGGGGTAGACAGAGGTCTAGTCTAGACAATTATGTCCCTTCGACCCACCTTTCAATGAAAATATTTTAGGACAACGTGACAAGTGGTGAAACCGTGGCCGTCTTTATGTCCAAGCCAACGATATAATTCATACTTAACATTTTGAAAAATCCATTGGTCCAAGCCTGTCACCTGGGGATCGACCTCGGGTCTCTTGACTAGAAATTCCGACCACCCAACCACTCGGCTATCGTATCGTGGCGCTATAAATAAATAAGCGTTTTTGGAAGCATAGGGGAAGCAGCATTAAATAACGTCAAGACGTTGCCATAGCAACCTATATATTGCAGGTAATGACGAAAAAGCTGCACAGCAAAAAATACAGATGCTGTATTTGTTGTGACCGCAAATACGCTTGCTAGGCCTGACATTGGTAAAGCATGCCGTTAATTGCAGGGAGAACCCTACGTCGTATGTCGGATTTTTATAGATCGTTATGTAAGTGTTTAGTATACTTCCCATTCCTTTTAAAATAAACTACCTGCTCCCTGCAATTTAACACTAAACGCAGGACCCCAATTAATTTATTTACTTATTTATTTATACCAATAGATTTATAGATAAGTAAGCTACAAAACTAAAATATTTGAGAATCACTGAAAAACAATTGAGAAACATTGAAAGTAAGCAAAACGTATATTATTTTTAAATTATTACCATTTCAAGAAAACAAATGAATATATTAAACTTTTCACTACCTTATTAATCTGCTTCATAAAAGGCGTTATTGGAAACATTACTGCAGGATGTACTGATTAAAACATTCAACACACCAGTAGGTACAGTTGTCCATAACGACTGTTCCATCAAGATATAATTTTCAACAGAATATATTTAACATCCAATTATAAAATTTCGCTTGATTCCAATTCTTATAAAATCAAGGACGTTTATAAAAAAAGTTAATGCATCCTTTAAAATGTTCCACGTTCATTAAAAGTTCTGTCACGAATAATTTAACCATAAATTAAATAATGGCATCCATATAAATTATTGTAGTGCAACAAGAAAGTGTTTTTGTCGCACTTCTGAATAGTTTTAACATTAAATTACACAGTAATTCGCTGTAGACGACTTTAGCACAGGAATTGCAACTTAAAGTTTGGCGCGCACTTAGGCAAATATGGCACGAATGGCTGATAATTATAAACATTCGTCTAGAAGTACGTAAACGGAAGTTTATATTTTTAATTATTATTCTTGAATGATTTCTTGGAGAAAAGGTTAATTATTCAACATTTTAACAAGAAAAAAAACTCGCGCTAAAATATGAAGAGCACAATTTCCCCATAAAGCAAACAAACATCACATATTTAGGAAAATATGAAAGGAACAATATGCAACCTAATTATACTTCTTGGAATCAGAATCAGAGATTTGCTTGATAGAAGCATTTTGAATAAATTTTGGCAATTTGAAAATTAACGAATTTTTTAATGACATTAAATGAACATGTTTTCGTACAATTAGAAATTTTTAGGGCAGGGTGCGATCGCGACCTGATTCCACTCACCCAGATGAATGATATCCGATAAGTTCGTAACAAGTCTGTACTCACACCGATTGGACGAGAGGTTTGTATTGAAATTCTAAGTTTTCTTAGACCAATTGCCTACAAATTTGCCTATGACTAGGAGTGACAATAAGGCAATGTACTTTTATTTTCTTTTTACTTAATTTTTAATTAGTCTGTCATCGGATTGGAGTTGGTTTCTACACAGTAATGTGGTTTACTAGGTAGAGTAAGAGCTACATTAATTCTCTACTTACTACGCGTAACGATAGTCTACTGCGAACACGGCTGATGTCCGTCAATGCCCGCAGTTCCTCAGAATACAATTGCACAGCAACGATTTTTTCATTTGTCAGGCCCACAGCGACCAGTGCGGTTTATAATCCAAGGTCTGACAAAGTGAACCACTTTGGTGTCAATTCATTTTGATTGTTTAATGTACTCCACTCTTTAAGTTTATTCATAACCATAATTATACTATTTCATAGACGATTAAACGCGTCGTTGGATTATATGGAATAACAAAATAAGATCATACATTTTCATTTATAATCATATCATAGAAATATGTACTATTGTTACCTTCTGAAGGATGTAATAAAGTATTTGATTTCATTAAAGAAACGGTATCAAACTGTTACTTATTGTTAAAATATAGTTTTAAAGGAACTCCTGTTACGTTAACAATGTAACTTAAGCAATTTATTACCAATTTATGCACATGAAAATGACTGCAGAAATTTTTCGAAAAGGTTATCCCAAAAGTTATAGGGAGATTTTGTTCTTTAATTCATACAAAATGAAAATGGACATAAAAAAGCTTACATAAGTAAGATTCTTTAAAGCGGATTTATGTTTTAACTTCCAATAAAGCACGTCCAACATGTAAATAAAGAAGACTTTAAGAAAATGATTTGTTTTATTTTTTTCTAGCGCATAAATTGACAGTTCTTTTTTTTTGTAGACGTTTCTACGGAGGTGACCAAAGAAAATGTAACCACTTCGTTCGAGGTGACGTAAAAGCCTGTAGATGGAATGTACTATAGTCATCAATTCTTGGCGCATTATACTAAGGACATCGCCGGCGATATAACCCAACACTTAAATGCAATATTCATAAGTTTCAATAACGTAATTGAGAGAAAAAAGGTGTAAAAATGTTATAGGTGTCTGTCCTTACTTTGTTTAAATATACGAGCATCATAATTCTGCCATTCTGATCTTTTTTTCGCTGAATACGAAGAACAAAAGTAGTTGTTGCTTTTTAATGCACATTTTAATGGTCCGTTTATGAAGACGTAATGTAATTCCTTCCTACTTGGTTTCTGTTCACACAAAAAGTGAAAATTTCAGAACAACATGGAGTTTTTTTTTTAAATGTTCTACAGAAACACCTCTGTTTACAACAACTCAAACAACTCAGTTTGAGCTGCGGCGTTAAGGCTGCGTACTATTAGTTTGTTTGCTTCGTACTTTGCAGTAGTAGTTCGGGAGGCTTTGCACTTTATCTGAGGGTATTCAAATCAAATCAAATCATTTATTTATCGATATAGGAATGTACATTCGTTTATCGATAGTCATTTTTAATCTACCACTATTCGTATTCGGTATGGTATCGACGGCGTCGGGGTCTTCAATCTAGCCAAACTAAAAGCTCACACCAAAGTGTATCACGTAACCATCACTGAGATGATGTATGCAGACGATTTATGTTTTGTGGCGGAGTCCCCGGAGGGTGTACAAAGACTTATGTTAAGTCTCGACGCGTTGTGTTGAAGATTTGGCCTGAAAATCTGTGTAAAGAAAACGTAATGCTTCTGGATGGACACTGCACAGGGTCTGCTGCTGCAGCCGGTCTCACCGTCGAAACGCGCAAGTACTTCGACGCGCTAATGTCAATGGTATAGAGGCGTATCTAATGAAGCGGCAACTAAAGTGGTGCGGCCATATCTCCCGGATGTTTGATCCCGGATGCTGTGGCCAAGCGCGTCTTCTATTCTGAACTGCATAATGGCAAGCGAAAACAAGGCGGCCGATTACTGCGGTTCAAAGACTCACTTATGCGCCACATGAAGAAATGTGACTTAGATCCGTCACAATACAAAATATGGTATCCTGGAGTTTACTAGACAATGAAGGTTTTAGACTCGCTAGCTTTATCTTGTAAAGCATACTCTATAAATCAAGGTCTCGTCAAGAACCCGGATGCTTGTCAAAAAACGGAACTAAAAAAGATGGCTCCGTAATATTCACACTCTTTAGACTTACTTTAACAATATTTTACAATATTTGACAATTTTTTAATCTCGACTATGGTCTTACGTGGTAATGAATTTATATGATGGAAAAAGCTTCGTTTCACATATCTTCACACCATTCCCAATACCGGGGTAGACAGAGGTCTAGACTATTAAGTCGTTTCGACCCACCTTCCACCGAAGATATTTTTGGGACAACGTGACAGGTCATGAGCGCGTCACCGTCTTTATGTCCAAGCCAACGATATAATTCGTACATAAGTTTTTGAAAAACGCATTGGTACGAGCCTGCCACCTGGGAATCGAGCTTTCGATCACCCAACCACGAGGCTATCGTTAAAATTTATTTTTCATTAATATTTCGTTCCTTAGTTGTCTCGTATGGACCGCGTAAGGAAAACAGTTCTATAGTTTTTTTTAAATATATAAATAACATAATACTGTTACAAACTTTAAATTAATTTTAAAAGCAACGATAGCCTAATTTCAAATCGGGAAAGCCGAATTTGATTTGCATTTTCAAAACATGCGCTTCATATCGTTGATTTGGACACTAAAACTGGCCTCATCACTTGTCACGTTGTCCCAAATAAATTCCGGTGATACGTAGGTCGAAAGGACAAAATTGTCTAGACCTTTAAATAAAAAGATAATAAAAGAAACCTTTCAATTTGCAATACGTAAAATACTTACAAGTAGGCCGTTGAACTAAAATAAACCGTTCACGTGGAAATTATAGTCTACGTTCTGTGACACGTAAGCATTTGCAGTATTAAATAAATTATGTATTGATTTAAGGCAAACATGTTGCCTTTTAAATATCGCCATTTTTCGCTTACCGTGTGGTCTTGACGGCTTAATTCGATAATTGCGACGCGAGACCGGGCGGGAAATAAACGCGAAATTGGTTTTATATAAAGCGCTGAGATTAATCAAAGGAAAAATAATCTTTACGTACAGCATGACTTTTTTATAATAGTTATATAATATAGACGGTGACAGACTCACCACCCGTCACATTATCCCTAAAGAGGCTTCGGTGAAAAGTGGGTCAAAGGGACTTCATTGTCTAGACCTCTGCCTACTCGATTATTTGGTAATTGCTTTATAATATCTTGACAATCGCAGATTCATTGATTCACATCGCGATAGGCTCACCACCGGTCAAGATGTCCCAAATAAGCTTCAGAGAGAGATGAGTCGAATGGACTTAATTGTCTAGACCTCTGTCTAACCCAGTTCTTGAAAAATGCGTAGAGATAAAAGAAAATCATCATAGACTGAACAATACGTTATATATAGACAGGTGGCGTACGTTCAATTTTATGTAACCAGATCTTATAAAATGCTGAGATTTATTATAGAATGCTGAACTAATAACAAAATGAATTTCAATCAATATCTTAGCCCATATATACAACTGTCTCAAAGAAAGCTTTTAATGAACTATTATGTAACAGTTTATTTCCAGTCAATTCGAGTATAGAGACGTAATAAAATTACACCGTATTCGCACGTTGTACGCATTTAACGTATAATGAAAAAGTGTTAAGAATTCTAAGCGCACGTCTGCGGTAGTGGGTATCACAGAGTATATTAATACATATAAAGTCGTTACTCAACTGGGGTTCATGCTCCGACGTGCACTTATTTGTATGCACAAAATAAAAGAAAATTTTTAAGTATTCTCGTATGTAACCGTATCCGTGTGTGTGGTAAATAAATGCATAAGAGAATTGGAGTTATATTTTGAGTTTGAAAGGACTAACTCTTGTTGTGTGACTCGTGTGAAAAATATGTGACCCCCTATCTTCTGTTGGTTGTCGTAAGAGGGGACTAAGCTTCGCCAGGTGGCGGGATAACAATCTCGAAAATACCTAGCCAAAATTCAGCAAATCGTTAATGGGCAGCAAGGTACTAGAATCGACAATCCGCTTGCCAAGCGTGGCGATTATGGCAAAGCCTCCCTCATGGGAGAGGCCTATATCCTACAAAGGAGTTTAACAGACCGTTATGTATGTATGACATGGGTATGGTAATACCAAAACCTTGAATTAACCACTTAGCACTCGTACGAAGCATTTTATACGTTGTGGTATTCCGCTTCACGGGGATGAGGATGATTGTAATGGCGTAATACTGTATTAGTTGGTCTATCGAAGACCAACTAATACAGTATTACGCCATTACAATATGTTAGCAGGGCCACGGGAAAGCTTTCTCACACATCCGTGACCAATCCGCAGCCGCCCTAGTCACCTCTTCCTTGGAGATCGCATCCTATCAACTTCCTCCTGTACTCCCTTGCAGCCAAAAAGCTTAACTTTAAAATTCATTATACGATCATGAATATTTATGTGTGATTTGTGGAGCACAATAACGGTTTACGAAAGAAACATATAAATACACCAGAACTTTTGGACTATAATATAATTATTGTGTAAAGTAGTATAAATCTACAAAATCTTTGATATTTCTTACTTTAAAGAGGTGATATGTTTGCCGAGGACCACCCGTGGATATCTCCCGTTTAGCTATTGATATTAATCCTAACAATGAATTAGTTCATTTTATTTTTATTATTATATTTTCCTGTCTATTAAGTCACGATAGATAGATAGATGATCGGAATTCGAGTCGAGAGACCCGAGTTCAATCCCACCGGTGGAAGGCTCGTAACAATGGGTTTTTTCAAAAAACTTATGTACGATTTATTTCATTGGGTTGAACATTAAGACGGCGACGGGCTCACTGTCTGTCACATTTTTCCTAAAAAACTTCTTCGGTGGAAGGTCGGTCGAAAAGACTTAAGTGTCTAGACCTCTACTCCTGTATTGGGAATAAAGCGAAGATACTTTTTTTATTATTTTTTTTCAAGGTAAAAAGTTTCTTAGAAGTTCTCAACATACAGTTGAAGCTGAATTATTTCAAATCCAAAAAAAGGTAATTTATATACTAAAACCATAAATAATAACCAACCATGGATGATTACAACACAGCTATTTTTTTAATAATCATTATTATAAAAAGGTCAACAGCCTCCGAATTGAAACATAATAGAGACACGAAACATTGTATAAATATTTATTAGCGAATCTTCATCCGTGCATAAATTAAGAAAGCTTTTGGTTCAAAGCCTCCTGTTTGTGCGTTTTTACTAACAGCGGTGTCAAGGTCAATATAACAAACTGATTAGCAGTCAGCTTACAGTCAAATGTTGCCAATTAATCTCTTTTAACTTGATGACTATTTGCTCCAATCAATCGATGTTATATTTATCGTATTCTATAACAAGTACTATAAAGTCTAATTAGTCGCGATAACCGAGTGGTTGGGTGATCGGAATTCGAGTCAAGACACCCGAGTTCGATGCTATTAAGACTCTTACTTCATTATCATCTAATAACATCCTTATAACGTACATAAATCCTAATAGTACGTATGACTGTTAAATAAAAAAGTGTTTAGAGAAACTGGAGATGTCTTCTGATGGTTGCCGTCGAGTGAGAGAGTTCGATCTCCAATTGGTTTTATCAAAAACGAATAATATTGTTGGCTTGGACATAAAGACAGGTACGGCTTTACCACCTGTCACGTTGTCTCTAAAATATCTTCGGTGAAAGGTTGAAATTACTTAATTGTACCTCTGGCTACTCTTGTACTGGGTGAATATAAATCTTTT
This sequence comes from Sericinus montela, assembly GCA_029286605.1. Lineage (NCBI taxonomy): Eukaryota > Metazoa > Arthropoda > Insecta > Lepidoptera > Papilionidae > Sericinus > Sericinus montela. Next base: position 2,956,744 of record JAGSMR010000010.1, on the reverse strand, counting down.
TCTATAAGGTTAAAACTCGTTTTGATCGTCTTTCTTTCTTGTTGTGCAACGCTTCTTTGTGATAAACAGAAACTAGACGCCTGTGCTTGATCCTTTATAAACATCCATGTGTACAAGTGTACATTCATATTTATCACACAAATGTTTGTCCCTAGAGTCGAACCCGAAATTAACTTATATTAATAACTCCGAATATTAACTTCGAAGGTTAATAACTAATCGTGACATTTGATATTTAAATGTATTTAGGATTCCCAACAAAACATTTAAGGTTTTAACAAGTATATGCATCATTATACTTTAAAAAGTGCGGCCGCCTTTCTCACGAGTTAATAAGTAATAATAATATGTATTTTTATACAAGATATTGAATTCGCTACGCATTCGCTTTACAATGTGGCAGTAGTTTCATATTCAAAATGTCAAGATATTTATTAGTAACAATAATTATTAGTGACGAGTGTATAAATGGCCTTATTTTGAGATCCCTCTACCCGAGTTTGATCCCCAGGTGGTAGGCACGTACCAATGGATTTTTATAAAAACTTATATACGATTTAACAGAACGTCCAGTGTACCTCTTTCGCTTCTTTCAGATTCATAATTTTCTTCTTACATCCACTTCTGGGTATCCGAATACTCTTGACCCTCCTCTCTTCGAGCAATTTGCTCACATGGTCTTTGAAAGTTAGTCTCTGTCTACCTCGACCTACCGTCTTTTAGTATTTCACGCTATAGTATTCTTCACCATTCGGTCTTCACTCATTCGCTCAACGTGCTCAAACCATTGAAGCACACCCTCATAAATTTTTGTGATAAAGTAATTTTTCATACCTCTCACATTACAATAATCATCTTGAAAAATCCCGGACCAAATTATGCCGACCAATGACGCGCATCGGCATCTAACGTGCGAGGTTCTGGTTCCTACAGTGGCGTGACATATGTTCTGCATTATGTATATACATTGTTTATTACAAGTTTTCGCTTTACGGATCTTTCGTCGCTTCTTTAAAATCATCACATACACATTTAATAAAATCTGTACAATTTTTCACTGAAAATACGCGTGAAATAAGTGGAAAAACAGTAATTAAGAAAATTTATTGGCCGTTTATATTAAATTAAAGTAATGGAATTTCATGCAAGATGATTACGTAAAAAAAAACAAATATAGCAAAAAGGTTCGTATCCTCGTACCTACATTTGTTTCGTTTTTCTTTTTTACGTCTATTATAGCAAATAAATGTTAGGTTGATTTGGGTTTTAGATACGTTTCTTTCTTATTTCTGTTGGTAACATAAAGTAAAACGTATGAGATTGATACATAAATTTTGGGTTTAAATAAAGAGTTAAATTACGATATTTCACTATAAATTTCATATGAGAAAACAAGGATATTTATTTATTTATTATTTTAGTTATTTATTTATCTTCACGCACAATCTCTGACGGGGTAGCCAGACAAAACAGATCGCCAAGTGTCACGATCCTTACATACCTCTTACGATTCTTTCATTTGGATAGGATATTTATGCAGATCGGAAAAGAGGCAATGCGTTTGCCACGCGTAGCGAATACGGAATATCTCCCGTTTCTTCTTTCTCTTTACGGCCTATGTTTTTATTTTATTTTTTTGTCACTCTAGCCTTTACGGTGATGTGTAAATAGGGTAATAACAAACCAGTTCTCAAAATACGTTTTTTGTCATATTATTTACTAATCGAAAATGCCTTAACGTAGTCGCGAGTAACAGCTCGGATATTTATTTAAGACTCGTTTGACACGTAGCTCTACAAGCCTAGAATATGGCTGAGCATTCATAAAAAGAGCAAAATAAGTTTTTTATGTTTTTCATTTTGTGAACACATTTTATCGGCCATCGAAAGGCAAAGCGACATTCATGAGGATTCCACTAGCAATAAGTAAAATTTCGAAAATATTCTTTCAAAAAACTAAAGGTTTAATAAAAATAGCACATATTAACCGTATAATGAATACTAGCAGAGTGGAAAGCCGTTTAATAAGAAAAAAAAATTTAAATATTTTTCGATTATTATGCGTTTCTGAACTCTACTTGTAATTTTCTAGCGAGTTAATAAGTAATAATAATAGTTATTATTATTTATTTATAAGACGACGAATGTAATTAGTGTGACTAGCTCATCAACTTTACGAGCTCACCTGATCATAAAGGCCATTTAAAGGTGATTAAACTCCTTCGTTGCCTAGGAGGCGTCAGTATCACACCCTTAGCGTGAGGCCATCAAACAGTGTACTGTCGTGTACGAGTTTGTCAGGTATAGAGAGCCAGTGTAATTAGAAGACTCTCTAATATTACTCATATTCTTCTTTTCCTCTTTCCTTCCCCTTTTAGCACTTCGTTCTAAAGACAGAAGTGCGACAACGCACCAGCATTCTGGTGTTTCGACTGCACATGAAAATTTTAATTTACTCGAATTCGAAAAAATTACAACTAACAATACTACAATAAACGGTTATAATAATAATAAAAATGTGACGGTAAATTAAAAGTTTTCACTGGTAGTTAAATCATATAATTAAAAAGAAATTAGTTGATGACAACTTTAACAGCAGATTTTGTTTGTATACCATCTTCGTGGACGTCATGTTGTGGGTTACATTACCATCAAGTCGACTGTTAGCTCCATTATCACAATAATCCGTGTTCGATTCTTATCCGAATCAAATTTAAAAGCTGAATCCAAAAAAAAATAAGTTACTGGCATGCTGGTCTAAAATTTTCATGTGGCCAGTAATTGGTACGATCGACAAAACAATAGTGTATTATGAAATGCTTGAGCCTTGTCTATGGTACCAAAAAATGAATATTAAAAATGAATATTAATTTGAAAATGTTCTACTCTTCATAAATACCGGTACCGGTCTCTAGGTTACTGCTCTATGGACAGTCCGCAGTCGGATAAAGGTCTTTTGTTTTACACCAAGCAATGAACTAGTGACATTCTTAAGATATCTCTTTACATTTGCGTTTCTATATTAATTGCCAATAAAGACTAAATTTAAACTATAAACGTCATTTTCAGCATTAACTTTATGGAAATCATTATTCGTATGTATTCACTTCTCATCAAGCGTTTTGATAATTAAAACCAAGCCCTATTTTAACATATTATCGAAAGATCAAAAGGGAGATCATCTTTTTTTAATTGGAAATGTCAGTCGCTTTAATATTACCGGTTCGAGTTTGTTAATTCGTGTTTTTGTTTGGTTCATTAGCTTTATCGGAGCTCAAATGGAGTTTTTATTGCTTATTTGTTTTCTGTGTAAATATTGAAAGATATTACTCGAATTGTAACTGCATACGATTTCACACTTAATTATTTAAGTTATAACTTTTATTGAAATGTAGGAAAGATAATAACTTACTTTAACTACTTATGGTCACGAACTTTCTGTCACTTGTATATTGATATTTCACTATAATATCTTTTAACTGAAATTGATATTGCTATAAAAGTGCCGTTTAAAAAAAATTATTTATGGTAAAGCTTGATTGACCGTAGAATTAAAAAATATTTGTTTTAAAAATTTTAATAGAAATTATTTTCTTTAACCACAAATTTTTAGTCTCCCAACTGGTTATACTTCAAATAATGAGCTAAGACTTTGACAAGGACATTGGTGTACAAAATAGACCGTGTCGTCCATTCTTCTACAACTCGTGAGCGATTGTATGAATTGAAAAAACCTAATGACTACATCATGTTAACATAAATTTATTCTGTGACATCTAAGTTATAAACAATTCTTTGACTTGTAATTTTGTGAGATGTGAAACTTAAAAGCAATACGTTACATTTCATATTTCCTTATTTTTTTATTTATTACTCTTATTGTAATTGTTTCGTTTATTCTACCATTTAGAAGTCCATGATCGGGTGTAAGTTTCAAATTAGGCATCGATAATTAAAAAAAAATAAAAAACAACTTACCGTTGCAAAAATCCAATTAGATCAAAGATTTATGAAAAATCACAATTTTCCTTGCACGAGTCGCTGTCACAAAAGAATTGAAAGCACCGAATCGAAAGAAAACAAAAACTGTTCTAAATTCTGAAAGCGCGCGAAACCGCAGAAATGTGTCAGTGGCGTATCGCGGCGGACGGCCTAGGACGCTATGCGTGCGTCGAATGTCAATAGGTGGCGATACCAAAACCGATATTGTCTTTTCGAAAATATTTTGGGAGCGGTAACGTCGCACCGATGGCGGGGCTTTGAATGGCGCGCGATACATCCGAGACTGACTGACAAAGTGTCAGGACATCGACTTTATAAGTTGACTTTGTCCATCAAGGCGTGAGTAACTGTATATGCCTTCGGCTAGAAGTTTCGGCTGTGCCTTACCGATTAAATGGCTCGCACACATATTGCTAATTGATTTTGACGATATGAGTCACTATCTTTTCAGTTCAAAGACAGACAGACAAACGTTACAATCTCCAAATGTAAGAAGGAATCTAGAGATACAAATCATATCAATAACCACCAATAAGATCATATCAATAATCACCTACACTGAGGTAGACAGAGGTCTAGACAATAAAGCCTTTTCAACCCACATTATACCAAAGCATATTGGGGACAACGTTACAGGTGGTAATTCTCGCGCAATATCCCATTAAATGAGATACTGCGTAAAGTAAAAAAAGTACACATAATAAAATACATATACAAAAAACGATAAAGATAACGTAAACATTTTATATATTTATAAAGGTCTATAATTATATTGTATAAGCATTCATTTTAATAATATCAGTCACGATAGCCGAGTGGTTGGGTAATCGGTTTAAGAGTCTAGAGCCGAAATACGAGTTCGTTCTACAGGTGGTAGGCACGAACCAATGAGTTTTTTCAAAACTTATGTATGATTTATATCGATGACTTTAAAAACAACAGAACTGCGTAAGGCTCATCACCGGTCCCGTTGTCCCAAGAAAGAAAGATGTCGAAAAGACTTAATTGTCAAGACTCCTGTCTACCACATTATTGGTATTTGTAACTCTTAGCTTAGAAGCCAAGTTCACTACTAACTATACTATCGGGTCGTCAAAAACTTATAACGTAGTATTTAAGTTACAAGTATCACTTATTTTAAAATATAAAAACTTTATTACAAAATATCATTCGCCCGACTATGGAATACAACTTAAATAAATAAAAATCTTTAAAGAATATTCTATACAGGGGTAGACAGAGGTCTAGTTTAGACAATTAAATCCCTTCGCCCAATCTTCCACCGAAGATATTTTCTGGACAACGTGACTGGTGGTGAGCCCGTCGCCGTCTTTATGTCCAAGCCAACGACATAATTTGTAAATATATTTTTTGGGAAACCCATTGCTATGAGCCTGCCACATGGGGATTGAATTTCTCTCTTTACTCAAAATTCCGACCAGTCAACCACTCGGCTATCGAGACTACGAATACAACTTGGTACCATACAGGTACTAAGTTGTATTCATAGTCAGTCAGGTGTTTACATAACACCTTCTTAGACAGACACTTATCGCTGTCCTGCACTGCCGTTTAACACCTTCTTAGACGGAAACATGTCTGTTTCCTGCACCGCTGTTCCAAGCCATCTCTGCTTTGCCTAAAAGTTGATTAGATTAGAGTAGAGAATGACTACTGGCAACAAAGTTCCAGAAGTCATTCTCTATGAATAAACACTACTTTACCCATAGAAGATTAAATAAATAAATGATGTTTTTCGTCGATTGTGTGGGATATATTTAAGTAATTTACGATAATCCGATATCATTTTGCAAACAGAACAGAAGTGGTCTTACCTAATAAGGTATAAATGTCTTTAAATCAAACCGGACATTAAAAAGTTATAAACTAAATCTGCTTTAAATATTAACATTTGATATAATTATAACATTTGACATAAAATTGCTAAGCAGCTAATACACATAGGTCAATATTGGCATAACAACTTGAAGATGTTAATATATTATTATTAATACACAAATATACACATTAGTGTGCACACGCACATAGACAAACAATAGCACAGAAACCGACAAAAACACACAATTGTAATAACTTATGTTTCATTATCAATAATTCCTTACTTTGTAATTTGTGTATTTTTTACTTTCCTTGAATAGATTTTAGGTAAGAAACTAAATAATTATTAACATAGCTGGGAAGAGTGAGATCTCCTGCCTCTGATGAGATGTATAGATAAATGCAGATCTAAACAATGTTTTTGTTAGTACTGGTTTTCTACCTTAATACAAATTTTGTATTTTGTATCTATATTCAAAATATAAAATAAATTCAATATATGTCACATATGTAATGTTACTTTTACTTAGTAAAATTTTAGTTTATATAGAAGTTTAGACTTCACACACAGATCGCCAATTGTCACGATCCTTTCATACATCTTTTGCTTCATTCAAATTTATTATTTTATTCATAAGCGCGAACAGTCACGATAGCCGAGTGATGATGGGTGGTCGGCATTTCGAGTCAAGAGACCCGAGTTCGATCCCCAGGTGGCTGGCTCGTACCAATGGGATTTTCAAAAACTTATTTACGAATCATCATTTCGTTGGCTTGGACATAAAGACGGTGACGGGCTCACCACCTGTCACGTTCTCCCTAAAATTCGGTGGAAGGTGGGTCAAAGGGACTTCATTGTCTAGACTAGACCTCTGTCTACCCCTGTATTGGGAATTGCGTGAAGATATTTATTTATTTTTATTTATAAGCACCCGTCTAGGTATCCGAGTACACTTTACTCGCCTCTCTACGAGCAATTTGCTCACATGGTTATCGAAAGGTAGTCTCGGCCTACCTCGACGCCTTTATACGTTAACTTCCGCGCTACTTACTTATCTTCACGCACAATCCCTGACGGGGTAGTCAGAAAGAACAGATCGCCAAATGATCACGATCACGATCCTTACATACCTCTTTCGCCTTTCTCAGATTCATCATCCCCCTCATATACGCAGGTCTATCCGAGGTCAGGTCCGTATCCGAGTACTCTTGATCCTTCCCTCCTCGTGCTATGAATTTGGTCACATGGTCTTCGAAAGTTAGTCTCGCCCTACCTCGACACCTTTTAATATTAACTTTCGCACTATATATTTTCTTCACCATTCGGTCTTCACTCATTCGCTCAACGTGCCCAAACCATCGAAGCACACCCTAATGTGTATTGTACGCTCTGCGCTATGTATGTTACATATGTATTGTTAAAGTGAGATTAAAAATAAGCAAACCGATCGAAAGCAGAATCTATGATTCTCGGCGTTTGTCTGTCTGTCGACTAACTGTTGATGGTACCATACCACACCCTAATACATTAGTAGGAAATGTATTAGGGTGTGGTATTGTACCATCAACAGTTAGTCGACTACTTAATGGCTACTTATATATAAACAAATTACTAATTTAGAGGTCTTACTGGAGGACATAAGTAAGACGTCGCCTGGGACATAAGACACAGTCTAGTTGGTGGTGTCATTGCCTATGTTGCTATGAGTTGCGGATTAAAATCCCGCTAAGGGCAAATATTTGTGCGATGAACATAAATGTATGTACACGAGTCATGGAAATTTATATTTACAGGCAATATGTTTATTTATTTAAGCTATATTTGTACACATTATAAAAAAAATTTACATAACGGCGGACTTATTGCCTAAAGGCATTCTCTACCAGTCTACCTTTGGTTTTTGCAGAGAATCTAGTGATGGGTGCAAAACTCATAATTAAAAAATTAAAGGTTTAAGGAAAAAAACAAATTATAATATAATGATGATAAATACAATACACATACATATACTTTTACATTACTACTTACATGCATACAATAGTATTTTATACATATACACAGATACCCACAATAAATATATACATAATAAATAAATATTATATTTTTATATTATACATACTTGGGAATATAACAATTTATTTTAACGGTGGTAGAGCCACGCATCAGCTTTTGTTGTTGCATGAATGGGCCGGCTCGACCGGGGAAGTACCACGACCTCACAGAATACCGGCGTAAAGTAGAAGTCTAACTTCTGCGTTTCGTCTGGTAAGTGCAGGTAACCGGTGGCCCACACACCCCCCTCTCCCAACTCTGGGGGGGGGGAGTACTCTTAGGCAACGCATCTGCTATGCCTCTGGTATTGCGGGTGTTCATGGGCGGCGGTAATCACTTACCATCACGTGAGCCACCTGCTCATTTGCCTCCCTTTTCTATAAAAAAAAAAATAAAACTACTACTGCTTCCATAAGTAATATTCCCAGATTAAACGTTTAAAGATAGGTTTAGTTTTTGCTTCTTTAATATTTCTGGGTAACATGTTCCAGAGTCTTACTGCATTTGAAGTGAAAGAATTGTAAGAGAAGCCCGTGCGACAGAAAGGAACATTAAGAGTTAGATTTTCCGCGAAACGGAGACATCGGTTGTGAGAATCGCCTTGATACTGAAATTTGCATTTCAGATATGCAGGGACAAACGGATCGTGAAAAATAGAGAATAGCATAGAAAGGATTCTAAAAGATCTACGAAGTGGAAGAGATCCATCCATCTGTCGGTCCATTTGAGCTGAGAACGGAATGAAGAATCGTGATCGAATTTACGTAAGTCAAAGACAAAGCGAATACAATTATTGAGAAGACGATCCAGTTTGTTAAGAAGTTCTTGAGAGGCATCAGCGTAGCATACATCTGCATAATCTAGTATTGATAATACGAGCGTTTGAACCAACATTACCTTTGTTCTCATAGGAAGAAAATTCTTGAGTCGATACAGACAACGCAAGGTGTTGGTAACTTTTTTGCTGACTTCCGTGACTTGCGGCCGCCAACTTAGACTGCTATCAATGATAAGTCCTAGATTTTTCATAGTAGTTGAATAAGGTATGACTGCATTATTAAAAGTTACTGGTGGCTGTGCATTAAAATCCAATGTAGATAAGCGACGGCTACTTCCAACTATAATTGCCTGGCACTTAGTAGGATTAACAGTAATACCGAATTTGCTAAACCAATCAGAGATACGAGTGAGGTCAGAGATTAGCTCAGTGATCGCATCTTCGATATCGTTAACATCAGACTGAACATATATTTGTAAGTCATCGGCATGGAGATGTTCATATCTACAGATTTATACAAACAGGCTTCGGGGAAAGGTGGGTCGAAAGAACTTAATGGTCTAGACCTCTGTCAACCCCAATAATAGGAATGTGAGTGAGTTATAGTGTGAATTATAGTGAGTGAGTGAGAGTATAATATATATTTTGTACAGGACATACTTGTAGTTCTCTCCCTTAACAATAATTTTTAATAGTTACCATGCTTAAGAAGTGGATTGGCGATTCAAGTATCAAACACCTCGCACTTTAAACGCTGCTGCCCCTCACCAGTCTGCTTAATTTTAATTTTGATACTTTTCAATTATCATCCCGCCATCTGTAGATAATAATAGTAGTAGTTGTTGTTATTATTATTTTCATTTATAGCATTGGCTTCTCTAAATAGCCACTTATGAAAACCGCGGGAAGAAAAGAGTGTGGTAAATCAATACGGTTACACCACACAACAATTCTATTTACCCAAGATTTCCATGGTCAAATAACAATGTAACAATTGTAGTGTTTTTTTTTATTTTGTCGTGTTTTCTTGTGTGTGTGTGTGTGTGTTTCTGCTTTATAGATTTACAGAGACACTGAGACATGAGACATCATTTTTTGTATTTATTAGGTTCACCAACATTCCATACACTCACTTACATAAAAATATTATATAATATATTCATGTATGTGACAACCATTTAAGAATGAACACAGCATGCAACACGAGACAAAGATCTTAGAATAATTTATTCTAGTGATAATTTGTTCAATTTTTCACACTGCATTTTATAGTTGTTTTGTTTACTACTAATCGCACTTACTCTTCAGAAAATTGCAATATGCCTTTCAGTGTAAAAGGCATCATACAATTTTCTCCCATATATCGTAACAATAGTAATATATCGTAAAATACACTATTTTACGATATATTACTATATAAAATACATACATATAATATATATACGATATAAAACTCGAAATCATATTTATATAATCGAATTAGGCAAAAATGCCTAAAGCTCAAAAGAGCTTCTGCATTTTATACCTTTCATGTAGAAACCGAAACCGAAAGCCCATTTTCCTACTGCTCCTTCTCCTTTCTCCTCCCCAAAGTCCGGCGAAAAAGCTACGGTTTCTAAGACGACATTAAATTAATCAATTTTGTTGAATCTCAACAAAAAACAAAACCTATTTTGTTAATTCGTTATTAATCTTCTCAAATTGAAATAAAACATCCTGTCGTGACTAATAACTTTAAGATATTTTTTTTACCTTTTTTTCAATCTTTTTCAGACGCAAAATCAAAAAAATACTCTGTAAATAGCAAAGATGTAACTTTGATAACCTTCTCTTGATCTCACACATTAACTATCTGCAAATCAGATAAAGATGGCGGAACTTTATCGTTTGAGCTATCAAACAAAATATTTAGTAATGAGATCGACGAAAAGTTCAAACTTAAAACATATTAAAATCAAGTTCTTTTCCAGTACGAATTCTTTTAACACGATGTGTTCCTTAGTTAATGATAAACAAGTGCGTAGTTCCGTACAAAAGAATTCAAAAAATTTGTAATATTTTAACAACATAAGTAAATAAAGAGAAAAATACGAGTGTGTTCGTTGCATTCTTGGATATTGATAAAAAGAATTCTTATAAAACCTTTTTATTTGTCTGTACTAAGTGCCTTGAGAATTTTCTTTTAGTGTGTATTTATTATATATAATTTCCATACAGATCTATTAGGACAATTAAATACATCGGAAACAGTTATTTTAGTCTGTGTAATATTCAAACTACTAGAAGTTGAGAATTTTTATGGAACCTTAAATAAAATTCGGATTATGAAACATTGTAAGTACATTACTAGTATTCCTGTTAACCACTCCAACTAAGCTGCAATGCTTGTGTCTGGAGTTGGTTTACGAAAATAGTCGAATGGCGGGGCCCGAACCTGCGACGATATGTTTCGCAGTCCGCACGCTAAATCATTGGCTTGGCTATTGCCGATTAGGCTATTGTTATTTGAAAGGCTTTTTTTAATGTTTCTTGTATTTACGCGAATACTACGCATTTTATATAAAACTATTTTCGGATTTTATCGGGTTTTAAAAAAACTTTTTATTATTAAATAGATGAGAAATTTAAATTAGCAAGGTAAGAGATGGCGGAAAAACCTTCTCGAAAAAATACCAGACCAAATTAAGCAGACCGGTGATGGAGTAGCGTGTAAGGTACAAGATATCTAGTACTGCGATCGCCAATCGGTTTGCCGAGCGTGGCGATTATAGACCTATGGTCAGCAGTGAACTATTACATACATAGATACTCGCACATAGATAGGGACAACATCACATACATTGCTTTGATCCCAAAGTAAGCAGCTTAAGCACTTGTATTATGGAATCAGAAACACCGAAGGTATCACAAACACCCAGATCTGAGAAAATGTTTTCTATATTGACCCGACCGGGAATCGAACGGGACCACAGAGCAGGCACAACATGATGAACATTTGTTCACAGAGGTCACCAATTACAGGCCGTTATATATGTATGTGTGTATGTATGTACGTTATCTATATACCTTTACAACCTTATTATAGATTAGTAAGTAAAATGTTTAAGGCGTGTAAGCTATAGGGATTGCCTTTTTAAATGCAAATTGAAGTTCAAATTTCCGGTATTAAGATTTAGTACGCATATGCGCGAAGGTTGACAACTTGTAACCGGGTACTGGAATATCTAAATTATACCTTTTTTATCGAAGCACCCACGCACTGCAGCGGTCGTGCATCGTCAATATTGTTTGTGCTACGTCTATATATCATAAATATCATTGAATTGAAAAAAATATATAGTAAATGTCGCGATAAACGAGTGGTTGTGTGATCGGAATTACGAGTCAAGAGACCCGAGTTCGATTTCCAGGTGGCAGGCTTGTACCAATGGGTGGTACTAATGGTTTCCAAAAGTTTATGCACATCGCTAGTTTGGACATACAGACGGCGACGGGCTCACCACCTGTCACGTTGTCTCAAAAATATCATCGGTGGAAGGTGTGTCTTGACAATTAATTCTTTTCGACTTAATTGTCAAGACTTCCGTCTAGCCCTGTATTGGAAATGGCGTGAAGATATTTTGAGAAATATATTGTACTCTCTGCTTTGATATGTTTAAAACCCGAACATAATCAATACTGGAGTTTACAAGTGACAGCTGTTAAATAAATCGTTTGAGCTACAGATAAATAGCGAGATACCCATTTTGAAATGTACCAGACCATAATTACACCGGTGCGGTCTACCTGATTATGGTATGGCTCCGATCCCTAATGTACTGTCTAATGCTATGAGAAGTCCTCTTTATGAGAGAGAGCATCGACTTGCAGTGGATTCTTATAACTTAAGTTAGTAATATAAATAAAAAAATCCTTATGTTTTTTCTATATATATCTATACATATAAATAAAATTTGAGTGTTTGTCTGTCGGTCTGTCTGTTTGTTCCGGCTAATCTCTGAAACGGCTGTACCGATTTTAACAGGACTTTCACTGACAGATAGCTTATATTATAAGGAGTAACTTAGGCTACTTTTATTTTAGAAACATAATTAGAGTTCCGCGTTAGGTTTTAAATTGGGGGCAAAGCCGCAGGGGGGGCAGCTAATATAGACCAACCAAACCAGAAATAATAATAAAAAGTAATAGATAAATTAATTCACAGAAGTAAATGCACCATTTTGTCTATCAACCATTATCATTTATAAACTATTGATAAAATTACTTCTATAGAGATAGATAAACAACTTGACTGGAGAATTGACGATAAATTGTTATCATTTTATCAATGTTATGAAATCTTTTTAACGTTATCCAAATGAGAATTTCACGAAGTAAGAGTTATCGAGTAATATTTTAAAGCATTTATTAAAAGCAGAATGTTATCAACTATTAAAATAAACGAGTGTTAGAATACTAAGATGCTATAGCTGTGTTTTCAAATTTTTATGTGACCTCTAGCAAAAAGGCATCAAATTTCCTCTCATATCATCTCAATGGTTCTCGGAATATAAATAGTAGCTATAAATATTAACTTTAGCATATTGACAAAAATAAAAACCAACTTTTTCGGTCTTCGGATAAAAAATAAATTGAACTATGGTACATTTAAGACAATATATAACTTAACTTTTAGAAAAGAAGTATTTTGCCATTAGATCTTGGAATGACGTTTTGATTAGGAGTAGTCACAATAATAATGTATTCGCGCAAAACGTCTGTGTCTAATAACTATTTAAAAATATAAACACAGTTGCCCTTTATTGGATTTATGTTTTATTTAAATATGTATTCTATTATTATATGTATCGAAAGTTAAGTATGAGTTATGTGTTGTGCATTTATTTTACATAATCTTAAATATGTATGGGACCACGACTATTTTAATGGCACCGGCTGAGACTATTTTAATGAGAGGGAGGTTGGTGCTCTTCTTTTCTTCGTACGGTTCATAGGTTACATACGCCAACTATTTTTGCGTGCCGAATCTTCCAATATTTTAATTTTTATGATGTTATTATAATAGATTTTCGCAAAGTAACGCCTGAGTATATTTTAGTGGTTCTGGCCCGGGAATTAAACGTGGGTCATAAGCAAACGCTTTAACCACTAGGCTACCATATCTCTTACCTATTCCAGCCGTCTAATTACAGTGTAAAGGCTGGTGGGTGTCAATTCAAAAAGTTTACAGTTAAGGATTATGAGAAGGTTTATAATTCTGAACAATTAGGCATTCCATCTGAGTCCTCGGTTGTAATAACGCATCCATAACGTTATTCACTAAAAATTGGTTTCAATTGTCAATGGATAGCAGTATTTACTTACACACATACATACATACATAACGGCCTGTTAGAGTCCACTGCAGGACATACGCCTCTCACATAGGGAGGATTTGCTATAATTGCCACGCTTGGCAGGCGGATTAACGATCGCAGTACCAGACCACTCGCATCTTAGACGCTGGTACCCATCTTCGGTCTGATTATTTTCGTCTGACATTTTTAGAGATGGTTATTCCACCATCTATCGGTTGTCATTAGGATATTCTAGGCCCTTTCCCTTAGTCGCCTATTGCGACACCCACGGGAAGAAAGGGAGTGGTAACATTCTTACTCCGTTACCTCTACTTACTGTGCTATATTTTGAAGACACTCCAAAAAAAAAACAATGAGGTTTTTTAGTGGTTGGAGGAAATTATAGATAGATGCAATTTTGTTGAATTTTATAGCATATTAGTCATGCTTAACCTTTTGTTATAAAATTTTAAGAGAAATTTAAAAAACCAACCGACACCGGCGGGATTCGAACCTCGTCCTACACACATCAGTGGCAATTTTAAAGCTCTTTTTTTTAACATTATAAGCTAGCGTTTAACTACAATCCCACCTGATGGTAAGTGGCGATGTAGTTTTTGTTGGTAGGCACACTAGCTTAGAAAGAGCCTATTCACTCTTCTCTTGAAGACACCCACATTGTAATCGGACGGAAAGACTGATGCAGGCAAATTATTCCAGTCCTTTGCTGTACGCATTATGAACGACGAAGCAAAACGCTTCGTCCGAATGCAGGGAATATCGACAACAAAAGGATGGAGACCCGCCGTGCGTCAAGTTGTCCGATGATGGAAAGGGGAAGGGGGAATTAACTCATGTAATTCCTTCGCACACTCTCCAAAATGTAACCTGTAGAACACCGAGAGACTGGCCACGCGATGTCTGTGTTCGAGACTGGACAAATTGGTAGTAACCAAGTCAGGATCATCGATTAGCCGCTTGGCCCGTCCCTCCACAGAGTCCAAGGCTGCCAGTTGATATTTAGGAGCTCCAGCCCATATGTGGCAGCAGTACTCTACAGCCGACCGGACCTGAGCTTTATAAAGGGTCAGAAGCTGTCCCGGAGTAAATTAACGCCGCACTTTTGCAAGAACTCCCAATCTCCTTGCAGCGGCTTTAGCCTTAGACTCAATGAACCGCCCAAAGTTAAGGTTTGACGTGATTTCGACTCGTAACTGGAGGCGGTCGGTGTATTCCAGAGGTTTTGGTGGCATTGAATCTCACAAGATTGGTATTGCCCCAGTTGGAAACTGCCTGTAATGTAAGATTCATACGCTCTACCATGGCCTCCCGAGCAGACTGTACTTGATCCTGTCTGGACTGAACACGCGCCAGATATCTCTCCACAACTGTGCTGTCATCTGCATACCCAAAGAGACTGGGCTCAAGCAGGTCGTTTATGTGCAGCAGAAAGAGAGTTGCGGACAGAACAGACCCTTGAGGAACTCCGGCATTAATCGCCATAGCCTCCGATGAGCAGCCTTCAATAACGACACGCAAAGACCGTTCCCGTAAAAAGTCTTCTATCCAGGCTATCAGTCCAGGGATATACCATATGAAGGAAGCTCATTGATAAGGCTAGCATGCCAGACCCGGTCAAAAGCCTTCGAGACATCGAACGAAACCGCGAGTGCTTCACCACTATTCTCGAGGGCCTCACCCCATAGATGTGTGGCATACACTAGAAGGTCCCCAGTCGACCGATTTCGGCGAAACCCGTACTGTCGATCGCTAAGGAGATCGTTATGTTCTAGGTATGCCAAGAGGTGCGAGTTCAATATACGCTCCATAATCTTACAGAGTATGGAGGTAAATTGAAATAGGTCGATAATTGACTGGGTCAACACGGCTACCTTTTTTGGGCACGGGCTGCACGTTAGCAAGCTTCCAGGATTTGGGAACTATTCCAGTCTTCAAGGAGAGGTGATACAAGCGTGTCAGAACAGGAGACAACTCGGGTGCACAGGTCTTAAGCACTATGGCTGGAATACCATCAGGTCCACTGGCTTTGTTCACGTCCAGATGTCGCAACGTTTTGAGGACCTCTTTGTTAGTAATGTGGACCTCTGACATTGAAATACCACAGGGAGGTAGGGAAGTTGGAACTGCGTTGCTTGTGTCCAGACGTGAGTTGCTGGCAAAGAGATTCGCGAACAGTTCTGCCTTCTCTTTTGCCGCATGAGCCAATGTCCCGTCGGGCTTAACCAGCGGAGGCAGTGAAGGTTTACAAAAACTCGCTTCGACCGCCTTGGCAAGAGACCAAAAAGCTCTACTGCCAGATGCTTGAGCAGAGAGCTTCGTGCCAATATGCCTAATGCGTTCGAAACGAGCCTTCCGCAACACCTTTTTGTAAGTTTTGGCGGCTAGATTAAAGGCTCTCTTCTTGGATCTGACATCCAGAGTTTTACGGTTTCGAGCGTCAACCCATGAGAGTTACGCCAAATGTTTAAGCTTTTCGGCTTGGGAACATTCGGCGCTGAACCATGGGCGAGCTTTGCCACCAACGGGTACATCAGCAAAAGGAATAAAATATTCCATAGGTAAACATACCACGTCAGTTATAGCATCCGCGCATCTTGATGGATCTCCGGAAGAGAAGCAGACCTGCCGCCAAGGATAAGATGCAAAGAAGTGTCGCATCTCATCCCAATCTGCTGACTTGTATCGCCACACTCGCCTAGTACCATGTGGGTCGAGGTCTGTTGGCGTGTAAGACGATACAGATTTCACCAGACAGTGATCAGAGGTTCCTAGTGGAGAAGCCACCTCTACCTCATATCTGTCAGGATCAGTGGTCAGCAGGAGGTCTAGACAATTGGCTGTATGACCCTCAACGTCTGGCACCCTAGTGGCTTGCTTTACCATCTGGGAGAGGTTTAGCGATAAGGCGAAATTCCTCATTTCCCTCCCAGCATGGTCAGTCTTCTGGTATGGGAACAGCCAATCCTGGTGGGAGGCATTAAAGTCTCCCAGAAAGACTAATTGTGCGGAGGGGTACCGATGCTTTTTAGCTCTCTTTTTTTAAACTTCTTGGGGGTGATGGCGACGTATAATGGTAGTTTGAATAACTACCGTTATTTTTTTTATAGAAAAGGGAGGCAAACTAGCAGGTGGCTCACGTGATGGTAAGTGATTACCGCCCACACAGATACGTACTTTCATAACACCCATCAACGTCCACTACAGGATATAACCACCGCCGCCCGAACACCCGCAATACCAGAGGCATAGCAGATGCGTTGCCAGCCTAAGAGTCCCCCCCCCCCCCCAGAATTGGGGGAGGGGTGAGTGTGGGCCTCCGGTTACCTGCATTCACCAGACGAAACGCAGAAGTTTGTTAGATTTCTACTTCACGCCGGTATTCTGTGAGGTCGTGGTACTTCCCCGGTCGAGCCGGCCCATTCATGCAACAACAAAGGCTGATGCGGGGCTCTACCACGTTATATGTCGCTTCGTTGTAACTTCTAACTCAATGTTCATTTAACTTTACAGCTATTAACCATTAATACGCTAACGACATCTTCACCTTTGTGTGTTATAAAATTTTATGAGAAACTTTATTACATTTAATATCATAGATAAACTTCACCTTAGCCGAGTGGTTGGGTGATTGGAATTCGAGTCGTGAGACCCGAGTTCGATCCCCAGGTGCTAGGCTCCTACCAATGGGTTTTTTCAAAAACCTTTGTACGATTTACGTCGTTGGCTTGGACATAAAGACGGCGACGGTCTCACCACCTGTCACGTTGTCCCAAAATATCTTCAGTGCAAGGTGGGTCGAAGGGACTTTATAGTCTAGACTAGAACTCTGTCTACCCCTGTATTGGGAATGGCGTGAAGATATTTTATTTATAGATAAACGTGTACCTTGAGTGTTAGTGAATATAGAAAGATAGTACACACTTCTTAGTGTGTAAGAATCTTTCTATAAAATTTTAATTCACTTTCAGGCTATTGATAAATTTATATGTTTTAAACACATTAACAATGATATGTGTAATGTATGCATCAATATACCGTGTACTTAGGGCGTAAGACTGTACCACGACCTTTTTTCCCGTGTTCCAGGTTTCGTAAAAGCTACTATGAGCAAAGCCTTGAAAATGCCGTTGTCTACCGACAGATAGCAGTATAACTATCTTAAAAAATACCAGACCGAAATTCAGCAGAATGGTGATGCAGCGATCGGTTTGTCAAGCGTGGCGATTGTGGCTAATCCTCTCTAAAAAAAGTTACCTACGTCCTGCAGTAAGCTTTTACTGGCCGTTATGTAGTTATTTACAGAAAAGTACACTAACTATCACGTTGCTGTGCCATTGAAAATGATAAGCTGGAATGAAAAACTTTGGTGTGTGGAAACTTATTCGTATTATTGTAAGTAGTACATAGTTTTGGATGGAGAAGAATCAGTTGACTCACTTTTTACACTTTTTAACTCTAAACAGAAACTGATGAAAACAGCTAATACTTTAGCTTTTAAATTTGATTTATTAAATTACTGTGGTTATGTATGTAGATGTATTTTGTAATTAATTAACCATAGAGTTCCCACCAAGAGACCACGATGGTGAGTGTTCAGTACATTTATTTTATTTTATTTTTTATGAAAAGGAACTTAAAGAAAATAAATATTCTTTTAAATTGTAATCCTTGTTCTGTATGGTTCAGTGTTTGGCCAATCTTTGGCCTTATACCAAACCACGATAGCCGAGTTGTTGGGTGGTCGGAATTTCGAATCGAGAGACCCGAGTTCGTTCCCCCGGTGGCAGTACCAATGAGTTTTTCAAAAACTTATGTACGAATTTCATCGTTGGCTTGGACATAAAGACGGCGACGGGCTCATCACCTGTCACGTTGTCCTGAAAATATCTTCGGTGGAAGGTGGGTCAAAGGGACTTAATTGTCTAGAATTGACCTCTGGCTACCCCTGTATTGGGAATTGCGTGAAGATATTTATTTATTTTTATTTATAATATTTTGTTGTTATGAAGTTTTCGGTGAGATTTAACACAAAAGTCAACCTATAAAATCTAAATGCTAATAACTACACGAAACGATCGCCAATATTCTATGGCATTCCACTTTTCATATAAGCATTAAAACAAAGAAATAAATTATTCATTCGCATCTATTTGAATTATTTTTCTTCATAGCTTAAAACATAAGAGATCTGCCTAAACGCTTTTATGTTCGAACTTTGAAAGTTTTTGTTTGTTTAACCAGTTTAAACATTACGCTCATACATACATGAATTTAACTTGGGACGACATCTGTGGACGAGTGGCGTACACACCGTTTTCATAGTGTAGCCAGCTGATGTCCCCGGGACATTTTCTCTAGTCTGGGTGTTTCTGGAACCTTCATTGTCTCTGATTCAATAATGCAAGTGCTCACGCTAATTACTTTGGGATCCGAGTGTGTATATCTAAGTATTACACATATTTTGCAAATTAAAAAAAAAATTGTTTTTTTTATACTCACGCAAATTACCATACTGGGGTACGCAAATGCCTTCGATCAACTTTTCACTGTAGATTATTTAAAGCAATGTGATGGTGAGCACATAGTCTAGAAATATGTTCAACGTTACATAAAATAATTTGTTTAGCCTCCGCTGGGGGCCAGAGCCATCTTTGGTATGTTTTTTACACTATCTGGCCGGAAAATATTATACTTACTGCTTGTTGTCCTGGCAGGCTTTTCTATCTTCTAGGTCTTACTAGCTTGTATATGAAATTCCGGCATGAAGGAAACAGGAATATGTTATATATTACTTAATATACATTAAGAAATAAAGAAAAAAACGGTATTAGGTCGGCTTGAACATAGAGACGGAGACAGGCGCACCACCTGTCGCATTATCTCAAAAAATGTCTAAACTTCTAAAACTAATAGCCTAAACCTTTTTCTACTCCAGTATTGGCGTAGCGTTGATATGTTTTTTAAGAAAGAAACATTTATTGCACAAATACGCCACATATAAAACTTTCCGTACAAGGACATCGCAGATAACTTAAATATCACAAAACAAACCATAGACTAAAAAAAACAAAGAAAATAAATAATTACGATAGGTTCATGTGATATCTCATCCTTTTTAGAGTATTATCGCGATTGAGTTGATGGTACGCTAAGTGGCACATTGGCAAGCAGACCACACTAAGCTTAATGCTACAATCTTTTTAACTTTTTTTTCATAAAAACCAACCGACAGAGATTGCCTTCAGAATTTTAATCTTAAGAAGGGGTGGGAAGCTGCATCTTACGCTTGCACATATTTTTAACAGTATCGGCCGTCCTTCGACTATAATTTTTTTTAGTTTTTAATCGTATTGAATTTTTTTATGCAAAACCTAACTATATAAATAAAAATGGATTGGTGACATGTATGCACGCGCATAACTTCCGAAAGACCGCACCAAAGCGGATAATTCTTTTGCTTTTGTGTTTTTTTATTCGACGACCACGACTAGGTTTGTATAAAAAAGAAAACAAAATCGGACAAATTTTTTTATATATTTCATAATACGAAAAGTAAGTGATTTTTTTTTGTAAGGCGTCAAAATATCACTCGCGGTACGCGTAACGCATGTCGAGTTCATAATCTTCGAGACGATGAATTTGTATTATAATGATTGTTCCTATAAAGTTTTTCTTTAATATATTTCTTAAACCCCTTAACAGGCAGGCTTTACACAGTTACTAATACAAACTAATACATATATAGATAGTACTTCATCATATTGCTCCGATCCCAATGTAAGATACTAAAATACTTGTGGCATGGGAATCGGAAACAACGAAGGCACCTGAGAAAATGTTGAGAAAGTGGTTTTTGTACATTGACCCGACCGGGAATCGAACCCGGGACCTCGAGATGGTGACTTTTTGAAAACCGGTGTTTACGCCAATCGAACCAACCTCCAACCAAACCTCCGTGGGGTCGTCAAATGTATCTAGATACTTCAATTGCTCTCTTTCTCTCACTGTACAGGGGACTAAGGGAAAAAGTCTTTCAATGATTATAAATTCCAAAATACGCCGGATCTCGAAAAATAACAGACCAACTTTAACCAGACTAAGTTCAAGGTAAGCGTTGTGGTAAATCCTCCTTACAGGAGAGGCTTAAGTCCCGCAGTCGACTTTTACTGGTCGTAAGTAAGAATGCATTAGTCTTTGATGTACATATTTTTTGGAAAAAATTAAATTAAAAGGAATTTAAATAATAAACTGATACGGGCAGAATTGCAAGCCACGATTCATGGGCATTAATTGAATGTTTTCTTTTAAATCTCTCTTTCTTACGCAATAAAAGAGTGGTAGGGTCCTCAGGTGGCCGGCTCGTATCAATGGGATTTTTCAAAAACTAATTTACGACTATATCGTTGGCTTGAAGATAAGACGGAGACGGGCACACCACTTGTCACGTTGTCCCGAAAAATGTCTTCGGTGGAAGGTGGGTCGAAGAAACTTAATAGTGAACAAGACCTCTGCCTACCCCTGTATTGGGAATGGCGTGAAGCATTTTTTTTGTTTCTTGCGGACTAGGGGTCGTTGATAACATCTACCAGAAATTATCATTATTGTTTATTTTACAGCTAAGTAATCATTAATACGGTGAAGCCATCTTTCTTTCTTTCATCTTCTGTTCATACACCTTTATGATGCATTTTAATTGATTTTAAAGCAAATAAGTTTAAAAGCAAGCTGAAATGAATTTAATAACAAAATGTCCTGCATGACTTACATGCTTAAAAATCAATTCAAATAAAAATTAACGTTGTTTTGCAGTCTTTCAATTCATTAAGACCAAATAATTAATATAGTTCTTTCATTAATATACTAAAAATTATAATGTGTTATTACATATATCATTACTTTTAATAGAACGTTAGGTTTTATTCTTTTATAACTTGGACTCGATGCAAATTTTATAAGAATAAGCGTCCGATAATGACCGCTTTATAGACTTGAATAGCAACAATATTGAGATATTTATTCTTTCTGCTTTTAAAACTTTATTTAACACATTCTTGTCCACATATTTAAGTTGACATTTTGGCTGATTCTCTTAAATCTATTTCTAAATTAATACAAAATTCACACAGAGACAGTCATCCCATCATTTGGTGGTAGTCAATTGCATTTTCAAGCATATTCTACAATTATTTATAAAACAAGCTGGTACCCTCTGCTTCGCCCACTTGGAAACACTTCGATAACGGTTTTTTTTTACGCAAAATTTATTTAACGGTATAAAAACGATCTGCCGGTGGTAGGCTAGTACCAATAAATTTTGCGTGATGTGAGATTGTGAGATGTACAATTCACATAGTATCTACGATTCATAGCAAAAAGACGGCGACGGGCTCGCAACCTGGCACTTTCTCCCATAATACATACATCCCTAAATTTTCACCCACCAACCTATTTTTATAACCATATTAATCATTTAAAAATCAAAACAACGTTTGCTGCAGCTAGTGTTGTAATCAATATTACTAATGACTACCTCCGTGGTCATGTGGCGTGCTTGTCGTTCTTCTGTATGTCGCCATCTGTAACGTCTCGTTTTTAATTTCCGAACGGATCAATATAGATAACCTACCTCTTTTTCGAGTTCGATCCTCAAGTGGCCGTACCAATGGGTTTTTCTAAAAAAAACCTATGTACAAACTATTTCGTTGGCTTGGACATAAAGACGGCGACGGGCTCACCACCTGTCACGTTGTGCCGAAAATGTGGAATGTGGGTCGAAGGGACTTAAATGTCTAGACTAGACCTCTGTCTACCCCTGTATTGGGAATTGCGTGAAGATATTTTTTTACCTCTTTTTCTATAGATACTCAGGCTCAGGGTTGTTTCTGGCACCTTCGTTGTTTCTGATTCCATATCACAAGTGCTTTAGCTACTTACTACAATGTATGTGATGTTGTCATTTATGTTTTATGTATGTATTTATTTCTAATAGATGATTTCAACGCGGCATTTTTTGATGCATGAATAAGAATGCCTGCGTGAAATCGAAGCATTTTGCGGGTCTATTTTTATATGGTGAGTGAGGTAACCCGAAGCTCATGATCCTGTGTGGACTTCCCTCTTCTCCCATTCCTTTCCCGATTCCATTCTAAAACTGGATATGCAATCCCCGCTTCTTTAGAATCGTAGATGTTTAGAGTGTAAGTACACTGCCACCATCCACCATGTGAGTCAAATGCTCGTTTGCCCAAAAAATAGAATCCTGTTTATCAAATAAACCTTTTGACATACAGCACAGAGTGACGCTATTAATACCCTCAAAAGTTTTTGTTGGTAACCATGAACAGGCTCACTAGTAGCATTAGTAGGTTGGACAGGCTCACTAGTAGCATTAGTAGGTTTAATAGGTTGGACACTTAAAAGGTCATTGAAAACCTTCTTCCTTCATAATTAGACTCATCCTCCGACTAGTACCGTCTTATGAATTCGTCCTTCCGTTCTGGCCTCATAAGGGCAACTAAGAGGTAAGCTTGAAACACCGAACTGGCGAGATTATCTCAAAAGATTCAAGTCCTAATTAAGCAGACAATTTTTAATATCTGTTTAGTCGCCAAATAATCATGACAAATCCACCTTACAAGTCGTATAGTAACTAAATGAGTATCAGAAGTCGAAGTATGTATATATATGAAAGGAGAGTGTTAAAAAAATTATCAGAGACAAACCATACTTAGCCAAGACACGATAGCCGAGTGGGTGGTCGGAATTTCGAGTCAAAGAACCCGAGTTCGATCTCCAGGTGGCAGGCTCGTACCTATAGATTTTTCAAAAAATTTTATACGAATTATATCGTTGGCTTGGACATAAAGACGACGACGAGCTCACCACCTATAGTTGTCCCAAGAATTTATCTTCGGTGGAAGTTGGGTGAAAGGAATTAATTGTCTAAACCTCTATGTACTCCTGTATTGGAAATGGCGTGAAGATTTATTTTTAATCACTTTATATCACTTATTTAATCACTTTATTTTTAATCATTTTATTTTTAATCACTTTATACACTTTAATCACGCTTATTCTAATATAAGTTTTAGTAGTAGTATTTGCATTAAAGATTAACTAACATCCTTCCATCCTCATAATAGTAAGATTTAAAAGATATGGGAGATTAAAAAAACAAAAGTATGTGATAAAATTTGTATTTTAAATGTATATTTAATACTAGACGATCAGCTTGTTATATGTCCTTTCGATTATTGTAGGTCAGTTTCATCGAAAACTTGGATCGCCAAGGATAAATTCCAACCACAGAAAGAGCAACCAACCTTATACAAATTACGAGTATGTATCCGCTATTGTTTGTGTGAATTGATGCTAAAATGCACGCGACACCTTACTTGAATAAAAGAACATTACATTCTTAATTTAAATACCACAACAAACTTTCTATATTTGGGTGTCCCAAAAAAATGATAATAAATAAATACATGTATAAATAGAGACATCATCACAGACATGACAAAGTAAACAGCATAAGCACTTCTGCAAACACGAAGGTACCACAAACACTCTGCCCCGACAAGACATAGAAAAAGTGTTTTCTACATTGATCCGACCGGGAATCGAAGCCGGAACCTCATAGCTGGCGACACCATGGAAACCGGTGTTTACACCACTCGTCCACGGAGGACGAGCCAAAATATTACATACATACATACATTACTTAATGCCCTTCAAATATCTACTGCAGGACCCCATTCTGTAGGATTTATCACAATCGCATACTTGGCAAGTGGATTACCGATCGAAGTAATGCTGCTCCCAGTCACAAGTCTGCGAAATTCTAGTACGCTATTTTCGACGGACCGATAGTCTTGTTGGTAGTGACCCTGCCTTCGAAGCCCAGGGTTTCGTGTTCGAATTCCGATAGGCAGACAAAAATTTCTGTGGTGAATATGAATTTTTGTAAACGACTCGAATATGATTTTTGTAGTATTTAAGGATAACAATATATTTCCACGTAAGTATATTGTCACTAAGACTGGGATAGGCTCACCACCTGTCCAAAATAGACTTCGGTGAAAGGTTAGTCGAAAAGATTTTATTAGGTACATTACAAGATGGGCTTTTACCCATTACCCATTCTATGCGCATTGCCCATAGTCGCCTCATACGGCACTCACTGGGCGAGAGGGGATAGTAAATTCCATATTATAATATTGATAAAATAATATATAATATAAAATAAAATAAAACCACCACACTAAATATTTATTTATTTATTTACTTTTTTATTATTTTTACTTATAATATAAGAAAGGCTTACCAAAAAAGTAAATGCTCAAGTTATTCCTACAATCAATAATGATATAGTAAATCAAATGATGAAAAATATTTGGATCTCATAATTGACACAATGAACATGGCGAAATTTTATCAATAGTATTAAAAATAAAATACGCCCCTTTTTTGAAATAATACGCCGTATATTACTCGTGGACTGCATGCTTACAAAAAAAACGCCCGTTGATTTATAATTCTTGTGTTGAACCTCATATAGAGTATCTTATCGAAATATGTTGCACGACGGCTAAATAAAACCTTCAGGAAATACAAATACTCCAAAATAAGATAACAAAAATCTTTATAACTACGAATCTTTAACATCAACTGCAAATATATGCAAAGATACTAAAATTTTAACAATAAAACTGCTTAAAATTTACAAAACATGCGTTCTTATTACTACTAATTATAAATATATTCACAAATATCACACGTTTTTTAATATCATGAATTTTCATATGAAATAAATAAATAAATATCTTCACGCAATTCCCAATACAAGGGTAGACAGAGGTCGAGCCTAGACAATTAAGTCCCTTCGACCCACCTTCCACCGACGACATTTTCGGGATAACGTGACAGGTGGTGAGGCCGTCGCCGTCTTTAAATCTAAGCCAACGATATGAATCGTACGAGCCTGCCATCTGGGGATCGAACTCGGGTCTCTCGACTCGAACCAATCACCCAACCACTCGGTTATCGTGACTCGTTAACTCGTTTTTAAATCAAAGTTTTCAATTTATTGAGTTCAACGATCGCTGAAGAAATGTTGATCTTTATTATTGAGTAATTATTAGTATGTTGAAATATTTTAATATTTCAACATACTATTATTATTATACTATTATTATTATTTAGTATGTTAGAATAGTTTTATATTTTTCTTAGTTTGTATATTATTTTAAAACTTTAAGATAAATATAAGACCCTAATATAAAGTTCATAATTTGAGCTGTTTATAAATATGGCGCAATAGTCGATAATTTTTTAGGACTATTGGGTTTAAAGAACGTTATTGAACTTTTAATTATATAAACTTGTTTAGTCTTTCCAATCGATGTTTTTTAATCTATACATACATATTAATGAAATTGGAGTGTCTGTTTGTAATTGAAAAAATAAATCAAATTAAAAAAAATAACCATTTTTACCAGACACATAATGAAGAATAATTTATTTGCATAAAAACATATCACAATAATCTATCCAATGTTGGGACATCCATTTAAGCAAATAATTACTTGTGCCAGAATGCCCCATACACCAATTTAACATTTTTTTTTTTACAATTTTTGTCTTTCTGTCTGTCAGTTGGTTCATTCCGGCTAATCTCTGAAACAGCGGGACCGATTTTAACAGGACTTTCACTGGCAGATAACTAATGTTGTAAGGAGTAATATATGTTACTTTTTAAACTTTATTGCCTAATATTTATGCCTCTTAGACAGTACCTCATTTATAGGTTGTTACTAATTTTGTCATATTTTTTTTTGTATTTTCCAATACTATGTAGTCTTTCCACTCACATTTTAAGGAGCTTATTTAGGATAACGTGACAGGTGATGAGCCTGTCGCCGTCTCAAGCCTAAAGTGATCAAGCCAAAAACACGTTGCTGATTTGAACTCCGATCACCTTCCAACACTCGGATATCCTGGCTATTACCAAATTTTATTTTAATTAAACCAAAAAAATTCAATTAAAATTATTTTGAATTCGGTGTAGAAGGATAAAAGTATAAAGTAGGCGACGTACCGAGGTAAACTCAGTACAATATAATAGCCTTAAGCACACTATAGCTGGAGGCGAGAAAATAAATCATTTATTTTCTGAAAATCTGGCCCTTTTGCACTCTATGAAACATAAATATTATAGCTATTTTCAAGGATCATACCATGAGCTATCTGTCAGTGAAAGTACATACAGATAGACAGAGAAAAATTTTAACATTTATTTACTTTTTATTTAGATACTTAGTAAGTACCGTATCCTCTTCTGTAAACATTAAGTGAAAAGATGTTATTTCGGAATTACAAACATTCACTTAATTTTTATTTATATCTATAGATAAACTTTTATCGGAATTCTTGATTTTTTTCTGTCTATAATTTGTTACACATGTATTTATATTTTATTTGGGAAATGTTGTGGTTTTAGTTGCCTCCTTTCTAATGAATAGCATGAAAATTTATAATTTCATTTTTAAACACGTACAGTGGACGGCAAATTCAGCGACTAGAGGCGACCTAGAAGTCAGCGGTAGAGAATAACATAAGAATTAAGAACATAAGAATTAGAAGGTGTATGAAATTCACCAACCCACACCAGAGGAACGTTACAACTTGCAAGTCTTTTGAGTCTATAGATGCAGGCAGCTTTATGGGTAACCAAAAGAGTCCTTACCAAATAAGTCATTTTGACTAAACTGACTGAAGATATTTTTAGGGCAACAAGACAGGTGGTGAGCCTGCCGCCACCTTTATGTACATACCTACGATATAAATCTTACATAAGTTTTAAAAAACCATTAGTACGAGCCTACGACCTGGGGATCGAAATCGTGTCTCTCAGGACTACACATATTTACTTTTAATCATTTTAATTTTATCTACGGAAAACTAAGTACTGTTCTTTTCCTGCGAAATTCAATCTAAGTACAAATATTAATTGCATCTGACATTTTGCTTATTTATTTATTAATTAAACTTGTTTCCAATCTATATCGCCACGTGCGCGGTAAACGTAGACTGCCTTTCTGTCGTAACCGTTCCACTTGTAACTGTAAGTACTTATTAATTAAATAATTACCTACTCATTATGCTTCAATAGCTTGATAAAATTATTTTGACAAGAATCAGGAAACGCTCGAGACTGTAATATATAAAAGCAACGGAGCCTGTTACATTTAAAAAAGCAATTAAATTTTAATGTTAGTATTACGTTTATACTATAAACCAGGGGTTTGCAAACTTACGAGTAACTACAGTGGAATGAATAATACTGCCATCTTAGAATATCTAAGGAAGCCCAGTCATTTTCACATCATGTACAAATTTAAAAATTTTATTTTTTGTTTGCAGTTACAGACCACAATAAAAAAAGCGTAATAAGTTGAAATTAGAACGTAATTGGCTACTATACTACTTCCCGGCTTCCTTGAACAGAAATCTGGCTACACCTTTATTTTACTATTCGTGTACACATAATATAGAAGAAAGAAACGAAAACATAAACCTTTACACATTTGTGTCGAATGTAAATTCTGCGTTTATTGTAGCTGAAATTATAGATTATTGGATAGAGAGGTCTAGTCCCGACAATTAAGTTTTTTCGACACACCTTCCACCGAAGATATTTTTGAGACAACGTGACAGGTGGTGAGCCCGTCGCCGCCTTTATGTCCAACGCAACGATATAATTCGTATATAAGTTTTTGAAAAACCCATTGGTACGAGCCTGCCACCTGGGGATCGAACTCTTAACTCGAAATTCCGACCACCCAACCACTCGGTTATCTTGACACTAAAAATAAATAAATAAATAAATAAATTACTCTTGAACACCAGTGCGTACGCTTCTCGACTAGTTAGCAATCTTGCTAAATATTAATAGTAAAACCTAGAATTAAGATCCTTTTCTCACTTGCGATTTGAAACCGGGGATTTCCTCTCTGCTCAGGAGTCATCCGGGTAAGGACCCATACTCTTACTCTACTCTTTATCTACCTCCAAATAGGAGTATTACAATTGCAGTGTTTCAGTTTTCAGTTAGCCTTTCCATCTCAGTCCTCAGAAGTGAGAACTCATCTGTAACCTTTTTTCTTTGGAAGTGGTTTGCAGGTGGCCTGTGATCCAGTTGCCTAAAGTATATAACTATTGAGCTATTGAACGAACACTAATGAGATTTTGAACAGGCTTGTGATTACAAAGTAAGAACATACTTTACCTTTCATCCGGTAGATGTCGTAAGAGGCGACTAAGGAAAAAGCTTTGAAAACGCAATACTAGAAATACTAGACCAAATTTCAATAGACCGGTGAAGGACACCTGCGACTAAAGGTGTGTCTGGTCTATCTCGCGTATCTATTTTACAAATGTTGCCAATTCCCTTGCCCAGCTTGGCGATTAAGCCAAATCCTCCCGTTCGGGAGAGGCATATGTACTGCAGTGACGTTTTACATGTCGTTATGATGATAATGAGTAGGGTCAGCTGTTACCTACAGTTACTAGGAATTCTATTTGAAACTATGTCCAGGCACGTCTCTCCTATTCGAACCGTGTATTTTTACGAGATAAAAAGTTTTTTCCCATTCTTAATTCACTGAAAAAAGTATGTTTGTATTTACTATATTTATTAATTAAAAAGTCACGATAGCCGAGTAGTTGGGTGGTCGGAATTTCGAGTCAAGAGATCCGAATTCGATCCCCGATAGATGGTGAGCTAATACGTGCGATAATACGTACTTAAGTGTTTGAAAAAACCCCATCGGTACGAACCTGCCACCTGGGGATAGAATCGGAATTTATTGACTACGAATCCGGGTTATCGGGATTCGGGGGCAACTCGGCTATCGTGACTAAAAATTGCAACAATCGTAAAGCCCTACTCCTCGTGGCATGGTACAAAGAACACCGGCTGCATGTCCACGTTGAATGGCTAAACTAGTTAGTTGAATGGCTATACATTATTAAAAATATATTATACTTATATTTTATCATTACGCATTTCCTAATACTGAAGTAGACAGAGGACTAGACAATTTTAGTGTTTGCGACCTACACTTCACCCGAGCTTATAACCTGACAGGTTAACCCGTCGCCATAGTTGTGTTCAATCAGAAACGACACAAATCGTAAGTAAATTTCTAAAATAAAACTTATTGGTTAGCTTCCTCAACTTCTTCCTCCGAGGATCGTACACGGGTCTCTTGATTCGAATTCCGATCACCCAACCGCTCAGCTGTCTTGGCTAATTAAAAACCAAATGTTAGATTAGGTAAATAAAATGTATTAGTCGCTATTATAAATATTCTATCTATAAGAAACTATTACTCATTAGGGTCAATAAATTACCTTGATCCGAGAAGTAGATGAAATATTATTACAAATGTTATCTAAGGTAATGAAACTACTTTAAAAAGTATAATTACCGAATAAATGTTATAAGATTTAAACACACACGTATTGATTTTTTTTCTTAATACTTAAATACAATGAATGTTTGATGAACAAGTTTGTGGTTCACCAGTTGCATGTGGTTACCAACGTCCGTGTGAACGCAATACGATAGGAGCTAAATGACTACGTAGGGCTTAAATTCCTTACGTAGTAAAAAAAAACGGCTCAAAGCAGAAAGTAGCCAATACTTTTATTGTTTTTACAGTAGTCTCAGTTCCACTCTACATCTTCGCATTCGATGAAAGCATTGAACAAAGCAGTGCCTCCTTTCGTCCTTAGGGGTCTCTACTATACCATTTGCGAACGCAGTCACCGTATCTTCAGGGCTCATAAAGCTTAAGCAATTTCTAATTATATTATTTTTAAGATTGTATTTCTTTTTTAAAGACAAATTACAAAAAAGAAGAGTTTTTTTACGCTTGTTTATTCTCCGTTAGAGGAACCTCATTACGAAAAGTAGGTAGGTTAAAAAAGTTACAAATGATGGATCTCATTTCAAGTTATAAATGCTAATGAATGTGAATTGTATCAGTTGGCGTCTTACTTATATCGATGAATAGATGATTTGATTTGGTGTTTGATGGAGACAGCAACAGTTTAGAAGATTTCTATGATCGCCTAAGAACCGAGACTTCTTAAATTGCCTCGGTATCCACGTAATACCAAGGAATACTGACATTAACTACATTACACAACTAGGCACGTGGGTATCAGTGTGTACAAAATGAGGAAGGAGTACCAATTAGGTTAAATAAGATGAAAATGAAAGATGCACGACCCACGAAAATAAGTTGTCACGCAAGCTCTTGGAAACCATAGAAATCGACCTCCGTCCTAATTTTAATAGACAAGGGGGTGGGCCATGCCGCATACTTAGAAGACTGTGATGTTAAACGAGACCCGAAATAAGGACGACAGTGCTGACGATAACGAAGTGCAAATTGTGAGTAAATTTTATGCGCCCTTAAAAACAAAAGAAACAAACGCATCAGTCCCACCATGCTCGTTATTACTGCCGACGCACCACGGGCACCCACCCCATCGAGCTGCCTGTTGCGTGCTCAGGCGTGCAATGCGAGATGGGGCGCGACTGCGAACTCATCCCACTCACCCTGATGAAGGACGACCATCAGCTCCGAAACTAGTCCGCACCTACACTTGGACGTGAGTTTAGCCGTTTTTAATTTTATTTAATTAGACATTTATATACTTAGTTGATTCAGCTGCATTATTCCCAAAGGAGTATTTTTAATACAGTCGAATATCAGAGCCGATCGTTGGTAAAGTAGTTGGAAATCTAGCTTATTTTAATCCTTAAAATTATTTAACTTTTCAGGAATATTCTAGAATACATACATACATAACGGCCTGTAATAGTCCACTGCTGGACAAATACCTCTCCCGTATGAGGATCTACCGTAATCGCCACGCTTAGCAAGCGGATTGTCGATCGTAGTATTAACCATTTTGCACTTAATCGCTGCTGTCCATCACTGGTCTGCTTATTTCGATCTGGTATTTTTCGAGATGGTTATCTCACCATTTGTCGATAGCAATTGATACTCTCAAAGCTTTTCCCTTAGTCGCCTCTTACGACACCCTAGAGAAGAAAGAGGATGATATATTCTTAAGCCTTACCACCATGGCTAATCTTATGGTCGTTTTTTTAACTATTTTTGAATATTTGATTTTTTTATTTCTTTTCTGTATTATTTTATGATGTACAATGAAAGTATTCATTCATTCATTCATTTATTCAATATTTAAATTATTAATACAATCGAATTTCGGGATATAAAGACGCTGTCACATTGTCCACAAAAATATCTTCGGTGAAAGGTGTGACGAAAGGACTTAATTGTCTGGACCTCTGTCTACCCCAGTTTTGATAATAGCTTGAATTTTTTTTATTTCGGCTTATTGAGCTCGCGGCCTAGGAGTTCCCTTATCGAAGGCAACCCAGGTCAAAGTCTCCCATTTTTTTAATGATCCATTAAAATGCCTTGAGTCGAGTAGACTCCAATCCCACGAATCACATCCGATCTAAGCTCTTAACAATATCTTACTCAAAGGGTAACAAATGAAAAGATATCTCCACTTATAGTACATATAATTCAAGATCTTGTTCTCAAATATCATCTACATTCATATAAACAATCTTCACATATACATATTTACAATTTGCAACACATTTACACATAATTAAATCACAAAATACTTAAAAAAAACCCTAAATAAAAGACTAAAAACCAATTTCTGTACACGTCATTTGATCAATATTATACATTTTACACATGATATTTACAATGTACAATACCGTAGCACTATGCTGGATATCACTCAGTATCAGTTTGGCAGCCAAATATAAAACGGAACATGATAATGGTTGTTGATTAAAAATATGTTCAAACAAATTAATTGAATAAATTCCATAGTATAGTAATATTCACTACAGAGCTATGATGAACCACAATACTCAATTGATCAGATTTCCTTATCAGGAGACTCAAGTTCCATCCCTAGGAGGAAGGAACCAATGAGTATTTACGAAACTCAAATATGAATTGCCTCTTTGGCTTCGACAGACTCGTCACCTGCCACATTCCAAAATAAGTTCCATTAAAATATGAGTTGAACAGACAAGAAATTCTAGATTAACACTGACTATCCCATAATTGGGAATATGTAAAGATAAAAAGAAATGTTTCAATTCAATAAATTTTCAACTAGCCATTCACCAAAATTAAAGATTTCTGTCAACCCACAAAAGAACTTTACAGACCATTGAGGACGAAAAAAATTGCAATATATGTGATACAGTTATCTGACTAAAACACTAACATAACTAAAACATTAATGGATAATTTTGGCTCACAATTTTATACAAATTAAACTAAATATTAAAATGTAAGTTATAAAGTTGTTAGTATGGGCTGCCAAATAGTTGAATTGCACAATTATTTTCTTTATATACAATGATAACACTATTATTGCATTACATCAATGGTGTTATGTACAAAAGTGATATAAAAAATGTCACATAAATTTTCATAAATATGATGTATAGAATTTAAAAATGTATTTGTGCCACTGAAGCTTCAATTGTAGACAAACAAACTATTGTGTTATTGCTTATTTTAATTAAATACTAGTTATATTTAATTATTATTAAATAAATTATTTTCAACACTGGCTCTTTATGAAATAACATTCTCTGGAAAAATAATACAACTTAAAAACAATATTATTAATGACAAAATTTATTTTTAATGTGAGTCATGACTACAGTCACAGATCATAATATTGTGAGTAAATCATTGAAATGAACAATTATTATTTACAGAAACATTATTATATCACAGAAATAGGCCTGGACACAACATCCGTTTTCATATGAGATCATGGAAGGCTCGCTTCCGCTCCATATACACAAATAGTCTCACAAGCCACCAAGTTGTATGCGAAGAAAATTCAAAATAAAAAAAATGAAAAATTGCATAAAGTATCAAAAAATTAAAAAAAAATGTCAACAAAAGCAATGCATGTTATCTTGAACCGAAATACGTTAATATGTTTTAAAAACAAATCAAATAATTGATAATTGCTCATAGAATTGGGAACTCAGTATAAAATGTAAATCATTCCACAGTTTGGGTTAATTCCAAAGTGTAAAACATCACACAATAACAGGAACAATTGTTCCTTTAGTTCAATAATAATATTACATGTTTCAATGAGTTAACTTGTTTTTGCAACGAAAATCTCAACTGTCATCAAACAACTATCATATAAAATATTGTTTGTGGACTTTTTGCTACACACTATAACAATCTTTCAACATCAGCAGCTGATCAACATGTATTATTTCATTAAAAAAAATCCAATACTAATTATTCACGACTATCTGTCTAGTCTTTAGTCAAAATATTTATTTTCGGCAAAAAAGTTTGTCAAAAAATCATATAGACCAATGAAAATTATGTATTATAATGAAATAATAAAAAATTAGTTCTAATTTATAACAAAAGCAGCTGTATAAGCAGGGTCAAGTACAATTTCATGTGAAATCTAAATTATTGCACAAAAAAATATGTTGCAAATAATTCAGAACCACTGGAGGTTCTCAACCTATCTGTGGTCCATCAAATCATAGAGTCGAGTCATCAAAAAAAATCAAAGAAAATTATAAACAATTTTGATTATTTACGCATAGTACATTTCTTTCTTTCTCAAGAGCCCTTTGAGCGATATTAGTTTTCAACAGTTTAATAAATTGCATGAAAGCAAAAATAATTGTTAATGTATTGTAAATATATTTCGTTATACCTCAGAGTAAATTTTTAGGTGTTTTATTTAATTAAAAATAAATCATCCTTACCATAATAAATACTACCAGCAAACCATTTGATGCTCCACAGTATTATAAAAATTTATTTCAAATCACTGGTCCAACCAAAAATAATTCCATTGTTAAACCAAATCTGAATAATTACAAACTTCACCATTATATAGAAACTTTTTCCGCGGTTTCCTTGGCACATACAACTAACCACGTTAGTCAAATCCCCACTCACACATACAAAACTCTAGCGTATGTACTAAACTATGTACACAGATAGTCTCGCACCGTATAAATAACACTTAACCATTGAACATTACGAGGCGCGTCTCTTTAACGTCACTTTACCCCTCGCTAACTGCGACACATATATCCTGATTCGTTCTAGGTTCGTTTTCTTCACCCATATCTGTAACAAATAAATATAAAAATTAATAATCAATTAATCAACATATTGGGTTATGTAATATGATTATGTTATATTATATAATTTTATGTATGTAACTGAACTCATATTATAATAGACAATATTAGATTCGTATCCACATAAAGATTCCAAATTTTTCTTCATTCATCTTTCATAATACTATATATAAGCCTAGTGAATAAATTGACAACATATAATAATATTATCTACCATACGGAAGAGGTTTCCATTATTGATACAATTGGCGAGATGATTGGCGATCGCAATACTAGACAACTCACACTTTAAATTCATTCGGCATTGTTTTTTGCTTCAATTCAGCAGAGGCATATTCAAATAGTTAACATTAACTAGTTCATTTTATCAGTGAAGCTAGCAAATGTGGATTTTTTTAACTGTCTGAATCATGCTGTGCTTTTTTTTGAATAAATGAAAAAATTAATCGTAATAATAATAATATACTTTATTGTACAACAAAGAAGGATCAATACAAAAAAAAAGAAAATATATATCAAATATTGGATAACAAAAGGCAACCTTATTGCTACATAGCAATTTCTTCCAGGCATTCTAAGGAAATTACCAAAAGGAAATATTAACAGGTAGGATGTAATTAAAATTGTAATTATAATTAGTTATACATCCCACCCGTGTATAGTTTTCATGCGGAATCTATTGGCACATAGTTTATTCATACAGATCCTATAAAATATGTAAAAATATATGAGTAAAGGGTAATAAATATGTGAGTAGAATATAAGTAGGTATAAATAAAATACTTCAGTAAATGATGTGTTTTCCGTTTAATAATGGGGCAATTTATTTTGTCTACTTTAGTTGTATATTGTATTTGGCTACAACAAAATTCTACCCATTATTGGAAAACCTTACTAAAAAGATAATAATACATATACGCAGACAAATAAATAATACATACAAACATAGGTAAGAACTATATCACACACAACATGATCTGATCCCAAAGTACTTGTAGTATGCTTAAGCGCTTAAGCACTTGTAGGATGGAATCAGAAACAACAAAGGCACCACTAACACCCAGACCCAAGAAAATGTAGAAAAAGAGTTATCTACATTGACCCGACCGGGAATCGAACCCGGCTTTGTGATGGCGACACCATGAAAACCGATGCGTACGTCACTCGTCCATGGAGGTCGTCAAATTACTTTCACAATAATGTGTAATGATGCTTTATATT
The DNA here is from genome assembly GCA_029286605.1 of Sericinus montela. Taxonomy (NCBI): domain Eukaryota; kingdom Metazoa; phylum Arthropoda; class Insecta; order Lepidoptera; family Papilionidae; genus Sericinus; species Sericinus montela. The sequence goes on along the minus strand of JAGSMR010000010.1, from coordinate 2,920,215 downwards.
TACATTTTTAATTAATGTGCATAATAACCACAATATACATGTCAGACAAAAATGTCAACTCACTGCCTCATCTGTGATGGCATGTATGTGCCCGGGAAACCGGTTCATCTCCCTGCCCCTGGCCGGTCCCTCCACGTACACGCTCTGGCCGCGGTGGAACCAGCGCCGCTCGTACAGCAGCTTGCCGTCCTCCACCCGCGCGTCCGTCGCCTCGCCCTCCCTCACCGGCGAGTCGCCTGTGCATGTAGCTGCAATCGTTGTTCTCATTATTATACCTCCACATAACATGCCTGACGGGGTAGGTAAAAATACCTTTTATTTATTGCTTCTTCCATGAAGTTTACAACATTTCTCATACGAGCACATCCAGTTAAAAAGGCTGGAACATATGTGCCCATAGATTATAAAAACATTAACCGTTTTCATTTTAAATCACCTAGTTGATTATGGAACATTCCGGACCCCATCACAACTACCACTGTATTTTGCATTGTATTGAGCAATACTTCATTTGTATTTCAAATACTTTTACAAGGATGTTGCTAAGCTAAGGTCGACTTCTTCGAACCATTTGCTCACATGGTCTGTGAATATTAGTACCGACCTATGTGGTTGATACAGGCCGGTACATTACATTTACATTTTATTGTTCACTATCACACTGTTTAACTCACAGCCATTCTTTACTTATTATTAAAAAAAAAAAAAAATCTTAACGCCATTCCCAATACAGGGGTGATAGAGGTAGACAATTAATGCCTTTCAACCCACCTTCCATCGAAAACATTTTTTGGCACGACATGACATGTGCCAAAAAAGGTATTCGATCCCGTCGCCATCTCATTGTTTCAATTTGACTAAATAAAAATGTTTTAGATATAAAATATGTGTATAAAAATACAACATCTGTGTGTTTGTGGCAATCTAAAAAAAAATTTTGATCCGGCTGTGGCAATCGCCGGAGCGGCGGGACGGCGAGTGCGGAGGCGAGTGCACCACTAGCAGACTGCTGCTGCGTGGAGCGACTTACAGCTGGTGGAGTTGAGGTGCTTCCTGGGTTGCGCGGCGTTTTGCGCGGGCACGTGGTGTCGGGGCGGCGGCGGCGGGGGCGAGTGCCGCGCGATGGCGCGCAGGTCGCTGTCCACGTCGCGCTCGTCCAGCTGGAAGGTGAGCGTGGTGGCCAGCGGCTTGCGGCGCTTCTCGGGCGCCGGCGCCGGCTCGTTGGCGCGCCGCCGCAGGATCCGTTTCATCACCGGCTTCACCTGCAACACCAACAGTCATATTAATAAGTTTCATATGGGAATGTTGGCGCTTTTTCTTGATTTTCTTAGAGGCCAGTGTCTTACTCCACATGAAGTAAAATTTTAAATCTGATATGTTATTGCTTGCAGTGTACATAGAAATTAAGCGAGCAAGAAGCCCTATTCGCTTTAACAAGATTTAATTAGCTTGAAGTTAGTTCTTTACAAATAAATCTTTAAAAATAATTATCATTATTAAATTTACCATGCCATGGTAAATTTCATGATAATTATTTTTGTAATAATTAAACTAAAAATAAAAGACAGTTTTCAACAATTGTCACAATGCATTCAAGAAAAATTTAAAATATAAAAGTTTAATACCTCCATAGAGTCACCATTAAGCTCCATACTGTGCCTCTCATTTTCAATCATTTTTCTCTTATCTTCAAAGTCATTGAGTAAATTTTCCCTCAACTCGATCTTTTTTCTTCAAACTCTTTTGCAGCGGCCTTCTTCTCTGCTATGTATTCCCGCTCCACCACATCATGCATGTGATCTCTATAAGAAACATGTATACATAACTTTGTGCCTTTTTATTTAACAATATATAGAACACAATTTCATTAATGTTTAAGCATGTGAACTGTTGTTGGATTCCTTCAAATCAGGCTGTTTGTGGTACTTTTGTTGTTTCTGATTCCATTACACAAGTGATTAACCTACTTAGGTATCAAATAAACCTATGTGATGTTGTCCCTAAACTATTTATTTATATATGATAGAAATTTCCAACATGATCCACATACGTAAAAACCTGGTTTACATGTAGAGAAAATCTAATCATTTGGGTGGGATATTATTATGTAATGATTTTGGGTGATGCTCCTGAAAAGTGCTAGTTTAAAATGCAACTGACTTGTATATCTTGTTGAGCCTGAGCCTTTCGTGCAGCTGATGTTCAAGTCTCTTGACTCTTCTTAAGAATTCAGGGTGTATGCCATCTTCTAACTGTTGCAGCTGCTTCTTTAGGTTAACCAATTTGTCTTGGTATACTCTGTAAAGAATAATTTTTAAATTATTAAAAATAAGTTATTGTTGAAAAGAAAGAACATCTAAATTATATACCCAATACACTGAAAATTATATTTTTATACTGAAACTTTTTAGAATATTATATACATATTATCAAAACTACCGATGGATTTTTAATTTTATATAGTTTTACATAAGTGAGCCAATCACTTCATACAATTATGAAGGTTTTGGTACTTATTTTCTCATTGAATAGGCTGTATTTCCGTAGTGGTTGCATATTCATTTTAAGAAAATAAGCACAGCCCAAAAGGTAGAAAAGAAGAATGTTAAGTTGCATCTCTACTGATGATGAACTATATTATTTAAATTTAATTGACAACCAATTCCTTAACTTTTCTGCTGTGCTATAAATTACACTGATAGTTTTTATAAACACACTCCATTTTCTATTTGAAGAATTGCATAAGTTTATCATAGATAAAACATCCTTAAACAAACTTAAAATTTAAAACACAATTAGAACACAAATACTATTCAATTTGTTGATTCATATTTTATTATTGATACATATGCAAGATTAACTTCTACTCTACTAAGATCTTAAGGTTATACACTACTCACTGTTCCTTAATCTCCAAGGGCTCATCATTATTAGGTATGTCTGTTTCACTAGCTTCTTCCGTATCTGAAATTGTAAATAAATATTTGACATGCAAACTGTTGCACCTAAAATATTAATATCTTGATGGTTTTCATTTGAAAATAATGTAAAGAACTGGTTTTTATATTTAGGTAAATATGCATTTAAGATTATATACTACTAGATCTATGCCCAAATTTCAGCTGTTACAATATTAATTAAATAATACATAAAAGATTTTTTATTTATATGTTCCATTATGTGGAGAAAGTGGTATCTAAACACACTTATTACGTCATCTGGTAGCAGACATCAAAAGGCGGGAAGAAATTGATTTCTAGACCTCTGATGGTATTCTAACCTAAACATTGTTACATAACCTCTGTTTACAAGCAACTCGTAAATTTATTTATCAGGAATAACAGGTTGTGGTGTGAATGACAGTAATACGACGCCAAAATAGGCTAGAGAGTACGTAAACAAAACATTCATACCTTCATCACTGTCGTCCACTGTTGGTGGTGGTAACGGGTCCTCTTGATCTCTATATTCGTCTAAATCATCGTACCCGTCGTCTTCAAAATCGTACTCGTCACCCGGGCCCGAATATGGTGATCCTTGGTAAGACATAGTCGAGGCAACGCGTAACAGTTGCATACAGATTGACTGCAATCACCGTTTCAGAAACAAACTCTGAATACAGGAACTTGAGTTGACCGCTCGGGCAAGAAATTGCAACTATAGCTTATGTCACTCATAGAAAGAAATTCCTATAAAACAGAAACTCCTCTCCATGAAACAACGAAACTGGACCAAATTGAAGTTGTTTTACGTCAAATTCGACAAATTGTAAAAGCATCATTATCCACCTATATTAAATAACTACACAGAAAATTTAGTTTTGCTCTTCACACAAGTCTCGGATAGCAATGAAAGAAAGGGATACCCTATATATAAACGACATGTCTTGCGTATAACTTTACATAATATCGTAATACAAGTCAGCCATAGACACCTTAGAAAAAAAAGTGGATCCGATAGTGGTTTTAATAAAAACATTACTGTTTTGAATCGATTTACTTATCTACAACCAGTCGAGCGGTACCTATATTCTGAAGAATCGCCATGCTTCCGAAGCGGATTAGCGATCGCAGTATCACAAACTTCACAAATAAAATTATGCCGGTCTGCATAATTCTGGCAAATTTTTATGATGTCTTTAACAATGCTTTTTTTTTAATAAGAAACGGAAAACATTAATATTTTTGCAGCCATGTATTAATAGAAGAATGCAATAAATTTTTACCAAATCCCGACACGCTTTTATGTCCTTCATAAGAATTTGTTTAATTGTTTCCACTACGACTTTATTAAAAGCGAAAAGAAAGTCGCATATAAAAGTCGAAAGAATATCGGTGGCATATTTACTTATTATACATTTTTATTCGCACAATTCAAGTCTAATCCTTTAAAAAGTAAGGCTTTTATAATGATAATGATTTCAATCAATTAAAAAATAAAAAAAAGTCACGATAGCCGAGTGTTTGAGTTTTCGAGTCGAGAGACCCGAGTTCGATCCCCAGGTAGCAGGCTCGTACCAATGGGGTTTTCAAAAACCTATGTACGAAATATATCGTTGACTTGGACATAAAGACGGCAACGGGCTCACCACCTGTCACGTTGTCCCGAAATTATCTTCGGTGGAAGGTAAGTCGAAGGGACATAATAGTCTAGACTACACCTCTGTCTACCCTGGCATTGGGAATTGCGTGAAGATATTTATTTTTATGGTTTCGATCAGAAGACGGAATGCATAAATTTATGATAAAGGTTTTTTTTTCATTTTCGTAAGAATGACAACGCAAAAATATCATCGGGGGAAGGTGGGTCGAAACGATTTAATTGTCTAGGCCTCTATCTACGCCTGTATTGGGATTGGCGTGAAGATATTTATTTTTATTATTTTATTTTAAGAATGACAGGGAAGACATTAGGGTTATATATAAATCTATTATATAACTCGATAGTTAAATGGCAGTACACAAAGTTGTCAAGATGCTTATAAAAAAATGTTTACAAAATTTGTGTATCAAGTTTTTTGTCGCTTCAACAGTTATTTTCCATTTTGCACCTGTCTCACGAGTGAGTTCACACCTATCTATACGTAAGGAAATGAGCTGTGACAAGTTATATCATAAATTATCTTTATTAAGCACTGGACCAACTAAAACCCCGCAAAAAATATACTCTTAGTATGTTAGCCTTGATACTTCCAGCAAATAATATAAGGGGTTATCAAAATTCAAAAGCATCGTAGTCGTTGTTGCAATCTGTTAACAAGACGATGATGACCAATCCACCCGAGTTAATAATGCGTATGAGGCCTGTTACGTACAATAGCACAAATACAGGCTACGCACTGCGACTTACACAACCAGTCCAAATTCATCGCTAGTTGGTCAGGTACGAGACCAAAGGTTGTTACTGCTTGTTCAGGATAATTACATAAACCAGACAATTCCAGACGAGAACTCACTTCTCGGATTACTTAGCGCTTTAACTATTTTGCGATTTGTATATAATAACAGTTGTCGTCGTATACTTCTTCTCCTACTTGCAGGACTTCGCACTCGCGAATCTGTTCAAATGAAGTTGTACAGGTCCAGGGTCAATAGCAGCTCGTGGAAGAAATGTATTCAGTAATTTCTCCTTCTGAGATTCAAGTCAGGCGTAACCAATTTGGTGGCCTCGAGGCCAGAAACATACGTAAACCTTATCTTAAACGGTTAACAATAAAATGGTGCAATCTAGTTGCACGGCATCCGTACAGTGGCTGCTCCTATGCTGAACTCGGCATCATATTAATTAACAATGGTCTTCTTAGACTCGTGATACTCCTAAGAATCACTCATAATCAAAAACGAACATTAGGCAATACATGGCATCAATGTTATTAATCGAATGCGATAAAAACCTTGGAATTTTTTTGGAGAGAAATTATCTGTTACTATTCTATATTCTCGTCTTTCGCTTCCTTGTCTATAGTAAAACATGATTTTTGACGTCATGAGAGCGGACGTCATATTCAATGAAAGTTTCTAAATTTTACTATTAGAAAATATTAAATATTTTGTATGATCTGTATACACAGTTCCTGAATATAAAGTGTAAATTACTATAAAATAGTGGAGTGATGTATAATTGCTATTAAAAAACTATGTAGCGTAGGTGACGCTGTACGCTATTGTGTCAGTGATGTAATTTAGGTGATTGGGTGGCTTCCTCTAATAGGTACTACAATGGAGGAATCTTCATTTACTATTCCAGCTGACGACAATGGTGATTCTGAGCTCGACCCTAGAATACAGGTCAGTGTGTGACAATATATTGAATAACTAATCGTATGCCTTTGTAACAGCAAAGATGAGTGTCAACTTCGTAGATTATTTCGCCAACGAGCATAATGGATATGATATTTTATATCAAAATATGAAATACGGACTCATAGCTAGCAAAGAACTCTCGGAGTATCTTAGGGAGCGTTCAAATATTGAGGAAACTAATTCCAAGTTATTAGCGAAACTAGCAAAGCAGGCTAATAGCAATTGTGCACAAGGGACATTCTCACCATTCTGGGGCGTACTCAAATGTTCAGCTGAGAAGTTATCTAACTTACATCAGCACATGTTTCAAAAAGTAAGTGAACTGGTTAAAGATGTTGCTCGCTACGCTGAGGAATTACACAAAAAGCATAAGGCAGTTAAAGATTCTGAATCCAGTACACTAGAAGTTGTTTTACTGATACAAAGTACTAAACAAGCCTTACAAAAAGCTAAGGATGTGTATACTAGTAAATCAACTGAGTTAGAAAAACTCCGTAAGGACAATGCATCTGTGAAAGACATTGAGAAATCGGAAATAAAGCTCAAAAAGCTCCATGAAGATTACAGACAACTCGCTGAGAAATACAATCTTGTGAAACAGGATTTTGAGAAAAAAATGACACAAACATGCAAGCATTTTCAAGATGTAGAAGAAGCACATTTAAAACAAATGAAGCAGTTTGTTAATGTTTATGCTGATATAATCCAGAATAACCACGATATGATGGGTCAGGTTCATAGAGATTTTAAGCATCAATGCTTAGAGCTCACAGTTGAAAAGTTACTTGAACAGTTTCTTGTGGAAAAGTATAATGCCATAGAGAAAGCAAACCTTGTGGAATTACCTACCACACTACCAAAACCGGCCTCGGCAAATAATTCTATATCGGAAGCCGATCAAATATCAACTATTTCTAATGGTTCGCATAAACCTCAACCGGCAGCCAAATCATCAGCAAAGAAAGATCAGCAATCATTTGTTACAAAAACTTCTAGAAGGACTACCTCTCTTCTGAATTTGTTTACACCAAATTTCCAGAGCAAAGATGAGCCTAGTGGGAGTGCAGAGGGTGTTGCACCATGCTCTGCTCCATCCAGTCCTAGTGGTACATCTGCTGCACCAGTGGCTCAAGACAAAGATGATAATATGGGACGATCCACATTCCGAGATTCAAAATGGTTTCGTAGCAGAAGAACAAAAGCTAAAAATAAGAAATTAAAAAAGAAAAAAGATGAAATTTCTGAAAACTCTAATGCTGGCGACAGATCAGACTTAGAAGAGAAAGAAGAAGAAGTCCCAACAAAAGAAGATTTGATGAATTCTCCAGAGGTTGATGAGGAAGGTTTCTGTATAAGGCCTAAAGATGAAAAGGGGAGTGTTTATTCGTCTTCAGATTCAGATTCTGATGAAGAAAGAGAACGAAAGATTCATGTTGAGATTAAACCTATAAGTAATGGTAGTGCACCTATGTCTGCCAGTGTTGATGAACTGAGGGCTACTGTAGAAAACATTTCTTTATACAAAGTTGGTACTACTCGTCGAGGCTCAAATGCAAATGCAAGTAAAAATAGCAGTGATCTGTTAGATTTAAATTTCTTTCAAAGTCCCAACGTCAGCAATCCAGCCTCTCCTCATGGCAATGTCTCAAATCCTTATGCACCATTGCAAGCCAATCAGTCACATTTGCTTGAAAGTCCGACTCCAGTTTCAACAGCTGATGTTGGGGATCTATTCACAGAGGTTGGAGAATTGAATCAGTCCAACTTCAGAACTTCTACTCCAACAATAACTACTATATCTCTTCCAAGGCCACCTTCACGGCGTTCGGAAGGAGATTTTAGAACAGCTGGTTCATCTGGTTCCAGAGGTCCATCACCTCTGACAATAGGCATGGCAGACACTATACCTCTAGCTGTTGCATTTCATGAAATCATACACTCCTATTTCCGAGGCACCGAAGAAAGTAAGTGTCAAGTTAAAATGTCTGGAGATATGATGTTGTCCTTCCCAACTGGAATTGTGGGAGTTCTTGCCAATAATCCAAATCCAGCAAAGTTGTGTTTTAGACTGAAAAATATACATAGACTTGATAATGTATTGCCCAATAAGCAGCTAATCAGTATCAACACAATGATGTCCTCGAGAGATACTACTGTTGTAGATTTCAACATGCCGGCATTGACATCACTATTAAAAAGGCAGTCTGAAAAGAATCCAACAGCACAATACTTTAATGTGGATATACTGAAATATCAAATAAGACCCAAAACTGGAGCTGCTTCATGCCCTTTCCAATTAGTCTCCTATTGGAAATGTGACAGAGACCATACTGACCTCAAGGTTGATTATAAATATAATCTACATGCAATGAGCCCACCGTCACCTCTTTTGAATGTGGCAGTCTGTGTGCCAATGAATGGTGGTGTAACAAACGTTATTGCAATGCCCAAAAACATATGGAATAGGGAGAACGAACAGGCAATGTGGAGATTTACAGAGCTTTCTCAACATTCAGAAGACAGGGGTGTAGGATCACTAAGAGCCCGTTTTGAACTTAATAAAGGTCCATCATCCAAAGGCACAATCTCTGCTCAGTTTAATTGTGAAGGAGCAACTCTGTCTGGTATTGAGTTTGAGCTCATTGGCACTGGATACCGTCTGTCTCTTGTGAAACGTCGCTTCGTTTCTGGAAAATATATTTGTGATAGTGATTTCCACTGATTGGACCAATTCCTTATGAATTCATAGAAAACAAGTATGTTTTATCTTTTCCCTTGTATGTACGGAATATGAAATGCTACAATTTTGTAACATAATTTTGGTTGAGGTGTATATGTTTGTACCTTATAGAACTGTTTCCTGTCCATTAAAATGGTTTATATTTTGATTGCATTAAAAATTGTCAATTTTTGTGGGTAGAATTTAGTTATAACTACATATTAGTGTATAACATTTATTTTATATAATTGTATTAACCGATTTCCAAATTAGATATGTGCCATTTTAAAAACTAACAATATTATTTGGTTTATTTATGTAATATATTCATGTATTTATGAAATTTTATTGTTTAAATGATTTTATGTATTTTGAATGTGTCTGTTTTATTTAATAAACTAGATAGCAGCATCATACATTTAAAACTGACATTACCTTTTAATAAAATCGATACTTATAAACTCAAGCTATACTAATACCAATTGAAACAAGCTTCAAAGTTGTAAGTATATATCAGAAATAAATTTCATGAAATATAAGTTTTCATTTGTTATTTGAATTTGATATTTTATCTACCTCGGGTCAATGCATTGATGCCCTCTATTTCTCTTGTAATAAAATTATTCTAACACTGCTTAAGGTCAATTATTGTTGTCAAAACAAGTTATGTTTATTATTTCTTTGATCTTCTATTTTTTTAACAATAAATTGTCTGTATATGTATACAAAGGACTATATATATATTTTATGTGTGGCATTAAAAATTATCCTTCTTGAACGCTATTACAGTATGTTAAGCAGTACCTCATTTTAAATTATAGCCTTAATGTAACACTATTATTAAGGCCTGTACTAGCAATAACAATATGAAAATAAAGGCTGCGGATAGTGTTAAAATTGTAACAAACTCATAGGAACGTCATTATTTCATTTAGCAGATGTATGTGTATAAAATTACATCTGATAAGTCATAGCAATTGCACAATCAATTTAATTGGGTTCATTGAGATGAATTGCTTCTGATTGAATCTCTGAAAGTGTTATGTATATTGTGTCATATGTATTATTTGTGGTCATGAGTTGGCATTTAGAATGTATTTCAACCACCGTTAAAGTAACTTGGTTATTTTAAAGTTTTAGGAGATTGTTTTAGTTTTATTTTATTGCTATTATTATAGCCAGAATATTTATTATTATCTTAACTCACATGTAATCTCACTTTTTTTATTTCTATTTTTTCTGTTCTAAATTTGTGTCACAATGTGTATGTTTTTTTTTTTAATGTTGGCCTAAGAGGATATTCACATTTACCAAAAGTTAAGTGTTCAATTTGAAACCATGATTGGTGCAAACGTTATTCTAGTACAACTAATCCATTCCATTACTTTATTTTTTTATATTAAGCTATAGTTTTTTTTCTCAGTTGAAAATTAAAAGCATTGAGTATTCAGAATTGGCAATTTCTCATTTCTAATGACTAAACAAAATCCAGTGAAATTTGATGATGAAAAAAAAGTGTATTAAAATATTTTTGTATTGTAAAATCTAGGCATGTATAATTCTAGAGTGTATGTTAACGATTTACATTATGATTATTTGAAATAAAATTGTAATTAAGTATATTTAGTGCCTATTTTTTTTATTCTTTTCAATTATGTCCCATTGAAGATTATAATAAGTAAGTATCAATTTACATCTTGTAATAGACGCTTTATTTAGTAGGGACAGGAAACGTCTTCCATAAGGTACAGATAGATAAAAATGTAAGTTATCTCGACGTGATAAATGTTTCAAGCGATAATATTAAATTCAGTTGCGATGTCTTGTATGTTTCCCGTCTCTACCTGTTGTTTGCTGTTGCCGTACATTTGGGAATATGAAGTACGAGTGCCGTGCGATTGTCTGAAGCTGTTCGTCAACTTCCAGGTCGAGTTGGAGAAGTTGAACGCTGCAACGGACGAAATCAATAAGTTGGAGTTGGAGCTTGACGTGAGTTTTTATTTATCTTAGTATTTCGGCCTTGTAACACTCAGCTGCTATCATGATAAAGTATAATATAAATGTCTTTACGCGCACTCCCTGTGGGGGTAGCCAGTGAGAACAGATCACGATTCTTATATTAATCTTATTTATACACGCAGGTATATTTCTATATTTCTTCAAAATTATGGTGAGAAATTAAAATTTGTCAGTATTTATGTGGGGGGTAATATTCAAAACTGGTGCCCTATATTACTAACTCCGCGGGAAGCTTCGCCCGCGCGGTTTGATGATATGATGGTTTGTCTTGCCTAGGCCTGGGAAATGCTACTAAAACAATTCGAATAGCTCACTTGCAATGAAATTACAAAACTTATATATGAAAAGGGCTAACTAGTCAGTTTCAAACAGATGCTGATATCTTTGGTTATATAAATTTTAAGTTTCTCTTCGAAAACTTTGATAGACACAATCCTCAATCTCAGTAGGTTGAGAGAGGAGTTGCGTTCCCTCAGACATTATACTCTTTTTACCATAACCAGTTACATTGCATGAACTTGTTAATCAAATTTATTAAGTTCTATAGGGGCGGTGTAAATTGACAATAATCGCGTAGTAATCCGGCAGAATGTGGATGGTGGATGCTCCACAATCCTGGGGGAACATTCGCCTTCTCATCATTTCACATCGCTCCTTCTCTCTCTTGTCAATGGCAGCTCATCTAAGAGTAATAGCAGCATGTTTTGTAAGAAATATGAAAACACGTGTTCATCAAACCTAATTTAGCAATGGATTGCAACTGCAACTTTAGCAATTGGAAAGGTTGTTTTTGTATCTCCTGCTTGGAGATAAAAAATATTGGGAAAATATTTCTCAATACCCCATGTATTCAGGGGTATAATCAATTTAATTTCTTTCGACTTACATTTCTCGGGATTTTATTGGTGAAAACGTAACAATTAGTGAGTGTCTTAGTGTCTCTTGTGTCCAAGCTAACGATAAGCATATGTAAATTTCGAAAAAAGTAATTGGTACAAGCCGTCCACCCGGGGGTTGAACTCGGGTCTCCTGATTCGAATTCCAATTACTGCCTCGAATATAGTGGGTTTTCGGAAAGTTTGTTCATCTTTGAAAATAAACTATATAATTTTTATTACAGCTTTCGATGTTTTCCATGTAGCCTTGTCTCTAGTCTTATTTTAACCATTTTTTGCTCTTTGGTGTCTTTCATCGCTATTCTGTACTTATACAGAATATTATTCCTTTAATGAAATTAAACGGAATTATTATTATGTATGAATTAATACAAACAGATCCCGTATGCAAATTTTGTTGTTAAAATCAATTCTGTAGCGTAAAATGGATGTTTACAAAATATCACGGCAACTTACGTCACAAACGAGATGAAATATATCCGGTTACGGTGGCAATGGTTACCGGTTTAGTGCTGGTTTGATGCCGGCAATAATTTAACACGCTGTTATTGATTTGTATGTATGTATGTATGTTTGTTTGTTTGTAACGTAACCTTAGAATGTGATTTTCACTCCCTCGAAACTTTGAATTAACGAAATGAAAAACGATTGAATTAAAACTTCGCATACTTAATAAGAACCGATCAAATCAAATCATTTATTCATCGACATAAGAACATACATTCGTTTATTGATCGTCATTTTTAATCTACCACCGTTTCGTAATGAGATTCCTCTAAAGAAGAAGAAACAGGCGAAAGAAACTCCGGAGGTATCCTCTTTTTTGGTCAATATTTTTAACAACATAATGCATTATACAAATATAATGAGATATTTTCTAGAAATAGCTTGGGAGCGATCACCTCATTCCCAGGGGTTACTGTCATTAATATATTCATTTATATTATAATAACCCTTCCTATAAAGCTTTTCTTTAATAAATTTCTTAAACCTGTTAATAGACAGGCTTTGCACATTCACCGGGACTTTGTTGTAGAAGCGTATAACCCTGTGAACGAGTTACTTACTCTATGGAGTCTAGTAACCGGTGTTACAAGCTTGTGTTTGTTCCTAGTATTTACATTATGTACATCAGAAGTCTTGCTAAAAGTATTAATGTTTTTATGAACATACGTTAAATTTTCATATGTGTTATACATACATGTATTGAGAGGCCAGTGTTAAAATATTAATTTCTTTAAATTTCTCTCTAAGAGTTTCTCGGGAATCCAGACAATATACAGCTCGTATGGCCCTCTTTTGTAAAACAAATACTGTTTCTACGTCAGCTGCATGACCCCATAGCAGAATACCATATGACATTTTGCTATCGAAGTAACTAAAATAAGCAAGTCTAGCCGTTTGTACATCAGTTAAAAGCCTTATTTTTCTTACAGCATATGCTGCAGAGCTTAACCTACTCGCAAGTTGGGATATATGGGGGCCCCATAGAAGCCTCGCATCAAGTGTTATTCCGAGAAAAACAGCTGTATCCACAAAGCTCAACTCTCCCCCATTTATTAGTACATTGGTATCACCCAACTGTTTAACATTAGGTGTTGAAAATTTTATACATTTAGTCTTATTGCTATTTAAATGTAAACTATTAGCATTGAACCAATGAACTATTTTTGACTTAGTATCATTTACCTCGTCAAGTGTAAGAATATGTCGTTTGATTTTAAATATTATAGAGGTATCATCAGCAAATAATACTATATCGTGTTTATTCCCTAGTAAGGAATGTAAATCATTAATATAAATGAGAAAAAGAAATGGACCGAGAGTCGAGCCCTGCGGTACGTCCATAGCTACCGTCGATCCAGAGGAATACGCACCGTTGATCACCACTCTCTGAATTCTATTAGATAAATAAGACTTAATTAGGTCAAGAGCCGTATCTCTGATACCGTAATGGTGTAATTTCCTGACAAGTATTTCATGATGAACGCAATCAAAAGCCTTAGAGAGATCACAAAAGACACCCAAATCATCCTGTGATATCTCCCAAGCCTCACATATATGCTTAATTAGCTCAACACCAGCATCGGTTGTTGAGCGACCCCTAGTAAAACCAGACTGATTGCAATGTAATAGTTTGTTTAAATTAAAATATCTTAACGGTTGAGCAGGAATAATTTTTAAAAAATTTACTAAGTGTTGGTAGTACCGAAATAGGTCTAAAGTTAGTGGGGTCCGAAGTACTACCAGATTTAAATAAAGGTATTACTTTGCTTCATGAGATCAGGAAATACACCAGACTCTATACTACTATTAAATATTATGGACAAATGAGGTGCAATCAAATCTATTGTAGAAGCAATTACTTCAACGGACATTCCCCATAGATCCGCCGTTTTCTTACATTCAATAGTGTTAAACATTCTCACAATATCTTTAGAAGTAACAGCCTCAAACTTAAAGGTTGTGGTGCAAGCTCTTACATTTTCCTTCAGTAACGTCTCGGCAACAACAGAAGAAGAATTCAACGACTGTGTAGTCAAAATTGGAATTTCACTAAAAAAGTCTCAAAAACTTTAGCTTCCTCATGATTAGTATTTATAACTTTATTGTCAATATTAAGTTGGTAGTCAGAACTTCGTGACATATTCTTCCCCGTTTTACTATTAATAATATTCCAAGGCATTTTTACTTTATTAGAAGCATTTTTTAATTTTATTGCTTAAGTGTAATGACTTGGCTGCAAAACAGACTTTTTTAAAATTTTTTGAATAGTTTCTAACATAACCCTTAAAAGTCTTGCAATGATTGTATGACATTTCGCTGTAAAGTTCATACATTCTTCGCCTACTTCGGTGAATTCCCACGGTTGCCCAATCATTAAAAGTCTTTCGACTATTCAAAGAGAATGTTTTAGAAGTAAAAACGACAATACAATAATTTAAAATAAATATAAATATCTTCACGCAATTCCCAATATAGGGGTAGACAGAGGTCTAGTCTAGACAATTATGTCCCTTCGACCTACCTTCCACCAAAGATATTTTCGGGACAACGTAACAGGTGGTGAGCCCGTCGCCGTCTTTACAATAATTTGATAAAATTTAATAATTTATGGTATAAAAAACTAAAATACACGCTTTTGTAGCTAGGGGCCGGCTCGACCGGGGAAGTACCACGACCTCACAGAATACCGGCGTGAAGTAGAAGTCTAACAAACTTCTGCGTTTCGTCTGGTGAGTGGAGGCAACGCATCTGCTAAGCCTCTGGTATTGCGGGTGTTCATGGGCGGCGCTAATCACTTACCATAACGTGAGCCACCTGCTCGATTGCCTCCCTTTTTCTATAAAAAAAGCTCAACTAAAAATAGAAGAAACAACACGCTCTGGTAACTAAAGAAAAAATATGTTCTGTTTTAAAAAAAATAATAGAATAATTAAGAAAAAGTCATCTATCATAAAAAAATGTAAGCCATATGCACAGAATAATGAAATGATATAATACACATTTCTGAAATATTGAATTGTTTTTGATGCTCACCCCGAAACACTTCCGAAAATATATTTTCAGTGAGATTATTTGTTTGGTTTCGTTGTAAGTTCCTATTTGGAAAACTTTACACATTTTTTTTAGCCCCACACGTTAATTTTTATGTATTTAGTAACCTTTGGAGTGGAACCACGCGGCAGAATAAGCCGTATTTGTTATTTAATGCAATGAATCATCCATACTTATCTCTTTCTCTCTGTGCACATATAGTGTACGTTATTAGTCTGCGCGTAATCGAATGAACTTCGCCTAAACGGCTGGACCGGTTTTGATGAAATTTTTTGTGCGTGTTCGAGTAGATTCCAGAATGTTTTAGATTCACGTATGGCACCCTGTAGGTTCTAGGGCAGGACTAAGTTTCCTGGGCCCGCTAGCCTTTACATTATAAATGTGAATGTAACTCTCCCTGTCACTCTGATAGGTGAACTTAGCAGCGCTTAGCAGCCTTCTTCTGGACATGCTTCACATTCGAAGTCACCGATAAACTATCACCACCGCAGTAGGTACCTCGCTAGACAAATGGCACGGTAGACCCCCTGCCTTTGCTGTTACATGTTCTGACTTTTTCGTCGGTTAATAGAGTAAGTAATTCACTCATTGAGTGGTGTTTACGCTAGTACAAAAAAATCCCAGTAAATGTGCTAAGCCTACCTATTAATCGACTCTAGAAATGTATTGAAGAAAACTTCTATAATAAATTTAATATACTTTTTAAATAAAGTTGACGGTAGCCGAAGGTAGCTGTGACAGCGGGATGTTCAAGACCCTCGTGACCACGGATGAAAGAAAGAAAGAAAGAAAGAACTATTTATTTGATACACACATTTACAAAAGAAACTTATAAGATAATTACATGGTTATTTTAACATGTGGTATACCAAATAGGACTCCAACTCAGCGTAATGCTGCAGAGACTGCAGCGCTGGTTTTCAGTTGGAACCTTGGAGTGACTTCACAAACGAGTCAGAGAGCGACCATATATTATTTGCTGCCCTTTTCTATTCTCAATACCAACAATACATTATATGTTCATTACCATATACGCATAAATATACACAAAAATCTATAAATGAAAACAAAATGACAAAAAAAAACTCAATAAATTATTTAATATAAAAGTATTCATCACCCATTAAATCACCAGTTACCCTGCTAAATTAACACACAACATATACGGATGCTGTAAAGCATCCGAAACGTCTGGAAATAAAAGTTTTTAAAAACTAATTAAAACGCGATAAAATCCGCATTTGTTATGCTCAATACTTAATTGTCTTTGATTCTTACCACAGTGGTAGAGCCACGCATCAGCTTTTGCTGTTGCATGAATGAGCCGGCTCGACTGGGGAAGTACGCACGACCTCACAGAATACCGGCGTGAAGTAGAAGTCTAACAAACTTCTGCGTTTCGTCTGGTGAGTGCAGGTAACCGGTGGCCCACACACCCCTCCCTCCCCAATTCTGGGGGAGGATTCCCCTTTAAGGGAGGCAACGCATCTGCTATGCCTCTGGTATTGCGGGTTTTCATGGGCGGCGGTAATCACTTACCATCACGTGAGCCACCTGCTCGTTTGCCTCTCTTTCCTATAAAAAAAACACCCACCAGCTATCCAGATTTTTTTACGTCAAGGCTACTGCTGGACTATCAAACTTACATTTACTTTAAGAAATAAGGTATTGATGTTCTAATTTATTTCTTTCAAAACTTGGCTCGGTTCACTGAGAAGCCATTAAATATTCATTATTGTGCCAATTTCATTTGGTAGGTTTCCAAAGAAACGAAAATCAATTTGACTTTGATATTGTTGGGGATTAAGTTATCTGGCGAGGATTATGAAAACTAATTTATATTAATTGCTTATTTGAAGTTATTCTTAATAAATTCTATATTCGTAATTCGCAATATTTGTAAATATGATTCATACATAAATAGGGACAACATCTGATCCAAAAGTAAGCAGCTAAAGCACTTGTGTTATGGAATCGGAAACAACGGAGGTACCACACAGACCTGAGACAATATAGAAAAAGTGGTAGTCTATGTTGACACACCATGAAAACCGGTGTGTACGCCATTTGTCCAGGGAAGTCTTCAATGTGTATTTTATCAACTATTCTATATTCTAAATTGAGTATTTTATCAACTATTCCAACTAAGCTGTGCTGCTTGTGCCTGGAGTTCTTTACAATAGTGGAATAGCGGGTCCGAATAGAGGCGTCAGCTTTCGCAGTCGGTTATGTTAATACTGCGGGTAGGACAAGATTATCTATTTACTAAATACTCGATGTACTTGAGGGTAGTCGTTAATAAATCAGTCTTCCCTTAGGAACGTTTATACAGCATACTAAACAATTGAAGCTTACGAATATTCAAAATAAATTAATCACGATAGCCGAGTGGTTGGGAGGTCGGAATTTCGAGTTAAGAGACCCGAGTTCGATCCCCAGGTGGCAGGACCAATGGATTTAAAAAAAAAATTGAAGTAAAGTACGAATTACATCGTTGGCTTGGACATAAAGACGGCGACCTGCTCTCCACCCGACTCGTTGTCCCGTAAATATTTTCGGTGGAAGGTAGGTCGGTAGGTTGGGAATTGCGTGAAGATATTTTTTTAAGTCTGGTTAACTCCAACCAGCTCTACCTTCCACAACCAATATTTATGTTGTCATATCTGGTTTCACGCATATAATGATAACTGGAGTTAAGGTGGAGTGTGCTCTCCGTGGTAAGGAGCTATTTTATTTCTGGCCTTAAACTAAAGGCCGGCAACGCATCCGCTATTCCTTCGGTATTGCAGATGTTCATGGGCGGCGGTAATCACTTGCCATCACGTGTGCCACCTGCTCGTTTGCCTCCCTCTTCTATAAAAAAAACCAAAACTACGTGATTTTTCCATCTCCGCTGCATGTTTGGTTTTTGTGTGGCGGATGTTCGCGGGGGCTGGGTAATTGACTCGAATGCTCGTTAATCTATGTCTTCTTCAATTAAAAAAAATAATTGTAAGACTTGTCAAAATACAACCATAATTTTATAAACTAGAGGAAAATGAATAAAGCACATTAGCCGATGTTACTTATGTAATTTCTCGCACGGTACTGGGTGCCTGGGTAACCAGAAGGAATAAATCGTCAAGTGTCACGATCCGTACATACCTCTCGGTTCTTTTAAATTCATAATTTTCATCATACATGCAATACATGTCTAGGTATCCAAGGTACTCTTGACCCTTGAGCGAATGAGTGAAGACCGAACGAATGGTGAAGAAAATATGTAGAGCGAAAATTAACATTAAAAGGTGTCGTGTCGAAAAAATGTAAATTGGCGATTATTTTGCCCTTTCATTGTTATTTAACAATGACAAAAAACTCTACGCGTTTGAAACCATAGTACGCAGCAATACATAATTTACTACTCTGTACTTTCATAAACAGTCTTTTGATCAATGACATCTCAAACTCTATGTTGAGCATTTAACTTTTGACATATCTCTATTTCCGGCTCTTTTTGGCTCCATCAAATATACCCCACATTAAAAAAAAATACATTCAAGAATATGACTGCATTCGTACGTAATGCACGATACCGTTATGTCATTGTTTGCATGCACGCGGGGGGGGGACGAGGGGAGGCGGGTTCCGCGAGGTCAGCACTGCGCACTCCCTGATGAGGTCAATTACCAACGTTTACGTACAGACGGCATGTATTATGTACCATGTGATTTCTGTGCATGACGACTATGCTCGTTCACGGGTATTTCTAGATACCTTATAGATAATATAGAAGTAACTAGATAATAAAAGTCTAACTAAATAACTAGGTAAAAAAGTAGATAAAAAAGTCACGATAGCGGAGTGGTCGGAATTTCGAGTCGAGAGACCAGAGTTCGATCCCCAAACTTATGTACGAATTAAATTGCTTGGTCAAAAAGACGGCGACAGGCTCACCACTTGTCACGTTTTCCCAAAAATATCTTCGGTAGAAGGTGGGTCGAAGGGACTTAATTGTCTAGACTAGACCTCTGTCTACCCCTGTATTGGGAATTGCGTGAAGATATTTATTTATTTCAATGTAAAATTAATTTTGCTATGGAATGCACTTCCTCTCGAAATCAGGATGTCCAAGAGTCGTTATGCGTTTAGGATGAAGGTGAAAGATCACCTCCTAAAAACATTGCCTGAGTCATCGTGATATGACAGATTCGTATTATTCATTATATTATTTAAGTATCTAGTCGGTGTAAGTGTATAATAATGTGTTTAATTTTATTTGTGTTTATTTATCTTAAATGTGTCTCCATCATACTCATCTCCTTCACTTACTTCATTTCATCTCTGCATCACCCAAAGGTCGACTGGTAGAAAAAATGCCTCAGGAATTAAGTCCGCCTATACACTGTTGACGGTATGAAGTATAGTAAATAAATAAATAATTTACGTATACGCGAGACGCATATATGTGAATTTTGTAAAGATAAAAAAAATATGTAAATTCACCTTGAAATCTTGTAGCAGAGTATTTCCAACGCTCTCAAGTTTCTAATGATTATATTTGCAAATATATACATGTGAATAATTTAATATTTTTTACGATAAATTATAATATAATTACTAATTAATATACTATAATATTCGAGGACCTCCGTGGACGAGTGGCGTAAACACTAGTTTTCAAGGTGTTGCCATCTCGAGGTTCCGGGTTCGATTCCCGATCGGGCCAACGTAGGAAAACCACTTTTTGTACATTTTCGGGTCTAGGTGTTTGTGGTGCCTCTGTTGTTTCCGATTTCCATAACTCAAGTGCTTTAGTTTCTTACATAGTGCGTGATGTTTTCCCTAACTATATATGTATTTATTATTATTATTTCTATGATATATAATTATTACTAACTGTAATCTACGACAAAGTTATCTTTGTAACTTTTTTTTTTTTTAGCTTATTTAAGTCCACTCCAGAATAAAGTCTCCTTCGAATTTGGTATAGGAAATTCCTACACTTCAGTACTAAAAAGTTGATTTGTATCTAGTTGCCGGTACTGCCGCATTTTATTTATTTATTAACACTTCGTACTCATAAATGGTCTTTGCATATGCATATAGGCGGACTTAATGCCTGAGACATTCTCTGCCAGTCTACCAAAATGGTGACGCAGAGAAAAAAAGAAGTAGGTGCAGACAGAAAATATAGACTAAAATTAATAAATATTTAAATGAATATATATGCAATAATACATAAAAAATATATCTTCACGCAATTCCCAATACAGGGGTAGACAGAGGTCAAGTCTAGAGAATTAAGTCCCTTTGACCCACCTTCCACCGAAGATATTTTCAGGACAACGTGACAGGTGGTGAGCCCGTCGCCGCCTTTTATGTCCAAGCCAGCGATGAAATTCGTACATAAGTTTTTGAAAAACTCATTGGTACTGCCACCTGGGGATCGAACTCGGGTCTCTCGACACGAAATTCCGACCACCCAACAACTCGGCTATCGTGACTTGTGCAATAATACATAAATATTAATATTTTATGTTTATTATTTTAGTGGTTATTTAAGGCTAGAGCACTAATATTTCAATGATTTGCTTTTATTTTCTCCGTATAAATATTATAACGGACTGTTACTCGCTGCTGCGGAAGCGTGGAAGTAATTTTCTGTGACTTACTGTATAGGCTGCATGTCCTGTAAAAATCCACTTAGAGGCCGTCTTCGGGTGAGGTCTGGCCTGCCATACGACACGGTTGACAAGCGGATAGACAACCGTAGCACTAGATGCCTCACCTTTGCTATTCTTGGGATACGGGCAATGAGCACTCTATCTCCTTTGACGATTCCAGATAGTAATTTGGCTTTTATAATATTTCTCCCTAGTTTATAAAGTCCCGATAGCGGAATTTTGGAGTCAAGAAGGGACTTAATTGTCTAGACTAGACTTCTATCTACCCCTGTATTGGGAATTGCGTGACGATATTTTTTTTCTCCCTAGTTCTGTAATGTGCAGCCTAACGGCTTTGTGCCTAGTGCGTTTTTAACTGTATCAAAATTGCCATATGTCCTGTATGTTCCACGGGGTACAACAGCCTGGGATGAAAGATCAAAAAGATCTTATGAGTTAACTTGGGTCACAATCTGTATGTGTGCCACATTTCACCTCATTTCGTTATTAAAGCGTCATTGAGGAACAAACATCCAAACCCACAAACACACATTTATAATATTATAGTGGGATAGTAATTTTTTCAATAGCAGAGATTTTAATACGCCATTCCCAATAGGGGGGTAGACAGAGTTCTAGACAAGTAATTAATTTCAACCCACCTTCCACCGTGGATATTTTTGGAACAACGTGTTATAATTCCTATATAAGTTTTTGAAAAAAACCGAGGCGAGCCGTCCACCTGGGGCTCGAGCTCGAGGTTCTTGACTCGATTTCCGACAATCCAACCAGTCGGCGGGACAGTCGGAGGAAATATTGTATAATGTAATATATGAATACTATTTTTGCATATGGCGTAAGTATTTGTATAATTAACAATACTTACACTGGGCACCCGACACCCTGATGCACTGTAATCTATAATTGACTTAACTTTCCTTCAGACGGTTACTTGTATTGCTTCGTGTAGGTGACCTTTAACGGACTTGACACTAGGTAGTCTGATTTACATACATAACGGTCTGTTAAATTGCACTGCAGGACATAGGCCTCGTCCGTAAGGAAGGCTTTGTAATAATCGCCACACTTGTCAAGAAGATGGTCGGGACGGACTATCACGCTGCACGGCACCTATCACGTTGTCTCAAAAAATATCTTCCGTGGAAGGTGGGCCGAAAAGACTTAATTGCCGAGACCTCTGTCTATCTCTGTGTTTGGATAGGCGTGAAGATAATACATTATTTATATATTACTTGTCAAATGAATTGGTGGTCGCAGTACCTCGCGTCTTTGACACTGCTGCCCGTTAACAGTTTGATGAATTTTGGTCTGGTATTTTACGAGGCGGTTATCCCGCCATCTGTCGGCAGCCAATTGCATTTTAAGGCACTTAGCTGCCTGTTACGACAATCACGGAAAGTAAGAGAGTGCTTTATTTTTACGCCGTAAACAACACGGCAATATGTGTCTAATTTGACGATCTGATTTGGCGTAATATTTATACAAATATCGGCGTCAGTTAAGTTTCCTTTGCGTAACACCTCTCTCCCTTTCTCTCTCAGCCCTGTGTTTTAGTATTTTTAGGCTAATTATGTAATTAAAAAAAAACAAAACGGAGGCAAGAACTTCACTTTTACACAATAATTAATATGCAAATTATTTTCGATTCAGAATATGTAATGGTTGATATTATTTGGTAATGCATTAAAGTGTATACATTACATCATGTATTTTTCATAATTAAGGTCAGAGAAATCGAAAACAGTTGAATGAAATGTAAATTCGCGTAAATTTTTATCAAGTGTCCATATTTTAACGAAATCAATTTAGCCTTTTTATCATAGTAATGGCGGAAAGAATCGAAACTCGCATTTTAGGGTTTACTCACGATTTGTGACGTTATCCGCGTTATAATTGATGTGAAATATCCTGAGAGATCTGTACACTACTAACGACCCATTCTACTATAATCGTACTATAAGTGTACCAATATAACACATTGTGACTACAATAAACTTTAATTAGGTCAGACATAGTCTCGCCGACTTTCTGTTATAAATGTTTATTTCACTATTTTATGTACGATTTTTGAATCACACAAGCAGTTTAATTGCCAAATTTTTGATACCTTGGGTTTTGATTTTAATGATTTGATAGGTTTCAGGTTCGAATGCCGCTATAGGCAAACAAATATTAGCTATGTAATTATATTGCACCGTTGCCTTGTGTGGTAAAAGTGGTTCGAAAGAATCTTCTCATCTTAACAAAATATAAGGTCATATTAGTCGATATCGTAACTTTCTATGGGCGAAAGAATTTTTAAAATCGGTTTTGTAATAGTACATCGTGTACAACAAACATACAAAAACATAAATTCTTATCTCTTTGAAATATTTTTACTAAAGATACAAAATACTACCTCATCAACAATTTACATTTCAATATCCATTAGGCGTGAGCGACAAACATGCAAATTTGTATATTAATTACATAAGTGGGATTTAAATTTTAAACTTAATTGTTACGTAATGAAAAATCTAAATAGTTTATGCCATTTAATTTAAACATGGTAAAGTAATTTTGTAACAAATAATAAATAGCATTTATATATCTTCTCACATAGTAAAAAGTAGTCACGATAGCCGATTGGTTAGGTGGTCGAAATTTCGAGTCAAGTGACCCGAGTTAGATCCCCAGGTGGTAGGCTCGTACCAATGGGTTTTTCAAAAACTTATGTACGAATTATATCGTTGGCTTGGACATAGAGACGGCGACGGGCTCACCACCTGTCACGTTGTTTCGAAAATATCTTCGGTGAAAGATGGGTCAAAGGAACTTAATTGTCTAGACTAGACCTCTGTCTACCCCTAATTGTGTGAAGATGTTTATTTATTTATTTTTTAACAAAAAGTAAGACAATGTAAAGAAAGAAAGAAAGAAAATCGTTTATTCGTGGAATAAACTAATAAAAATAAATAAATATATGTAAGTGTTATAGCATACAGAATTTTATTCTGTGAGAAGCTGGTGCCTTAAGTAGGCAAAATAAGTATGTATAAGCCTGTAGTACAAGTCACCTGATTCTCACCTCTCCAATGCTGTCACATTGTATGAAGTTATTCTAGCAAATAACAAATAAAGAAAGCCAGTCTTATTTTGTAATTACAACGAAATTAAAATAGTTTTATAGTTCATTAAGTCCTTTCGACCCACCTTTCACCGAAGATATTGACTTGGAACAACGTGACAGGTGGTGAGTTTTTAGTCGTCTTCATATCCAAGGCGACGATACAAATCGTACATAAGTGTTGATGAAACCCATTGGTACAAGTTTATCACCTGGGTTTTGTACTCGAGTCTCTTGAGTCGAATTCCGATCACACAACCTATTATTATTATCATGACTATAATCAACTCAACGAAATGACAACTCACCTAGTTAAAACGAAGAACGACGAATAATACATTTAAATAGTATGCCAACCCTAATCATTACTGTTTAAAACATCTGTCGCTAGGGCTGCAAACGACAGACGCGGTATCGGTTTTCCGTTCCGCTTCTAGACTCAGTTCAGCACGGGTGCACGGGTTAGTTCACTGACAATGTCATAGAAATAGGGACCGTTACGTACATTTCTTTTGTATCTTGAACTCGGGACCTAAATCTGAGTAGATTTGTTACAGAGAAATGTGGTTTAGGAGCGTCATTTAGATACTCCACAAAGTCAGGATAGCCGAGTGGTTGGGTGATCGGAATTCGAGTCAAGATACTCGAGTTCGATCCATAAGATTCGTACCAGAGGCCCAAATCCTGAAATATACTTTTATAGGCCGCTATGTATACCTTGCTTAATTTTCCAGGAGTCGATGAAAACTTTCCACCTGCTTCTGAACGAGACGTCGCGACGTCTCCAAGGGTTGACCAAGCGGCTGGGTACATGCGTGGACAAATCGAGGCCTTATCACGAGGCGGTGGCAGCCGCTGCTGTTGCGAGGGCCGAGTGTCAGAGAGCTGCTGTGCAGTTCCAAAGAGCAAGTGGTGAGAGTCCTTATTTCGTGTAAGTTACACTGTAGTCTTGAATGGTCTTAGTCAACGAAAGTTAAACTACACAGTTGGCTGAATTTGCCTGAACTGTGGCCTAAAAATATTTTAAAAAAAGTTGACGAAATCATTATCTTGTAGCAAATGCTTACTGATTAATTTTGCGGTTTGAATTGTTTATTTAAATAATGCAATTGCAACGTATCTACTTACAGGACATTTCTCCCATAAGTAGATATCACCACGCTTGGAAAACGAATCCATGATCGTAGTGCCAGACACTGCGCTTTAGATGCTGCTGCCTGCCATCTTGTGATAGCAAAAGGGCATTGTCTTTTATAATATATCCCCTTAGACACCTCGAACGATATCCGGGAGAAGAAATATAAATGTTTAATAATAAATTATTATACTGACACCACATGGCATACCTACAATTAATACACATTAACAAACATATATTAAAAAAGAATATGTGTATTTACTAGGTACTGGCCATAATTTAAAAAAAACGTTTAACTGCAATCAGTAAAATATTATGCATACTGGCCATAATAAAAAAAATTCTGAGTCATTCTTATTTTCGTATGGCACTTATTCAATTATTATGTGCTTACGTATACGGACATTGTAGCGACATCACGATACGAATGTTAACTAAAACTTTTTAAATTATGTTTATTTCATCTGCTTACATAATTGGGTTGTGACTATAGTATTTTTAGATAATAATTGAATTGAATTATGCCTTTTGTATCTGTGTGCAGATAAATAAATCTGTATAATGTTTTGCGACAACAAACTGAACGACGATTGGATCTATAAATCCGTTATAGACGCAATGTTAAATTGTACACTTCCTGTAGGACGCTAACGCCGGTCACACGGCTCGCACTTGACCGAAGCCAAGGGTCCAACAACACTACATAGATTATTTCTTTATTATTTTTCTGCCAGTAACTAATTTTATAAAGGCGCCTTTAATTGCTATTTTAATTACATTACATTACCTGTGACGGTAGCCTAGTGGTTGGGTGATCGAAATTCGGTCGGAAATAATAATGCGAGTCAAGAGATCAGAGTTTGGTCCTTAGTTGGTAAAGTATTTTTCAAAACTTATGTACGATTTATATCGATCGACTAAAGACGGCGACAGGATCACCAGATACGTTATCGCAAAGTAAGCTCCAGTAAAATGTGGATCGAAAGAACTAAATTGTCAACCTCTGGCTACCCCTGTATTGGGAAATGAGTGAAGATAAAAAGTATAAAACTATTATGTACATAACATTCATAAGCTTGTCATGCATGAACGATTTGAATTTGTGATGGGTTTGTGAGCAGTGTCTCTTACTACGGGTTCTAAATAAGAATTATACGGATTTTTTTAGTAACTTCGCTTATATATAAACTTTATGTGACCTATTTATCTTTATAGATGCACAGTTAGGTCTACTTTTTATGTTTTTGCATGTCAGAGTTGACCTGAATATTAAGAATTCTTTATTAAAAATAATAAAAAATATCTTCACGTCATTCCCAATACAGGGGTAGACTGAGGTCTAGTCTAGACAATTAAATCCCTTTGATCCACC
Source organism: Sericinus montela (assembly GCA_029286605.1). Classification (NCBI taxonomy): domain Eukaryota; kingdom Metazoa; phylum Arthropoda; class Insecta; order Lepidoptera; family Papilionidae; genus Sericinus; species Sericinus montela. Next base: position 2,893,439 of record JAGSMR010000010.1, on the reverse strand, counting down.
TTCCACCGAAGAAATTTTCGGGACAACGTGACATGTGGTGAGCCCGTCGCCGTCTTTATGTCCAAACCAAAGATATGAATCGTACATAGGTTTTTGAATAAAAACCATTGGCACGAACCTGCCACAAGCTGCACAAAGCTGTTAATTTGGTATTACAAAGGACTGTTCAATTTCATTGACATGTAAAGATCATCACAAACTAACAGAAATGTATGTCAAAGGTCAGGTAGAGTTTATATCACCTAATATCATACCTTACATATGCTTCCATGCTGTACAATGGAATAGGGTCTTAACAGTATTCATTTAGTACAAGCACGTGGATACTTCACATTCATATGCAAATGAATATGAATTGACACTCGTTAGAACTGCGGCGTGGGTAATTAACCTAATTACTAATAGACTCGTGTATTTTTATGTAGCTCTTATAGCTATTGTATAAGGGGTGGGCAAGTTGATCAAATGCAAAATAGATCTTACTGATGAGAGATTACTGAGGAGGCCCGTGCGATCAATCAATTATATACTTATTGAAATGTTAAATGATATAATTATGCATTGCTCAGTAGTATTAGACTATGTTTAAAGGGGAAAAAATAAATAAAACAATATAAAATTGTAATATATAATAATATTTAAACAATTTTTATAAGCTTCACATATGAACGTAACTATGCAGTGGAATCTGTGAACGTGATATCCAATCACTTTAAAGCGTCAATACAATAATTTAATAAATGTTTTCATTATTATTTAATAACTTAAAAGAATTTTGAATGAAAAAATAGTTTTCCTTTAAGATTATTTTTAAACATGTACCACCATCAACAATTACGTGTTTCCTCAAAACGAGATATTGTCAAGCATGGTTACCCTTTTAGAGATTCTGCGTGAAGATAAGTAAGTAAGTAGACTTTACAAAGAGCGACCGTAGTCGACTTTTTTTAATCACTGTGTATGTGAATTATTTTGATGGGAACGAATAAGGGTGACGTGATAGGAAATTCTTTACTTAAAGTTTCACTTCTGATGCGTGGATTACTGTGCACCCTTTTTTTTGGTGTGAAACGGGGCTGAGTGACCGAGAGTTTGCTGAACAATTTCTGAGCAATGATTCGATTTGTTTACCCGTTTAAATCTCTAGTCGATGACGAGGGATGAGCAACATTCACATATAGTTTGAATTTTTCGTATTCTGATTATTTCGCCTTTCTTTTTTATAAAAATTATTGGGTAAACATGGTAAAATTTAATAAATTAATAATAGTAAGTGGGTCATCAATAATATCTTTCGACACGACCGTTCCCACTGTGAACCCACAGCCACAGGAAGCCAGCTATCTCTACACTTTATCTAATAGTTATTTGCGGTTATACTTTTCATACTTACTACACGCTAACATTCAGTTAACGCCTAGGGGTGTGTTAACCATTATAAAATTATATTATCTTTGTTATTAATCGAAGGTCCAAGTGGAGCTGTCTTTTGCAGCAGATCTTAGAAAAAATTGTTTACAAATACAGGGAAAAATGTCGTATTTTTAAATAGGAAAAAAAAAACGAAGGAGGTTTTTAAGTCAACGTGTGTGTAGTATTTAGTTCTTTCGATGGCGGACTCTAGTGTGTCATGCTCGCTTAAAACCTGAGTTTAAGATGATTGGGGGAGGGTGATGGCTACCATTCCTCATGGTTAGGAACAAGCGTTGCTTGTGGGGCTGGCCTGCCATCCTTCCTGCCATCCTTGATATATTTTTTCTTTCTTTTTTATTAATTTGTTTTGTTTGTCTGTAGTACTATTCTTTGCTACTTTCATTAAGGATTGTAATTATAAAATATGACTAGAAAATTACAAAAAAGTACTTTTCAAAAGAGTTCGCTGATTTCTTTCTCTGACAGAGAAGAAATTATTTGCAACAAAAGTGTTTCGTTTGATCCTCGATGTTAGTCATATGTCATAAGTTCTTTTTCACATCTTTCAACATACAATTTTAAAGGGTTGGTTTTTCCTTTGAAGATTTAAAAAAATTCAAATTCAAATTTATTTATTGCAGATACATGGTAGTGGTATGGTGATACAATATTTAATGGGCAACATGTACTGCCGCGTACGGCGTGCATTCATAATTAAATTTATATTAAAATGTTTATTTCCAATCAATCTAAAAAGAATCTTTCCATAATTCTATTCCATAAGTCTTAAATTTTAAAACAGATTTATATAATAGTTCAATAAATAATCTACAATTTATATAATGTTACAAATAAATTTAAATTACAATATAAATAATAAATTCAATTAGTTAAGTCAAATCACAATTAGTTAATTAAACGTCAATTTGATATTTAAATAATCATTAACACTGTAAAAGCAGTAATCTAAGAGCCATATAGACAACCTATTTTTAAATAATGATACAGGCATCTCTTTAAATTGACTGGGCAGTTTATTATAGATAGTGCCTGCAGAGTAATAACAGTTAGTTCTAAATAAATTTAACCTACAGCTAGGGAGATACAGTCGGTTTTGACGTCTATTTCTTGGTATTATATTATTAAATTGTACAAATTGATCGGAGTGTTCTTTTACATTATTGTTCTTTTACATTAACCTGACAGTCTTTCTTTAATGGTTTACCTAAATCACCCAAGGTATATATTTCTTATATATATGCCAAGAAATATAAATATATAAATGCCCCCTGACGGATATATGACTTCTCACAAATATTTTTGAGAGCATTTAGAGCCGAGAATTAAACTTAATGTAATGGGGGTTCTCGAACGTCATACTTCTTTCGATACTTCATGATATTTTCCTTCATCACTAAACAACACTTGAAATTGCAATTCTCAATAGATATCGAGCCCTGATCACTTGCGTATTATTGCGTATTATTGAAGCGAGCGCAATGACTCGTCGGCCACTAAGACTAAGGTAAGATTGCTAAAAGAAAGTGTAGAATTTGCAGCTTGTATTTTCGTGTGAAAATGGTAATATCTCTCCTTATCTTCTTCGCGCAGTAGCCTAATGATACAAGAACAAACCGACAAATGCGACAATTTCAATAATGGAGCGAATCTGCAGTGACCTTGCGCGGACGATTGTACAATGTAATAGTTGGAATTTGGTTATTTGACACCAATTGTGCTTCCAAGGCATTGTCATTGAGACAAATATTTGGACCAGCATTGCTTAACACAACTTGGTGAGATTTCCACGATATTCTCGTGTTATTTATTGTTTATTAGATTTGCCCGCGGTTTCGCCTGTGTTAAAGGAGCTTTTAAGTTTATCACGAGAAAATTTAGCGCGTGTTCTAGACTATATTATATATATGTAATTAATATTTCATCCATCAATGTAACCCGAAGGGCAGAAAAATTTATTATGTGTCATGATTTGCAAGCGAATACAAAGTGTCAGCTAACGCATTTTACGTAACACTGCCGCATTTTTACTGCGGTAACAAAACATTGTTACAAACGTTCATCCGTACAAAACGAGACAAACAACTGTAAATATTTCACTACTTATCTTACATGCAGAGTAAATATTTGCTACACACCTGTCCGAAAAACTAATGGAATTTTTGTGTGCTAGTGTATATTTGAGTTTTATATTCCGACGACCTCCGTGGACGAGTGGCGTAAACACCGGTTTTCAAGGTCGCCATCTAGAGGTTCCGGGTTCTATTCCCGGTCGGGTCAATGTAGAAAAAATACTTTTTCTACATTTTCTCGGGTCTGGGTGTTTGTGGTGCCTTCGTTGTTCCCGATTCCCATACCACAAGTGCTTTAGCATCTTACATTGGGATCGGAGCAAAGTATGTGTTGTTGTCCCCATCAATATAAATGTATTTATTATATTCCGTCACAAATGACGACACGATGGCCGTGTGATAGTAACCCTGCCTTCGAAGCTAAGGGTTAAGAGTTTGAATCCAAGAAGAGGTCGAACATATGTGTGATTAATTAACTTGAATAGTGTGTACTCAGGTCATAGATGTTTATTTATTAATATAAATAAATAATATATAAGTACCGTGCAATGTACCGTGTATGTTCCGTGTGGTAATGGTGTAAGAATATTACTACTCCCTTTCTTCCCGTGGGTGTCTGGTACTGCGATCGCTAAGCCGCTTGCCAAGCTTGGCGATTATGGCAAACTTGCATGGGAGAGGCCTGTGTCCTGTGTCAGTGGACGTCAACAGGCCGATATGTATGTATGTACATACTAAATATTAATGTAAGTACATTGTACTGTTAGCTGTACACTAAGGCGACGATAGGCCCACCACTTGTCGCGTTGTCCCAAATAAATTTCCGTGAAAAGTGGGTCGAAAGATCGTCATTGTCTGGACCTCTGCTTACCCCAATATGGGAAATTACATAAAGATAAAAAAGATCACAACTGTAAACAAAACATATAAACAGATTTAGATGTTACATCATTCATAATGTCATCCATAGGGTTTATTTTTTTAGAAAAATTAAAATGGCAGCCGTAAGTGAAAAAAAGTCGATTTTTGACTGGGCAGTAGTGTTCTAAATTGTATTGAAATATTACGAATCCATTGTATGAATTTCTCACGTGTGAGACATGGATACAATGGAAGCAATTTATTATCTTTGACACCAAGCTATCAGAGATGAAATCTGAAGTTTATTATTGTTATATCTAATTATTTCTAAACTGTATTACTGACTTATTGATTCTTATTTGTACGAATATATTATCAACGAATTGCTTTAACATTTAGTTTATATCATTGGCTTGGACGTAAAGACAGCGACGGACTCCACCTTTCACATTGTCCCGAAAATATCTTCGGCGGAAGGTGGGTAAAAGGGACTTAATTATCTAGACTAGACCTCTGTCTACCCCTCTAATGGGAATTGCGTGAAGATATTTATATTTAATTATTTCCTTAAATATAATCTGTTACTCCCATCATGACCATGTCGTATCTAACAACACGAAAGTATTTGTCAATCGAACCGTGACAACAGACGGTAAATAGTGAACGGAAACAGATGTGATCGAAACGGGGCAGTCACAGTCGAATACATACATAGATCGAACCCGGGAACTCAGACCTGGCAACACCATGAAAACCGTTGCGTACACCATTCCACTGAGTCCACGGAGGTCGTCAAAGTAAACTTTTAAATTTAAAAAGTTTTAAATTTCGTTTATATTGTGGGCTTGGACGAAAAGACGGGGATGGGCTCACCATCTGTCACGTTGTCCCAAAAAATGTCTTCGGTGGAACGTGGGTCGTAAATTTATTATAATTAATAAATTTACGACCCACGTTAAAAATTTTCTACACCTCTGTTTACCCCTGTATTGGGAATGGCTTGAAATTTTTTATTAGCTTAGGAGAATTTGTGTATTCTTATACCGACGCCATAAGACGCGACGCTTTGTCAAAACATTTTATATTTCACTTTTATAACACATACCACATCCTACCCCAATACTAAAAATATTGTATTGTATAGAAAGAAAATTTAAAGAAGAAGAAAGACTTAATTGTCGAGAAGAAATATTCTAGTCTAGAGAAAGAAGATTGTAAAGACTTAACTGTCTAGACCTCTGTTTAACCCTGTATTGGGAATGACATAAAAATATTTTTTAATTCTTTTTATTCTCGACGCTATTCAGAACTGCACGCGGCCGCTAAGGAGACGGTGACGCTCGCAGAGCAGCGCTTCGTGAGCAAGCAGGACGAATGGCAGTTCGACAGCAACTGGCAGGAGGTGCTCAACCATGCCATCATCAAGGTAGCCATATATGACCTGGAGACACCCTTTACTTGTTATGTAGTAATTGTAGAATATAGAAACATTAACAGTTCTATCTGTGGTGGTTGACGCTAGTTACTAAAGAGGAAAAAGGAAAAAAATCTGAGTAAATAATTTTTAAATATATGACTAGACAATAACACAAGCCAAAGACGGAAATAGTTTAATTTAGTTTAGTTAATCCTTATCATTATTTATCATTTAAAAGAAAGGAAAGAAAGATATAAAGGAAAGAAGTCACTTATTGTTACATAAGTCATCAGTACCTCTGAAGAAAACATACTACCTCAAAATATAACAGCGCTGAAAAGTCTAGCTGTCGCGGTAACTATTCATATGTGTTGAAATTAATTTTTATCAGTCGTTATATATGAAATATTTTCTTTCATTTAGGTTATGGATGCTGAGAAGAGAAAAGCAGAAAGTGGGAGAGAGCATCAAAAGAAAGCGGCTGCTTATATCGCGGCTGAAAGAAAAGTAAGTTTTATAATATTCGTATGTAGATATAAAAAAATAAAATAAATAAATATCTTTACGCAATTCCAGGGTACACAGAGGTCTAATCTAGACAATTAAGTCCCTCGTGACCCACCTTCCACCGAACATATTTTCGGACCAACGTGACAGGTGGTGAGTCCGTTTTGATGTCCAAGCCAACGATATAACTCGTACATACCTTTATGAAAAACCGATTGGCCTGCCACCTTGGGATCGAACTCGGGTCTCTTGACTCGAAATTTCGATCACCCCCTCAGGCAGTGTGACATTATTAAGTAGTCATAGATCTTGTCAATTTAGTCCTTTCGAGCCACGTTTCACCGGAGCTTATTTGGGACAGCGTGACAGGTAGTGAGCCTGACGCCGGCTTGATTAGTGATAAATATGCCAGCACCTTACCCATGCGATTAAAGAAAATCCATTGAAATTCTCGTAGCTAAACGTTAAAGTTTCTTCTCTCTGAGACAGAAATCTATTGCAAAATCACATTCACATAGACGCTCCTATAGTTTAACCGGGTTTATTTTTATTTACCCAACAATTGCGATAATTATAATTGTTAATTTTTTTTCTACAGGTAACACAGCTCGAAGAAAACTTAAAACGGAACATAATTAAATCCCGTCCGTATTTCGAGGAGAAGAAGTTATGCGACGAACAATTGCAAACGCAGAACGAGAAGATCGAGAAACTGCAGCGTCTGATAGCTGACGCTAAATATCGTTACTCGAAATCCCTCAAAGCGCTGGAGGAGATATCCGAAGAGATACACAGACGTAGAGGCGAATATCCCCCGGGAAAGGATACAATACCGTTTTCCCATCCAATTGGTCCCAGAGAGCCAGGTGTTGGAGCGGAACGCGATCCAATACACGACGAGGCACAGCTGGACGGTGGAGATTTGGACAAGGACGACGAACCCAGCCTGCAGGAGCTCAGAAAGAGAGTGAGGGAGTTAGCTCTGAAGCCGATAGATCGCAGCGACGTCGACACAGACGAAGCGTGGGCGCAGGAGCTGAACGAGACCATAAACAAACTGGACCAGTTGCTGATGATGAAGGAGAGTAGTCAGCAGAAGAGGTCGAAGTTCACAGCCAGCTCGCCGCGTAATTCCAGCGCGCCCACAACCAGCACGAACACGGCGCGCAGGAACGGTCAGCCACCTAGCGATAGTTGGAGAACCGAATCGAATCTGACGAGGACCAGATCGATAAGCCGCGACGTGGTGTACGACAATGCGATCCCGGCCATTAGTAAAACGGAGAAGTCCAAGAGCATGATGTCGCTAGACGTTCTCGCTCTGGCCAGGGACGCGACAATGATGGACCGCGAATCTTATTTGAAGGCGGTCATAGAGGACAAATCTCCCACTGGCACCTACACAGAGAGCAATTCCGACAGAAACGATAGCCCCGACGACATTCTGATGGTCGAATGTGATTCCAGTGACTCCACGCAGAATCCCGTGATAAGGATGACTAGCTCAACCTTGTCCGACAGCGATAACAGCTAAGTTGACATATGTCAAAGTGACAGCTGTCAGCTACCAAAACAAAGCATTTCCTATGTTGTCTGTCCGAGTGCGGTAGCTATTTCGTCGTTATAATTAAAATTTAAGAGTTTTTCTCTTTTCGGTGAAGCAATCTTCAGCAGCTGAATAGTTTCCATATTTACCTACGATTTTCGATGAGTGAGATAGAATTATATGTTTGAGGTCAATTTTTATATTAGGTTAGAAGTTATAATTTTTGCGTTGTTTGTTTTTGGTGACGTGCTTCCTTCAGTTGTGTTAAATTCTCCTCGTAAATAAATGACTAGTAATTTTGGTATGAGGCATTAATTTACTTACGTTGATCTGGTAGAAATAATGGTATTATTAAATTTATATAACTTTTCGTTAATTAGACATAATATGTAGGTATCTTATTTACATCAAGTAAAAATTATAATACATTAAACACAAATAATAAAGAAATTATTGCAAAATTTTGGAACAATAGAATTAATAAATTGAATCGATTATCATTTACTAATGCCTTACACAAGGGAATTCCTAAAGGCTGTTATAGATTGAAAGTTATAACAACCGTTTCACCAAGTGACAACAAGCGCAAGTATAAATTATAGTATTTAAAGTTTAAATTACTCCGCTTGGAGATTTTATCTCTTAAATTAGTTTTATCTCTTAAAAAAAGAGTATCAAGGTATGTCGTGAATTGAAATTGCCCACAGAGTGATTTTTTGTTGTTTAATTGTTATAATAAATGTTCGCATCTATAAAGCGCCATATCAAACCACCTGATAGCTATCGATTAAAATGTTATATATCCTATCTTAAAATATGGTGTGAGAAAGCATATGAAATATGCGGTTGAGGTTTCTGATTTAACATCATCAAAAAAACTAACTTAAAATTTAATTCCCGAATTTAGGTTTTTACGTTTACAGAAATAATATTTTTTTAAATATTATTCAAAAATAGATTAATCATTCTAAACACAACTTTTTCTTTTTAATGTCAAATCTTACGCATAAACATGTATCTCCTTATCCTGTATCTGTGTTGACCATTGTACTGTGCCTTTGGGATCTACATAGTATTTGTTTTAAGTTTGTTTTATTATACTGAAAAAAATCATACATTACATACATACATAGATTGACAGGGACATTTCTCTGATTCCAAAGTAAACAGTTAAAGCTCTTGTGTTTTGGAATCGGAAACAACGAAGGCACCACAAACACCCATACCGGAGAAAATGTAGAAAGGTGTTTTCAAAATTGTCTTGGCCGAGAATCGAACCCGGGGCCACAGAGACACCTTGGAAACCTGTGTGTTCGCCAATCGTCCACCGAGGTCGACAAAGCCGAATTTGAACTAAATATTGACGATGTTAAATCAGAGATCACGTACGTAAAAGACTGTTACCAGGTTGATACATAAAGGGTTTTAGATTAATATTATATAAAGCTGGTTAGTTCGTAACAAATGTAGAAACTAAGCGAATTAAAATCGTGTATTGTACGCAGGGTAATTTAAAAAATATAGACAACATTTAATTTGATCTTAATATATAACAATACGGTCATATATATATGTATATTTATCATCGATTTTATGTATGTTTGTAAGTATATTGTACGATTGGCTTGGACACTAAGACTCACAGACAACGTGACAGTCTCACCACCTGTCACGTTGTCCCAAATAAGTTCGTGTGGGTCGAAAGGACTTTATTCTGTAGACGTCTGTCTTACCTATTAATGTAAAATGCGTGAAGTTAAAAAGTTAAAAAAATACGTTTTCTAATTCCATTGTATGACAAGAATTGTTAATTGCATAAAATACTTATATATGTATATATGAGGAGGCGATGGATGCAAGTGGCAGGGAACCGGTCTTTGTGGCATATTCTAGGGGACGCCTATCTTCAGTAGTGGACTTTTGATAGGCTATAAAGAAGAAAGAAGAAGAAGAATATTTGTGTATGTCTACATGTCAGTAAAATATATTAAATTATGATTTAAATAAAGAATAGTGGGAAAGCAATATGAAATTATAATTTGTTCTGTAGTAGCGTGAGAGACATTTTATTTGTATTGACAGGGGGATAATATGAAGTTGTAGTAGTGCTCCGAAAATATCTTCGGTGGAAGGTGGGTCGAAGGGACTTAATTGTTTAAATTGCGTGAAGATTTTTTTATTTATTTTTTAATATATATTTGTAGTAGTGTAGATACTTTTTAAATAACCCTGTGTAATTTTATTACTTTTGGTTGTTTTATACAATTATTTTCTGAGTTTAATTGATAATTTGACTGTATTGTAGTTTTATATAGCCTTTGTTAAGAAAAGTAAGTTTAAGGGTTTTATTTTATGTTATTTTTAGTGGTTCTTGTGCAGAAAGGTACTAAATAATCAGGCCAATCGATTACGTATTAAAATTTATGTTGTGGTATAAAAAATGCAAATTTAACTTCCTCCGATATCATAATAATGTGAATATGAAAAAAAAAACTATGTCATAATAACTACTCAATAGTTTGTAGATTCAGATTATCGAGTAGTTCATGCGGCCTGTACTTCATATGCATTAACATAAGTCAATAATTTTTGGTAAACGAATTTTCTTTTATTTATGCCGCTAAAGTAAAGTTTAATATTATTAGTTCTTACTTACTTTAATGCGAATGTTAATTTTAAAAGTACCAATAGATTTTGTGAATTAATTTTGTCATACTTTGTTTTCAGAACCATGTTAAAGTAGATATATTTTAAGATAATTATTACATTGTTTTTATTAACATTGGTAGGTGTGAGTAAATTAAAGAGAAAAAATGTTTTTAAAATTTCAACTGACACGGGCGGGATAATTAATTTTCTAACAATTTACTAACAAATAGCTCAGCATAACTTATATGCTTTAAAATCAATTTAAAAAATTGCGTAATTGGCAGATGTAACTCTTTTGTAATACTCCAAAACCAATTTTAACCGGATTTATAATATACAGTTTTGATATATGTACTTACTGATAATCTCAAACTACTTTAATAACATTGGGATACTCCAAATGTTTTAGTGTTGTATAAAAATAAGTTATCTATTATACATACTATATCAAATTAGAAAATAACAGAGATTTAACATTCTTAAAGCACAATTTAACATACTTCAACTAAGAACACATGTTTTCTTCTACAGTGCACGGTTTTTGAAATGAAATATAGATTGATGTGAAAAAAATATGAAATCTTTTATTTTGTTTATATACCCTGGTATGTATCCTATTTTGGAATGTGACGTCGCAAGCTTGCTCAGGGAATCGTCTGAGAACGCGTGACGTGTGCGTGCCGCGCACGTTACCCAGCGTGCAACACGTCACAATTGCGAAGCCAATACCTGAGCAATAAATGGCGAATACGCAACATTGTTTTTTGTGCTTGAGTAAAATTTATAGCCGATATCACTAAGAACGAGGTAAGGATTTTAAAACTTAGACATTTAAAAATTATGATGGAGAAAATATGACTCCTAATAAAATTGCACTGTCCAGGAAAGTCGTGAAAAAGACAAACAAAAAAATACCTACACATCTTACGCCGGTTTCTTCTTCGTCGGAGAAACCTCATCACGAACATTTTTTTATTATTGAAAAATAGACATTTTAATCTGATTAAATCCCCAGGTGACTTGAGTTAACCGGTTATGTCACCTGCCATCTTTCGAGTGTCTTACATCGAAAGTTTATTAATGGAGACTAGAAACCTTCGGATGACATCCTTTACCGAACCCTAAACCACCGTTTTGAACTCGAGGAATCGTGCAAGTACGCAATCTGTAGATAAATAATGCGATTGCGAAAGAGAATTGAACTAAAATATAGTTAATTGTAAAAAGCGTGCGGCGCTTTGAAATAGAATATTTTCAAGAACTGTTATCGCGAACTTCACGATTTTTTCACAATAATACTAATATTTTTTGTTCATTATTTTATTTTTAAAGGCCGGCAACGCATCCGCTATTCCTCCGGTATTGCAGATGTTTATGGGCGGCGGTAATCACTTACCATCACGTGTGCCACCTGCTCGTTTGCCTCCCTCTTCTATAAAAAAAATAATTATTAAGAATTGTTTTTTTACTTTTATCTCGATTCAACATTAAAGCGTTTTTTTAGTGTTTTAAGCTCGTGGAGGTTCAAATCGTAGACGTAGCTTCCGAAAGGACATCAAAGAAAATCTACAGTAAACCATGTGACACTCTCAAATGAATTTCGAAAGCTTTTTTACAGAAAAAAGGAGACAAACGAGCAGGTGGCTCACGTGATCGAAAGTGATTACCGCCGCCCATGAACACCCGCAATACCACAGGCATAGCAGATGCGTCGCCGCCTTTAGAGTCCCTCCTCCCCCAGAGTTGGGGGAGGGGGGCACTATTCGTTATCTGTGAATCTAAAAAATTATCAAGTTTTTTTTTAGAATACGTTGCATACTATTAATAAATTATAGGCAGAGAATACAGATTAAATCTGTATTCTCTCAACATAAGTTGATGCATCAGCGTTTAAGATACGGTCGCTCGGAGGTAAGAGCGTCGCCACGGATCGGCGAAGGTCGCGGGTTCAAATCCCGCCCGTGTCAGTGGAAATTTTAACTTTTTTCTCTTTTCTTTTTTTTCTGCCGCAAATTAAGTATATCACCAGATATACTTATTTTGCGGCAGAAGTAGGTAAGAAAGAGTGTGGCACAGATCCTGACGACGTCTAGGCCGAGAAATCTACCTATTGGGATTTAATGTTGTAAGGTGAAAAAATGTATTTTCCCGCCATTACATTGTCATCCAGGGGTAAACAGAAGTCTAGACACTTAAGTCCTTTCGACTTACCTTCTGCCAAAGACATTTTGTGGGACAACGTGACAGGTAAAGAGCTCGTCGCCGTCTTTATGTCCAAGCCATCGATATAAATCGTACATAAGTGTAAAAAAACCTTTGGTACAAGCCCGCCATACGGGAATCGAACTCGGGTCTCTCGACTCGAATTCCGATTAATCAACTATTGGTGACTATATGTTGTATGGGAATGGTAAAAAAATAAACTCTATAGGTTTTTTAAATTTATTAACCTGAACAGAAGATAAACAATAATCTTCGTTATAAAGAATATCTTGCATCTAAAATAGCACATGAGACTATTAAACAAGAGGAAGGCACTTCTAACCAGTGATATAACATTAAAAATACATAAAATACAGATTTAATTAATACAATGGAAATATAAATAATTATTACATAATTTCAATGAAAATATTGTTAAAAAAACTCATTGCGAAATTAAAAAAAATAAAGGGCATAATGCAATTTTCATAAACATAAGAAGCTAATTTCGATAAACAAATAATCTCCAAAATATTAAAGTAAATAATAAAAAAAAGTTGAAGCGACAATAACATAAGCGATGCAGCCGATTGTTTTCAATTAGAATTTATTTAAAAAGACATTAATTAAAAACATTAATAGTACACCAAAGAATTTTAAAGTGATTTATATATAATTAAAACTGAATACTTCGAGCTAAGTTAAAACATAATAAGACAGAACTGCGGTTATTTTAAAACCAGTAAAAATAAGCTTAGAAAAACATAGAGACGGCCTTTTAGTAAACAACAATATTTTCGCTAATAATATATGTAAGAACAATAAACTTAGACACTGGAATGATTTAATGTTTTTGGTAATGCGGTAGGATGAGGCATGTGTCAAATATAAAATGTTTTGATGACGCGTTACATCGTGTGATGTTGGCGTAACAACCACTTTTTCCTAGTGGGTGCAAGTAGCTGCTAAGGGATAAGTCTAAAATAAAGATATCATACCCAATACTTAGGTAGAAAGAGGTCCAGACAATGTTATGGAAAACTCTTGGTACGAAGCCTAAAGCAAGGAAATCGATCGAATTCCGATCACCCAACCACTCGGTTATCGTTAAGTAAAAAAGTAAGAAAATGTTATGGTCATCAAAATTTTGATATCATCAGAAAAATAGAATGTAATATATTTTCCCAGGAAAATATTTAGTAATGCATAACTAATCTTAATTAGTGGACCGTAAAAGTCTACTGCAAGTGCATAAGCTTCTTCTGTAAAAGCATTTGCCTTAATCGCCAGGCCCCACAAGCGATTGGCGATTAGCGATCGCAGCATCAGACACCTTGCACCGTGAAAGCAGCTGTCAGCTGTGTCTGTTTGTTTTATTTCGATCTAGTATTCTCTATGACGATTATCTCGCCATATGTCGGTACCCTACCATTTATAAGGCTTTTCCCCCGAGGCGCCTCTTACGACACCCACGGGAAAAGAAGCAGTGGTATTCTTACGCCTATACCATCCTGCGATGACCAATTTACTTACATCGAATAATTTATATTCCATGTCGTCTCTAAAATGGAGCTTATAATTAAATTAGTTTGGCGTGGAGAATTTTCTCTTTACATGTAACAACACTATTTCAACTATTACTTAACAATGACTTAAAATTAATAACAAAAAAATGCAACGTTCAAATAAATATTAAATACATATTTCGATTCCCTCGGCTGTTATTTTGCTATTTGAAAATTAAAACGTAACCACAGCCGTTTAACGTTAAAATTAGATTAACATAGAGCCGAAGCGTTCCTACTAGAAACTATTTCATATAAAATACGGAAGTGTGCATTTTACTCTATAAAACAAAATAATTCTAAATTTAACTTTTTCCTTTTTTCGTTACGGTTGCCGATCTGTAGTAGAAACAAAATATGGTATTGAAAACAGAACAGAAAATTTATGTATAAAGGAAAAAATGAGTTTGTATTTGACTTCAGACAAATTGGCCGATATCGACGAATATTACTACACATACATAGAAACAAGTATATCCTTTTGGGTGCTTATTATATAACTTAATTACAAATTGCATCTTCTAGAAAATAATTGTATGCTATTGGAATTTGTCTAAACACAACACAAAGTACGCTCAATCATAATCTTATTTTTTTAAATGATGTATATATAAATACGTCTAGAGATTTTTACATTTTGTATATAGATGTCAATTCTTTTATTTATATACACACTATATAGTTAACATTAAACTGAAAAAGACGTGTAAAAGGCGAGCTTAACTTTATAAGAGTCAGTCTCTTTTTCAGCAAACCTTAGTATGAAGAGATGATGGATATAAACTTTCAAACATTATACATACATACATACAAGCTAAATATATAATATAAACAAATATCATTAAATCATGATAGATACACTAAAGTAAATGCTCATGTACTCGTTTTTAAAAACCTGTTACGTGTTTTACATTTCAAGGTTATCCAGTTATATTAGGGTAATAAAATTAAATGTTTTGTAATATTGTAATAGCGCCATCTATTGACACCAAGCGAAGTTTGGTCACACAGGTAATTTTTTCCATTTAAAGAGGAAAGAACGCCTAGCCGACGTCTAGTCTTGTATAGTCTCGTGATGTCACGAAGGCGGGAAGTATTCAAAATAAAGAAACATTGAAGTGGATTAGCCATGAAAGCATAACAGATAAACAAATTAATAATATTAAATGTGAATCAATTAATAGTTTATTAGGATGGATATTAGTGAACTTATACTTATCCAATGCATTAATAAGAATACTACTCATGAAGAATTGGAAAAGAAACTGCGTTGGTCCTCTCGCTTGCACATTGCGAGACAATATAGCTATTATTCACATAGTATGTATCTAAGTAATAATATTGCTAGGATTTTCAATTGGCCACAAACTAATCTTGTCATTAATATCATTACGTTCGCCGCTACTCGAATTTCGAAAAAATAAGTGTTGCCACATTACAGGACAAAGTATGGAATGTTGTACATGCGCAAAGTTCAATGATAAACGTAGTTAAACTTACTATTAAGTTTACATTTAATCATTTCAATTATAAGACAAAACAAAAATATTTCCATATACCCATATTCATTCAATAATACATCATATTCATTCCCCTAATTTCCCATCTTCAACTAAATAATAACGCCAGCGCCATACACTTAAAAACCTTCCCACTGCTGACTACCACGGTTTTTACGGGGTTACCATGTTATATTATTACTACAAAGCAAAGTACAAAAAGAAACCTACCTGCATCCAAAAATAAAGAAAACTGCAAGAAATTCTATGTTCTATGAGGTACGAGGTTCTTTGTAAAAGAGGCATAGTTATCCATTTTCCAACCTTTACCCACTCTTAAATCGTTTGATTATTGCTAAATTCTTTTAATTTATTACCAAGTGTAAAGGAATGCCTATTCAAGATTATACAAGTCGACATCCTTTCGTAGTAAATAGATTAGTTAAATTTCATACAGATTATAAAATAATACACCTTATAACTTTTGTTTATAAAATAAAGTAAGACAAATAATGCAAAAATATGTAAATCGAATTTTCTTCATAATTGCTCTTAATAGATTATTAACACAATATTTATAAAAAAAGAAAAATATACGTTCATTGCTTGCTTTGTTTAAGAAATACAAAGAATTTTAAGGCTTGCATGTGCATGATTTTAGTAGAAAAATTTAACATTTGTACAATAAACTGTAATGTAAAACTTTTAAAAAAAATACTCAAAGTAATACTTATTCTCGGTAAAAATATAGAAGGGTGGAGGGGGGATGGGAGAGGGGGAGGGGATGTTGTTTTGTTTTGTTTTGGAAATTTCGACTCTAATGCGATGGACCATGCATGCAATGCAACGCACACATTATACAGTGGTAGAGCCACGCATCAGCTTTTTGAGTTTCAGCTGTTGTTGCATGCATGAGCCGGCTCGACCGGGGAAGTACCACGAGCTCACACCCCCTTCCCCCAATTCTGGGGGCACTAAGGCAGGCAACGCATCTGCTATGCCTCTGGCATTGCGGGTGTTCATGGGCGGCGGTAATCACTTACCATCACGTGAGCCACCTGCGCGTTTGCCTCCCTTTTTCTATAAAAAAAATTATCGAATAGGAGAGCTAAGAACAGCAGTTCTACGTTCGAACTTCAGTTCTGACGTAAACAAAAAAGCCTATTTTGAAAACTTCATAACTAAGTACCTGTTGTTTTTGTACTGCCGGTTAAAAGATTAACAAATTATTTTTATAATACATAACAAATATTTTAATTGTTAAATATGGCTTCCGTAAATGATCTATTATTTCATTAAAAATAAACTAATGGAATGATTGAAGAGTGAATGTTTTATAACGGTACTAAATCGATTTTGATATAGCTTGTTACTTTTTATTCATTTTAATGCATGTTTGTTGTAAAACTAGTCTCCATAATTGGTTATTTCAGTTTTTTTTTTAATAATTTTGTAAATAATTTCTATATAAATAGTATTTTTACATATTTCCTTGACATGAACCGTGTTATAGAAAAAAAATAAAAATTAATAAGATTATTTATAGAAAGTTTCAATAAAACTTTCAGCCACTTCCGAAAGTCTGATAGATTTAAAATTTTTAAAAATAAAGAAACCATAATTCAAATGATGAAAGGAGACAGTGAATATATACATGTGTTTTAGTTTTTTAAACTAAATTTGTCGAACGCACAGCGCCGACCAAGGTCTTCTTCAGGTTTTAATAAAGACAAAAAACACCATTTCTTTGCACGCGTGACTGAAGGAATGAAGAAAATCTATTCAAAATATGCCAGGGATTGTCCATATTCGATCCTTATATTTTAACACACAATTTTATTCCGTTAACAATTAATAAAAGTATAGTTTAACCTATATAAATACGAAATATAAATATCTTTCGACATGTTTCGAATGCTACACACATCTCGAAAGGCTGAACAATTTTTGATATGTATTAAGACAGAACTAGTGACAGAATAAGTCAACTAACATTAATACACCTAAATATGATTTGAATATATAATTCTTCACGCACAGCCTCTGACGGGGTAGCCGGAGGGAACAGATCGTCAAGTATCATACCTCTTTCTTAGATGGTTAGTTATACATTTATTAAACAATTCACACTAACTACAACTACATCAAGAAACAAATATATACCCGAAATAGGATAGAAATATAAAAACATATATATAGTATATGTAGGTATTAACTATACCTTAAATATATAATTCAAGGTTTTGAATAACGAAGGCATATTTAATTTACTAGACATAACAAATCTATTGAAAAATATTATTATTATAATATAATTATATTCTACATTTTACCAATAGATTTCTCTAACCACCTCACAACAATGGCAGTATTTTAAATGTCACATTCACATGGATCACAAATATATAATTAGTATACAAAGTAATATTTAAAGCAGAGACAAATCTGATTGTTACAATAACGGAGAGTTATCGTTTCCTATTAGTCTATGGCACCGTACAAAGGTTGAAGAAATTTGTCAAACACCAAACAAGTTTGTATGTTTGGCTCCAATTAAACTAACATTCAACTAACATTATAGCTTGGCTGATGGCACCACTTCTCTCCACCAGCGAGCTCGCTCGAACGTCCCCGGGTTGTTCATGAAAGCCTTTTGCAGATTTTGATATAACTGAAATAAAAAAAACATCATACATACATACATATCTACCTCAAAAGCCTACTGCGAATACGTAGGTATCTCGCCTAAAAGAGGATTTGCCATAATCGCCACGCATGGCAAAAGGGGTGGCGATTACAGTACCACATATCTCGTAAATTAGTCACTGTTGTCCTTCACCAGTCTATTGAATTATGGTCAGGTATTTTTCCGCTAAATGTGGCAATCTTTGAGGATGAACTATGTTCAGTAGTGGACTTCTGATATTCCACTCGATGTGGCAATCTTTGGGAGAGAACTATGTTCAGCAGTTCACTTCTGATAAGCTGTTATTATGAAGATTTTTCAAGAGGGTAATCCTGCATTCAGTCGGTAAACAATGTTTTTCAAGACCTTTTTTCTTTGTCGCTTCCTAAGACACCTACGGTAAAAAAGGGAGGTTGGTACACTCCTAAGCCGATACCAAACGGCATAAAAGTTTTATTTAATAATTAATTTTAAAAGTTCATAGCAATTCATTGACTTTTACGCTTGGCGATTAGATTGGCGATCGCAAGACCAGACTCCTCGCACTCTAGACTCTGCTACCCGTTACCGGTCTTTTTAATTTTTATCAGAGTCTGCAGTCGATTATATTTTGTAGCCTTTTAAGACTGTAAGAGCGACAGACATACACGACATAAGAAGAAAGAGTTCACAATAAATCCAAATAAACATACCCTTCCATCGCTTTTGCCCAGCACAGAGTTGAGGACGAAATCGGTCGGCGCGAGCGCATCCACCACACTCACAATATCTCCCTTCAGATCCGCGCACAGCTCCATTATGGCGTCCCGCAGCAGCCGCGCCGGCTCGCGGCCCGAGCAGTAGCCGCCCTGGTACAGCTCCACCAGGTGCCTGTCCAGCGACCACAGGCCGTACAGCGCGAACAGCTTGTACAGCACGGGCTGCAGCTCCTTCTCTTTCTTCTCTATCGCCTCTAAGCTGAATATTATGGCCAGGTATTCGGCGTACGCTTTGGTCAGACTCTTCCATCTGTAGACTTGGGTTTTGTTCTTCGCTTGGAACTTGGTCAGGCCCTGGGCGATCAGCGATTCGTACTTCTCGTGTGTCTCTTGGAGGAGCCAGCATATCAGCCATTTATACGTTGAAAGTATGACTGTAAACAAGTTACATAAATCTAAACGATTGAAACAGTAATTCAGGAGTAAAATAAAATACCTACATCTTAAATTTTTATATCATCATATTTTTATTTTATATATTTATTATTTGAAGTAGGATGAAAAAAGTGTTAAAAATTTAAAATGGACAGTAGTTACTTTCAAACAAGAATATAGTAGCTGTAGTTGCTGCTAAATCCGTTGCTAACAAAGATTAATAAAAGCTTTAATTAATCTTAAGTCTTAATCATAAGACTTAATCATAAGTCACGATAGCCGAGTGGTTGGGTGGTCGGAATTTCGAGTTAAGAGACCCGAATTCGATCCCCAGATCCGGTGGCAGTACCAATGGGTTTTTCAAAAAAACTCATAAACGAATTACATCGTTGGCTTGTACATAAAGACGGCGACGGGCTCACCGCCTGTCACGTTGTCCCGAAAATATCTTCGAGTGGAAGGTGGGTCGAAGGGACTTAATCGTCTAGACTAGACCTCTGTCTACCCCTGTATTGGGAATTGCGTGAAGATATTTATTTTTATTCTATTGTACTGTACTGACAGCGCGCGTCCTTGAGGTGCGCGGTGTGCGTGGCGCGGAAGGCGTGCGCGTGCGCGGGCGCGGGCGCGGCGAGGAAGGCCACGCTGGCGAGCGGCGCGCCGGCGCCGCGCGCGCGCCAGCGGCGCAGCAGCCACGTGCCGGCCTGCTGCGCCAGCACGCTGTTGTCGCCCTCGTACGTCACCGTCGGCTCGTGGTCGCCGCGCAGCGCGCCCAGCCGCGCGCACTGCACCGCGCGTGCAATTAAAAAAATATAAACGTATATGATTTGATACTCAATGAATGAATGAATGAATGATTTTATTGTACACCAAAAAAGAAATACAAGAAAACAATTAAACATTGCAGTAAGATTGTACAATTTGGCGGCCTTATCGCTACATAGCGATCTCTTCCAGGCAACAATTATACAATATATTTTATAGCTAACAACTATAAAAAGAAGGAACTTAGTGTATGGTTATATACAAAATTCCATGCAATAAGTACGGGAAATAAAGTTATCTGACACATACACACAAGTTATTTAGAAATATATTTAATCAACTAAAATATTTGTATTTGTATTATATGGGCATTAAAAGATTAGAAAAGCAAAAATATCTTCACGCCATTCCCGATACGGGGGTAGGCAGAGATCGAGACAATTAAGTCGTTTTCGACCCTACCTTCCAGCGGAGATATTTTAATAATGGTGTGAAGATATTTATTTTATTATTTATACTAAGTAGCTAAAGCACGCGCGTCATGGAATCGAAAACAACGATAGTACCACACAAACACTACATAAATTCTATTAGTCAATGTAGTGGTTTTCTACATTGACTCGTCCGGGAACCAAACCCTAGACCTCGAAGCTGACGACACCATGAAAACCGGTGCACACGCCACTCGTCCACGAAGGTCGAAACTCTTACACCACAAAAGGAATTTTACGGGAGAAAATTCTCGCACCAAGATGCCTTTGTTTACAATTGCTTTAATGAGTATAAGCGTGAGACCAATTTCTATTCACGCTGTAAAATGTATTTATGATATTGTGTGTACAATAAAGTGCAAAAAATTAATAAATGAAATAAAGTGAGTTCTGTGAGGTACCTGATAGAGAAAGATAAGAGAGCGACCAACCGACAGATGCGAACAAGTTTAGAAATTGGTATGAGTGGAATACGAAAAAATATTACACGAACGTTTGAACGTTAGGAATTTTGCACGAGATCGATTCCTCGGGCTAAAGACCAGAACGCCTTCGCATGAAAAAGTGTCGCGAAATGTTGCAATAATTCAACAAATAACTAATATAATATAATAATTATTAATACAATGATTAATAATATCTAATAATTAATGGAAGGTAACTCGAATGTTGTATTTGATTGGCAACTAAAGCTATATATGCTACGAACCCAAAACCAAGATCACTTCAGTTGGTGTTTCTTTGTATCGACCAACTCGAATTCAGATATCACCCGAAAATATTCGAACCCGCGACCTCTGCCGATCAGTGGCAACGCTCTTACCTACGAGCCACCGTGTCTTACACGCATCAGTTGAAATTTTAAATCCGTATTCTCTTTTCTTTACTTGTGCCCTGTTTTGACATCGGCGCCATCTATTATCCCTTTTCACTAGTGACAAGTGTGATCGGCAGATGTCGCTGTTTCGAATCCCGCTCGTGTCAGTTGAAATTATAAAAACATTTTTTCTGTTTAATTTAATCACGTAAAAGTTCAGTGTAAGTAACACTTTAAAAATCAATAAAATTGCGTAATATTATTTTTTTATTCTTTTTTTTATAGAAAAGTAAGGCAAACGAGCAGGTGGCTCACGTGATGGTAAGTGATTACCGCCGCCAATGAACACCCGCAACACCAGACGCATAGCTGATGCGTTGGCAACGCCTTACAGTGCCCCCCTGCCCTCCAGAATTGGGGGAGGGGGTGTGTGGCCCTCCGGTCACCTGCACTCACCAGACGAAACGCAGAAGTTTGTTCTACTTCACGCCGGTATTCTGTGAGATCGTGGTACTTCCCCGGTCGAGCCGGCCCATTCATGCAACAACGAAAGCTGATGCGTGGCTCTACCACTGTTAATTAAATTCTGTTTGCGCCATTTTACCACGCACCTTGAGGAACCCGTGTCCGCCGCAAGCCTCGCGGCACTGCTGCGCCGCCTCCATGACTGTCCACGTCAGCAGCGGCTTGCTGCAGGACACCATGGCGTGGATCTCGGACACCGTTTCGCTCTGGAAATGTCCCATTCACTAATCATACATACATACATACATATATCCTAGTCACGATAGAAGAGGGACTGGGTGACAGGAATTCCGAGTCGAGAGACCTCGAGTTCGGTGGAAAAAAAAATGTATTCAGTGGAACGTGGGTCAAAGGGACTTAATTGTCTAGACTAGACCTCGGTTTACCCCTGTATTGGGAATTGCGTGAAGATATATTACATTATTATCATTATTATAATACCACAGTAAGTTTCTAAAGCACGCGTTTTATAGTATCAGTAACCAAACCGGAGACAATGAAGAAAGTGATTTTCTACATTGAGCCGTTCGGGAATCGAAACCGGACCCTCAGAACTGGTTAAACCATGAAAACGTGTTTGTGTATCATGGTCTTCCACAGATATAAAGTTAAATTTGCCGTGTGACATCGTAAAATTTTGCGAACATATTACACAGCAAATTTCCCAAAAAATTACGAATAGATGGCGGGATACAAATGTAGAAAAATACCAGACTAGTGACGGGAAGCGGCCTCTATGGCTGCTAGTACGTCCGCCAATACTCTAACCAAGCTTATAAGTGATCAAATTAAAACTATAAACCACACAATAAAAGAACAGAATGGAGAAGAATATTAAAACTTACCAAATTATCTACATTAAGTCCCGCGTTCGATTTCTCTACAATGTCCAGGTACACGTTAGTGAAATTTTGTATGTACAAACGGAACACAACCGCTGCCGCCACGTATCCGAATAAGCGCCATTGCTGCAAGTAAAAGTATAAAATATAAGTCCTCCATTCTATATTACCTCGGTCGAGAAAAACATTTTTCCTAAATTTCCCGAGGGTCTGGGTGTTTATGGTGCCTTTGTTGTTTCCGATTCCATGTTACAAGTGCTTAGACTGCTTACTTTGGGATCAGAACAATGTATGTATTTCCGGGTTTTAAGCCCGAAATTTCAGATTACATCACATATTATATAAATACAATTTAAATTTAAGAGAAAAATTTATTATTTTTAAAGTTTCAACTGACACGGGCGGTATTCGAATCCGTGTACTTTGCCAAACCGTGGCAACTCTCTTACCTCTGAGACACTGTGTCTTACACGCATCAGTTAAAATTTTAAACTCCATTCACTTTCTTTATTTATGCCTGTTTAAGGCATCGGCGCCATTTACTGTCACTTTTGCAAATGACTGTTTGACATTCCTGACTTTTAGTCAGGAATTTATTAAGGAATTCTTTATTGATTTTAAAGCATATAAATATGGTTTGTTTCTCTTTAATTTAATGACAAAAAGTAGTTAAAAAGTAGTCAGGTGGCGATTTAGTATTCAATTCATGGTCTTGGGCTCGGTTTCAATTATTTTAAATTGAGCTATAATATATTTTTTTAATAATGATGAACAAAAAATATACAAAACAATTTTTAGAGTAGGATAAAACTATACAATGAGGTTTATACGACAGTTTCCACCACGGAATAAAACATATTACTAGCACTTGAGGTAACAGTGTCCTTGTTTTTATCTCAAATGTAAATTGTTCGACTAATTACTACGCATCACTTGATATGTATATTTAATACTAACTTAATTCATAATTACAAAATAAAAAATATAGTTCAAATGTAGATTTCTTATTTAGTTCTACACGTTTTTCATATTCAAGCATATTTTCAATACTCGTGTAGACAGAGGTCTAGACAATTAAGTCCTTTCGACCCACCTTCCACCGGAGACATTTTTGGGACAACAGATGGTGAGCCCGTCACCGTCTGTATGCCCAACAACCAACGATATAATTCGTGAATAAGTTTTTGAAAAACCCATGGGTACCAACAACCTATCGAACTTTCATCTGGACTCGAAATTCCGACCACCCAACCACTCTCAGCTATAGTGACTTTTTTAGTTTTTTTTTAATATCCCCTTCTTTAAATTACCTACAAAGTGGGTGGGTGCATATACTTACGTGCAGGTCGTACTCTAGCAGCGGTATCTCTCTGTCCCGCTCTCCGAACTGCGTGCGCGTGGCAGCGTAGCGCACTGCGATCGCCACCGCGCTGGCGATCGAGTGGCAGCTCTCCTGCATTATGCCAATGCGACCTGCCATTGCGGTAATAGTTATAGCTTAGCTTAGCTTATCTTCACGTACAATCCCTGACGCGGTAGCCAGAGAACAGATCGCCAATTGTCACGATCCTTACATACCTCTTTCGCTTCTTTCAGATTCATTATCTTCTTCATACATGCACGTCTAGGTATCCGAATACTCTTGACCCTCCCCTCTTCTTTCGCGCTATATATTTTCTTCACCATTCGGTCTTCACTCATTCGCGGTAATAGTAATAAATAAATACATATATATATAGAGACAACTACATGCATTGCTCTGTAACCAAAGGAAGTAACTAGAGCACGCGTGTAATGGAATCATAAACAACGGACGTAACACAAACACCCAGAGCAGAGGCAATGCAGTGAATAGAACGAGTAAATAGTGACGTAGTAATTTATTTATAAGTAAATAAATAAATAAAAATATAAATGTCTTCACGCAATTCCCAATACATGGGTAGACAGAGGTCTAGTCTAGACAATTAAGTCCCTTCGACACAACTTCCACCGAAAATATTTTCGGGACAACGTGACAGGTGATGAGCCCGTTGCTGTCTATGTCCAAGCCAACGATATAACTTATACATAAGTTTTTTGAAAAAACCTATTGGTACGAGTTTTGGAAATCGAAGTCTGGTCTCCCGACTCAAAATCTGATCACGCAACCAGTCGGCTATCATGACTTTTATAAACTCCAACGTGAACTATTAAGAACAATAGTGTGCTCTAAAATAAAAGAAAATTATTATTACCATGACGGTGAAATTTTAAACACTGCAATACTTTACTCAAACATATGAAATTTAAATAATGCATTGTTAAAGATTTCTTTTTATTTAGAGGTGACATTACTGACAAATTTTTGTTATGCCCTCATGAACTTTTACAATGGCCTCTCTGTTTGTTGTTTATTTATTGTAAATGATAAATAAATTAAAAGTAAAGTTGGTTAAAGGTTATACGACAAATTATGGTTACATAATGTTATTTTTTCATATTCTCCGCGGTATTATAGGAAAGAATTATTTTTTATGTTGCATTATTTCACTATATTATTACATAGGTATTGTATATTTAGAACATGTCCTAACAAACATAACGAAAACATATCGTAACAGTAAAACATTTTCATAAAGGATATTGTCTAGGTGACAGATACTAAACTCTACTATGCACGCTTGGGTAGTAAGCTGGTGAATGCGTGACGAGAGCGTTATGAAAAGTATGAACGGACGAGGCGAACGGAAGTTGCAAGAGATAGAGTGATATAAGTTAGTGAAGATAGAAAGGGAGATACGTTTCATATGTTACTGTAGGGCTAGAGAGAAAACGCGAGCACTCATTTCCTTTCTCTCTTTCACTCAAACCACTTACGTGTCCGATAAAAAAAATGAAGAAAAATAAAAAATCTATTAAATTATCATTGAAAACCCATAGTAAATTTTATTGTTTGCAGTAAAATTAACATATGTATAAACATGAATATATTATACAAATGGACCAAAAGAAGTTTTACTACAGTGGTGTGGTTCAAAGCACACTCATTTAATTTTATTTCCTTTAAATCTTTTTATCAATAAACATTTAAATGAAAAACAAATGATTTTTTTGATCTATAACGATAACGTTGGTGTTAATAGATTTAGCAAACTGACAAAAAAAACAGGTAGTTTGTCTTACCAGCAGATAAATTTTCCAGCGCAGCACCGAGGATCCTCGAGGGTTCTGAGAAGGAGCTCACGTACTGTCCATCCTCGGTCACATCAGCTGTCCTGTTGAGGAGGTTCTCCCGAGGTATCCGATACTGATTGAACATTATAAATCTGGAGCAAGAGATATTCGAATTAAATGCTAACTAGCCTCGTAAATGCCTATTAATGGGCAAAGGACTTCCTCTTATTTGATTGATTATTTGAGAGATTAATCCAGGCATAACAGGTTTCTCAACCCTGCATCAGTGCCGATTGGATTGAAAGATGCTATAAGGAATTTAGCGATAAATGCCCGGGGTTCGAATCTGCTGCACTCGCGTATAAAGCTAGCGGCCGGACAATAGACGTCCGTTACTAACGCAGTTCCTAGAGATAAGACTTTGCTAAAAAGATAGGCTTTTTCAGAGAGTTTATTTTCTTTTCTTCTTATTCTTTAGGTTATTCTAAGGAATAAGGGGAAGAAGACTAATTTGTAAAACTTGAAACTATTATTATTTAGAGTAATCTTTGTAAGATTCGTATTAAAATGGGTGGACACGTTACTTAACCTCACCAAACCAATATATATATATATATATATATATATATATATATATATATATATATATATATATATATATATATATATATATATATATATATATATATATATATATATATATATATATATATATATATATATATACGCAAGTCTTCCAACTCAAACATTATGAGAAATCCATGTTGTACCGTGTCACGGAAAGCCAGTAGTTGGGTGATCTATTTAAGAGACCTCGAGTTCGATCCCCAGGTGGTGGGCTCTTACAGATAGATGGTTTTTGGGAAAAACCTTATGTACGATATATATGTTGGCTCGGACATAACCTATCTGTCACGTAGTCCTACAAAAATGTCTTCTGTGGAAAGTGGGTCAAAAGTACTTCATTGTCTGGACTGTCTACCACAGTTAAGATAAGATATCTTTATGTTAAACCGTGTCACTTATTTTTTGTTAGTGTCTGTGGTAGGTAGGTAGGTACCCACAGCCATCAACAAACATTGTCACATGTCGAACTGCAAATTCCGCCACAGAAATTCTTTCAATCCTTGGAATTTTTCAGTGATAGTTAAAATTATGCAATTTCAAATTGGGTTGAAAATATGTTAGTCATTCATAAATGTCAATATGTAAGTAAAAGCAAATATATTAGTAGAATGTAAAAAGTCACGATAGCCGAGTGGTTGGGTGGTCAAAATTTCGAGTCAAGAGACCAGAGTTCGATCCTCAAGTGGCCGTACCAATGGGTTTTTCTAAAAACCTATGTACAAATTATATCGTTGGCTTGGACATAAAGTCGGCGACAGGCTCACCACCTGTCACGTTGTCCCGAAAATATCTTCGGTGGAAGGTGAGTCTAAGGGACTTAAATGTTTAGACTAGCCCTCTGTCTACCCCTGTATTGGGAATTGCGTGAAGATATTTATTTATTTATTATTTATTTCCATATTTAAATATATAAAAATAAATATCTTCACGCAATTCCCAATACAGGGATAGACAGAGGTCAAGTCTAGACAATTAAGTCAATTTGACCCACCTTCCACCGAAGACATTTTCGTGACAACGTGACAGGTGGTGAGGCCGTCGCAGTTTTTACGTCCAAGCCAAACGATATAATTCGTACAAAAGTTTTCTAAAAACCCATTGCTACGAGCCTGTCACCTGAGGATCTTTTTTTACAGTTTTTAAGTTACGATAAAAACATACCAAAAAAATACTGGAACTATTTTTAAGCTCGTCCATCTCACGGTATCAAAGATGCGTATTGGCAACTCTAGTCACATATAGCGTTACATAATCTAGAAGGAATCCTATTATTAATTCATGTCTCGTTCTCGCGCCACCCGGGCCGCGTTGAATACACCTTATCGTAACTATCGGATGGCTCGGACAACCTTGAGCCGCTGGCCGTAGTCGTAAAACCTCACCAGACGCGATGTATTAGTCATTAAAACGACGCAAATACAATGTCGCTCACATCACCGTACATCGCCCGGGAGCCAATTTCTATAATTCATGCATCGAATATTAAATTAATGACAACGGTGTGACGCAGGTCACGAGTTCGAATCTACGCAGGTGTCAATTGCGTTTTTAATTACTTATTAATTTAATTACATAATTCCAGCATTGCTAATTATTTAAAAAACAGCCGAGCGGTTGGATGGTCGGAATTCGAGTCAAGAGACTCGAGTTCGATCCCCAGGTAGCATGCTTGTACTAGTTTTTTTTTTTTTTAAAAACTTATGTACAAATTATATCGTAGGCTTCGACATAAAGACGGCGACGGACTCACCACCTGCCACGTTGTACCGAAAATATCTTCGGTGGAAGGTGGGTCGAAGGTACTTAATTGTCTAAACTAGACCTCTGTCTAACCCTGTATTGGGAATTGCGTGAAAGATATTATAATTTTATTTTTATTGCTAATTACCTTTAATAATTAATAAAAAAAAAACATTAAATAAGGAATTTTTATTTTGAATGATCTTATGACAAAAATGGATGTAGGTGTTATGATGGTTCGAGCATATCGAGCGAATGATGAAGAAAATATACAACGCGAAAGTGGACAATAAATAAGAGAAGAGGACAATTGGGAGCTCACTTTTCAAAACCATGCCATATGGAAGTCTTGAAAATGGAAAATCTTAACTTTTCCTTTACCATTTTCTTGTATCAATAGAAAATGAAGAATCTAGACTTCTTCTTTATAAACTTTTCTCTCGACATATAAACATATAAATGTTTACAAATAATATTTATATGATTTGAGACTTAATAGATTGTAAAGCTGACAAGTATAAAAATAAGGAACTCGTAGTGTATGGCTATATACAAAATGCCATACAATAAGTATGCAAAACAAAGTTATGTATGACATATACACAAGTTATTTAGTAATATATTTTATTATGTTGACTGCTTCCAATCTTTATTGTTTTTACTCTTATCATTATAATCTTTTAATGCCTGTATAATAAAAAACAAATATTTTAGTTAATAAAATTAAGATTATAATAATAAAAGTGAAAAAAAAATATATTGAAAGCAGTCAAACTTACTATTAATATTAAATACTCATAATATTATATTAAAATATATTAAGAATATCTTTACGCCATTCCTAATACAGGGATAGACAGAGGTCAAGTCTAGACAATTAAGTCAATTTGACCCACCTTCCACCGAAGACATTTTCGTGACAACGTGACAGGTGGTGAGGCCGTCGCAGTTTTTACGTCCAAGCCAAACGATATAATTCGTACAAAAGTTTTACTAAAAACCTATTGCTACGAGCCTGTCACCTGAGGATCTTTTTTTACAGTTTTTAAGTTACGATAAAAACATACCAAAAAAATACTGGAACTATTTTTAAGCTCGTCCATCTCACGGTATCAAAGATGCGTATTGGCAACTCTAGTCACATCTAGCGTTACATAATCTAGAAGGAATCCTATTATTAATTCATGTCTCGTTCTCGCGCCACCCGGGCCGCGTTGAATACACCTTATCGTAACTATCGGATGGCTCGGACAACCTTGAGCCGCTGGCCGTAGTCGTAAAACCTCACCAGACGCGATGTATTAGTCATTAAAACGACGCAAATACAGTATCGCTCACTTCACCGTACATCGCCCGGGAGCCAATTTCTTATAATTCATGCATCGAATATTAAATTAATGACAACGGTGTGACGCAGGTCACGAGTTCGAATCTACGCAGGTGTCAATTGCGTTTCTAATTTCTTATTAATTTAATTAAATAATTCCAGCATTGCTAATTATTTAAAAACAGCCGAGCGGTTGGATGGTCGGAATTCGAGTCAAGAGACTTGAGTTCGATCCCCAGGTAGCATGCTTGTACTAGTTTTTTTTTTTTCAAAAACTTATGTACAAATTATATCGTTGGCTTGGGCATAAAGTCGGCGACAGGCTCACCACCTGCCACGTTGTACCGAAAATATCTTCGGTGGAAGGTGGGTCGAAGGTACTTAATTGTCTAAACTAGACCTCTGTCTAACCCTGTATTGGGAATTGCGTGAAAGATATTATAATTTTATTTTTATTGCTAATTACCTTTAATAATTAATAAAAAAAAAACATTAAATAAGGAATTTTTATTTTGAATGATCTTATGACAAAAATGGATGTAGGTGTTATGATGGTTCGAGCATATCGAGCGAATGAGTGAAGAGCGAATGATGAAGAAAATATACAACGCGAAAGTGGACAATAAATAAGAGAAGAGGACAATTGGGAGCTCACTTTTCAAAACCATGCCATATGGAAGTCTTGAAAATGGAAAATCTTAACTTTTCCTTTACCATTTTCTTGTATCAATAGAAAATGAAGAATCTAGACTTCTTCTTTATAAACTTTTCTCTCGACATATAAACATATAAATGTTTACAAATAATATTTATATGATTTGAGACTTAATAGATTGTAAAGCTGACAAGTATAAAAATAAGGAACTCGTAGTGTATGGCTATATACAAAATGCCATACAATAAGTATGCAAAACAAAGTTATGTATGACATATACACAAGTTATTTAGTAATATATTTTATTATGTTGACTGCTTCCAATCTTTATTGTTTTTACTCTTATCATTATAATCTTTTAATGCCTGTATAATAAAAAACAAATATTTTAGTTAATAAAATTAAGATTATAATAATAAAAGTGAAAAAAAAATATATTGAAAGCAGTCAAACTTACTATTAATATTAAATACTCATAATATTATATTAAAATATATTAAGAATATCTTTACGCCATTCCTAATACAGGGATAGACAGAGGTCTAGTCTAGACATTAAGCCCCTTCGACCCACATTCTACCGAAGACATTTTAGGGACAGCGTGACAGGTGAGCCCGTCGCTGTCTATTTTATGCCCAAGCCAACGATATGAATCGTACATAGGTTTTGTAAAAAAACCCATTGGTACGAGCCTGCCACCAGGGAATCGAACTCGGGTCTCTAGACTCGAAACTACAACCACCCAACCACTCGGCTATCGTGACTTAAATATTATATTAAATACTATTAATCTAACACTTATGATATTACTAGTGAATTGTTGTATTATGAGTGATTTTTAAAGCCATTATCTCTTCACTTCCACGTTGTTTAAGAATTCCGCTTTTATTACACATGCCGCGCGATAAGATATCAGTTATAATCGATAATCGATTATATTACGGTTACGAATTGTTTTGTGTGTCACAGGATGTAGATTTAGTTGTTAAATTATCTCGTGTACAGACCGATAGCTTACTTGTTTTTTTTTTTTATATAGAAAAGGGAGGCAAACGAGCAGGTGGCTCACGTGATGGTAAGTGGTCACCGCCGCCCATGAACACCCGCAATACCAGAGGCTTAGCAGATGCGTTGCCGGCCTTTGAGAAAGGTGTGGGCCTCCGGTTACCTGCACTCACCAGACGAAACGCAGAAGTTTGTTAGACTTCTACTTCACGCCGGTATTCTGTGAGGTCGTGGTACTTACCCAGTAGAGCCGGCACATGCCATGCAACAACAAAAAGCTGATGCGTGGCTCTACCACTGGTACCGTACCCTGTCTTCGAAGCTAAGGGTTCAAATCTCGCTAGAGGCAAACATTTGTATGATGATATAGTATCCCGACCGATTTCGGCCACAGCGACTTGGACTATTGCGAGCGTCGTTCGTGTGCTCGCAGGTGACTGACGTGACCGATTTTGCGCTGAACGTGCGAGCACACTGAGCGCAAGTCAAATGTTTCTTATTACGATCCAGTTATCCGAGACACAGAGAATCCAAAATTGCACACAGCTGCCTATTCCTTTATCTTACTCTTTAGACCGATATTAATTAATTTATGAAAGAATGAATATGAAAGAATGAATATCTTCACGCAATCCCCAATACAGGGGGTAGACAGAGGTCTAGTCTAGACAATTAAGTCCCTTCGACCCACTTTCCACCGAAGATATTTTCGGGTCAACGTGACAGGTGGTGAGCCCGTCGCCGTCTTTATGCCCAAGTCAACGTATATCGTTAATCCATTGATACGAACCTGCCACCTGAGTATCGAACTCGGGTCTCACGACTCGAAATCCCGACCACCCAACGACTCGGCTATCGTGACTAAATATTAAAGTTTTTTTGAAAAACCCATTGGTATAAGCCAACCACCTCTGAACGAACTCGAGTCTCTTCACTCGAATTCCGTTCACCCAACCACTGGTCTATCGTGACTGTGACAAGAAGTAATCTATTCACCCGTTATCAATCCCATTGACGCCAATCTTCTCGCCCATGTCGCCGACCACCAGACCGGGGTAGGTCTGCAGCGTGTCCGGATCTCGAATGGGGACCACGAATCCGTGGAGACCGTGGTTGGTGCCGTCCGGAGTGATCAGCTGAGCGAATAGAAGCGTGTGCGTGCAAGTTCTGCCTGAAAACAATCATATCCGTGTAATTAATTTACACACACATACTCACGACCTCCGTAAACGAGTAGCGCGCACACACCGTCATGTCGTCAGCCCCACGATCCAGGGTTAGATTTCCGGGCTGCATATTCAATAACACAAGTGTTAGAGCTTGTTACTTTAGGATCAAAGCAATGTATGTGTTGACACTATGTATATATTTACGTATATGTACATACGCCTTTTAACGACACTCACGGTGGTTGGTTGTGGCCTTCTAAGCTAGGGGTCGCAGGTTCAAATCCCGAATGAATGAAATGTGTTGTGTGTGAATGTTTGTTACTTGAGTCGTGGACATATATATATATATATATATATATATATATATATATATATATATATATATATATATATATATATATATATATATATATATATATATATATATATATATATATATATATATATATATATTTGATAATGTATGTGAGTACGTTATACCGTTGGCTCCGACACTAAAGACGGCGATATCATTTGCCACATAAGTTTAAAACTAACTTCGATGAAAAGCGAGTTCGCCCTTACGCGTAACTGTTTAAGACCTCTGTCTACCTCAGTATTGGGAAATGTGTGTAGATAAGCCTTGTATAATACAAAGACAAATGCAAAAAATGTCAAGTATTATAGAAATCTGAGTATTTAAGAACATTTAAGAGGATTCTAATGAAATAAACAAACCAGTCAGCTCTGCATTTGTGTGATGATTGTCCAGAGACTTAAGACGAGTGAATTTTTTTTAATTGTCAGCTTGTGCTGCTGACGGTGCACGGAAGTGTACGTAAGGGACAAAGGTCCGATTGTCCACCAATTAACTGCGGCCGTACGGAAATAAACTCAATAAAAAGAACATACAAATTTGTCTATTGACTGTTGAATATTTAAGCGTAACAAATACAATGAAGTTTTCATAATTTTTCTTCACGTGACGACTCGATACATAGACTAGGTTGACTGCCTACGAAGGTGTGGGTTGCAAGTTCGATTCCCACGAGAGGCAAACATTTGTATAATAAATATGACTGTTTGTACTAGAATCATTTGTATATATGAATATTTGTCTACGTAAATATGTATTTATGTAAATACATTGCACCGTTGGCTTAGACACTAGGACGGCGACACAATTAACGTCTGTCAGGTTACAAATATGCTTCAGTGAAAGGCAAGTAGAAATTTCATTTCTATATAAAAGTCTATTTAAAAAAGTCACTATAGCGGAGTGGTTGGGAAGTCGGAATTTCGATCACCAGGTGGCAGGCTCGTACCAATAGGTTTTACAAAAACTAATGTACGAATTATATCGTTGGCTTGGACATAAAGACAGCGACGGGCTCAACACCTGTCACGTTGTCCCGAAAATATCTTCGGTGTAAGGTGGGTCGAGAGGGACTTAATTGTCTAGACCTCTGTACCCCTGTAATGGGAATTGCATGAAGATAGTTATTTATTATTTATTTACATAAAATTTATTTGCGCAAGCATTTTGGATTTAACTGACAAAAGAGGTGTCACATACCTATATAGATTAACCATCGGAATGCAAATTTTTCTTCACGCAATTCCGTACAAAGTATTATAATTAAGTATCATTTTGTTGTCATATACACCAGTTATTTCAGATTTGTATTGTAATATAATCGATTTGAATTGCTTATATGTATGATTATTCATATATTATTTAAACACATTTACCAGTATTGGTAAAAAGCGTAAAGACGTAGCTCAAAAAATTTATCTTTGCACTTCTTCAAATTAAACTACTTTCCGTTTGTGTTATAGGTCAAAGGTAAATTCAGCCAACAAAGGTATAATAAAATTCAATAACGAATAAAATAAACATGCAGTCAACTGAACACGCAAAAACCGCAAACTTGAAAACCTTTATAAAAGGTGACATTTTCAAAAAGCGTTCAAAGGCATATAGTTGTTTGTAAAACAATCGTAAATATATGAATTTTAATGACCCGATGAAGTTAGGACACGATATCCTATAAGGAACATTTGTTTGAATATATAATTGAATAGGTTTATATTTGAGTCAATGTTAATATGCATATACGGTAATTTCTATATATGTTAGTATATTGTACCGTTAGTTTGGACACTAATATGGGACGCATAGCCACAATCGCCACGCTTGGTTACTTGAGGATAGGCCATCGCAGTACCAACCACCCTTCCGTTACCTGCTGAATTATGAACTGGCATTTTGCATGCGTTCAGCAGTGGGCTTTAGAGAGGCTGTTATGTTATGAGGAAGATAATGATTCAAAGTAATTCTGTTAACAGCCAACTGCATTTCAGAAGTCTGTCCCTTAATTGCCTCTTACGACACTCACGGGATAAAAGGGGATAGTACATCCTTACGCCAAACCCATGTTTATTATTTGGAACTTTGACTGGCCAGGAGGTAAAAACAAAAAAATTATATCACACCAATCGGGAACAAACGTGATTACCCATCTAAGACCGACACGAAAATACAAAAATTTCATCAAAATCGGTCCAGCCGTTTAGGAGGATTTCAATAAAGTTTATTCACGCCACCTGTACAGAAGATTTATATACAAAGATAATATTTGCGAAAAAGGTGTGTAAGGAAGACACTTGGCTATCTGTTCCCTCTGGCTACCCAGTCAGGGACTGTGCGAGAAGATAAATAAATAAATATAATTTACAGTCTTAATACTTCCAGTAATATAAGCAATATGTTTACATTTTAATAACCCTGCTTTTAAAGAAGATTTTTTATCACGCATCGACCCTTAAAAGCTATAAGCAAAAAGAAAAAAACACTGCGTGAAAAATGTAGCTGCGGTAGATTAGAGCGGCTCCGGAGGAAAATATTTCCAGAGATTAATGTTAAATTAAACGGCAGGCGAAACCGCGCGTAGTTATAAGCGCTTTTTGTTATATAGATTAAAAACTCTATATAACAAAAAAGTATATGTGTACATATATAAATATATGAAAATCACTCGCAAAGTCACGCAGAAACCAGCACAATCACTGACTTTGCGACGATCGGATAATAGAAGCAAAATAAAATTCACACAGAAGTTTTACCTAGATTACCAACCCAGCATTTAGCTGCCTCGAAGTCAGGCGTGTGGATGACGAACTCCCGACGCGAGGGGTCGTAGGTGGCCGTGGTGCGCATGAGCCGCGCGTCGGAGCCGTGCGCGATCTCCGTCAGGGCGAAGCTCGCCAGGATCTGCCGCCAATGAAGCTCATGAGAAATCCACACTCAATGAATACTGCTTTAAACGTTCTAACACATTTGAAAGTATAAAACGTTTTTTAAACGACAAGTAAGGCTCTAGATTTAACATTCCATTCGTTCACATAAAATAATAAAAACATATCTTCACGTAATTCCCAATACAGGGGTCGACAGAGGTCTAGCTAACACTAGTAAAACACTGCATTTATTATTAAAATAAAGAGAAAAAAAATTAAAATTTTAACGGACACGAGCGGGCATTTTTCTTTAATTTAATAACAAAAAGCTCAGCATAGCTTGTAGGCGTATTAACGTTTTCGTATAAACATGGTAGGTTCACATCAGATCTTTCAATAATAAAAGTAGCAGCACACAACATGTTTACGAGTAGCGGCGTACGAAAATTACATTAATTTTTATTATAATCATTATAAAATCAATAAAAATTGCGTTACGATAAAACAATCACGATAGTCGAGTGGTCGGAATTTCGAGTCAAGAGACCCGAGTTCGATACTCAGATGGCATGCTCGTACCAATAGATTTTTTCAAAAACTTATGTACGAATTTATGGTGCAGCTCTTATGCCACACATCAGCTGGGATATTTTGTTTACGGGATGACATGTCGTCAATTAGATGAGTCATTGTTCATAACAAGGAAAAACAATGAAGTTGAACATTACGTTATTTTTATGTAAGAATTATTGATAACCTCCGTGGACGAGTGGCGTAGACGCCTTTTTCCATTGTATCGCCAGCTCCTTGGAGCCGATTTCGTTCCCGGTCGGGTTAATGAAAACATTTTATTCTACGATTTCTCAAGCTACTTACTTTGAGTAATTTATGTGATGTTGTCCCCATCTAAGTAAGTATTATGACAACCCTTTCAAACTTCGTATGTTTTGTAGCGATCTTTACAGAATGTAAATTAGTTATCTCACCAACAGAAACTCTCGCACTAACCAGTAGTGAAGTCCAAGACGCTGTTAAACAGCTTTCATTCAAGAAGGGTACAGATTTCATCCACTGAAGGTTTAGATATAATTTTGAATTATTCAGTCCAACATTTTTCATAGACAAAATGTGGGAAACAACACGTACTATTT
The DNA here is from genome assembly GCA_029286605.1 of Sericinus montela. Lineage (NCBI taxonomy): Eukaryota > Metazoa > Arthropoda > Insecta > Lepidoptera > Papilionidae > Sericinus > Sericinus montela. Next base: position 2,856,382 of record JAGSMR010000010.1, on the reverse strand, counting down.
TCATCACCCTGATCCCATGTTAGTTAAAACACATGTGTTAAGAAATCGGAAGCAAGGAAGGCACTGCAAATACCCAGACAATATAAAAAGAGAAGATCTTTTACATCGACCCGTCCGGGCACCGAACCTGCTGCCACCGTTTAAAATCCGGTACGTATACTACCTTGGAGATCGTCATAAATAATCGAACAATGTCTATGACCGTGGTATAAATACAGGAAATTGGAATGAAGAGAAGGGATCTATCATTTAATTTGATTTATAAACTCATCGATGCATGTAAAATAAATTTATCTCTCATCTATCACCACAAGCAGATATAAAAATAACAATAATTTGTATTCTGTTATAAATGACTCGCCGTAATCAAATTTGAAAGCAACATTACTACACACGGAGAGGCCGTGATACAAAGGTAACGAATTTTTATAGTTTGAACTTTATCATTAAAAAACAGGAGCAATTTTAAAACTAAGTGACACGGGCGGGATTAGTACCCGTGACCTTCGTTTTATTGCTGGCGCAGGTATGAACATCGGCACGATATGGCGGAGATCGGGGATTCAAATCCCATCCTTGACAGTTGACTTTAAATTTTTTTCTTTAATAACTAAATTAAAATGGCAACAGCCGTTGCCGGTATGTCATGAGATAACCAACTGTCTAAATAACAGATTTAAATTAAGCAGACCTATGACGGGCTGTGGCGGCTTAGGCGCGAGCCAATCTGTTTCCGAACGTAGTTATTATGTCAAATCATTCTTATGGAGATGCGGCACTGGCAGTTAAGTACCTATGAAAAGGAAATTAAAAAAGGAGATATATCCGCGATAGATAAGCAATTTCTTTTCTCAAAATATAACAACTGTCAAAAAACTTCGATTGAATTTACACCGTTGTTTAGGCGGGAAAATAATTGAGTAACCGTAAAACGTAAATCATAATGTCATTGGCATGTTATAAGCGAATTTTAATTAAAACAAATCACAGGAATTTATTAAAATATAATCTAAAATCAACACTCCAGTATCTGCTTACCACATAAACGAGGAAATAAAGATACTGATTCGTAAATTTTAACTTTAAATATACAGTCTTTATTTACGTAATTTTTTTACTGAATAGTTTTGCATAGATTTGTAATATGCGCGAATTGAACTCAATCCAAACAAGGGTTAAGAGAGAAGCCCTTTTCGTAACCCTTTCTTACTCTTTTTTAATCTTTAACACTAATAAAATCTTTAATCTTTAATCTAAAATAATATTCAATGTTTTATTACATTATAAGATTTTAATCCTACTGCAGATATTTAACACAAACAATCCATTAATTAGCACGTAATTATACTTATTTGAATATTTCGATTTATAGTATTACGCATATTTGAATAATAAATGATGAAAAGGTTGAGCTCTCACGACCGTAATCGAATGTGGTGTAGTCAGTTGTTGACCGTTTCAAGTATTACGAGATTTTTTGTATATAAGTTAATAGTATGAATGTTTGTGCGATGTTCCGTGCGATGGAGAACCGTTATATGTCACGGAGCATTGTCAATGTCGACCGGAAGGAAGTAGATACAGATAAGATCGAATAGCCAAGTAGAGATTAACGGAGTGTGCCGTGTGGTAACTGCGTAAGAATATGTCTCCCCTTTCTTTCCGCGGGTGTTGTAAGAGACGACCGAGGGAATACGTCGACAAAGGCGAAGTCTGGAGAAGGTTACAGGCTACCGATAGATGCTAAATAGATGATAAATAAAATACCAGACCAAAATAAAGCAGATCTGAGACGGACTGCAGCGTATAGTAATAAAAATATTTGATCAAATATTTGATGTGGTCACCAATCCGCCAAGAGTGGCGATAATAACATATCCCGCAGTGAACTTTTATTGGTCGGTATATTTACCCGTTATGTGCATGGCCGTTATCTTTGTTCTAAACAGGTATGTATACTCGTTTTGTTTAGCACTTAATGATTCTATAGTATCGGTTTAGGTATAAAACATCCCTTTTCAAACAATATCCATTAATATATTAAAACCTACGGCTATATGGCGGAATAACCTGCTCGAAACATTTAACGGTATTTAAAGGGTATAGATTAACGTTTGCTTATCACCGGTCTGTTGAATTTGGCTCGGATATCTTTTAAGCATGTTATCCCGCCATCGACTGTAGCCAATCGTACTTTCAAGGTTTTTACCTTAGCGGCATCTTACGGCATCCACGGTAAAGAAGGCCACCCCGTCTTTCCCCATTATTTCTCTATAACAATATGACTTTTCCTGCCATGTTGTACCCAAGTCCAGCACATGATAGACCAAATTCATGAGTATGATAGGAATCTTTCGCTTATATAATGTTTAAGTAATTAAGTAAATGTAGGTAACATTTTTTCTACATTTATTACCGTTCAAAACGATAACAGATTATTAATATCGGACGGCGAAATCGAAATGAGTCATATATAGTTCGTGTTGTCAATAAAATTAATACAAGTGGAACTACACTTAACTCACAGTGGAATTATACTCAACATATACAAAACTGATCGGCCACTGTTTCTTACAAAAAAGACGTTTTCACGTGTGGTATCTGCGTTGAAGATCCTCCTTCATCCCGTGGGATGATCGATGAAACATGACAGAATCCGGAGATAACAATCTCGAATAATACCAGGACGAAATAAAGCAGACCGCGTTTTGGACAAATATTTTTTTTTTTTTCAAATTCATCGAATACCATCAAAACATCGGCTGCAAGATGTCGGTTCAATATATCGCTTATTATCACAAGAGAGTAAAAATTACGTAAAATCTGGGAGAAATCCATTTGCAAGACATTCCACAACATGTGGTTCCATCCTTGCCTTCCTTCTCTGTCTTCTTAGAGAAATGGTAAATAGGTGGGCTATTTATATATATTGCGTCAAATCCTACTTATATATATTGCATTAAATCCTATTTATATATATTGCGTCAAATATTGTGACAGTGTGTTCATGGCATATTCTTATGGTTCCCATTGGTTAAAGGCGGCAAACGGAGAAGCTCATTAAGAACCAACCTGTAAATGTCGGGATAACTTCCTCAAAAATGCGAGATCAAAATGAACCTATGACTGGCAGCAGCATCCAAAGAGCGATATGTCTAACTACAAACGCCAAACCGCTTGTTAAGCGTGAAAAATCCTGCTTACAGTCCCATTTAGTAGGTTAACGATTGTACAAAGACTAGCTGCAGTTGAAATCACTTAGGAGCACATTATTAATAAATCAAACATACCTCTCTGTTCAAAATGGTGGCCTCATAGAACTTGTAGTGGCGCTCGGTGCCGAGTGACAGCAGGGCGTTCGAAAATAAATATATGCCAATGGCCATTTTGACTGACACGCTGGGGTTGAGCGACTGCACCGCTTCATTAATTGTCATAATTGCACGCGTCTGTTGACGAAGAATTTTTAAGTAAAAGAATGTACTCCAAACGTTAACATGTTCAAATATTGGTACTCATCAATACAAATGATTTGTACACATCAACATTAGTACGCGAACATTAGGGACGTTAAAGAGGTTCGGGTAGACATCTACAATGAATGAATGGAACTTGCGATCGATTTTGACTTCGACTTTACGAAAATTTTTAATCTGTGGTAATAACAAAAGAGTTCTTGAAGAGCGGTACTTCCACCTAGTAAACCTTGAATCTCCCGTCCCACATAATCTCAGCTTTCCCGCGCATGCATTACAGTAGACAAACACTACTTTATGAATATACTTCTTCAAAAAAATTATTGCACTTTTGAAAAAATTAAAACAATCAAAATGTATTTCATTATTAATCCATTACAATACTCCGAGATTCAATTTTAATTTTATTTGATGTAGTTATATTTTTATTCATAGCTTTAAAAGTACAAGAGCAGAAAAATTAAAAGTACAACAATATACCACCTTCGATGTTTTTCCACTCCTAAAGGTTAACAAGCAGAGAATGCTTTTAGCATTATGTCCACCATTTGTTCGTATGTATTTTTTTAAGGTGCAATAAAGTTGAATAAATAAAAAAAGAAATAAATAAATTTACAGTTTCATTGTGACTTTCCGAGGTTAGTCCAAGTGTAAGCTTCTATAGAAGCAATTTAATTAAAACAAGCATTAAATTTAATTAACCGATTTTTGCGCTGAACGTACGAGCACATTGAGCGCAAGTCAAATGTTTCTTATTACCATCCAGTTATCCGAGACATAGGCAATCCTAAATTGCACACAGCTGCCGATTCCTTTATCTTACTCTTTAGACCGATATTAATTAATTTATGAAAGAATGAATATGAATGAATATCTTCACGCAATTCTCAATACAGGGGTAGACAGAGGTCTAGTCTAGACAAGTCCCTTCGACCAACCATTCACCGAAGATATTTTCGGGACAACGTGACAGGTGGTGAGCCCGTCGCCGTCTTTATGTCCAAGCCAAGGATATTGCTTGTACATAAGTTTTTGAGAAACCCATTTTTATGAGCCTGCCACCTGGGGTTCGAACTTGGGTCTCTTGACTCGAAATTCCGACCACCCAACCCCTCGGCTATTATGAATTAATTTAATAATTTACTGAAAAGGCTGTGGGCTAATGAGTCATAAGAGTTGTTGAGTATTGGTATTCCCTGGATTTTCCATAACACATATTCAATAGGAATTTTAAACCACTTTTGTTATCTTCGTCCATTACTGAGATTGATTAGAAGGTTTAATTAGTTTAACATTCACAGGAAATACTTTTTTTGGTAAATAACCAAATGATGGCTCATAAAAATTTTTTATGCAAAATCACTGGTATGAAAGCTGTATGGTGTGTAACAACACTTCTAAACATTTATTTTATATACTTTTTGTATCGAATTAATTAACAGAATTTAAAAAAAAATTAATAAAAACAAATATCTATGTTTCTCCTTAGCTGAGATAAAAAAAGTTGTCTCATTTCAAAAAGCTGAACAATTGCACAAATAATACATCGAACGAAGTGAGAATTTCTATTTTGATTGCAAAATAACTCCAATTTCAGGACAAAAAAAATTCTAATAAATTCTTGCACTGCTAAGTGTTACTACAGTAAGTCAAAATCTTCTTATTAATTTTTATTAAGATACTTTCAGATAAAACTCCAAAACCTGACACACAGATTTTCTGTAACTTTTAAGGCATAGTAAAATGAAATTTCACCTTATTAAATAAGCAAATAATTGCTCAACCTGATTTAATTAATTTTCTCTTGACTGGTACCGTAGGTACTTTGTCACCGAGTGCCGAGTAGCAATTTTTATAGTTCATTAATTTCTATTTTATTGAGTGGAATATTTCCATGTTTGATTCATTCATTTAAGTATTGAAAAATAAAAAAAACTGGATTCAATTTAATATACAATATATGTAAATTTAAAAATAAGTTACTAAAAAAACACCGATGACTAACCATAACATAAAAAGGAAAGATCGAGTCAATGACATAATAAATACTGTGCAGAGGGCAGAAGTTAAATACATGAGACCAAAGACAGAATGGTGGAAAACGATAAAAAGTAAGTAATTGAAAATAAATAATTATTATTGAATTTATTTTTGTAAGAATTGTTAAGTGAAAGGTCTAGCTGTAATTATAATATACACAAATATGCAGTAATTTTCTAAAAGTTAATGATAAAAGAGGTTTGAGTGTGGACCACAAAATGTTTATGTTAGTATTGTAGTGAACTTCAGATACAAGAACTGTGATTGGTTAACAGGAAGATTAGTTACTATATTTTTATTGAGATGTTAAAAACAATTATTTAATATCTAAATAGCAAATCTTACCCTCTTACTGTAGCTTGACTGGAACATTTCTTTCGTAACAAACTTGTACTCATTGATTCTTTTCACCTGTAACTGGGTTATACGCTTCTGTTCCTCCACAGATGGTGTTAGATCATCATGAGCAAACAAGGGGTCTCTCTCAAGAATATGCCATATTCTGTACTGTTGGAAATCAATTTGATTAGTCTTATTGACCAAAAAATAATGCAGTGTCTATTGTTCATGTAACATTTGTGCAATATTAAATTCACTTAGAATATTCCAAAAAAAAATTATTATATTGAAATAATTTTGAACATAAAAATATTACAAACTACTTCTTAGTTGAAAAGTCTCACCTTAAGTTTCAATAGTTCAATATCACCTTCCAAAGACAGCTTAAGGCGTTTCCAGTTAAAGGATGCAGTGTTTCTATAAACATCCAGGGGCCCACTCACTAGGTCTGGGATAAAACTAAGGTCTTCCATGATTGATGATCCTAAAAAACACGTTCCCATGTAACCGTCTACAGAAAATTTTAACAGTGATAGGTTACTTCATTAATATTATCATAGATCTGATAAAATATAAAAGGTTATTGTTTTAAAACTATAAACGAATATAAAAAAAATAAAATAAGTACCTTTTATGTTTTAAATTTGACTTCAAAGATAAGTTGAAAAATTTTACAACCTAGTAGCGCTTTGCCGGTTTAAACGACACTGAAAATTAGCTTCGAAAAGCGGGACTTAAAAGCGAGGAAACGTTTGATCTGATAAGTCAATCATGAGCCGCTCTAGCTCTACTAACGTAATTTAATTAAATCACTTCGGTTTCTGTACGGTCCTCTACTTTTGACAGTTGTACTGAAGAACTGACGTTATGTTAATTCTGACAGTGACATAAACTGTTTATGTTCCTTTTTATATCCAAAAAACTACAAGGCACAAAACGAGCGTTTGGTACCTTGTAGTTTTTTGTTGTTACGAGATACAGGAAATAAGTTACATAGATTGATAATTGATAAGTTTTAGGCAATTTATTGAAAATTCTAATGAACTAAAAATAATGAAATATATCATAACATTGTGTATAATTAGTTATTTGTAAAGGCGCCATCTAGTACCGTTTCTTGGAAGCTGCGCGTCGAAGTATCTAATGTCGTTGATTCTTTTGTAACTCGAAATAAGTGTTTAAAAGTTTTCAATAGATGTCAGGGCGACGACTTAAGTAAATTAATGAAATGTGTGAAAAGGATGGCATATCATTTTGATCGTGAGTTGAAACGAGTACGATATAGCCACTCCCACATGCGAACGATACTTCCACATCGAAATTCTATTATACGATACGTAACAAGAAAAGAGAAGTTGTAAAACAACAACTTTGCTCGCCGCTTGTGCTTGCTTTGCTTTTCTATCAGATGTAAAATGGATGGGCGGTCGTATCGAAGTGCGCTCGCAAACTCCGCGTGTTCGTTGTAAAATCGATGTTTATTTTGACGTGAATACGAATATTGTTTACGCGATTGTTCGACTTCTTCGGGGTTCGGCTTTCGAAGAAGATTGTGTTGTGCATGTGTTTTTTGTAAGACGCTAACGCTCACTTGCAGTGATTTGCTGATAGCTCACTCACCGGTGGGTGCGCTCGTGAAAAACTACGTGTTAGATTAAAAAAGCGAATCTAGTGTTAGTGTTTTGTAGTACCATCATGCTGTGTACGGTGACATAGTGAACGCTGAGTTAACCCTGACCTCTGACAATCATGTCTGGGCGCTCGGATTGCAGAAAATTTGCACCGAACATCTTCAATAAGAGTAAGTGCACTAATTGCTTCCGACAAAAGGAGGAGCATAGTGCCGAGGCCTTGGAATCTAATCGGGTAAGTTAACGTTAATCTCAACACCAAGTTTGTGATGTTTCCGTTGAAACCATAAGTGTAGGCACTAAACTTATGAATTTGCGTACCTAATATTTTCTTAATTACATACTTAAATGTATGCGTGTTTTATGACCAGTATTAAATATGTGGAAATTTAAGTAGTATTAAATATATGGTGTTAAGTCACCATATTATAAGTAAGGAACAAAATAAGAGTTATGACCAAAATAATATAGTGATGTGGGTAGATAGGGAAACAAATTTCAAAGTTGCAAAAGAAATCTCATTTTAATTTAATTACGTTATTTATGTAGAAATTATTCTTAGTACGTTTAATATTATTAGTAGATAACATATATATTGTCATTTACATATATATTGTAATAGGTACTTTAAAAACATCCTTGGAGTTTTTACTTGTACTTTTGTAATAAGCTACATCGCGGGTACCTATTCATATCAATAAAATTAAATATACAACATGCTATTCATGTAAAATTATATATCCATGACTATGAGAATTATGGCGCCAAAAAGGCGGAAGAATTCGAACGATAAAAAAATTGCTTCCAAGTAATTTACGACTCAATTTGCAATACAATTTACATTGTAAAGGCTTAAAATGAATGTTTCGATACAATTATTAAATGCCATAAAATTGCGGACTTTAGAATTGTCAGTCAAATTCCAGGTAGATTTTGAGGAAAAGTAGTTTTATATTATAAGAAATACGCATTTATTGTAAAGTGAACTCTTGTAGCATAGATATGTATAGAATAATTTTTACGTATTACTTATTGAATGTAGGTAGGTAATTCCAGAATGATGTGTTCTCTATTTATAAGACTTATAACTATTGTGGATTGCAAAATAGATAAAATATCGTTTATGATTTGGTATACCTAACGATATACGATTGTTATATTAGGTTGTTGACATCTCTGCTTACCCTGTAAGGCTTTCAATATAGCAAACAGTATTAAGCGTGACAAAAGCTCTTTAAATTATCTTTGGTAGATTTGCCTCAAAATTATGGACTGATATACCCGATTTCGATTCCCTATAATGTCGACGCGTGTTAAAAGGAAATTTACCCACTAACGACCTTGTTAGATCTATTTCTCACTCTCTTGACAACTATCCTAAACTCATTCTATAAGCATCTTTTTCGGAGACGGTTATTATCTCATATGTCTTTTCCCTTAGTTGCTTTTAACAATACCCAGAAACAAAGCCAAACAAGATATCCCACAGAAAATTCTAGAACAACAGATCATGGAAATAAATTTCGAAAGTGCATAAAATTCCGTTCAGTGTGAAAATCACCATGTTCATTTCAGTTGATTCAAGTCTATTTATGTCCAGTTGTAACTTTGTTACGTGTTCAAAACGATGAAGTAACTGTTCATACCAGGACTGCCCTACAAGTAAACTTGCTTACGTTATGTTGGTGGCTGATAAAAACTGAGACACACCATGATAAGGTAGTGTAATGCGTTTATCTAAGACTGGGCGCAGTTGCGCATGCGTTGCAATTTATACGGTCAGTCGGGTGCAGAATAAAAATGGCGAGTGAGAAGTCATATTTATGATATGTTTGCAGGAATTTGAGAGGGAAATGTGTGGTAATCGATATAGATTATGTCTCTAATCGTAACTATTCCAGGCGCATTTAAAGGCATAGATAGGTAAATGCACTGTTTACAAGAAAAATTAGAAAAAGTATTTTAATCTCTTATGGGGACATGGAAACACCAATAGTCAGGATAAATTTGAGGGGTTGCATATTATAAATATTTAATGTTACCATATTTCAAGTTCTATAAACAGGTGTCAAAGTACAATAGTGCTAAATATTGTAGAAAGATAGATAGATAGGAACAACGTCACATACATTGTTCTGATACCAAAGTAGAACCCGGGACCTCGGACCTCAGAGCTAGCCACGCCATTAAAACCTGCACGTACGCAACTCGTTGTAAATAGCGAGGCAGTTCTGAAACCTGTTTTAAAATAACTATCAAAACAATTACTGAGCAAATGTTGTCGAAGTAATGTACACGGAAACAGTACATGTGTTCCGAACACACACTCTATCAGTATTAGGTAATTACTTACCGTGTTATCATTTATCACGGATAAGATAAGCGTCATACGTACTCGTATGTAAACTGCCTAAGTACTTGCAGGATGTTTATTTTTTAAAAAAGATCGTTATTATTTACTAGTTCTTATCTGTGATAGAGATCGCGAGACGTTTTCTACAAGTTTCAGCATTTCTTCGCAAATGATATTTATGCAAAAATAATGCTATGTCCAACAGTTACGACTTATAATATTTTTCGTTAATGACCAGACATTGGCATATTTTAAAGAATACTCGTACTAGCAATGTAAAAAACATTACTAGTATTCTTGTTAAAACAACTAAGGCACAAATAAGGTGCTGTCTGGAGTTTACGAAAATAGTCGAACTGCACGGCGGAACCGAACCTGCGACGTTATATTTCGCAGTCCGCGCTATAGCGACTATGGCCGCTTAAATTCTGAAAAAAAAGAGTAATATAAATAGGTATATGATACCTCCAAATAAGAAAGAAGAGTAATTTTTTTTTAATTATAAAACATCTGTTTTACCGTGAAAACTATACAACAGACACAGAAATAGTCATTTTTAAGTTAGAGGTTTTTATGATAATAGTGTGGATGTAAATTTAATGAAATACTTTCTTAACAGCCTGTTAAGTATTTAACAGCCTCGTAAGTCCACTGCAGTAAAGTTTCCTCACGTAAGGAGGACTTGCAATAAATCTCTGCTCGTCACCTATCTGCGTATTTATGGTCCGATATATTTCTAGATCGTTAAATTATTCTAATTTTGAAGGTTAAGAAAGAAACTTCAAATTTAGAATTATTTTATACGTTTTGCTCTTTTTAATTTGCTAAAGTTTAAGACCTGTCAACAAGTTTTTATATCAGTAGCCCATTATTTTGTATAAAAAAAAATAAGCTGTCGTTCAAACATAAAGTCACCCGCGTTATAAAACTGTCAACGAAGATCCCAAACCACTTGCGACCGTGAGATCAAATTTCGTTATTTAATAATATGTACCGGGAAAGTGTTCAAAGTGTGTGTAAAAGATCTTATTTTGTTACAAACCTTTTCAGTATGTACATAAAGTAGTATTTTGTGTATTAAACTTGCTTAGGTAAACTTAATGTTTTTTTATTAGTAGAGTATGTTATGAATCATAATCATAATGCATTGAACGAGCTAATCTCGTGTATATAAACTTATACAGTAGTACATCAGAAGTTACTCTAGCGATTTGGATAATTTTTTGTGTTATGATTTTATATATATTGTTTGTGATTTTGAAAAAATCTTTAATTACAATAAAGAAAATCAAATCACTCCTCACTCTAAAAATAATTAAGCACTAGATTTTACTATAAAAGTCAATCAGAGAAAAACGACTTAGAAGCAACCCAGAAATTAAAAATAAGGAAGAATAAAAAAGAAAGTTAAAGGTAGAATAGAAAGACTAATGAGTAGGAGAAATTCATAAACAATAAAACTAAGTAACTTACATTACTTACACGAGGTCCTTCTACATCGAACCTGCCAGTTGTATGCATATTGAGATTATTTTCAAATGCAGTCACTATTGGTACAGACCATACGAAGTCCAGTAGATATTTTTTATGACAACTCGATGAAAACTTACAATTTACTCGCTGCTAAGTAACTACTGTAGCCCGTGAACACCAACAACTCATTTCAAAGGTTACAGACGCCATATAAGCCTCGCCATACCCAATACAGGGACCACCTTCCACCGAAGACAAATTTTGTTTGTACACCGTGACAGGTGGTGAGACTGTCGCCGTCTTCATGTCCCATTGGTAAAAAAAGTTTATTGGTACGAGCTCCGAAGTCCGATCACCCAACCACTCGCCTATCAGCCTCGGGGACCAATATCTTATTTTTATGGAAGTTTGACGAGTTCCGTGCCTCACGACTGATATTCGTGGTGTCGCCATCTCTATCCCGGGTTGGATTCCCGGACTAGTCAAAGTAAACAAAGTTAAACTAGTAGAGAATTTCTTAAGGCATAAAGTCCGCCATTTCGAACATTTTTTTTATAAATAAAACCATTTTTTTTACATGGTCTCTTTGCCCTCATCAATGAATGTATGTATGTATCTATGTGTATATCATGAGCCACTTGTCGAATCAAATCAATTCGCGTTAAGGCAATAAAATCGTAAACGAATGCTGATAATTTCGCTTCAAACAGTTACGCGACGCACCTGTTAAAACATGACCACGGTGAGCATACCCAGTTGAGGCCCGTTTACGTTCTTTTATTACAACAATAGTAAATAAACGTTAGAATTAATTCACAAAAGATCGATTATGATATTTCGATTTATGTAATTCATGTATGTTCGCCTAAAAATGAAGACTAGTTGTGAAATGAGAAAAAGAGGGTAATAGGATATGGAACCTCATCACTCCTGCAATCTAAAAACCAAGAACAAGATATTCCACTACAATAATCCCACAAATTTTCCATAAAAACTCGGTTTGATATAAATTGATTGTATAATAGTAATTAATTGTACAAAAATGTTTCGGCTTAAAATGCATTCACCACCAAAATGCTAAATCATGTACAATTTAGATGACTAAACTTATTAACCATGCATGCATTATAATTAAGTAACCTAATTTTTACTTTCTTTTGGGGCTACTTATGCCAGTGGATGATTAAATAACACAAATTCGAGAATATATGACAAAGATGACTTCATAAATTGTTAATGAATCGGGTTTTGGTAAAAATTTCTCCGATAGCTGGCATACCGGTTAAAGTTACACAGTTTAGACTTACCTAGGGCACAGTGTCTTCCATTTTTCTGTTTTTACACTCACAAACGTAACGATTGCCAAACGCAGACTCCATCTGACATTTCTTTATGTGATCAGGGTGAAACAACGGCTAAAATCCACATGATAGTATAAAAAAAACTGAAGCGCCTTGTTACATCAATTTCCCATTGTCATATGGTACAATATTTGCAGAACACCTGCAAACTGTTTCAAAGGAAAGTTACAGACGCTTGGCACCGCCGAGGGTAAAGATGGAATGACTCACTGCTCGTGATTAAACTGACTATGTTTTTCCCCTACAAGGTGGAGCATACAAGTTTGTTACACCGCTATTTGGCGGTAGAGATGGGTAAAAGTATGGTACAGATAAAGTACAGTTGACGCCAATTGCTTCTACAAGACAAACTGCGTCTGATCCCAATCTGGTATAGTCGCCACCGATGTCAAATTGCCCGAACGAGTCTGTTACTAGTATATACTGTTTTACGCGGTTGCACTGATAAATATAGTAAATAACACACGTACTTGGAATGACTAAAAAAAACTATAAAATCTCAGCCTCTCTACAGCTCTGCTCGGTCCGACGCCAGCCACACAAAGAAGCTTTGCCTTATCGTGTCGACTCGTTTTATAACACTTTCAATAGTTCTACGTCTACCCTCTATGCCTACCCTCATTACTAATATTAATATACAACAACTACCCTCTATAATGAAATAAAATTGTAATTTGCTTCCCATTCAAACAACAGCACAAATTGCAGAAATGAAGATATTAAACAAATACCTACTACCAGTAAAAAATATCTTCAAGCCCAATACAGTAGTAGACAGAGTTCTAGACAATTAAGCCCTTTCCACTACCTTCTGCCGTAGAGTTTTATTGGGACGATATGACAGATGGTAAGCTCGTCACCGTCTTTCTGTCCAAGCCAACGATGTAAAACGTACATAAGTTTTTGAAAAAAAAAAACCATAGCAAGTGCCTTGGAGATAGAACTCTGGTCTCATGACTCGAATTCCGATTCCGCCCAACCACTAGCGTGACTACGAAAAAAGTACCACATGATTGAATATTTCTTACCGTCATGTATTTTTTTTAAATGAAATCAAATTCGACTACATTATCGTACGAAGAACATTCAAAAGTTAGTGAATGTTGTCTCTGTTGGACTTGTTTTAAAAAGTCAGACAGTAAATTATTTAAGCTTTGATTTATTATTTTTTATATAATTTTGTTAATATGTCAGTAAGTTACTTTTCTACTTTTCTTATTCCGTTACATGACTACAGTGTGCTACTGTGCAATATTATGAAATTGTTTACTTTTCATTTGCATGTTAACACAATTACACTCCAAGTTCTTGTCTTTTGAAGTAAACAATTCAGCACAAAACCTTTCGATTTGACATCGTGACAAGTTGTCACAGCTAAGCCAAGGTTAACCTACGATTTGAACTGATACCGCGTTCAAAACTTTCTTTCAATACGCCATTTAATACCTTATTACGAGTCAATAAGAAATAGAAGAGTTGCACGTGAGATGCAAATGCTATTTATAACAATACGGAAACGTCAATGCCTCAAATGGCTCCGTTCGGACAATTATCTTGACAAATGCTCCACTAACGAAGCGCGCCATGTTGGAATGGGGCATGCGAGGTGACGCGGCGCGAATGGTGAGTTAACGATGGGCACAATGAGCTAAACCGCCTAACCTGACCGCACTAAATAGATGCTAATTTTTTTTTTAGTTGTGCCTATCCAGCGCCGGTGAAAGTTTGCTTATTAAACAAAGTTCCTTGAGCCGATCGCTGAACTGTGTGATTTGGCGTTAAATATGCACGTCATGGCACTCAATCTCTTTGATGAACGGAGTTGGACGTAGTGAATGTAGAGTTTTTTTCTCTGTGAGAGCAAGCGCTTATGTCGGAGTGAACCTCTATTTTCTTGGTGGTGGAATGTTATTGATTTTTACGTTAGAAGCTGAATGTTTTAATAACGTGTAATAGATCAAGCTATTGCACAAAAAGATATTCCACTAAACTTTAAAAAAAAATCACAACAATTCCGCGAGAATTTATTCTATAAAACCATATAGTAGTAAGTCACGATAGCCAAGTGGTTGGGTGATCGGAATTTGAGTCAAGAGACCCGAATTCGATTCCTAAGGTTCGTCGTACCAATGGGTTACACACCGCCTGTTACGTTGTCCCAAAAAATGTCTTCGGTGGAAGGTGGGTCGAAAGGACTTAATTGTCTAGACCTCTATCTATCTCTGTGTTATGAATGGCGTGAAGATATTTTTTTATTAAATCAAATCGAGTTATTTTTCATTATAAAAATGCAGTTTTATTCATTGTTAATAATGTCTTGAATGATCTAACCATATCAAAATAGAAACTGAGAACGGGATGACACGAAATTGTAATGAAATTGTCTATGCTTTAGAGAATAGAGCCGCAGTTTGCGTACCAAACGTTCCAGTAAACCAGTAATCGACTTGAATCATACTTCGTACATAAGAATTGAGTACATCGAACCTTTAACCTCCATATAGTTAACTTATTTAATTTAAAAACAATAAGTTTGCGCGTGTGCGTGGTAAATGCGTTAATAATTAGTTTTCCCACTGTCAAGAGTTAGTGGGGCACACACATGTTTAAGTTTAATAAAAATTTCAACTTAGCCGGAACAGGTTTGTAATGTTTTCGTTACGGTGTCGTGGCGCCGAAACAAACACTGTTTTGCGGTTAACGCGTAAGCGCAGTACTCACAAATGTACATTTAGTACTTTGACACACATATTAACATATACCGCCGTCGCTCGACTACACTTTAATTGCGAATTAATACTCCAATTTGTTACTTCTCACACCTTTTACTTGTTACATTAAATAATGTGACAGGAATTAATGCCTTTTTCAGTAAGGCTGTTTCTAAAATCAACCAATTCGAAAGAACTCGCTAATTCGTTCTACACATCCCTCGAATGCCTTAAAAGGCATCATAAATCTATCACGTGGACAACTGGAATTCACTGTGTAAATATTGGTTGTACTACGAAGTACGGAGTAGTAACTATGTAGAGCCGGTTAGGATTTCCAAATTTCTTTTAGTAAGTACTGTGATAATAAAATTATTTTGATACCCTTATTTGATAAGGACGTTCATAAAATTATGATAAAATTGATAGAACTGTTGCTCTGTCTCTTACACCATTTGTAGACTATGAGAGAATGACACGAACAAACACCAGCATTATTATTTTTTATAATTTTCAAAAAGTTATTGGCTTTTAGCAGCACTCGGCACCTTTGTCTACGCTTTAACAGTTAAATGCCGAACCGAATTTAATTTTTTCCTAAATAGAAGAAGTCTAAGTTATTCTTTATATCATCAGCTATCTATACATAGTGAAAATCTCGTCAAAATCCGTGCGAACATTTTGAGGATAGATAGGATAACACAAAAATTTAAAAATTCCTTTTTTGTTATTATTTTAACATTACAGACACTTAAATTTCATTTGTAAGTATGTATTTCGTTTCTAATAAGTAAATTAATGTGAAATCTTTTCACCGTTTAGCTTTTCCGTGAGTCCGTTAACAATCTGGCGAGAGGAGAGGTACTGCGTTTAGAGTGGTCGGGTCAAACTTGTGGTATTATAAAAAGGAGTGCGTGAGGAACGCGCCGTCGGAGGCCCAGGTGCAATGGCCGACTGCTCCGCCCCAACACGCATTTTTGTTAGCGTCTAACATTTGATCGCCGGGGATGGATTTGGTACGATTACAAATCGACCTGACTATACTAAATAACCTGACCTATTCACCGTGTATGGAGTCTGCTGCTACTATTTTTGATTGATAGTAATTTGATTTTTTTATTTGTACTAGTGTACTATTAGTTCGTCTCGATTGTTTATATCTTCACGTTTAGTCTCTGGCGAGGTAGCCATAAGCAATATCAAATCGTCGAGTGTTAGTGACTTTTTGGTTTTTTCAAATACATAATTTTCTTCATACGCGCACAATTAGGTATCCGAATACTTTTGACCGTCTCCTCTTCGAGAAATTTGCTCACATGGTTTTCGAAAGTTAGTCTCGGCCTACCTCGGCACCTTCTAATGTTAACTTTGGCGCTATATATTTTCTACACCATTCGGTCATCACTCATTCGCTCAACGTGCCTAAACCATTAAAGCATATGTTGGCATCGAAAATATGTCACTTGCGCTCTAAAATTAGCATTTTGTATTATTATTTTGACGAATTTATGACCAATTACATTCTTTTGTACTAATTAATTATTTCTTTAATTCGGCGTATCAAGAGATCCTATGGGCATATAGGCTAGCGATCTCACAGCTATCCAACACCATTCGGTACGTGCAGACCGTTAGCATAACAATGGGTACGCGGAGTTAAACAAAGATATAATGTGGGTCGCGGAACCGAAAGAGACACCGGCTAATGTGAACAATTAAAGTCGACAACTACGCCGCAGTGTCAGATGCCTGGTATCTAGAAATGGGATGTCTCGGTATTATAGTCTGGTGTTCAATGATGAACGAAAACTGTACTCAATGGTATTTTAATGATTGCGTTCGATAATTATTGGGCAGCGTGAAATTAATAGTACAGGGTTTAAGAAAATTATGTTAAATATCTTCAAGTCATTCCCAATATTGTTGTAGACGGAGGTCTAGACAATTATGTTAGATCACATTACATATATCGAAGGTTTAGATTTTTTTAATGATTTAACTTTAAGATAATCCGATAGCAAAGTTTGCAGAGGCTGTTTGAAACTATAGATAGCTATGTATATGATTATGTATAGCTGTATTAATATTTATCTATTGAAATATGTATTTGTTCATTGTAACACTGGCTTGGATAAAAACACGGCGATAGGTTCACCATTTGTCCTGTTGTTCAAAATAACCATTGTTGAAAGATGGGTAAAAGGAGTCCACCGCAGTATTGGCAAAACGCGTGAAAAAAAAACTTTTAACGTTTGGCTAATATGTTCTGTTTATTTAAATTAATTCCTGAATGAAATATCAGTCACGTCTTCAACGGCAAAGACCAGTTGTATAAATGGAAAAAAATATAAACATTTTTGGTTGTTACGAGAAAGGAGGAAAAAATTCTCCGGGAGCATTATCACACACTCCTTTCAGTTCGACCTTCGCATAACCTAATTTAAAAATATGTATACAAGACTATTTTAAACAGGGTTAATGATCACAGTATTTCTAGAGTAACCACTACACCACTACTTTTAAACAACTATCTATAATAAATAAATAAATATACAGATGTGGACAACATCCACATACATTGCTCTGATTCCAAAGTAAGCAGGTCGTTTTATGGAATCAGATACAACGAAACTACCATTAACTCATGACCTGCCTGGGAACCGAACCCTGGATCATAATAGAATCTCAAATGCAAATGATTTTTTTTTTGTAAGGAGTTCGTATCAAAACTATGCTATAGTTAGTTAAAATTATCTCAGTTGAGTGTGATGTTTTTGTCTAGCCAATTTATACCATAAATAAACACATTGGAAATTACCACGTATGGCGCATTGGAAACTATGCCACGTAACTCTATACCAGGACGTCATCGCCACAACGTGTGACGGTTTATTAGTGGGCTGCTGACGGAAACTTGTTATTCGATATTTAAATTGTGTTGTTTAGAAATTTACCGAAGCATTAGTGCTATAGTTTCATTGGTGTCGATTGATTTTATTGCACTGATATATTCATGCCATTCCCAATACAGGGGTAGACAGAGGTTTCAACAATTAAGTCCTTTTAAGGTCCTGTTAGTAATATTGAAAGAATGCCTTTGCTCAACTATAGGAATTTAAACACTGCTACCTAACTTATACTTGTTTTCAGTATATCATAAATTTTTTTTTTAAATTTGTTCGTCTATTTAAATTTTGAACCGACCAAAAAAAAGAAGAAGGTTCTCAATTAAGTTGTGTTCTGATGTTCTTTTTTCATGCTCTTTATTTCAGAACTCCGTTATATCTTAACCGATTTCGAAAATTCTTTTTTATTTAAAACGCTTTAGTCATTTTTGATTGTAGAAGTAACAAAAAACATATAGAAAAAAAGTAACAAAAAACATATACAAAAAACTTATAGATATAGTGATTTTAAATTCGATTTAGAAACAAAACTTGATATTTTATTCATAAGTAGTACGTAGCAAAGCAGCATACTAAAACAACAATATCGTTTACGAGCGATACGGTTATAAACAGTGCCGGTTATCGTCCGGGGGTGAAGAGGGGCCCTTGATCTACTTTGCACGTGAATATGTAGGTAACAGCGGAAATTCAGGTCTTAGATAAGAATGAACTTGTGGGTTCGTGGTTTAATTTACCTTTCCTATTTGAAAGCTGTCTTGGATTCGTTGAATCAACATTAAATATGTTTCTTTGTTATCTTTACTAATATTGTGTGTGTGTGTGTGTGTGTGTGTGTTCAGTAATATGTAGAATAGTTTCGGGGTAATTGTTCAATTATTTTTCACTATTCGATCACTATTGGTTACTAATTGAAGTCAAATGTTCATTTTGATTTTCAATTTTGGATCACATAAAATTAAGTATTGTTTTTTCTTCTCTAATCCCAATTTTAGAGTAGTCAGAGTTTACGACAATTTAGTTTTTTCGATTCATTTCAGCGGTGCTTATTTGAAACGACGTTAACATCTATGTGTTCAAGTATACAATACAAATAGTGCATGAGTATTCAAAATACTATTTGGTATGGTTCGTCCACCTGTGGATCGAACTAGGGTCTTCGTATCCGAATAATCCGATCGAATTCCGATCGTCTAATATCTAGGCTTTTGGTGGTTATTATACTTATTTCACATTGTATGTTGTAGTTCAAAATGAATGTATAAGTAGGTGTAAATATTTTGAAGATAGGAATAAAAGACGTACACATTATAGTGATATTAGTATTATTTAAAATAATGTACACATTATTTATCTTGATTTTTTAACACATGGGGACATCTATTACTATAGTTCTATAGGTACTATGTTCACAATACATTTCACTAACATTCTTGGAATTCACATTCCAATGATCATTTGAAAACTAAACGTAAATAACATACGTACAGAACATTTGCAGAAGGTAATAAATTTTTATTTTTAACTATATTATGAACGAGATCTTTACACGTAGTGGAACATTAAAATTAATATTTAACACCGAGTCGATACTACATTTGTAAACCTGCTAAAACCGCGGTCCGAGCTTATGCATACCATACAAATCGCAACGAAATCGAAGCGGTTTTTGTGAATGCACATTGTAAAGTGCCTTTGACCTTTCCATGTCCTTTTACGATAACTTGATATGTAAAACAATGTCGCGGTGACGTAACCCGGGTTAATTCTACGCTAGAAAATTCAAATCGCCGTTTATACAATGATGTAGTCACGTAAAGTACACTAACAGGTAACCAGTAACAACAGACTAATGTTTGTCTTGATAAATCTCTTACGCTAGGCAACGTGACTTTGTACGTACGTAATAAAACAAGATATTTTTTTTCGTATAAATTATTATTACATCTCACGTATGTTTTAAATTCCGTTTTCGTTAAACTGCTTGCCATGTGTGGCGAT
The DNA here is from genome assembly GCA_029286605.1 of Sericinus montela. Taxonomy (NCBI): domain Eukaryota; kingdom Metazoa; phylum Arthropoda; class Insecta; order Lepidoptera; family Papilionidae; genus Sericinus; species Sericinus montela. Next base: position 2,836,091 of record JAGSMR010000010.1, on the reverse strand, counting down.
TATGCTAGATCCTTGAGGGAGAGGGCTAAGTCCTGCAGTGAACTAAAGCTTTTAAATTTATCGATATTTATGAAATACTAGTTGTTGCGGCGCGTTTTGTCGTATTGTCAACGAAGCTACGCTATCTATCAGAGGTCTCCCTAACATTAGCTGAACCGGCAAACATCGCAGCGCCACATAATAAATAAATTTCGTGTTAAATTATTATCTGAATTTAATTAACTTTTTATTAAGAATTAATGTATATTCCACATTTAATGCGTACTCTGTTATTATTATATTTATTTAAAATTATTAATTATTATTATGCTTATAGTATAAATCATCAGTTCCATACAGCCACCAAAAACATTCAACATAACCAACTCATACCTGTTGGGTTTCTGTTAAAAAGGTAAAGTGAGCTGAAGTAATTATTATGTGCTATGAGACATACCATAAAAGTTCTCAAGGAGTAATCATAAGCTCTTTGGTTTGAAGTTTTATCATCGGGAATTTTGGATCGTTCTTCACTCCAATGTCGTTAAAAACAATGTTAGTAGTTCATTAAATTAAGGAAAAGAGAAATTTAAAAAATCAAGTGACACAGACGGGATTTGAACTCGCGCTTTCCGCCGGGCCGTGAACAGCAGAAAATTTTTTAAATGAGTTTCGTACTCGTTGGACATCGGAATATTCATAACTTTTCAGCTATGAAAATTATAAATTATGAGTACCTAAGAAAGGTTTAACTTTGATAAAGCTCAGCATAGCTTAAAATAAATAAAACCACAAAAGTATGTGTTTAATTTAACATGTCTAAAATAAAACACAATAAACCTTTACTGCTCGTTTATTGTTTTTAACATTCGGATAGCGCTAGTTATCATATTATGAAAGTGAACTCAACCGTTCGCGTTACATTGTACACACGCGCATCCAAACCCACAGCTCGATACGGTTTAACGACTGTCCTATATTCACGCTCTATCCCATTCTCAAAGGCGTGCTATTGCATTACACGATAGTAAATCTCGCCGACGATTATTTATTCGTCGTATTAGAATTACGAGCCGTCCTGTCTACGGTTGGAGCGTACTCGCATATCAAATTCGTATGGAAACCCGTTCTCACGGCTGCACCTGTCAGATTAATTCCGTATACGCGTCCTATACGAAAGGCGAACATATTTTATCTGTCGAAAATAAAATAACCGAGTGAACGACTCAGAGCTACCCATAAGGGTCATAGATGAGTTATAAAAACTTCGCTAACAGTCGTATTAGTTACGTATAAAACGTTTCTACAGCGCTTAACTGACTCGGGTTGTACGGTGCGTAAAGCAGCTTTATCTGCTGAATCGGACGCGGGTCTAACGAGTTTTTATTTACTTGCGTTATCAGGTAAACGTTTTATGAGTCACGATGCGTTTCGTTTTACGTATAAATATTCATGATCTGTAACAGTATCGTAAGTGGCGCCGTGATAAAGGCGTTTCTATAATTAAAACATTAAAAAGGCTATTTGTTTCTATTTCTGTTATTAAACTATAAAAATGTCAACGTGACGAGTTTTGCATATGCAAATGTGCGTCACGCGGCTTGCGTGCCTTTAATTGGCATGTCTTTAGTTATATCCCTGTGGTGGCGAGATCGTGTGGAGAATGTCAACTCTCTCCTCGCGGGGGCCCTTTGTGGCAAAAGTTCGTGATTTCACCTCATTCTCGTTTGAAGAATCTCAAAGCTTGATTGTATTATTTACTTCTTCAAATTTAAATCGATTGTAGAGCTATAATAATACGATAGCTATAAATGTCATTTGGACTCTGCAATGTCTTTCGTGAGAAGATAAATATATTTTGCAGATTAATTTAGCAATGATGATCGATAGTCTAGTTGGTAGTGACCTTGACTTTGAAGCTAGAGGTTGCGGTTCCGAATCGCGCTAGTGATAAACAATTGAGGTAATGAATGTTTGTACTCTCTTCGAATTTTATAAGAGTTTAAATACGAATATTTATCTATGTATTATAAATATATTTCTATGGAAGTGTAACTTACCGTAGGCTTGGACACTAAGACAGGGATCAGTTCTTCACCAGTCACGCCGTCCCAAATAAACTTAGGAGAAAAGGGGAACGAAAGAACTTCCTGGGTCTACTACGACAATTTAGCAATAAACATTCATTGAGGATTAAAACTTAACTACCGAGTTAAATGTTAAGTCTTACTACTTGACAATAGTATGTTTCCACGGGACTATTCGTTCTCCGGTGTTGACCGTTAAAATATGCGTCCAATAGAATTGTAGCCGCTCTCGCAAATGGTGATTCAGTAATTGCGTGTTTATAACTCCGCTACAGCTATCCCATACCGCCGAGTGTTTAGAGACGACCGATTGAGGAACGTGTTTATAAATCGATTACGCTGTCCGGCAGATATCGCGGTATTGCCGGTCCCGTGCAGTATCCCACAATGTAACGACTGACAGACACGCCGTCAGCTTTTAATGTAAGCTTTATTCATGAGGCGTTCCTTTGTAACATTGTCTTCTGTACGCGGACAAGTTAATCGCTGGTAAGCTGGTTAACGGTTCCAAATCCGTGCAGTTCCCCCTTTATTGAGCTGCAGATGTAGAGTTGTAGCTTGTTATCTTACCGGTCGCGTAATGACATACCCACTTGCGACTTTTTAAACACTGTTTACTTTTATTAATTTCACGCTCTTCCAATAAAGAGGTTGTCAAAGGACAAAACAATCTAAATCTATCGATCCATAGTTCAAAAAAAATATCTTCTCGCAATTCCCAATACAGGGGTAGACAGAGTCAAGTCTAGACAATTAAGTCCCTTTGACCCGCCTTCCATCGAAGATATTTTCGGGACATCGTGACAGGTGGTGAGCCCGTCGCCGTCTTTATGTCCAAGCCAACGATGAAATTCGTACATAAGTTTTTGAAAAACTCATTGGTACTGCCACCTGGGGATCGAACTCGGGTCTCTCGACTCGAAATTCCGACCACCCAACAACTCGGCTATCGTGACTTTAATACAGTCGTGATTAAATATGGAAATATTTGATCTATATTTCACGGGACCTTATTTAGAACAAAGTCTGATGATAAGTCTGTCACTGGTCTGTCTTCTAAAAAACTCATCGGTGGCATTCTGCCTCCTGGTGTTCGAACTCGTGTTTTCTGATTCGAATCCCAACCACTTTACCCAACCACTCGGCTTCTGCAGCTTCAACTCTGATTATTCAAAGTAAAAATATAAATAGATTTCATATGGAAGGTGTACTCATATTGTTACGATATACTTGGAAACTATGTGTTCGTTCTATACAATCTCGCGTTTATCACTTAATTAGAAAAAGGTAATCGTGACTTTGTTGGTGTAAACTTTCGAAAGTTTACACCAACCTTTAGCGTAAGATGCTAAAGAACCTTGTGGTAATCGGGATCGGAGCAATGTATGTAATATTGTCCCTATCTATCTATATATTTATCTTCATATGATTGTTATTGTTATTTAATAAATATAGTTTAGAGATATAGTAGATTTGTATATTAATAAGATTTCGATACAACATTCAATCGGATTACTTAAGCAAAAATTTTATAATCATCCCAGCAATAATTAAGATTGAATAGTTGCAGTTACGCTACGTGAGTTTTCTACCATAAATCGGTATTGCATATTACCTATGTTCGTGAGATATCGGAAGGGAAAAATGCCCACGCGCATTGTATTAGTACTTGCACGCACACGCATGTGCATGCTGTTTACATTGTAAATGTGTGTTACTACATACTGATACAATTTAAAAAAGATAGATTTCATAAACTTATCGTATCGCTAGGAGTTCTTTTCACCATGTTCATTACCAAAAATGTCTTCGTTGGTTGGTGGGTCGAAAGGACTTAATAGTCTAGATATCTGTCTACCCCTTTATTGGGAATGGCGTATTTTTTTATAGAAGAGGTAGGTAAACGAGAAGGTGGCTCACGTGATGGTAAGTGATTACCGCCGCCAAGAATTGGGGGAGGGGGATGTGTGGGCCTCCGGTTACCTGCACACACCAGACGAAACGCAGAGGTTTGTTAGACTTCTACTTCACGCCAGTATTCTGTGAGGTCGGGGTACTTCCCCGGTCGAGCCGGCCCATTCATGCAACAACAAAAGCTGATGCGTGGCTCTACCACTGTAAAATGGACCACTGTATAGATGGTTATTAGGGTTTTGGTCGAAGTTTCTACGGAAATAATAAAGAACCCTACGCGTCGTCTTTTTAATTCCATTTCGATGCGCTTTACTGAATCCAGTCAAGGTGTGTTCTTTGCTATTTCCTGAACGATGACTATGTGTTAATGTATGGGTAACTATGATTATGGGTGACCAATGTAAGATGCGATATATACTCAAGTATACAAATTTTATTTGAAAAGACTGACCAGAATAATCCTTTTACATTCATTAAGCTATGAGATTATGTCTAATCCATACTAATATCATATATGTTTAAGTAACAGTGTCTTTTACGTTTGCACGGCTTAACCGCTCTACCGATTTTCATGAAATTCGTAATAGAAGCAGCTCGGAACCGGGGACAGGACATAACAAACAGAAAATTATTATATAATTTGCACCAATAAAAATTTTCCACGCGGATGAATTTTAAGCATTCGCTGGTTATATGTTTTGTTTTCGTACATGTTATTTCTATTTAGATTAGTTCAATCTAACAAATACAATCACTTCGGTCGTAGCGTTGAAGTAGTTAACGACATCGAGAATTAAACGATCGCTCTAAAGCCGCCGAGCAGAGGTTGTAATTCAAACGTGTAAACGATAATTGAATCCGTAGACGCGGGGTAATGTCCGGACGCTAACATATACACATTCGAAATTGAATACGAGCTTAAGGCGAAGCCTCGCAATAAAACAGATGACAATTGTATACAATTAAGGCTGATGCAGTTGGACGGCGTGTTGGCGCCGTAGTACGCTGAAGACTGACCACTAGAATGTTTAATTAAGCTGTAATTTAGATCTAAACTGGTCATATCGAATTGAGTTAGTTTTAGTACTAGCCCCGAGCATCGAGTTCTCGGTCAACTGGCAGCATAATCTAAGCGCTTTCGGATTGATTGATGGCAATCTGCCCACCCGTTTAAAGACTAGGAAATTTTTCAACGAGACATTCTAATTTTTGTCTATAAAATCACTTGTTCCGATTAAACTTAAATAAACTTTTATCGATTAATAAGTTAGTTTGCTCGAGGCGATTTGCGCAATTTATAAATCGATTTAAACTCTATCGTAGTTTAAAAAAATTGACACTCTCTTAAATTAAGTTCTACATAGATTAAATGATCCATCTAGAAGTAATTACAGGTGGTTGTTAGCAACTTCTCCTTGACCTTTATATTTATGTAGAACGGAGGACGGTATAACGCTGTCGTTTATGAACATACATTAATCATGTTATTTAAAAATAATTATTATACTAACTCGCTTAGAGGACATCGGCCTCTATCTATCTAATCTAGTAATACACTTTTGCAATTAGTTTGGCGACCGTATTAAACATTTCGCATTACAGATACCGCTGCCAAGAGCCTTCTTTCTTTTTCTTCCAATTACTACTGTCAACCACTTCAAAGTTAAGCAAAAATATCTCCTCGCCTTTTCAATACTGAGGTAGACAGATTACTAAATAATTAAGTCCTTTCGACCCACCTTTCACCGAAGAAATACTTAGGGACTACGTGACAAGTGGTGAGCCTGTTACGAAAACGCTGTAACTTGGATTGCTTAACGATGCCGAGGAGGTTCAATCATGGTCTGAATCCAGAACCTACAGAGATCAACAGTTCAGTATTCTAACGACTTAACCATAAGGCTATGAGAGGGCTACTATCTATTCAATGTAAGTGCTTTGAGTCGTTTTAATTTATAAAAGCTGTATATTGAAACGATTTGTATATTTGCATAACCGACCGCATGTCACGAAATGCATTGCGAGCTATTTTGCATAGGCAATTCAAGAGCAAGACGGCATTGCATTACCATCCCACAATGTATCCAGGCTTTCATTTCAACATATTCACTATCAACTGTTGGTACTTTAAAAAGTGCGTTAAGCGCGATAACTGATGAACTAACTTAATAAAGTAATAAACGGTGCCATAAAATTGTCTAGCCCGATGTGATTGTGGCCATTAGCCCTAATTAATACGTAAGAGCGTTAGATTAATACGTAAATTAGAACTCGGGTAAGTGGTAAAACTATTATGCTAATTGAATGCATGCAAGAGATAGGGCGATATAAACATTTATACTAATTCTGACGTTGTTAATTGAAAATGTGGGGGAAATGGAAAATATTTAGGAATATGTATATTGTATTTATCTTTATTATTTTCTTTATCTAGACAATTAAGTCCTTTCGGCGCTCCTTTCACCGACGCCTATTAAAGACAACGTGACAGGGGTTGAGCCTTTCGCCATTAGTGTCCAAGCTAACAGTACAATGCTACTAACTTACATACATACTTATATAATGGACTGTTAAAGTCCATTGCAGGACATAAGCCTCTCCCATAGGAAGGATTTGCCATAATCGGCACCTGGCAAGCGGATTGGCGATCGCAGTTCCAGACCACTCGCACCTCAGCCGCTGCTGCCCATCTTCGGTCTAATTATTTCGGTCTGATATTTTTAGAGATGATTATGCCGTCATCTATCGGTTATCATAACGTTATTCAAGGCTATTTCCCTTAGTCGCATCTTACGACATCCACGAGAAGAAAGGGAGTGGCAATATTCTTACGCCGTCACCACTATTAACTTAGATACATATTTAGATATATACATATTTGTATATACATCCATCATACGAGTACAAACATACATATTTATCACACAAATGTCACTACCAACTAGGCCACTTTAAGTAAATATTAATTTGAAGTAAATATATTTTTAACTTTATGTAAATATATATTTAATTTTTATAAGTCTTTTTTACCTGAAAAAAATAAATATCTTCACGCAATTCCCAATACCCCCTGTATTACAGAGGTCTAGTCTAGACAATTAAGTCCCTTCGACCCACCTTCCACTGAAGATATTTTCAGGACAACGTGACAGGTGGTAAGTCCGTCGCCGTCTTTATGTCCAAGCCAACGATATAATTCGTAAATAAGTTTTTGAAAAACCCATTGGTACGAGCCTGCCACCTGGGAATCGAAATCGGGTCTCTTGACTCGAAATTCCGACCACCCAACCTCGGCTATCGTGACTGAAAAAAAAAATAGTGTAAAAAAAATATATTCCAATTTCGATGAATGCGAAAACTGGCGTGTACGCCTCTCGTCCACTGAGGTCGCCAAACTACACACAGAACTAAACAGATTCCCTCCATTATCAACAACGTTGTATTTTTCCTTATTAGATATATTTTTTTCATTTTTCCTTCACATCAACAGATCTTAAATAACATTGTTAGATGACACTATAATTCGGCTTCGTCGTAGAATTAATAATAACGCTTCGTAATCAAAGCATCCAATAAACAATGTTGATGACTATTAAATTGTGTCAGTTCAGCGAACGGTGTCGCTGTTTACATTGTGACGACATTGTTGTTACAAAGTCTGACTGTTCAACGATACGTACTGCTAAATATTTATTAATATATAGTTATTATTATACATAATAATAAGTCATACCCCGTAGGCAGAAGAGACGAAGGCCGCAAATTAGCAATGGAGGAAAATGCACGATTTATTCACGCTCGTTTCCTGATCAGTAGGCCACCGAAACGAACAGTGTCTCACTCACCAGACGAAACACAGAAGTTTGTTAGACTTCTACTTCACGCCGGTATTCTGTGAGGTCGTGGTATTTCCCCGGTCGAGCCGGCCCATTCATGCAACAACAAAAGCTGATGCGTGGCTCTACCACTGATAAAGGTAGTGATAACCATCGCGATATATACCAGAACAAAGTAAATCAAACCGGTAACGGTTAGGTATTGCGTCTTAGGGACGATCTGACTCGTACTGCAATCGCCAATTCACTTGCCAAGCGTGACAAACTCTTCTAATGAGAGAGGATAGGCCTCTTTAAGAGTTCATAGATCATTAAGTAGGCACAATAAATAATTTCCAGCCTGATTAGCCTATCCTATACAACAAATTGCTATGAGATCTTTGTGTTTAAATTAATTCAGTTAATTTGTAAGTATTTACTGTAATCCAATTTGACGGGAAATAGAAATTAATTGAATAGAGACCATGTTAACATAAAACGGACAAGAGCAAATCTTAGCGGTTCACCGCTAAGATTTGCTCAAGGTTCACGATATACATAAACTTTCCTGCTCCAACCTAACGTAATAAGTTAAGCCATTGTTCAACCAGAATATTTGTGGCTGCAGTATAACTTTATACTTAAAAATAAAAGAAGCAAGGTCGCAAATGGTTTACGTAATCGGTGCGTTCGAGTCAAGTGCATATTAGTAACAAGTTACAAACGAAATGACTCGGTCTACGCACACAGAACCGATTATGACGGATTGGTTGTTGTGCGTGGGCATGGCGACCGTCGGGTATGCTAATTCCAGCACCAGGAGGTAACACTGCGTAGGGCATTCGATTGTTCGAGTTAGAACATGCAAACTTGCAATTACCTCTCTCGATCGATGTAGTTTTACTTACCTCATTTTTTTTACGTTTAGTCATGAAGTGATGTTTGCATCTCACTCAAGGTTAGCGTTTATATGTTTTCAATTTTCCTTTTTAACGTTTAACCATTTAAACGCTAACATTTAATAGTTATATATAAACGCATATATATATATTTAAACGCAGGTCATAATTTTTTTTTTATTTTTTATTAATGCCTATTGGTCTGATCAGAAACAAGGTGGGTGCCACAAACACCCTGATCTGACACAATATAGAAAAAGTAGTTTTATACATTGATTACCGGATATTCGAACCCGGGACCTTAGAGCATGCGTCACCTTGACAATCTCTGTATACGTCACTCGACCACAGAGATCGATAATCATGCATTTTAATCACGATAGCCGAGTGGTTGGGTGGTCGGATTTTCGAGTCGCGAGACCCGAGTTTGATCCCCAGGTGGCAGGCTCGTACCAACGGGTTTTTCAAAAACTTATGTACGAATTCCATCGTTGGCTTGGACATAAAAGCGGCGACGGGCTCACCACTTGTTACGTTGTCCCGAAAATATCTTCGGTGGAAGGTGGGTCGAAGGGACTTAATTGTATAGACTAGACCTCTGTCTACCCCTGTATTGGGAATTGCGTGAAGATATTTATTTATCATTTTAATCACCTAATTAATAGTACAAGATGAAAATTAAAGTGTTCTTCAGTTTTTGTAGACTATGTCGACATATTTTTGTAATTCCGCAATGAAGACATCCGCGAAAGAACTAAGGTAACTGACAGCAGTAAAGATCAACGCGCTGGAGTGGCAACCTCGTTTAGACAAACACTGTGTAGGGTGGCTCGCCACAAGATGGTGTGACGACCTGCAAAATATAACGGGGAGTCGATGGATGCAGGTGGCCGAGGACCGATCTTTCTGGCGAATCCTACGGAGGGCTTGTGTTCAGCAGTGGAATCTTGATGAGCTGTAAAGAAGAAGATGTAGAAGTTACTCGACAGCACGTTTGTAGAAGCGTGACTTTAATTAATTGTCATATTATTGTTAGTTAACTAAACTGCGATAACTCGTACCAAAAATCACACTAGCGTTTTACACGAGAGTAAAAAAGCACGTAGAACCGAAGTCAATGCCCCATCGCTGAAGCACGCGATAGATCAAAGCGATGTTAAGGAACTATCGTTCTGAATATGTTACGGGTCATAGTAAATAATATTTAGCAAATTTATTTTGTACGATTGATTGACGATTGACGATGTAACTTGAATAGGATGTTACGTTACATTGCTGCACTTCACCAATTCCTGTATTCCCGGGGTTGTCGTAACTGGCTACTATAGCAAGGGATACTTACAAATGGTGGGATAGCCATGTAGAAAAATATCATTAAATTAAATAGAAACAAAAAGTTCAGCATAACTTGTATGCTTTAAAATCAATAAAAAAATTGCGAAAAATATCATACCATGACGGGGAGAAATTTCTGTGGTTCAACTTGCGTCGTACTGCGATCAACAGTCTTTCTGGTCTCGAGGTAATGGTAAATTCTCCTCACAGGAGAGTTCTATATTCCGTATTGGTCTTTAACAAGTCGTACGGTAGTAGATGATATTATGATATCATGTTAAAAACTTTCCAAAAACTCTCTAAGAATTGTTTGTGTGGTATTCGCAAAACTATATATGTCAAGGTATTGGAAACATAAGTTGATATTCTTAGTTTTATTTACTATACAATCGCAAACAATTGTCTGTTACGGAAACCACTTTGTATACGTATTTCTTCTCGCAGCTTCAATGCAAACATCCGTGAAACAAGCAAACGTTTCCATAACAAGGAGAAACAATGAAAAATATACGCGATCGTTGACTGGAAATTGCATTCAACAATGCATGTTGACAGGCGACGTGACGAAATACGATCCCGACGCATCCAAACAACCAGCGGAACAATGGCGGACGATTCCCGCGCTTTTGCTTAAAAGACAACAAACGTCAGACCCAGTTTGCAAGCGTCTCTGGTCCGCAACAGTGAACTATCTACTTGTACATCTGTATACGAATTTAATACATAACTTCTCTCATTACCCAGCACAGTTAAATAAAAGTAAAATAATTAAATAAATATCTTCACGCAATTCCCAATATAGGGGTAGACAGAGGTCTAGTCTATACAATTAAGTCCCTCCGACCCACCTTCCACCGAAGATATTTTCGGGACATCGTGACAGGTGGTGAACCCGTCGCCGTCTTTATGTCCAAGCCAACGATATAATTCGTACATAAGTTTTTGAAAAACCCATCGGTACGAACCTGCCACCTGGGAATAGAAATTTGGTCTTGTGATTCCAACCACTCGGGTATCGTGACTTATCGTGACACAGTTAGAGCCACGATAACCGAGTGAAATCGGAATTCAAATCAGGAGACACAGGTTCGATGTCCGAGAGGAAGGTTCACCAATGAGTTTTTCGCTGCTTATGTTTGATTTATATCGTTAGAAACTAAGACACCATCTGTTACGTTTTCCCAAATAAGCTCTTGTGAAACTTGGATTGACAGCATTAAATTGTTTATTAGACCTCTACCTAACCCGGTATTGGGAAATGTATCAAAATATTCTTGATAATACAGATAAGTTGTCGGTTCCTATTGAATTCTTGAACTTTAAATCGCATTTAAAAGCTGACTCGCACTTTAGACTCCTCCTTATAATGCGCCACCAACCGGTCTTATAATTTCCATCGTTTTTATTCCTTTATATTTTCGAAACCTTGACATTTCCCATCTATTAATTGTTAAAATGGATACTTATGTATTTATTTACTTTATCGCGAAACGTTGGTCACTAGACAAAATAATCAAGATGATGTTTTTTAAATGGCACAGGATAAACATCATAAACGAAGAAATGTCATAATTCGTCTGTTTCTGTTTCTGTCTAGCCATAGTTACTACAAGATGAATGACGGGAAAATCTACATCAATTAAATATAGTTAGTCGAAGAGGGGAGGGACAAGAGTACTCGAATACCTAGACGTGCGTGTATGAAGAAGATGATGAATCTGAAAGAAGCGAAAGGGGTATGTAGGGATCGTGACACTTGGCTTTGTAATCGTAAAACTCGATATACTTTTTCCAATCGTAATTATTTACTTTTTAAATACAAAAATAAAAATATTCTGGCCGTTAAACTTTTATTTTAATGATTACTGCTGGCACTAATTACTAACTAACGGGACACGAATGAAGCTAAACTTGAAAGTGTTATTCCTCTAAATAAGTACTAAATAAAGAGATAAAACCTTTTAGTTATGAGTAACTTCCTTTATAATTCAAATTGCCGTCACATTGATAAACCTATGTGTTCAAATTTAAACTCAACTGCTTAGGATATAAAATTCCTTTTTTTTTAAAACATGTAATGTTGTTGATACTTTATTTTCCGGATATTAGATCGTTCGTATCGTTCTGTAATTATCTGATAAACTAGCTGTTTATCTATCGGTTTGTATTAATTAAGACGTTTGTTATCAAAAGCTCACTTAGGACCGATTTTGTTATCGATGATCGCTGAAGTCAGTGCGATTAACATTACTTAGATATTGATTATACTATTTTTACTAGTTTTTGTTATATTAATTGTTATTTAAAAAAATTACAAACAAGCGTTATCTGTCATCATTATTATGCTGTATACCCTGTTACTTATTAGTTTTAATCTAATATGTTGTATGACGATTTCAGTAGACGAGTTGCATACACACCGGTATTCATGGTATAGCTGGCTCTGATGTCTGATTTGATTTGCTACATTTACCTACTTAATTAAACTGACTATCAAACCTGATCCCTACTATTTTAACATTACTATTTAGCGACATAAATTAATAGAATAGAGTAAGAGTAGTAATAATCAAGTCGACTTCTAAATATTTCCATTATTTAGAATATTATACAATAATTTCTAATAATATCCAAAGAATTGGTCATTTCTATTCCTCTATTCTACTATCATCTTCATTTCCCTAATTATCATACTCGTATTAACACATTTAACGTTTTGAAAATATGTTTCGTAAGTTATTTTTAATTAAAATATGCTTTATGTAGTTAAAACAGATAAGGGATCACAGCGACACTTACCCGGACGCATTCTGTACGATGAACCCGGAGAAATTTCGTAGAACTGCCTTATCTTTCGTAGGGTCAAATTAATAACTACGAAATACCAGTAATAAGAAAGCTGACAGCTAATTTAACTCAGTGACTCGTAAATCGCTGACATAAATACGAAAAAGTACTTAATTTTTAAAAATAAAAATATGCATGGAATTTAACCCTTAATTTTTTATTTAACATAGGTTAGATAACTCAGGAAAAATTCTTTTTGAATGAAAGTTGGTAACTTACATTACTTTAGAAGCAAATCTCAGAGAATTTTCTTTTGACACAACTTAAAATCATTATTTATAAAAAAAAAGTTAATGCGCCGAGTAAAAAATGTTTGATAAAATTAATAATAATCTGATTACGAAAATATTTCCAATACTGCTGTACACAAATCTTCAAGTTAACTCGTGAGACTAGTAGTGAGAGCATATGCTAACTAATAACTACTAATGAAAACCAGATTTATGAATAAAAAACTCCACTATATGAATACTTATAATAAATTCACTTATGAACATAGAAAGAGACAACATTCTATTCCAAAGTAAGTAGCTAAAACACTTGTGTTGTGGTAAAACACAACGAAGGTACAACAAACACCCAGACACGAGAAAATTAAGGAAAATTAAACGCATTAGAACATTTTAATAACGATTATGACGTTGGCCAAATACTAGACTTTGAATTTTATGTGCAATCGCAAATAGAAGAAGCAATTTAGTGCAAAAGCTTCAATAACGTTGTCTTTTTTTCAATTGTAAAGTGTGAATTGTACTCTAATGTTGTTGCAGTATGTGCCGTTACTTCATATTGGTTGGCATGCCACCGGAATTTGCAGTCTCTATACAATATATTTACCTCGAAAGCTTTTCAGTTTACGACATTAATTAAGTTCATTGCACCAGTTCTCACCGATAACTAATATCAATTAATACATTCAGAAATTGATTTCATTCGTAATATAACTATTCGCGGTTATAATTTTCTAGTGAATAATCCTTCTAATTCCTTGTGATAAGTGTTATATTCTCCTGTAAAAGGTTTTACAGCTTAATAATATTTCGCACACCCAACTCTACATTGTGCACACTACAATTTCTGCTTTTTGGACTGGTGGACATCAACTTTCTAAGTCATGGCTGGGGCTTTGTAAAATTTATCCCCTAGGAATTTATTACGGCTATTTTGATTTTATGAGACTCCAAGAAGTTGCAATAAGATTTATTTCTGTTCTTTATATAATTTGACACTTAATCAATTATTTTTAGGAAAAATTAATACCTCGTCACTTGTGATATGGAGATTTTTTATAGGAGTGGTGTGAAAGAGAGCTCACAAGACAGAGGGCTGAGAATCTACCACATTTAAAAAGTTGCTTTCAATCAATTACTAATGAAATAAATTTCGTTTATGTTTGACTAGATTGTCCCACCTTAACTTCTAGATACTAACAAAAAACAACCTGTATTAAATGTTTGATGTCATCCGAATAACCAGTGCCTTTATTTATACTTGTTTATATGCCGCGGTAACATTAACCATTAAAAGGTCATTTAGGTTTTCACTTCGCAAAAAATTATGCACGTCAAATAAATTGTGACCGACATCGCTGATTCTTTTACAGCGTCCAATAAAAATCGATTTTATTCTTTCGCCTGAGGTCTCTTTTCTTATAATTAATCTGCCTTTTTCCTCTTTTTCAGGTGAGTTAATGTTATCTGACGTATGCTGGAAGTTTTGGTGTTTAAAAAAGCCATTAAAGGGCCTGCAAATCTGATCAGAGCTCGTAAAGGACAAAGTAAGTGGATATTTAAACGTGCTGTTGTTATTTTGTGTGCATTAATCGTGAGTTTCACGACGTCCAGGATCATTTGGTGCATGTTTTCAATAATGAGATCAGCCAACTATATAGCTGCTGAGAAATAGTTTAGTAACAATATTATAACAGTCCATTTTAACAAATTTGTACAAGTGTAAATATTTGTAAGATCTTACGCTCCCTAAATTTTTATGATTCTAATTTTGTCTTGCTAAGATCCAATAGAAGATTCAATAATTAGTGTACATTCACATGCTTAGTGTCGAATTTACATGTTTAGTATTTGTTTATTTATAAAGATTAAAGTAATTGGCTGACGTTTTTAATAAACATAATTCACCAAGCCCTTGCAAAAATGTTTGTTGATACTTCTAATTACCATTCTACTTACTTCCATGAGATTTAGATTTGAAAAATTCGGATGGTATTAGAATTATACAGGCTCGTTTTTAAATTAGCTTATTTATATCTGTTCTCAACATTCTATATGAACTTGTTTCAAAGGTTGAATAGAAAGGACGTTGCATAAATTAGTGAAAAATGTTCTGGCGAATAATTTCTTCGATTTTTAATTGAGGTCAAAAGAAGTTGCTAATGAGTTGTAGTTTGCCACGGCTTGTCTGTTAACATACAGTTACTGCATTATTTTATCTACGTTATTTAAAACGATTTGGCACCCTAAGTTTATCCACGAATATGGTATGGTTTAGGTTAGCCATAAGCGAAATGCAGTCAGTCGTTGTATGAAAGTTGTTGTTTATAATATTCTTACTTTTACTGCCGTTCTAGTGATCTTTGGCATAGATTTTTATTATTATTACCACGGCCATAATTTTTATGAGGACCTTGATGACAACCAGTATATACATAATGTTCTTTGGTATTTATTTATCTCGATTATGGAATAATATAGACATGAAATATATACTCGAATATAATTAAGTGCATAAAAATGAGAAATGTCCATACATTTCTCATTTTAATGCACTTAATTGAGACAATAATAAAAAAAGCTTTGATTTAGTTTAGATTTTATATTCCTCTGATTTAGGTAAGCACATTTTTTTTATAATTTGAACGTTATCACTGTTCGTTAACAGAATCGTACTGTATTCGACGATACCCACAAAGTTAATCAATTTACCATTGATTAAAGAAGTCCGTAGAGCCCTATGCCATAGAGTGACTTACCATTGAGTAGCTAACAGTGTCTCACGTAGGCGCGAGACTTTAGATAACGTGTAATTATAGCGCTGGCGACATTGTACTCCGGAGCAGTTGTTTAATGCGCGCGGGGGCGTGCTTATGTCACTATGGTGATAAAACCTACCGGTAACGGTTCATTTGAGCATGGAGCTATTCGTATAAGTGGACCATTTGGGTCACTGTTATTCACGTAGTGGCATAGGCGATTTGGTGTTCGTAAGTCGAATCGCAGTTTAAGATGGTGGGTAGAAAGCAGTCGTTTCACTCCGCACCATAGATTGGAGCAGTCGATGTATATGTTTCTGTGGCAACGCACCTTGTGTCTATGAATGGGGCTTGTTGCTTGTTGGGGTGGAGGAACAATGGTGTATATAGTTTGACTGTATGGAAATCTTATAGAATGTCCTATCTTCATGCATTTCTCACTACGGGCGTGAGGACATATACATACGGGCGATGGGCTCACCACCTGGCACGTTGTTCCAAAAATATTTTCGGTAAAAGGTGGGTCGTAAGAATTTCATTGTCTAGACTTCTGTCTACACCTGGAGTGGGAATGGCGTGAAAATATTTATTTATTCAATTCGTTCTATACGCTTAAAACTAGCAAAGACTGTATATGCACTTACGTAGTTGGTTCTTTGACCTGACAATAATTAACAAAGACCGGTGTTTAGCACCAGCCATTGCATTTACCTCGACAATACGCCAATTAGTGTCTTCAAGGAAAGTAATTGGCCTAAACTAACTGCGGTGCTTAGAAAAAGTGTCTTCCTTGAATTCTCTATTATTCAAAAATTAAGTCGACAATTGTCATTCTTACCTTGCTATTTGGTAATTTATCATTTTGTTATATGATTAGCGCAAATGATTATCTGTTTAATGAAGTTACAGTTATTTGTTCAGGATGAAAATAGTAAATTGTTTACGCAATGAATATTATTTATTTGTTTGCATCTACAAATTAAATTTATGAATGAGAATATTCATAATTGCGTAAACTAAGTTCGCATGATTTTTATCGCTTTCAAACCGTTAAACGCTAATAGCAAATTCGTGCGTTATAAAAATTAAAAGAAGTCTGGTTTCCGAACGCTATCTGGCGTACCTCACAGTTTATGTTGTTTTTTACTATTTTTCTTGTAACCTACTTACAAATGGAATGAACGGCGAGATCGCTTCTGACCGTTCCAAGATCAACTCCATAAAAAAGTTATGAGGCACGTGTGAATAAGTAGTAATAAAATATTCGAATTGGTGGCTTTTGTCACTTAAAAATTCAATTACGTAAGTCTATACACACACCATAAAGAATGTATTGCAGTAGGTACAGTAACCAAATTTTTGATTACAGTTTAACAGCTCCATATTTCATGATTTTATTCGTAATCAAATAAAAAAAAAAGTAATTACATATTGATTATCGTGATATGTAATGGAAATAGGACTATGTTTTTTTTTTTTTTTTTTTTTTGCTTAAAAGATGTTACATTACTTCCTTATTACTATATAGTAGGGAATTGTCTGATATATTTACATAAATTAGCTTATCATTCTCATCCTGCACACAATTCGGAATGTCGGAATACGCTTGACATTCCATTCTTCGAGCAATGCTCACATGGTCTTCATAAATTAACCTCCCTAAATATACAACCTGAGTATTTGTATTTATCTCGATTAGTTTATCACGCATTCGTTCAATCATTGCACTTATCAATTTTTGTGATATAAACTTCTTTTTAACGAGCCATAAATATTAGCTTGAATTCTCTTCGTATTGGTTTTCGATCGGAAATAGAAACACCTAATTTTTTACAAAGCGCTTTTCCACTGGGTAAATCAAAAGATCCTTCGTCTGATTTACCCAGGTTACGTTTCCATATAACAAATTAAAATTATAGTATGTATCTGTTAGATTACATGTATACAAATCGTTCATCACAGCTAAAAATTTATTCAAAGGTTTGCCTATTGATTAAGAATTAACAAATTTCTCTTTTTAATACTGTCGTATATCAGAATTTTCTTTTTTCCCCACTTACTTTAATGCCCATTTTCTACAAACGAGATGCCATCGTCTCAACATGTGGCCAAGATAGACAACCATTAAGCATTGAGTGGGTCACTATGCCGTATTTGGTGAGTTTTGTCGCGGTTGTGTAATGTTTACAGAAATGGAGACGTCGTTGCACTTTAATAGTAGGTATACTACAACAATGTGGAATTTATTGCGCTAGATAATTCTTTCGATTTATCTGAAGAAGGGAATATTGAGTTGGCGTTTTGGGGTCAGTGGGACGTTGATAATAAATAACCGAGGACAGACTAATTGGGCATTGTTAGCACATAATTTGTAATGGAGTTTGTTTCGAAGCAGATTAGACATTAACACGCTACGTACTTAATAAGGGCTTCCAGGAAATGGCGGTATTGTAAATAATTTATGTGTTATTACTCAATCGTCTGCAACGGTGTACCTTTCAGCGACGAGATTTTTTTTTCATATAAGTTCCGTTTGTATTCAGGCTTTTTTCCGTACACATTGTCCTGTCTGTCGCGGCGGAACTCAGAAAAATGACTCACGTGCGACTAATATGGGTAAATGTACCAACTCGACGGCACAGTAGGTAGCAGATTCACTCCGGCACCGGATTCGACTTGTGCATGTTTTCTTTTTTATTTGGACAATTTTATCTGATTTCGTTTGCGGCCATCTTGTGTAAATAGAAAGATTTGGGAAGCGAATGTTACTGAGTTATATTTACTCACTTATCACAGATGTTATCACAACATAATAGATAATAATGTATATTACAAAATCTGGTGCTCGAAAGTTATGATATATTTGTAGCATTGTAGTGATTGGGATCGTAAAATTATTTAAGAAAAAATACGTAGATTTTGGTGAAATGTTGATTGATAGGACTGTATTGTGTAGAATGGTAAATTGTCACGATAGTCGAGTGGTTGGGGTGATCGGAATTCGAGCCCTCAAGATTGATATATTATGGGACATGAAGGCGGTTACGGGCGCACATCACCTGTTACGTTGCCCCACAAATGTCTTCGGAGAAAGGTGGGTCGAAAGGAATTAATTTTCTAGACCTCTGTGTATCCCAGTATTAGCAGTAGCGTGAAAAAGTTGTAAATGATACGGGAAATCGCGTTTTTATCTATATTTTCTTGTCACTATACCCGTTAACAGTAGTGTACTAGCGCAATAGTAGCAATTAGTGGTTTTAGTTAGGTTACATCGCTTCTAAGGGAGGACAATTTCGATATATACGTAGGTAAAACGCCCGCAGTGATTCCGCATGGAGTTGTTCCGTCAGTTTGTGGGTCGGAGTTTCAAGTTTGAAATCGTAACGGTGTTTTAAAGCGTCATAGTGACCCGGCGAAAAAGAAACAGAACGGTCGACCGGTCACGCCGTCACAGGTGCCTGCTGCCTGCCTACCTTCACTTTCAATTAAGCCTGCCTGCCCCATTAATTTGTACACTTGGTACTTTTAAATGACTTCTTAAGGTCATTAGGTCGTGTCAATAAAACAATTTTACTTTGTCCTTTAAAACCGTTCGATTATTTCACACTGCTTCGTATATTTTATATACAAAAACCGTCATTAAAAAAATAACAGGTAATTTATACTTTGGTTGTTAGTCATACTAAACTAATTTAGTTACTTTTAATTAACTTCAGAGTCTGAGAATTTGTTTGTTTTTCTGAGAGTTTTAATTAACTTCAGAGTCTCAGAGTTCAATGCAGGACATAGACTTCTCCCGTAAGGAGCATTTTCTATAAAAGCCGCTTTTCAAAATTGGATTGGCGATCTGGGCACAAACACCTCGTATATTATAAACCATTGACCGTCACCAGTTCACTATCACACCATATTTCGGTATCACCATATAGCGATTCCCGTAGTCGAAACTTACGTCAGCGAGTAACTAATTTTATACATTTTTAAAGCAATCGGTATTTATTATAATTGTACAAAGCAATTTCAAAACTAGTTGCGTACATTTATTAAGCCATTAGTGGAGTTTACAGTAATAATTTGTTATTTAATTACCACGAACCGCTACGGTATTAGTTTTTAATTAAATAACTTTCCGTTCTTCAGTCGCGATGACGCCTCAACGTAAGACAATGTTCCGGCAATAAATACGTTATCGGTTAATTTTTTTTATTCTAATTAGGTCAGTGAAATAGTAAAAAATAAAACTAGTTAATAATTATATCCTTGTAATATTTATAAACGATTAAGTAATGTTTACGTTTACATATTAAGTTTACGAATTGTGTAAGTGTGGTACTGAACTTTTCTTCTATGTAGGGAAATACTTAGCATATACTTTACCCTCGTTTGAAACGAAAACTAAACTTCCACTACTTGGACTTAAATTCCAAGGTGTTCTGTCATTGCAGCATGTTGATTGAACCACAGGAACACTGACGCACAGATCAGTTGGCCGCTCTGACAACCCCTCCTAAACTAAACCTTTACTAAATTAAAATTCCCGTTATCGCCTAAGACTGTGAAATATTTCCATTAATGTATTATATCTGTACAGTGCAGTGCTCGTCAGTTCTAAAGATTTAATTTGAAATCGTGCGCCTGGATATAACTATCTCGTATTTCCCCTAACTAACGTCACTCGCACCTTCTCGATACATCCGATCCAAAGATAGATTTAATGTTTTTGATATTTTCCTTAGTAAAAATTCATCAAATAAGATTTAAAAACTATGAAATATTTTAAGTTTTATTCGCCTACCTTTAGGACAAAAAATACATAGACAGAGGTCTAGACAATTATGTCCCTTCAATTCACCTTCCACCGAAAACATTTTTGGGATAAAGGGGCAGGTTGGGATAAAATGACCTGGTGAGCCCGTCGCCGTCTTTATATCCTAGCCAACGATATAATACTCGTACGTACATAAAAAACCCAAACCTGGTACCAAACCAGCTTTGGGTATCGAACTCAGGTCTCTTGACTCCCTATTGCGATAACATGTCAATGCTTAAACATTCGAGATTACCACTCAATCAGCTTAAATGCGTGTACATCGTGTAGTCTAGAACAATATTCGAATGGCGGATATGATTCTGCGACGCACATTTCGCAGTCCGCACGTTTACCCACTATGTTATTGGCATTTTTTACAATGCTTATAGTTCTCAATTTGAATTCGAATTTAAATGTCGTTTAAAAACTCATCTTATTATATATAGTATGTCTTAGTATTTAAATTGATCTCTAGATTATTTTAAACCAGTTCAAAATATCAAATTCATTGTGAAAACAAATTTGTGTCAGATTATCCCAAATCTAGTGTAACAGTAAAGCACAGAAAAAACAAACCTACTTAGTAACCGGTTACCATAAAAGTAGGGTGGTCCGTTTTTAAATATATCTGTTAATGTATTAATCCGATCGTTTGACGAATGTAAATTATATTGTATAATGAACCTACCGAGCTTCTACATGATCGATACCGGTCTTCGTGTGCCTGAATTTTATTTTTTTTTAAATTTTAGATCGAAATAACACAAATACCAAAAACATTAGTATGGTTGGCGCGTTTCACTAAATAAGAAATTTCTAACACGTTATGATGTTAGTTAAATTAGTTGTCAAAAGGATTGTGCCTTCACTTTTTTCCTTTTTAAAAAATGTAGTTAATTTTTTTTTTCAATTTGTTCAAATATTTTATTCCCTAAAAATGATTTTTGAGCGAATCCTTTTACAACGAAATGCATTCAATATTTTTATAGGTGTTGCTTAATACGAATATTGTCAGTAATACAGATGCAAATATTAAAGTCACTTAATATATAAAACCTCAGCAGAACATCAATTACAACATAAGAAAAACATTCAAGACAATTATAATGTAAATATTATTCATATATAAAATAATAACTGTTTGTCATTACATTAACGTTGGACGTGCCTTAATTTGTTCGATGCCTATATAATTATCTTATGATAAGAATCTATATATTTGCATTAAAATTTTGTCGAAGCATAATGAAAATTTATAGATTGCCGTTTTAGTCTTTATCGGCATTTTCTGTCGTGGTAAAATCCATTACCCAACCTACGGTGAGCAGGCAAGCTAAGTCAGTGTCCCAATGATTCCAATGGAGCCACGGTGTTCCCAATGAAGCCATGATGTCCGCCATCAGCGCTGAAGCGGGATCACGGACTCCCATTCAATCCGCAGCCGATTAAGTATCTTACGTGTTTCGAAAGTTGCCATATGTAAACGGCGGAATTTAACTGTTTAACTGCAGATATAGCCGTTACGTTTGTACGCCCAATTTGTTGATCTTGATTTTGTAATTACTTTAGCAGAGCAATTTCTTTGTAACTGTAACTTTGTACTGAAGAATTTCAATCAATCTTGTAAGCTCCATTCGTAGGCTAGTAGCTTTGTTTGTATCGGTAGTGGCTATGATTGAGTAATATACTCCAAGGCAGGCTCGAAACATACACTATTTGTGGATGTCTTTTCTGTCTCTACCAAGGGTATAAGATAAAATCCTTATCGTTAAGGATGTTTAAGGATTTTTTTATCCCTAACCACATAAATATCTTAACCGTAAAAGCTATGCATATGTCTTTGGAACTTAAATCCTTAATCCGTATGTCCTAAACTTTTACAATCTGTTATGTATGTTAGTTACTATAGTTTGGGGTGTTATTGACCCATGGGACATAACTGGTCTGACAATATTTCCTGTTATTGAATCAATTGATTTGATATTAAATGAAATTCTATTTTAGCAATCTTTCATCATTATAGATTTTATCGAATGCAGCAATAATATATTAATATTTTAATCTTTTTATCATCGCATTACTGAGAAATAATCGAAACAATTCCACATTCAATTTCCTGATTAGAGCAATTCGTATTGTATTTTCGCTAGAAACTCAACCGTATGTCAAATAACTACAAACTTCGAATCAACATTAATGGTTTTTCTTATGTAGATACGCCATCCGATGTTTAACTGAATGTAAATGTTGTTTGTAAACCTTTAATATCGCATTTTAACGCGTCTCCATACTGCGACGATGTCGTTTTAGCTTTGCCTCATATAAGTGCATGTACAATATCCTATTTAACTTGATTCCGATTTTAGACTGCAATGTTTTTTTCATAATGCTTATCTTATCTCATATATTTTATGTTCGCGATGTGTATCTGAATTGGTTTCATTCGAAATCACGAGGTTTTCGAACGCATTATCGTACATTGTATGTACCTATAGCAACGTTTTCTATGAAGTAAACAATTTAATGTTTGATAATAACTAAATTGTCAACTGTAGACTGGATTCCTATTTTTAAGGAATACATTTTTTTCACAGTTTAATGCGTAGATCAGGGTCCTTTTTGTGACATTGTTTGATTCATAGCGAACATAGTGCTATTGTGTAAAAATGTTGTATTCAAAATATATTCATTATCAATCATGATTCCTTATTTCAATTTTTTACGAATTGTTATAAAAACCCGTGAGAGATTTTAGCGCCATAGAGCGGCGCCAGCATTTAAGTCAAAATCCGGTTCAGGATATTCGTGAATAAACATAACGTCGGACACAATTATCGTCATTTTACGATATCAAAGCGATCCTCTTTACGCTTAATTTAGTTATCCTTTTCATCCGACGTCTATTTGCATCGAGGCCATCAATCTCGTCTGTGCCCTTTCTCCCCTTCTCTTTTACCCCCCATCTCGTGTGCTGCACCTGCGTCGGCGCATTATTATTAGGCGTCGCGACGCCTCGGCCGTTGACCCCGGCGACCTGTTTACCGAAATATACTGCGCACGCATGCCTAGACGGTGCTTTGTCAAACCATGATTGGAAATAGCGACGCATTTGGCATTTGATAGCTTTGCAAGCGTCGAAGTATGCGAGTAACGAATGGCATAGTTCACTTCACTTTGGAATTGTAGTCCATAAACAATACAGCGGAGGTATATTAATAAAACTGCAAGAGAGATTCGAGTTTGTTTTAATGTACATAGACATATACAGTTTCTTAATGACTCGGTGTAAGAATCTATGTCGCGGGTTTTTCAGTGGCGAATTGGGGCGACCCTGATTGTGATTGATGGCGAAATAAGTTAAGAAGCCTTACGATGGACTAGCAGTGACAAAGATGCGAGGCGTCAACGCACTTCCCCACTACGGACCGAGCATGACAATCCACTTTAAGTTAATTCTAAGTAATGCAGAGGATTTTCACAGGCTGTCACGATAAGTAGAAGAAGAAGTTGATTAAATTTTTCAAAATACCTAAAACAATTTTTAGAATTATAAAATGCAGACGTGAATTGAGTATGTACCATCGCGTTCTACCCGTGGGTATCGTAAGAGGGGATTAAGGCTTGAAAATGGAATTGGCTACCAACATAATCACAAAAAACCAGATCAAAATTCAGAAGATCGGCAACGGCGTCTTGGTGACAAGTGTTTGGTACAGCAATGACTAATCTGCTGCCAGGCGTGGCAATTATGGCAAAGCTTTCCTAAGGCTTAAGTCAAACAGAAGACTATTATAGGTATTATATATCTTTGTGTAGTAGAAAGCTTTTAGTAATACAATAATACTACATACGTAGATAGTAAGTAAGTAAGCAGCTTAAGTACTTGTATTATGGAATCAGGAATAATGAAGATACTGCACACACCCAGACCCAAAAAAACATAGGAGAAGTGTTTTCTATGTTTATCCCGACCGAGAATTGAACCCAGGACCCCAGTGCTGGCTATACCATAAAAAATGTCGTCCCCGAATAAGTAACAGTAGTTAATAAAAAAGATTTTTTTTCTTGATATAATGAGATGCGAACGACGCTCAGAATTTTAAACGTTAGCTACGATAAATATATAACAGATGTTTTAAAGACAACGTGATTTCATGTGGGAATGCTCCCATTAACCATAATAGTATTGCGCTGACGTCGTTCTAACTCAAGGGCTCTCTAATAAAGTCTTATTTAAATGTTGCCTTTTATTTTATATACGCTTGAGCGAACATTTTATTCCCTCGTAAACGGATCCATATTATTGCTTTGTCTTTACGGCTTCGGAATAGGTTCTTACCGATCTCAAGTGAAATCGATTCACCAATTTTATTATTTTCGTTTTTAATCATTCTCGTGGCGCTTTATAGTCAATATTAGAGTGAATGAGTGATGATAAAAAATATCTTCACGCCATTCCCAATACTGGGGTAGACAGGTCTAGACAATAAGTCCTTGCGACCCTTCTTCCATCGAAGACATATTTTGGGATAACGTTACAGGTGGCGAGCCCGTCGCCGTCTTTATGTCAAACATATAAATCGTACATAAGTTTTGAACAAACCCATTGGTAAGAGTACCCTACCACCTGGTGGTCGAACTCGGGTCTCTTGCCTCGAATTCCGATCACCCAACCACTCGGCTATCGTGACTCTTTAAATTAACTTATTTTTGTTTAAAAACATATTAGAATAATGTGTTTACGTTTAGCACATAATTTTAACCCACCGTTGCTTTACGTTTATCTAATAAGAGGTCATAGCATCGTGTCGCATTCAGTTATGCGACACCCATTGTATAGAAATCCGATACATGTCTGCAACCCTACGCTGCTTAGTATCTTGCGATAACTCACTATAGATACGTCTGGGTGCACTATGTCCTCGATCAATACCGAAGCAACGCTGACTGCACACTCATCCCTCGATACTCTACTTCCTTTTGTCAGTCTACTGCTTAGTAGTTCTATTCATAACATGCGTTAAAATGTCCGTTTATGATTTAATAATATAATATGTAATATTCTAGACAATTAAGTCTTTTTAACCCTCCTGCTGTTTTGAAGTCAGTAAAAGAAAATGTAATAGTTCTTAGGTTAGTATCACAGATTCATCGAATGACACCGAATAGGTTTAAAAACTGTTTTATTCTGGTTTTAATTGAAAAAATGAGAGACAATTTAATCATTGGCTAAGATCATATTCATCTTAGTCCTCAAATGTGGAACATACGTACATACGGCTTGTTAAAGTCTACTGCAGGACATAGACTTCTCCCATAGCGGGGCCTCTCTTGGCAAGCGGATTGGCGATCGCATTACCAGACCACTCGCACCTGAGACAGTGCTGCCCATCTTCGGTTAGATATTTTTAGTGATGGTTATCTCGCCATCTATCGGTTGCCATAACGATATGCAAGGCTGTTTTCCACAGTCGCCTCTTACGACACCCACGGGAAGGAATGGAGTGGTAATATTACGCCGTTACCACATGGAACCACAGACACGTTACTAGAGGTGGAAACGTGTCTGTAAAATTTTCATTTAAAGTTATTTAAAGATGTCACAGGCTGCTGTTACCCTTACCATCAGGACTGTTAGCTGTTCATCTTTATCTCATACAAACAATTCGTAGGGGAAAAAAATCACTACATGTATTTCTAGGTCTGTTTTATGTAATTCATTTTGTATAGTTTTCATCATTTTATGTTTTGTAAATGTAACAAAAAGTTTGCAGTACAGTCTAAACATTTGCTTTTTTTACACTCCGTAGCGAGGTAGAGGCCAATAAAAAAATTTATATACTTTTTTACGATGCGGCTTCTTCTAGTTTATCATAATTATATTTGATGATTCTTGAAATATAACGCATGTAGTATAATTTTATGTGTTTTTGAACACAGTAAAATGAACATTCCGAACATTTCCATATATTACATACTTTAACGGGGTCTTTGACCGGACAAATGTCATCGTGTACATCGTTCCTATTACACAGTTCAATTATTTTCAATGAATTCACCTGAAAGTTTCAAATAAATAATAAATAAAGATCTTCACGCCATTCCCAATACAAAGGTAGACAGAGGTCTTAGTCTAGACAATTAAGTCCCTTTGACCCACCTTCCACCGAAGATATTTTCGGGACAATGTGACAGGTGATGAGCCCGTCGCCGTCTTTATGTCCAAGCCAACGATATAATTCGTACGAGCCTGCCACCTAGGAATCGAACTCGGGTCTCTTGACTCGAAATTCCGACCACCCAACCACTCGGCTATAGTGACTTTTTTGTCGTGACTTTTTTATCGTTCTAAAGTTTCATCAGCAGCATATTTAAATTCAAATAGTTCAGTTGTCAGTTGATGATCGCTGCTCGGCCTGTCTTTTTTACGAGTCTTCCCGGTATTCGACACATGCGGACGGTTCGCGGAATAGCTGTTTATTGCGAGCTTCGACATATGGCACGATTAGGCCGGCGATTCACGGGATTGTTTCATGAGTTTTCAGACTGTATAGTTCCGATTATTCAACGTCACCTGCTATGAAAGGAGATTAAAACATCTTAATGCCATTCCCAATACATGGTCTGGACAATTAAGTCCTTTCGACCCACCTTCCAACGAAAACATTTTTGGGATAACGTGACAGGTGGTGAGCCAACAATATAAATCGTACATAAGTTTTTGGGTAAAACCATTTGTACGTGCCTTGGGGATCGAACTCGGGTCTCTTGACTCGAATTCCGATCACTCAACCATTCTGCTATCGTGACTCTTATCGTTGTACTTATGTTAAATGTTTTCACAATTTACTAGCTTATTAAAAGTTCCTTCTATGACGTAGGTTAATACTAGATATGTTTTCGGGTATTAGTAATATTGCTCCACTCCGACTTAGCATCCTTGTGTCTGGAGTTATTTACGATAAGAGACGAATAGCAGGTTCGAACTGGTGACTTAATGCTATTTAGTCCGCACCGCAAAACTATTAGGTGTACGTACTATAAGACGGAAGCAACGTATAATCCGAAGCAGCGTTACAATAACGTGGACAAATCTTCTCCTACAGTGCGTAGCACGGCAGAGCACATAATTATGATATCAGGTTACAATTTACATTGAAACTTAAAATTAAGAATAGTTTATTTAGGAAATCCTCAGGCAATAATATTGAAAGGGCTGGGGTTTCCATTCAAGTATTAGAAACTTGTGTAAAAACATACGCTATGCTCATATTTAGTATAGGTATACGTTGCCAGTCTTATAATATGAAATGGTTAATCCGCCTTCTATAAAACGTCTCTGTCGACTTTTATAACACTCATACTTCTTATAAAAGAAGTATCAGTGTTATAAAAGAGAGGTTATATGAGAGAGAAAAGAGACAGGAAATCCTCTATCTTTTCCACCACTGTGTTATTGCTACTGGTGTTGAAATTGCAATACATCACAGTCCTTTCCATCTTGCTACACAGCCGACTTAACGTCAAGATTACCTATTCAGTTTCTATTTAAATATATTTCCAGGATTCCTAGTGACTTCCGCAATTACGCTTAAGGCAAATGAATGCTGCAAATGGCTTTCTTAATTTATTTAAATACTTCTAAAAGGTTATTTCATAAAAATGCCTACAATAAATATGCCTAGACACTACTGTAATTTAGTTTGTTATAATGTAATCTTGAATAAACTCGTGATGTAGACAGAATAATGAGAGGTAGATGTAGATAGTTTAGATTGTGTCATAATTCTGTGAAATACAAGAAAGAAAGAGAAAGTTCTGCAAAATTTTTTATATACACATTATGTTAGTTGATAATACACTTAAGCTCATAAAGATCAGACTACCCTATTATTCGTTAAATCCAAAAAATGTTGGTATAATCGATAAACTAAATTTAACTATACTTATTACTACGCACTTAGATCCAATAGCACTGCGAATTAATTTAAATTTTATAAAACATTATAAATTGATTTCAAAATATTGATATTGTATTTTGACACTAATCTGCTGCATATTAATTAACTCATTCAAAGAAATGAGTCTATTAAATGACCCTTTACATTTCTGATGGCGGTTGAACGGGATAGCAAATGATGGTAAAAGAATTGCATGCGATCTGAACAGACCTCTTTGATTCGCTGTGGTCTGATTAGCGCAATGGTCGATATACCGCGCAATTCATTTAACAGATAGGTGGTGACCACTCAGCGTGGAATACGGTACGGTCAAGTAAATTAGCTATTGGAACGTGAACTTATAATTTCATAATTTTAACTGTAAATAAATTTACAGTATGTATGCGATCAGTATTTCTATTATGTGTTAGGAGTTTGGATTGAATTTTGAAGAAGCGAAAAATATAAAAAACGAAAGAATACAAACTTAAGTCTTAGTCTTGCAAATGGCTTAAACTTTTAAATAGATTTACACAATTCTAAATTCTATGGTGGGCTGTACCTTTTAGGATATGAAACCGGTTGTTATTGTCATCATTAACGCATACCCACTTGACCGTGTAGTTGTGAAGTGGCCTTCATCCCGTAGACTTCGAAGAGCCTGTTGAAAAATAACTGATAGAATAAAGAATCGTCCATGTTTATAAAATATAGGAAAATACGCGTGTTCATCCAACGCAGTCCAGGAGCGAACGGTAATTAATAGAAGGTCGCTTTGCGCCGTTAGATGCGCCTGCGCATCTTGACTTATATAGCGAGCGGTTGGCGTCCGGCTGCGCTTTATATAGAAAACGGCAGTTGTAACATACGGAAAGGGGAAGACAGGCCTTTTAAAGTACTTTTTTTTTTTTTAAAAATCTTCATTCTTTGATTTTTTATTGTTTTATAGACAGTTTGTTAATAAAAAATGTCCAGTTTCATATGCGTTTACGGAATAAAAAGTGTATACCACCATAACAAATTCTAAAAACTATTTAGACGCTTAACGTCTAAGCGTAACAGACAAGAAAATATTACATTAATATTCATAAATATTAGTAAGTATGACAATACGAATATTAGTATGGATTCGTGCATATATTATTATCGAATAATAAACTCAACATTAACAAGTTATCTTTTGTTTGACAGTAATATTCGACCATTTATATGATAACTGATCACTTGTTGTGCTAAAATTCCCGCATGACATATGATTTATTTGAATATAAAGGTGAGAATTATTGAAATTGTTTTTCGTACAACGCTGTTAAAGGAAACGTGTGTAGCGGTAGATTGTACGAAACTTGAATTCATAAGTGAGGTTTCTTTCTTAAAAAATATTAATGTTTGATGTTGTAAATTATCATTAAAGTATCGATAAGGATTCATTAACACAACCTTAAGAAATATGGATGTATAAATCAAACTAACTTCAATTTATGTTAATTTGAGTGTGAGTGGTTGTGTGATCAGAATTCGAGTCGAGAGACCCGAGTTCGATCCCCAGCTGACAGGCTCGTACCAATGGGTTTTTTAACCTATGTACTATTCATATCGTTGACTTGGACATAAAGACGGCGACGGGCTTACCACCTGTCACGTTGTCCCAAAATATCTTCGGTGGAAGGTGGGTCGATGGGACTTAATTGTCAAGACTAGACCTCTGTCTACCCCTGTATTGAGAATGGCGTGAGGATTATTTCATGTGATTTTTTAATGTCAGTTAAACTAAGGTATGTTAGTAAGCTATGAACGGAAGCCACTTCATAGAGATATCCTATCGAACCGGCGAGGTGTCGATACTCAGTGTCGATAGACGCTGGACCGTTACGCCGCTAATTAGTGATGTTACGTGTCGACATGGACGATAAAATTTAGTGCCGTTAATGTTATTCCATGATTTTTATTTCGATCATTAGTGCCGCAATACTTAAAAGGATTTAAGTATCAATCCATAATATTTGTTAATCGTATAATTAAAACCTAATTTTCATTTTAATTTTTTAATCGAACACGAGGGATTTGAGTTTAATTTAGTCTTAAAATTCAGTCGTCTGAGTTAAAATTAAGTTTGAGGAGAAAAATCTTCTCAAACTTAATAAGGTTGAAACCCGTTTCTTAACTATAAAATAAATATTTATAATACTTCATTTCTATCTAATTCTGCCAGTGAGAAGCGTGAAACATATAATAATATCTGTATATTTAAAAAAAAATCTTGTTTAAGACATTAATATGGTCATATTTAACACGTTTAATTTCTCACGGGCGTGCAGAAGGAAGAGCAATTGCTATCGACAATCTCGATCGATAATACGGGCCGCTCCTAGCCATGGGTGTTGACGCCTAAGGTTGTTGGTACCGGTAGTTATTTAAGGAATTTCTCCAACACTGCTGTACCTGCTCACTAACTATGTTATATGTCCGAAGTTTTATATTGTTACATGGTAAGACTGAATATAATTATACAATTAACTTTAAAGATACCGTTGACTTGCAACTCGTCAATTTAACACTTGTTATTTTCAATATAAAATTAACACACTTTATGCTTTGTGTAGTATGATTTTTTTATAAAAATATACATAAAATTACACGATTTGTGGCTAACAAGCCACTTGATGATTAGTACCGTTTTTGATTCGTGGGAAATGACATACGTATATCCGTCCCCGCTGGGACAAGGATGGGTGATGTTGGGCTCGTTTCGTCTTCGCATGTTGGCAGGGTCACGGGAAAGCTATTGCAAAATATTGATGATTGGTGCCTAGTACAGCTGCTCTGAAATTAATTTCAAAAGAAGAAGGTTACAAGTTTTTTGCCCCTCCCGAGGATTAAGATGAAAAGCATCATAGCCAGTAATGAGACAGGCTCTTTAAATGCTTCAAACTGGAACAGAATGAAGAATAGTGTGGTTCTTGCCCAGACGACTTCTAGGAAAAGTAGGAGATTGACTATTGAGATAGCGAAAGTTATTTATTCAAACTTGAAATGTAGGCTTATTTTAACGAGGAATTAATCAAAGACAGTTGTAAGCAATTTGTCACCAGAATACTTTTTCATTTAATGTACGTACATAAATTGTGTGAATCTTACTGTGATATTTTTAGATACTACCTTCGTTCACATTAACTTGACCTTCCTTCAGTAATGAGCTTTAGTTAATTCAATAACGTTTCGCAGTCTTCAATTGAAGACATGAATAGAGTGACCACATGTCACATGTGCTTGTTCACTTTTGTAACATTTTTAAATAGTAATTCCAATTGTGAAGCAAAATTCTCGAGTCGAGTCTCAAAGGTGTAAATGCTCCCTCATTTTTAATTATGCTATGCCGTGTACTTGTCGGGATCAAACAGAATATAATCTGGTCAGGATTAAAACATTTGTTTTTACAAGTGGCTCCCTACTTTGGAAGTCGTAGAAGTTACCCAAAAACGTTTAACAAATATTGCCGCCTAACAATAATAAAATTAAATTTTTGTTTCGTCTTGAAAAATATAAGGACAAAGGTGTAATTCTATATCAATCCTCGAGGTTCCTCGAGGTGACCTTTCTTCATTGAATCCTTTCGGCAGTAGGCACTTGCCATATAGTGTACTGTTAGAACGATTTTCACGCTTATTCTGGGTACCTAAAACCCATTTGATTTCAGCAAAAAGTATCAGTATAGCCTTTATGTTTCGCTACGGTATCATTAACGTTTTAAGTCTTATAACATGGTCACACTAATGAATGCACTGCCTCAGGATTGATCCGGTCACGAGCCAGCGACTACGCCTAAGATTTTCCAATTAAACTAAACATAAGAATAAATATATATATCTTCACGCAATTCCAAATACAGGGGTAGACAGAGGTCTAGTCTAGACAGTTAAGTCCCTTCAACCCTTCAACTTCCACCGAAGATATTTTCGGGACAACGTGACAGGTGATGAGCCCGTCGCCGTCTTTATGTCCAAGCCAATGATATAATTCGTACATAAATTTTGAAAAAACTCATTGGTACGAGC
This sequence comes from Sericinus montela, assembly GCA_029286605.1. Classification (NCBI taxonomy): domain Eukaryota; kingdom Metazoa; phylum Arthropoda; class Insecta; order Lepidoptera; family Papilionidae; genus Sericinus; species Sericinus montela. The sequence continues at coordinate 2,803,421 of JAGSMR010000010.1, read as the reverse complement.
CTGCCACTTGGGGATCGAACTCGGGTCTCTTGATTCGTAATTCCGACCACCCAACCACTCGGCTATCACTACTAAACATAAGAAGTAATTATAATTTTATTAAATGTTAATGCTGCTGTATGAATATTGAATTATTCAAAGAAACATTAATTTCTCTCTGCGGTGAGATCAAGTACACTGTTCATGGTCTCGTTTAATTTATACAAGTTAGTGTCGAAGGGTAAAGACAGGTGGAATGGAAAGTGCATTTCGCGGCGCGCTCGTGACCGAATAATGATCGGGAGGTCACTGCGCACTTCGTTTGCGGGCTCACGATGAAACTGTAATTGTTCATGCCGATTGTTTTTAACGTCGAAACGCAATGTATTGGCGACAATGTTTTTATAGCGTCTTCATTGTTATGTAATACGTACTTGTCTAAGGTTTTGAGTTAAATGAGAGTAGCAGTAGTAGTGTTATTGGCAATCTCTCCTGTAGTATTTATATTTCGAGGGAGTATTGAAACGTCTCAGTATGGTACTCAGTATGGAAAGAAGAGCAGACCATTTAATGTATCTGAACTGCATCAATTCGCACAATCAATACACTAAACCACGAAGATCAAATTAGAAGTCACGATAGGCCAGGGGTTGGATGATCGAAATCCGAGTCAAGAGACCCAAGTTTTATCCCCAAGGCTAGTACCAATGGGGTTTTTTTTCAAAACTTTAGTACGAATTATATTGTAGGCTTGGACATAAAGACGGCGACGGGCTCACCGTTTGACACGTTGTTCAAAAAATGTCTTTGGTGGAAAGTGGGTCAAAACTAATTTATTGTCGAAACCTCTGTCTGTCCCTGTATTGGGAATTGCGTGAAGATATTATTCAACAATTTACTTGCATGACATGTTTCAAATCACTCCCCCTCTGATTGTTTGCTTACGTCAAACATCGAACACTGAATCAGGTTCTATTCAATCTCAATTCACGCTGTAGACATTAAGCTTTCAAAGAGTTAAAATTAAGTTTATTTTCTTAATAGACCAGACGTTGTGTGCGGAACCCTTTAAAGCGTTATCATAATATTGAGCAGGGGCTATGCCCAGTCGGTATGAGTAAACATGGGGCCCGTGTGGATCGTGTACGCCTGTTTCGAATATGTTTATAATCAGACAGGCTATTGTCCTATGTTGAATACATAGCGTCACTAAAATTAAGTAAGAATGTGTATGATCAATTAAATAAATAAAGGAATACCTGGATATTGACATTAATAAATACATTGCTCTGATCCCAAAATAAGCAGCGAAAGCACTTCCGTTATGGAATCAGAGACTACGTTTGTACCAAAAACTCCTAGACGCGAGAAAATGCAGAAAGAGTGGATTTCTACATTGACCCGTCCGGGCATCGTACCTGGGACTTCTGAGCTGGTGACACTTTGAAAACCTGCGGTTTCGCCACTAATCAACGGACGTCGACATTCACACATCATTAACTTCATACAGCGTAGCAGTCGCTTTCCTCCCGTAAGAAATTGTTAATAGGCATTCATATTTTTGAGACAGTCAATAGATTCCGGCGTTTTGAGAAAATTCGTTATTATAAAGATCTTAGCATAAAATTACCTTGCGACTCTCCCCATGCAATAAACAGTAAATAGCATATTATGTTGCCGCGGAGACTGAGGTCAAATCGCAGTGCAGTGCCTTCGCTTCAAAATGTCTGTCTTGATAATGCGAAACACGTGTCGCATATTTTTGGTGGTGGCGTATGTTATATGACGTTGAATGTACTTATGGTAGTAGATTTTGTAGAATTAATGCGTACGTGATGTGGGAGGGGAGGGTGGTGCTTTTCTTCTGTCCTTTGGACCAGGTAACATATGCTGTTTATTATTTTTTCTATGCGGAATGGTGGAAGGTAAAAAAAATATCTTCATGCAATTCCCAATACAGGGGTAGACAGAGGTCAAGTCTAGACAATTAAGTCCCTTTGACCCACCTTCCACCGAAGATATTTTCGGGACAACGTGACAGGTGGTGAGCCCGTCGCCGTCTTTATGTCTAAGCCAACGATGAAATTCGGTCATAAGTTTTTTGAAAAACTCATTGGTACTGCCACCTGGGGATCGAACTCGGGTCTCTCGACTCGAAATTCCGACCACCCAACAGCTCGGCTATCGTGACTTCACACTTCATGGTGGAAGATAATTGTATGATACATCTTTTTCATAGTTTTATAGTTTAAAATACACAAGAAATTGCCTATATAACAATAATACTGGTCGATGGTTTAGACAATAGGCTCATCTATCACGTTGCCCTACGCCATGATGACTAGTATCAGGTCGCCTACACCACCATAGTTTTATGAAAGCAAATATATTTGTTAGGAACGTATACAGAGGTTTCATCTTTTGCAGGATTGCTTGTGCAAATAGTGACGAAATAAGCAGGTTCCCGGCAAAGTCAACACGATCCGCACTAAAGACAAAATCCAACACGCATGCAAATAAACCTAAAGGTACTCAACGCGTGAATACTGGATTTGTTGTAAACAAGAGATGTATTGCTTACATACAAATGAGGGGCGATGGTACAAGATGAAATATCCATTTCGCGAATGAAGCTAGTTACATATTTTTCTCGTTTAAAAGAAAGCCTACACTGTAATGTGAAAAGTTACTTTCATTTATGCACATTTTGTGCATTTTTAAGGCCTCCTTTTCAATATTAATTAAATATATGAAGCCGTTAGAAACAGAGGAGGACCAACCTCCTCTGTTTCTAACGGCGATAAAGCCGCGCTAAGTTACGGCGGAAGGACTGGATAAAATGCTGTACATTATATATATTTTTCAAGATGTTATCTCGCCACTTGTTGACAGCCGTCGCCTTTTGCCTCCTCTCTATCGCCTCTTGCGACAATTGTCTTCCCAAGATAGGATTAGATATAGTTTTCGAGGATTTATATTCATATAAAGTATTTCCTTTACCAGTATTATCGAATGTTGTTAAAATCAAAATGGGCTCACCACCTGTCACGTTGTTCCAACTAGGCTTCGGTGTAAAGTGGGTCGAAAGGATTATTGTCTTGAGATCTGCATATATTTTCAAGTATACAAGATGAAATATATAAAAATAATAATGGTCCACGTGATCGCTGTTCATCAATCACTTAGATCCCACACGAACCGACGGAGGAGACAAACAGACAAGTAAGCACGTAAACCAACAAAGTTGTAAGTGCTAAAGTAAATTGAACAAAACCATAGAGCCGTCTACTATTTGCAAAGTACACTTCGTGGAAATGGAAGGCGATTTCTGTGAGACGAAGGGAAACATTGCTTGCATATGTATTTTTACACATTCGAGTACGAAGCACGTAGATTTCGAATGTTTAACGTGTGACTGAATTTACTTTACTATATATAAAAAAAATATTTGACATCTATTACGCGCTTATATGCGGTTTAATCAAAGCGAGATTTTTTTTATACATTTCTTCCTCTATATCTCCTGTTCTCGTTGAGGTAGTGGTTAGTTTTTTTGTAAGAATTCTCACTAGACCGAGCTCTTTCGTTTTGAGTTTTGGCCCCTTCTAGCTGGGTGGAAGAGGATAAGAAACTTAACTTAGAAAGGAAACTTTACTTACGTTTTATTTAGGTTTAGGTAGCGTTCACTATTAATTAAAGCATTGACGTACGCATATGTCCTTTGTATCTATAGATCAGTCATTTTTATCTTATCAGAGGTTAATGATGATAATTACAAATGACGCTATATTTTATATAATTTTTATCTATAATATATCAGCGAAATACCAGCCATCACGCGATTTCTAAAAATATGCACAATAGTTACAATTTTTGAAGTCTTCTGTCATTTTTGATGTATTTAAAATTTGGTATATACATTTAAGTGGGAGAGGATCTGAAGCAAGATTTTGCTTACTGGATTTTGCATTTGTAGTATTGGAGATTTGAAGAGGGGCTAAAGCGGGAATTTCGGTATAATGTGTGAACCAAGTGGCCGGCAAAAACTAGTATCTATAAAAGTTAATAGTTGTCATACCTGGCAACTGAATCAGCGGTATTCTAAATCTGAACCGTTGCTGCTTCACATAGGTCAGCTCAATTTTGATTAAGTCTTCTGGAAATGCATCTATGGAAATCCATTCCTACTTCAAGACTTTTACAATCGCCTTAATAAACGCCTCAGTTACTTTTGTTATTAACAGTTCTATTATTATAATTCAACAGAAACAAAACCCTGAACATTTCAGATCATTTTAAAATATACTACAGAATAAAGATGACATAAGATTTACAACGTCATAAAATTTTTATTGTTGTAATAAAACTCAGTGAAGCTATTTAAAAAAAAACCTTCATATAAAAATAAGTCTTATAAACATATATGAATAATTAAATTGATTGTAGGTCATTACCGCCGTCATTGCATTTAATCAAAGAATTAAAGTTAATGAGGTTATAAACAAAATGTAGATACCACTTATAAACGTCGTTATAAACATAAATCCGTGGATACACTGCCTTAGTTCCCACCTGTCTAAGTTACATAAGCTGTTTAACGTGTCTTGGAGGACAAGACTAATGGAGAACTTACTTTATTAAGGTGATGAAGTTGAGTACGTACAAATTGAAATTTCATTCCCCGTTTAACTAATACCCTTTCGGATAAAATATTTTTAAGAAATTAACATTTTATATAATATACATCTTGTACTATAGAGCTTTTGTAAAAAAATATCTTAACGCCATTCCCAATACAGTGTAGACAGAGGTCTAGTCTTGACAGTTATGTCCCTTCGGACCACGTTCCACCGAAGACATTTTTCGGGACAACGTGACAGATGGTGAGCCCTTCGCCGTCTTCATGTCCAAGCCAACGATATAATCGTGCATAAGTTTTAAAATAAACCCTTTGGTACGAGCCGGCCACCGAACTCAGGTCTCATTACTCAAATTCAGATCACCCAACCACTCGGCTATATCGTAACGTGATAATATTTTTATTAACTAATGAGTAATTAAATTTGTCTACCTCTTAAAGTTGAAAGAATACAAAAATGTTTTATCTTCGTCCTATCTTTGTAGTTAATACATTTTGGTTTGTTTTTAATAATGAAATATTTTGGTCGACATCCTTGGATGAGTGGCATACACATCGGTTTTCAAGGTGCTAGCTTTGAGGTCCTTGTGTTCGATTCCCGGTCGGGTAAATGTAGAATACACTTTTTCTATATTTTCTCGGGTCTAGACGTTTGTAGTGCCTTACATATATGTATACAAGTGCTTATGATTCTTATTTTGGGATCAGATCAATGTATGTGATTTCATCACTTACTACAATATATTAAAGTCATTAGGATTTCTATTAGTTACATGTAATGTATAAAACGCGCGAAAATAGTTGCGGCAACATTTTATTAGTCTATTATAAACTTGTTCCTTGATGTGGTTCAACGCCGTCGCTTAAGCGGATCACTATCGCTATGTCGAAATATTTGTAAACGGTATCGATAGTCCAATCGATTCCGAGCGTCGAAATCGGCCGACGAGCTGAGAACGTACTGATAAAGAGCCCGATGCGCGCAATCATCGGACTCCGAGCGATTAATTCGGAGTAATATATTTATTCGGATCGATCTGGTCAAGTGGTATTAATAAAACTTTAGAAGGCTTTTATGCGAACGGACGAAAGACCTGAAGTTTTATAGATATTTTGATGACAACTGTATTATGTTTTAGTTCATATTAGAAGGAAAAAGTTTTTTGTTTCGTATATATATATATATATACGTATGTATTCTCAATTTTCCATACTGGGGTAGGCAGAGGTCTAGACAAAGAAGTCCTTTCGACCCTCTTTCCACCGAAGCTTAATTGGGAATGTTTCGTAAATACGCAAAATAATTAGTCTTTTATATGATACTTTACGTTTTGGTGTCTGTCAATTGGTATAACAGAATGTAATTCTAGATCCCAATACCACCAGGAACAACTGAAAGTACGAAAATACGCCTTCAGTTTAGTTGTACTAATGCTTCTACCTTTACCACTAGACTAAAGTGTGGAATCCCTAACAGCGTTGGTGATCCTTGAAAACTATAATCTGGCATTCTTAAAGTCTAGAAAAGATTGAATAGGTGTATTGTGCGCAAGCGTGTTACATCTGTGGAATTTTTGTCCCATTAACATCATGCAAGCAAACAATATCTTTAAAAAAAGAAAAGTCTCAAATCCATAAACTACTATTATCAACGTCAGTAAACTGGACAAGACAGGTTATTTTATAATTTATATGTATTATATCTTCACGCACTTCCCAATACAGGGGTAGACAGAGGTCTGGTCTACACAATTAAGCCTCTTTGACGCACCTTCCACTGAAGATATTTACGGGACAACGTGACACCCCGGGACAGGTGGTGAGCCCGTCGACGTCTTTATGTCCAAGCCAACGATATAATTCGTCTATAAGTTTTTTAAAAACCCATTGGTACAAGCCTGCCACCTGGGGATCGAACTCGAGTCTCTCGACTTGGAACTCCGACCACCCAAACACGTAGCTATCGTGACTCATCACTTATATGTATAAGTAAATTCCGTTTTAAAGTCTCTATCTTAGGTACACTTTCATAAGTAAATCCTTTCATATTTAATGCCTACACCGTTTCGTCATTATTAAACATTAAATTGAGCCAATCTAAAATCAAAATACCAAATTTCTTCTAATTATGTCTAACTTGAAATGTGTTAGTGTGTTACTAGGAAAATAATTAAATACGAATCCATAATTTCTTAATTTGATAGATTTTATCCGTATTACTATAACGAAAAGAACCCGTTAAGATTACTCACAAATCTTAGAACGAAACGCCTTATACGGAATAGAAATTAAAAATGTAATGGAGAATACGTGTTGAGTCAAATAAAACACGCATTGACGGATGGGCCGACTATAAATATGTATAAGTTTTATAAAAACAACAAAATTAATCTATCAATTCATTATAGTATCGATTCTGCAGACAATTTCATCGTTTGCCGTTTGATTTATTCTAAATATATTGATTGGCAATTAGACGAACTTAATGAATTAATGATAGTAATAAAGACGATTAAATATAAGCAATCAAGGTCAAAGATAAAAAAAAATTAATTACTTTAGTAATTTTAATAATAATGTCATATTAGTCTGCATGTGCATTGGGGCGAAGTCGCTAGCTTTAGTTTTATTATGAGTGGATAGCATTCGAATCCTGGTCATCATAGAACTGTTAACAAAAATATTACATATAGTAGTTTATTACAAATAGTAATATAGATAGCCTAAATTTTTATGTAGCCTTTAAGGAGGTAATATTCTTGTTTCCTTAGAGCTGAAAATAAGGAATTGTAGTATGGTAACGTTTTTTTAATTCCTTGTAAGTTATTAATAAATGTCTTGTATAACTCTCTGAATGTATTCAATTATCAACAACAGTAAAATGAGTTCACGAAAATCTACAAATGATAAGTTTTTAATAAAATAAATAATAAATAAATAAATACATATATAGATAGGGACAATATTACATACATTGCTCCGATCCCTAAAGATGCTAAAGCACTTGAGGTATGGAAATCGGAAACAATGAAAGCACCACAAACAACCAGATCCGAGAAAATGTAGAAAAAGTGGTTTTTCTACATTGACCCAACTGGGAATCGAACTCGGGACCTCGAGATGGCCATACCTTGAAAACCAGTGTTTACGCCACTCATCCACGGAGGTCGTCCTCGGAGTTTGTAATATATATTTAACTAAATATCCATTAAAACATTTCCCAAAACTGGGCTAGACGTGTCCATTACAAAAACGAAATTAAATATCAATAAAATAAAATGCAGTACAAGATTTAGAACAGTGACTGTATTTTTCGTTGGTGATTATAGATAAAAAAAACTACGAAGGGCATTCAACAAGACCTGGCACAGGTGGCGATCGTTGCGGATAGCAAGTGTTGCGATTATGTTGATGTCGCGTTATCGATACTGTACTGACGTAACTTCCAGTTATTTCATTCTTTATGGTTTTTTTATGATTTTCAATAAAATTTATCGGCTCTATAACATGGGAGATGTGAACAGGTTTTTGCAAGGTACATTAAATGAAATTAACTAACCACTCAACGAATTTAATAAATACAATATAAAAAAATGTTTTATTCAAGATGCGTTTATTAAGAACTGAGAACACTATTTTTTAGCGTATTATAGTATTTTAAAAAAATGTACTTCATTTACCATAGCGTAAATTAATCAACAACATATAAATTAAATGTGTCATTGCGAAAAAAGCAAATTGAATTCAATAAATATATCTTCACGCCATTTCCAATACAGGGGTTGACAGAGGTCTAGTCTAGACAATTAAGTCCCTTCGACCCACCTTCCACCGAAGATATTTTGGGACAACGTGACAGGTGGTAAGCCCGTCGCCGTCTTTATGTCCAAGCCAACGATATGAATCTAGATAGGTTCTGAAAAACCCATTGGTACGAGCCTGCCACCTGAGGATCGATTTCGGGTCACTCGATTCGAATTCCGATCACCCAACGACTCGGCTATCGTGACTTTTGAATTAAATTTTTAATTCAATGTGACTCTAATACTTTAACCCTTTATTTTAGTCTTACTTGTATTCTTTTAGCTTTTTATTTAAACTTAAATGCCTTCGATGTAGCGGGCGGATTTTAAATTACAATAATGTTCTTTCCGTCGCTGTAAATGTGAGTACTTGTAAATCGATAAGTGATATCGATTGATCTCAACATTTTCTTACGTAAGGCGTTACTCAAGACCGTATCTTTGCTATCGTAAGTCAACGGTCCATTGCCCTAAACCGTTTGGATTTGCGCAATACAATAACCGCTAACGGTTATACCGGTTTATGGCAAACTGTGAAAAATTCTTCTTATTTGTGCTCGCAATATGTAGGCCAATTTGCTTTTTTTTTCACAAATCTCCGCGACAAGTTTTTAATAGTGAAGACGTGTTTATCAAACAAAAAAACTGTAAGCAATCTTAGGCTTTTCTAGTTTCGTGGAATTCGTGATGGCCATATCGGTGTTTTATCGATGTTTTTAATATTTAATCAGCGCTAAAGCCACGGCACTAGTTATCCTCGCGCGGAATCATGACACCTTTGACCTAGTATTCTATTCTACGCTTTACCGCTTTTAGAAACACTATGAAAAGTAAGGTGAATTTAAAAGAGACACAAGATTATTGTAGTTCAACTCATTAATATGTAACGTTCCCAATTTGGTATTAAATTGTCATTAACATGCAGAAAAATGTTTGACATTTAGGTCATAATATTTAAGCGGCTAAAGTCAGTTCTGATTTTTATAAAATAAATTAAAGAATTTAATTCTAATTGTATATAAATAAGTAATACGACTATAAACGCTACAAACTTATAAACGCTTTAGTTTTAATAACAAAAACAGAAGACATGATTAAATTTTTATCATAATTTCGTCGTTTAAGTTCTTCACGGAACCGCCGCCTGCGCTTGCGCATAATTGAACACTGCACCAGCAAGGCTGCCGACATGATACCCTCGAAAAAACCTCATTTCCGCGTGTCGTATCAAGTTCCCGTGTCGGGTTACCCTTGCCATCGGTCATCGATACCCGAAAAGGGAACCGGTGGCCCCTTGTGTTGGTATCATTGACGAATTCTTACTAAATTATGCTTCTAAAGCGATTTTGCCATAACTCGATTATTACAAGTAAGTCGCAGGCATAATTACGAATAACATAACTGTTTATGAAATATGTTTTTATATTACACTGCTTATTATATTGCGTTGCAATGAATAAATTAATAGTACATTATTTTCCCAGCAAACCAGTATTATTTTCTTATAGCACTTGTTATTGGGACACATTATCGCATGAATGAATTTCGCTATCATACTCGAATACACGAATGTTATGAAATGCAAGCAAGTTCTTAGGAAATACTCGACTGAGACATAAGATCAAGTTACCCTTGCCAATTAGTTTTGCTCAGTCATTAGCCGGTGCGGTTGTGAAATACCTCGTACTCTTATATCTCGTATGTACCTTTCGTCACCGTTTGATGTACTGGAAAGATATATAAACAATAATCGTTATCTGTCTTTAGTCATCGGATGACTTTGAGCTAGCAGCTCAGGGCTAGTATAGCTATTACTTGACGCACATGCGTATAGGTTCGTTGTTTGTTTAAACGTTTTTTGCGAAAGTGAAAAAGAAAATGGTGAACTTAATAACTTCCACCAGTCTACTTTAGATTTGAACAGAAAATCGTTTGATGAGTGCAAAACACAAAACGAGAGAAAATCATAATCTTCTTCATTTAATCTACCTAATCTAACTTATACAAATAAATGTGGAAATGGGTTTGTCAGAAACAACTCTTATGTTGATCTTTGAATGATGTTATGTTTTCAATTTAGACAGACAATTTTATTTAGATATTTTATAGTATTTTAAAGAACTCTTTTATATAGGAATAAGATTGAAATATGATCCAATAAAAACCATATAAAAACGATACCTGTTATTGAGCTATCTATTACTCATCATACGGAGCTTGGTCACCAAGGTACTTAAGACGAAAATAGGTGTTGTAATAATGTAACGCAGTGACGTGTACAGGCACATATACAATTTTAATTCATATACTATGTTACCAAGTATTGATCCTACGTTTATCTTAGTCATTATTATTTTACCAGTACCAAGTTGTCCTTGATATAGCACTGTTTAAAGCTGTACAAAATTTCTCTAGTTAATAATTTTTGGGTGCCGAGTGGTTGGTTGATCAGAATTCTAGTCGAGAGACCCAAGTTCGATATCCTGATGGAAAGCTCGTATCAATGGTTTTTTTTTTAAAACGTATGTACGATGTATATCGTTGGTTTGGACATAAAGGCGGCGACGGGCTCACCATCTGTCAAGTTGTCCAAAAAATTGTCTTCGGTGGCAGGTGGGTCGAAAGTACTTAATTGCCTAGACCTCTGCCTACCCCTGAATTGGGAATGGCGTGAAGATATTTTTGTTATGTGCACTTGACAAGTGATTTGCACGCTTAAATTAAGTACAACTAAACCTATTGGTGCAACAAAAGCGGATTGTCCGAAGAACCTTGAAAATAAACAACTTTTGATGCGAGCTGTTAATTAGTTCATTCATAAAACTCGCAATGCTCCGAAGTTTTCGTAACGGATGCCCGTCCACGTGTTCGGTCGCACGTGGGCGGCTGGAGGTCACTGGGCGGAAAATTTTCGAGTTCAATATGTGATGTGAATACTTGCTACGTACTTGAGTGTTTGAAATATTTGTTATGTTAATTGAATCTACGCATTACGGAATGCGGAACTGAATATGTTCTATAAAATAAATATTAGTTAAGTGGCTTCATTATAGCGGCTTGTGAAAGTCCTTTGCAGGACGTCGCCTCTCCCTTACATATACAACTAGACGCTATTATACGTCAGGTCGGTATCTTGCTGAGTTTTGGACTGATATTTTTCTAGGTTGTTATTTTAATATCAGTCGATAGCCAGATGTATTTTCTAAGCTTTTCCCTTAGTCTTAGCCTCACACAACTCCCACTGGAAAAGAGTGGTAGTATTATTGCTACGCGGCACACACACGTATTGTATCGGCGTAAATAGACTGGTACAGTTTACTGGCTCAGGACTAAATTGATTGAACGATTTACTTTAAACCACAAAACTTGATGGCAAGTGAACAACTGCAAATCGTTTCACAAAAGGTTGAAGATGCGTTGTCACCCCCAAAAACTAAGACGAAATGCCTCATAGCCTGTAATCCCTTTAGCTCTGTAAACCAATCAAACCGGAAGATAACAGTTACCACACAACTATTTGGAACGTAAAGTTAACCTAACCAAGTTTGCCCTTTCAACCCACATTTCACCGGAGTTTATGTGGAATATCGTGACGGGTAGCGTCCTCGTCTGTTTCGATAACACTCTTATAGGTATAAGCCTTCTTCGTTGGGATCGAATTCGGGTCTCCTTATTCGCCTTACCCAACCTCTCTGCTATCTATCGTAGCTAAATTCACAATGTATTTAGTGGAGATAAAAATGCGGCAAAGGCAATGCGGGTAAAACCTAATCATAACTTCTCTTTAGATCGCGTGTATAATTATGTTTTTACCTTCCCATTCTTAATTGTTGAAAGAACCTCAGAATTATGATTAATAACCATATTTATAAAACCATCATAATTCAATGAGCAGAACTTAATGACATAGCAGTAAAGCAAACACAAGAATATCGGTGCGTAACCTATGACGGCTAATATTAATGATGGTACTTAAAAAAAAAAACATTTCACAAGTCGAACTGGGTGGTTCGAACGTGCAGTGCAAAGTTCACGCAAACCGTTTATTCCTAATAAGTTGTTGAAAGTAAATGCTTATAGGTCATGTCTTTTTATAATACTTTCGGATTTATGATGCATTTATAATTCCTATTCGGAATTGCGGTGAGGCTTTCCACCGGTTACGATGTCCCAAGTAGGTTTTGGTGAAAACTGGGACGAAAGGACTTCAATGTATAGGCCTCTTCTTACTTGTATTGGGAATAGGTTTCTTCCGATACATTAATGGCGACAAACTTAGTCTATTTTATGTTATATGCTATCATATCTGTTTTCGTCACCATTTTTTCATTCATTCGCCACCACAATTACAGCTGGTTTAATTATCAAGCTTATGTTAAAATGTGATCTATGTGATTGTAGGGAATATCTTATACTTCTAATTATATTTTCTTCATTGATGAAATCTCAACAATTATGTAAGACATTTTATATTCATGATTACTTTAATCCGATGAACACTTTTACGACATTCTTGGTAATAGCGTGAAAATATTTTTAAGCTTTCGTGTGCTATTGGCGTGTTGTATTACCATCGTCATTTTTCCCGTGGAGTGTAAGAGGCGAATAAAATAGCAATGGCTACCGATAAATAGACTAATAGAGATAATAGAATAGAATAGACGGGATAGCCATAAGGTTAGCAGCAAGTCAAGGCGAATTTGGACCCCTTAGCAGTGACAGACAGGCCATAAACTGAGTATCGTTTGAAAATTGTTTTTAGTCTGCAATGTTCTAGTTAGTATTAAAAAAAAACTTAAAAATCATCGATAGCAAGTTGGCACAACGGCTCGGTACATCTAGCACTTTTTGCACACCATAATCACCGTTATAAAAATATGTATTATAATAAAACGATAGTTGTTCAGCAAGTCCTCGATGCGGTTCTATTGGCATATATTTGTCTTTTATTATCGACTTCACTTATTTCACACTCACTCGGTTTTGTGTACTTTATAGCGACGGCCGAGATAAATGACAGTCGCGCCTTTTCGCGTCCACAATAGACGTCGGTAGAGCTAATTTCATGCAGATTATAATTTTGTTTTGTTATATAAACATTTGACGACTGGAATAAGGTTGCTTAGTTGTAAATAATTTTTATGAGATATGTTTCTCACAACTTGATTGAATAACTAAAATACTTTTGTTTTAGAGAAACAAAGTAAATATCTTCACGCCATTATCAATAAAGGGGTAGACAGAGGTCTAGACAATTAAGTCCTTTCGTTACAGGTGGAGAGCTGTCGCTGCTTTAATGTACAAGACAACTATATAATTCGCGCATACGTCTTTCGAAAAAACCCATTAGTACCAGCCTGCAACCTAGGAATCGAACTCGGGTCTCTTGACTAGAATTCTGACCACCCAACCACTCGGCTATCGAGATTTTACAGAAACAAAATGCTTATGTTTACAGTAGTTATTAATTAAAACTACTATAATCGCAGCCCTAGTCCTTGTGCCAAGGACGCTGACTACATATTTAATTAAAAATGTTAAATAAATGTTATTAAGTGGATAATTAAAGAAGATTTAAGCTCATCATCGGTCAACTTGTCCCAAAATAAACATCTTTGACAAGTATGTCGAAAGGATTTAATGATCCACCAACTGGGGTAGGTATGGAAATTGCGTGAAGATGTATATTTTTTTTATTTTACGTTGACATTATGCGTTTTGCTTATGTAGTTCTCCTCTCTTAACAATGAATTTTGATATTTTTGTGCATATTGAGTAACACGTACGTGTGCTAAGTACTACATTTCAAGTCGAGGATCTACTATTTCCGCTTAAGCTTAAAAGTTTTAAGTGTACAGTGTATTAAGACATTTGTGTGGGACGATACGTGGACTGTCTCGTAATTTCTAAGAAGCGTGACAGCCTTAGCTACCGGCGTCCGGTCGCGCTTGAAACTCGATTGTTCGACCTCAATACTAAACATAATATAGGTCAGTCGGTATTCGGTGTCCGTTTAGATGTTTGATGAATTACAAACTACTTTTTCATGATCGGTAACTATGTTGATTTATGGTATGATTCAAATGATTTCAATGACTGCAAGAGTGAGATTCCTTGATTTAGTATTCGTTATTTATTGCTTATGAGAAAAATTTGTTCTCTTTTTCTTGGATTTTCCGTAATCGTCACGCTTCTCACACTCATAACGCTGCTATACTTTAAAGGCTAATTTTCGTTTGCTTTTTTTCAAGATGATTATCCCGCTATATGCCAGTAGCCATTGCGGTAAGGCATAGTCTCCTCTTAGGATACCAACGAGGAAAAGAAGACAGTTAATTCATATGTCGATACCACACAGCAAATTATAAAATAAATAGATTAATGTATGTGTATGTATTAGCTGATAACGCAAACGTTGTTTTGACATATAAAAAATACAGGTTGATCGTAGAGGGCTGAAAATTAAGAATTGTATGTATTTTTGTATGCTGTGCTATAAAAAATAAAATACAAAAAATATTGTCTAAAAATAAAAAATAAAATAGGAATGAACTTTGGACAATGTCTAAAGAGATCTATAAAACAGTTTATTTTACTACTAGCTTCCGCCTACTTTTCGCCCATAAATGGCATTTGTAAAAGGGTTTTGCAACTCCATAAGTGTAACTTTAAAATGAAGATTTACTTGTACAAAACTTTTATCTTAATTTTAATGGTGATCATAACCTCGACTCCAATTTGTAAGATTTTTGGTATAGAAATGACCCGCTTTAACCCCTTTAAGGGGTGGGGAGATTCCTAAAACCCTTTCTTACTGTGTGATCTGTGATCTGTGTGAAATTGTGTGATGCACCTATATATATAATTTCATCTTCATAGGTTGGTTCATGGTTTTAGAAATTTTAATAGGGATTTAATAATAATTATGGTAGAGTAACCTTTCACGTTTATATTTGTAGAGCATTAAATAATTACGATCAGTCAAAACTGCTGTCATTCTGTTTCCGAGTGAGATACATGATTTTGTCAGTACAACAGGTACTTACTGTTTTAACTGTAGGTGTGCGATTAAATCATTGAAGTAGCGACGGAAAGAATGCTACGAACCAGTTATTTATTTTTTACCGAGATTTGTTTTACAGTTTCGCGGTTGGACAGTTTGATTTGTTAACTATCACGGAGTTGCCGTGTTCGTTTTGGGCATAATTTGCGTTTGTCTGTTTTTTTCATTAATAAGGTGTCTATTTGTATGTTGTTAAGATTGACTATTAGTATGCTCTTGGCTTCTTTCCAGTTCACACCGAAATATTTTTGAGGATAATATTATTTTACTAATATCTACGAGTATATGTTTACCGTGTGTAATGGTGTATAAGCAACCCCATTCTGCCCTTGGGTGTCGCAAGAGGCGTCTACATGAAACAGCCCTTCAGTACAACCAATGGATCGCGGGATAACCAACTCAAAAAATACCAGATCACAGTTGAAGAGATCGGTGATGGGTAAGCAACGCCTTAGGTAACTCGCTTCCTACAGATCGCGATTTTGTAAAAATATACATGAATCTTTGAGAATTGTACCCGATGAAGGTCTTAATGATTCATAGTTATAAGAAAATATCATTCACTTCCTTTTATCCCTTTAATAACGTCAGTAATTCATTAAAGACGGAAATGTTGGATAATATAATTATGATACTCTTGTGTCTATTGTTGACTGCGGGAAGAACACTATTTTAAGAATTAAAAGTTATTTAAAGATGTACAATATTTTGATCCCAAAAAAAATTTGATGATCTGTAGAACAATGTGTGGCACGGAAAATCCACATCTATGTGCTTATTTAGTTCTCAGCATGTTTACTTGTATTAACAAGTAAAAACTTACTCAAAGCTTTTAATACAGTGTACTAAAAGCTATATATTATTTATAAGTTGTTTACTAATCCAAAAACATTTCATTCCTAACCTAAAAAGTTGAACATTCGCATATCTTTTATTAAAATTTTTTTTAGTTTATCGGCGCATCTAACGCGATTCGTTCTAGAATGTTAAACTAGTTGAATATTAATGATGACTTTCAGTCTAATGGCATCGGTAATGCATCCCAGCGAGCACAATCACGCATCCGATCTAGATTCTGCTGATTTTTGTGCATTTTTGTTGCATGCATTTTAATTCTGTTTCATAAAAATAAATTAGAAAACGCGTTATTTTGTTAGACTACTTGATAAAGATTTATAATCTACTTCAGCTAACGAAGACAATTTAACTAAAGTATAATATATACATACTTAAATTCAGCTAAGTTAACGAAGACCATAGGAGTAAATTGCTCGAAGAAGAGAGGGTCAATATCTCAGATGTGCATGAATGAAGAAAATGATGAATTTGAATGAAGCGATTGACGTATTTAGGGATCCTGATACTTGGCGATCTGTTCTCTTTAGCTCTTTAGCTAGCCGTTAGGGATTGTGCGTGAAGATTCAGATAACGAAAGTCCTAGGCGTAGGCTTCTAGAAGCGCTTACAAATGATGCTCTTCGATTATCACTGTGATAAAAATTAGCTGTATCTAATTATTTAGGTTCACTGATCAAGTGGTTTAGGTGGATGTGGTCTGCTCGATCCTTTTTACTTAGGTTATTTTTTTAACTGGATAATATCGAATGGTTCACAAATTGAATTTCTTTACTCTCAATATTAGTAAAAAAAATTGCACTAAGAATTATTATTTAATTCACGTTAAACCGGAAACAAATAAACGTTTTTCTTCATTTCTCACAGATAAATACCTACATAAAATCTTTCGACCTAAATTCATCTGTTAACTGATTAAAATTGACTTTCGTGGTAACCACTGTACTTATAGTGGTTACCGTAGCTTAGATGCGCGTGCGCCGAAAATTTAACCGTGGCTTTTTGTGAATGAGCCGCCGAGCGACAGGTTCTGTTAGAACAAATTTAACGGTATGCGACTTCTCTACAGTTTTTTTTACCGCGGTACACCTGACGGGCTTCTGCTGTCAAGTTGTACTGCAAGTTGGAAATGATTATCAGACTGACAGTTTTTGAATTAAGAAGAGGTACAATGCTAGTTTGGTGGGCTTCGCATGTGTTTAAATACTTAATTACACCTCAGGAGCAGGTTTCCTCATCAGGTTATACATGGTGAATAAAATTCAAGTTATTTAATTTTGCTGTGTAGTTAAACGAATTTAAATTAAGTTCACTTACTTAATTTTAAAGCTCTAGGACATGGGTTTTTCTCATGGATCTGTCTGTCTCAAGTTGGATTAGTAGTAAAAGCTACGCTAGGAAAGCAAATTGTCTATTGCATCTTAGGCACTGCCCGTCACCATGCAGGTAATTTTGGTGATAATTATACCGCCATCATATCTGTCCCGGTGCTACCGTGCGGTTACGGAGTAAGAAAATACCATCCCTCTTTGTTCCATTGGCTGTTGTAACAGGCGATTAAGAACAAATGTTCGAAATATGATTGATTATGGACAAATGGAGATAGCCTTATCGTTATATACCAGACCAAATATTAGCAGACCGGAGCTTCAGCTGCGTTCAAGGTGTAATGTGACTGGTACTGTGATCGCCAATCCGCTTGCCAAGCTTGATGTTTCTCATAAATCTTAAATTCTAAAGTGTTTACCGAACAAAGTAATAATAATAATATAAAGTAATAGTAATAATTGTTTATTTCTACGTGAATTGCATAATAAAATTCAATGCATACAAAAAAGCAACGTCGGTTTGTCCACAGTCTTCATCTATAATTATGTACCCACGTTTTAACATGCCGTTGGGAAATACTGTTTAGTCAGTAAGTTCTAGCTTATGTTTGTTGAAATTGCGTCGCAAGTGTTTTTGTAACATTATGTAACAGTTTGCTATTCAGAAATCAAAGTCCTAAATATTTATAGTTGTTCACGACTTCGCATTGTTCAGCTGGGATTTATGACTCGCGATGTCAACGTCTGCTGGTCAGCGCGGGAGCACGGTGGTCAAGTGACGTAATGATGCGGTCGGCGTGACCCACATAGAGAGCACTTACTGTAAACAACCAAACTGACAGTTTAACGAAAACTTTTTTGTTTTAATTTTCAGGTACGTTGAACAGCTGAATTAGCGGTGGCGTTACGTATGTAAAGAGACTTATTTCTTGTTTTGTTTTTAATTGTATTGAGTGACCAACGAGCTGATAGTAAAACTGAGGGAAGACACCTGCAGAACACCAATGAAATAATAACGCTATGGAAATGTAATCGTCCTTCGACGAGTAAGACGCAATTACGCTGGACCTTATCGAACACGACGATTGGTGAAGTTCTTTTTGGTGGTTGAAATGGATACGAGTAATAGTGTGGCACTGGTCAAGACATTTTCATGGCTAAGCCAGAAAAAGAGTCGACTTCGTTGAATTTAAAATTATAGATAATTACATAACGTTGCGTTGTTTTATTTTTAGATGTAGAGAAAGAGATTTTTGAATTAAATAAAATGTTTATAAATTATTAAATTAAAAGACAAAATAAAGACAAAAATAATTTATTCAGAAAGAAATTTATTATATAGATGTTTTATAATTAAATTATATAAGGTAGCCACAGCTAGGTCGTGGGATCAGATCTCACTTGTCGTTCGAGTTGGTGCTCACTCGTTAGGTAGTAGCAGATGGTGGATCTCTGGTCCAGATGAAGTGACAGGCTCTCTGTTGGTTATAGCTATAGTCGTAACAGGACTGCCAGCTGATCAGCCTCATTCAATCGGTAGGCAGACCTGCCAGAAACACCGAAAGGGAAGCAGAAGGGTCACCCTAGCCTAGCGCCGGCAGTTCGTCTTAATCTTCCTTAATTTAGAAGTGAGGTAGTCCGATGGTTGTAGTGGTGAAAGAAGACTGAAGAATGGACGCTTTGTTATCTATTCTTTCTGGATACCTCAAAAGAGATGATGCGTGAAGTTAATATTAATAAAATTTGCATTGATGTTAATTTTGATAGTGTTTTTCCAGTTTAATATTCACTAGCACTTCGAAATGCGGCAAATTTTGTTTGTGAATCATAGGACTACGAGCGGAATTAATGAGTGCGAAGCCTTATATTATTCATTTAACTAGTTCTGTAAGTATTTGTGGTGTATGAAAGATATATAAAATATATTTGTAGCAATAGTACAAATGGCTGGAAATATACGCGGCCCGCCGAGAGATCTGAGGGCAGGTACAAATTTGTAACAATAAAGCAAATAAATTTCAGTAAAAAGTGGGTCGAAGGGACTTAATTGTCTAAATTTCTGTCTATTACAGTTTTAGAAATATGCCTGAAAATATATTTTTATAATTATTTTAAAGCTCAATTTTTTCACGAACAGAAATAATTTCTCTGCTTTCGTTTGCAAATTTAAAAGGTGTCTTAATAAACCTGACTGATTATTCTTTTTCTCCCACATTCTTAAAAGCAGTGTGTATGAAGCCACTCACTTGTCGGTTGTAATATTTATACACGTTCATGTGTCTTAAACCGAAACGGGTAGGCGGAGTTGTAAAAGGCACACACATCCATCATTCATTCATCAGGTCATAATGCCTTCTTGAAATGTTGTATAAATATGTTTATGGACACACAGGTTGTGTATATATTCCTTTTTCGTATGTATGAAAATGTGGAAGCTTTGGATCTACGTAGTGTTTATAAAGGTGGTTGACTCCCTCTCTATGTATGATTTTAGGTGAGTACTACACTCTTACCCATTTCTGCTACCAAATTGCAGTTGTGTTCAGGATTATTCCAGAAGGGTATAGAGAGCCGGTGTAATTCAGCAGACATTCTATAATAGTAATCGGAGGTGAAAACATTCTAAAATTTAGTATCTAAATTTAGTAAGTTTTAATATAATATTCTTACCTAACTGACCTGTAATACTGACTTTAACAAAGTTTTGTTCTCCGACGATCACGATTGTGTTTGTTTATTGGGAAGTACATGTAAGGAAACTTTTATTGTCTTCTTATTCTTCTTTAGAGTCTATTACCATCACTCAGAGTCAACTGCTGAAAATATACCTCCTCTAAAGTTTGCCACAAGAAACAGTACTCAACCTGCATCCATCGACTTCCCGCAATATTTCCCAAGTCGTAACTCCATTTTGTGTTTATGTATTTTTGGTCTCGGTTTGTAATATTTTGGCAATAAAAAATCCTTACTGATTTTGGTAGACCAAATAATATACTTTATTCTCCGAGTATCGACATAATACCATTGCTGTTTAAGATAAGTATCGATACCCGTAGGGATGTACATCGCAATGTCACTAAATTAGTGATCGTTGACGGATAATATCCGTGATTGCTCGACCGTAATAAATATGGGTACGTTTAATTCGCTTGTACTTATCGTTAGTCGACTGTGCGCTTGGGGCTCCGCTATAGACTACTATACAGCCGATCAAATGTGCTGTCACAGAATATCGTACCATTTACCGTTATCGACATTATATTCTGGTACTTTTGGACGAAGTTCGCTTGTCTTTACTTGATCGACAATGCCCATTTAATTTAATGATTGCACTTTATGGCTGTGTAAAGTAAATTTTACGTTGCATTTATTTTAAAAAGCTAGGAGTTGCAATGATGTTCGTGATCTGATTGAGTTAAATGATAAGAGGGGTTTTTATCGGTTAACAATTTGTGTGGTACATTATAAGCGAAATGAAGGAGTTAAATTGAAATTCCACTATAATAAGTTGTTCTGTACTATAAAATATAATATTTAACGGTCTTGTAGTTCTCTATCTTTGTTGCTTTTTTTTTGACTATTTTTATACTTAATATTAAAAGCTCATATAATATACATGTCTGTGTTCTGTTTGTATTATGTCTTTTTAATGTTTAAATGTAATTAAACTCGGAAACATCACGAAAATGCAACGCGAATGACATCGGCAAATAACAGCCAGTTACATGTAATACTAAGTTATATTGTAAACAAATATTGGAACATTGTTTATATCAAATCCAATTTAATCACATCAAGTTATGCAGATTCATATGCAAAGCTTTATAGTGGAATTCCGCGACGCCGCTCCGAGGGCAATTTGTGATCGAGTTAGCGCGCAAGGTGAATAGGTGGATCGGTATGTGTAGGTAATTGTTTCACGCGCGGCCGCGGCTCGATTCCGGCTGTGAATCGAATAAATCATTCGCATCGATTGACGGCTAGAAAATCGATTCGTTCGTGATCGTACGCCGCCGGTCCAGATATGTTTTTCCTCCTATATCAATATTATTCCTGCTTTATTCATATTTACAGTATATATACATCGTTGTCTATTTAGACG
The DNA here is from genome assembly GCA_029286605.1 of Sericinus montela. Classification (NCBI taxonomy): domain Eukaryota; kingdom Metazoa; phylum Arthropoda; class Insecta; order Lepidoptera; family Papilionidae; genus Sericinus; species Sericinus montela. Next base: position 2,781,653 of record JAGSMR010000010.1, on the reverse strand, counting down.
TTGCCGAATTTCAGTGGCTATTGACCTGTTATTGTTTAAATAAATCTTGTGTTAATGATTTTGAATTACAGTCAGTCGTAAAACGTTATTTGTGATGTGTACCTATAAATTTTAACGAACTTTTTTTAAATATTTAGTACATTGAATTGAAAATTATGAAATATAATTAGGAGCAATTAAAAATACATTAGGATTAAGTCTTCTCTGTCTCTAGAAGTTTCTTTTTCTAATTGAAGAAATCATTATATATATATATATATAGAATTTTGTATAAATTACACAAAGTTTACGATTAATGTTAACAATATTGTCTATGGCGTTGCGGAAATATCGGAATACTATTTAATATTGCGGAAGCCGTGTGCGTTATTTGAAAGCAATGTTAGATTCAATTAGTGGCGGAAGGTGGTCTTTTGTAACTGATCTCAGCGGTTTATTGACTTTGCAATATTATTTTAGCCTTAACATTTGTAGTTAGCGCATTAAGAAAAAATAAAAAAATAAAATATAAAATATAAAATATCTTCACGCAATTCCCAATACAGGGGTAGACAGAGGTCAAGTCTAGACAATTAAGTCCCTTTGACCCACCTTCCACCGAAGATATTATCGGGACAACGTGACAGGTGAGCCTGTCGCCGTCTTTATGTCCAAGCCAACGATGAAATTCGCACATAAGTTTTTGAAAAACTCATTGGTACTGCCACCTGGGGATCGAACTCGGGTTTCTCGACTCGAAATTCCGACCATCCAACAACTCGGCTATCGTGCGTGACTTTTAGCGCATTAAGGATATTTAAAAAACAGTTCTGAACTTTTAAGAAAAATAATAATATCAAATTCATACAATAATACATAGATTCGAAAGTAAGTAGCAAAAGCGCTAGTACTTGCTGAATTTTGGCGATAAAGTACGCGTTGCCCGCGGGTTAGAATCCCGCCAATTTGCAAAAAAAAAAACACTTCAAATTCTTTTTTTAGTACGCTATAGTTAAGTTAAAGTGAGTGATGAATATTTAATATCGAAAATCGACTGACATGCTAGTGTCGGTAGATTGCGATAGTGTTGCGTGTTTGGTTCTTTTCGGATGGTCATTATTCTTGATTGGTTTTATTTTACTTTACAAGTGATGACCCAATATTTATATAGGTTTGAATGCAAATAAATATTTTCACGCCCAATACTGGCGTTGACACAGGATCCGACATTTAAGTCATTTCGACCCACCTTTCACCGAAGCCATTTTTTTAAACAACGCGACGTCCAATCCAATGACATAAATCTTACGTTTGAAAAATTCATTGGTACGAGCCTACCACCTACATCGAACTCGTGTCTCTTAACTTGAATTCCGATTATCCAACTACTCGGCTATCGTGACTACAATTTCAGTACAAAACATGAAATTTGATTATTTGTGATATAAATATTAATGACGAATACTGAATCTCAAGAACGCATTTTTTTCATAGTTTGTTCTGTTGTCGGCATTTGTCACAGACTACCTTTATTTATTTACTCATCGTCAGTCTGCGATATAGGTACGAAAAAAAGGGTTGTCGATATTAAATTGAAGTCCTTTATCAAGCTCAGTTCCATTAAGCATCACATAAATTGCAATTTGTGAAGACGATAACATGAAGCAACATAAAACTGTAAGACAAACACCCGCAGGCTGCCGCTACAAAGTTGCCAGTTGTATTGATCTAAATGTATCATAGATAAGGGTACTGGTCGCTGATTGGCTGGTGTTGCCCGCTCTTAATTGTGCGCTGCGTCTGCGCAGTATCGTTGCGACAGTGATGACAGCTTTGGAATGAAATAAGGGTACCGGTACAGCGACTGTGAGTTTAATATAGAAACAGGGTGCGAAAAACAGTTCTATTTTAGTTACCTATGCGTTCTCTCTTAAGCAATTTACAATGACGATTTTAATAACTTAGGTACTATAAACAAATGAAGATAAAAGTCATGACAGCTCAGCGAATGAAGACCCGGGTTCGATCCCCAAGTGGTAGCCTCGTAGCAATGGGGTTTTTCAAAAACTTATATACGATTTATATCGTTGGCTTGAACATAAATTCGGCAACATGCTCACCACCCTTAAAGTTGTCCGAAAAAATGCCTTCTGTGAAAGGTGAATCTTGAAGGAATTAATAGCCTAGACCTCTGTCTACCCCAGCATTAGGAACGGCGTCAAGATTACAAAAGGTTGAATGGGAAATATGTACGTACCCAACCTGGTAGAAGTTATTGTATTGAGTGATGGGTAATAATGATCTCTATTTAGTTACAGTGAAAGAAAGTAGATGTTTTCTTATTACTTACCTACGGGCCCACTTCACCATGTCGAATGTTGCCACAAACTTGGTACATGAAATTTAAAACTCCGAACAGAAAGTGTTTGCGTGAAACACGAAGCTACAGGCAGGAGTATCAGACCGTGGCGCTCTACTGTCTATGACGTGTGGCACAAACTATACACTGATTGTGAAGTAGACAAATTAAACTGATTGATTAAAGATAATTTAATAGATACTAAACCTTATCCAAGGGGTATTTCTTTTATATACAGAGCTAAGGGTTTTTTCACCACATCAAATTCATGACTAAAAAAAACTACAAATAATGCCAGAAGAAGTCATGGTCATAGTTTGTACTGTTGTATGTTACGAACATTTGACGTCGAAAATGTCTTGTTGTCCCAAAAAATGTCTTCGGTGGAAGGTGGCTCGAAGGGACATAATTGGCGTGAAGATATTTGGTAAAAAGCATGGTACAAATTTTCTTAAATGGTTGGTCGTCAGTGATCTTCTGCATCTTCGCTCATCACTCACCACTTACGCCACCGACCTCAAGCATTCAGAGTGTGAAATTAAGTGGTCGCAGTAAAAATGCGCATGTGCTGATTGTCAGATCGCGTTGTCTTGAATTCCAGAAATAATTCAAAATAATTCGTCACTTTCGCAACATCCACATCTATTAAAAACGTCACAGTAATTTCATCTAACACTGTGGTTACTTTCACGCGTGCATTCGCTTTCTTACTTTTTACGATATGGAGACTTAGTTTTTAATGGTTAAATTTAACGCGCGGAAAATAAATTTTCTTGTGCTTCTGGCGTCAGGCAATTCGTCTTGCGAGTTAGGTAATCGGTATCCCATACCACTGTCGCTCTCCTTTCCTTCTCCTTTTCTCAATTCCTTTCGAACTGGAAGGCATCACACGTGCCTGTGCAGCACCTATGGTGTTGCGAGCTGGTGTGTTGATGAGCATCAATAGTTACTTACCGTCAAGTAAATCGATTGCTCATTTGCCACCTTTCCACTTTAAACGAAAACAAATAAAATCTAAAAGTAGGCTACTTATCTCATGGTTATCATTAGTATGCCGTGATTTCGAAGGTATTTATTTATATAATTTTTAAATCAAAGTCAAAAAATTAAATAAACATAGATACTCCAGAATTGGCGGGCAACACAACTCGAACTTGTCTGTTCGATCTTGTCTTTCCGCCTCGCCCGTTTCCCGGGTTCTTGTCTGTCCGTTGTGTCCAACGGTTGAAGAAGAAAAGTTCTCTAATAGCAGCCGCGTACATGCAAACGTATTGTCGGAAATTTGGGGACTTCTATGAGCAGATTTCAGATGACCATTTTACTTTTTACAGGCTTTAAGGAATAAAGAAGTCCAAAACCGTGTACGTGTTTCTATCGGTTCTGTTTTGTATGAAAGTTTGTATTGCGACTTATCGAAGTAGGAGAGTTCTTCATTTATAAAATCCGATATATTGATATGGAAAGGTACATTGGAAGCTCTCGGAAAGCCTTTTTATGTGGGCTTCTCTCGTTATGATCCTATAACATATAATCCTATACGTCAGATCAATATTAGTGAGTAAGTTATTGATATTTTATAAAATTTTATCAACCAATCAAACCATTTCGTTTTACGTTCAACTCAACACTTCCTGCTGTATTGAGTTCACAGTCATAGTCCAAGTTGCTGATCCTGAGTACTTCGCACGTGTGATGCACGGTTTATGACCCGGGATACCGGCGAGGCGAAATGGTCCCCGGATATACTCGACATCAATGATGTTCAACGACGCGATTCGTGAGCGTGTAATAAACGCCTGTACTCGGATATCATTATATTTTATACTATTACACCAATATGGGTGTAAATAAATACATAGATATGGAAAACATCAATCCATTTCCGTGTCCAATTTCATCTTCATGGTCAAGTTGTTTAAGAGATTTCTTGAATACCCCGTTTATTAATAAGTAGCCTTTAGTTTTTTTTCCTATTAGGAGTTTAAAAAGAGGTTTAAATATAATTTTAAATTGTTTTGAAGTAACGTGTTACAAATTTCAAATACTGCATCCTCGCCTATAAAGTTTATCGATGAAATAAAATCCTATTTTTCATCATACTCGCCCTGAGAAAATGACTGGGGTACGCATAGATCTAAATAGTTATGTCCTTCGAAAAAGTTATTACTACTAATATTAAAGTAGTAGTAAATAGTTTGATCAGAAATAATATTTCGGTTATCACTTAATATGACATGATGGCCGTCAGCCATATCATGACTATCGAAGTTGAGTGTATTCTTGTTTCCAAGATACTAAAAGTCCACTGCTTTGGAAATTTATCAGGTATTTGACTTAACCGAGTAATTTATTTAATAACATACGACACGATCCACATGTACGATGTGATAAATTTTTAATGATGTATCTAAAGCTGTTACTCACTGTGGACTGTTAAATGAAAAGGGGTACATTATTATGCAACTTTGTTGCATTAATTTTTACACGTTAGTCACTAACTGTAACTACGTCTATATAATGAGTATTATACATCTACATATTATACATCATTTCATAACAAACTTGCTTTTCGCCTGTTAATGCAACTTGGTTGTAACATTGTAAATCTTTAACAGATCGCGTAGCATATAGAAATACTGGCCGTTAAATAATAGTAGGCTGATGACACAGTCTTTGCGTATTGCAATTTTGGCGCAAACTCGAAGTTTTTTTTAATATTAAGAATATATGTACGAGTAACATTCGTTGAAAGAAAAGGGCGGAATATATTCATAAGATTATCAGGATATTATAGGTACATTGTCACAATAGCCGAGTGGTTGGGTAATCGGAATTCGAGTCAAGTCGGTTACTTCGAGCCCTAGTTATAGCCCTAGTTATATCGTCTCACCACCTGTCACGGTGTCCCACAAATGGCTTCGCTGACAGGTGGGCCAAAAGGATTTTCTTGTTTAGACCTTTATCTACCCCAGTATTGCGAATGACGTTAATAATTTTCAGATGACTTATGTTTGTTTTGATATTGATGATGATCCTCCTAACAGTGCTAGAGTCATCATTTGTATACTTGTTCGAACGAAGCTACCACGTTATTTCAACGATAATCTAGGCTTTATGGACCAAGCCTTCGGCACAATCAGCCCCGACAAAGGCCACGTCCGTGTATCATTACACGAGCTGCAGAGGAATACTGATTGCCGTCGAGAGCGGTGTATCCCCGGGCCATGGACCGTCATTAACGCGCATCCATCTCTGTCGCGCCTGTAATTACTGCGCACGCGCACGGACGAATCACTTCAAGTGATGGGATCGGAGACTAAATGTTTATGTTATTTCGGGATTGGCATTATAACTGGGGCCATTGTACTCACTAAGCCGAATGTCAAAAATTTAAGAATGTCTTCACACCATTCCCAATACAAACATAGACAGATGTTTAGACAGTTAAGTCCTTTCGACTCCCCTTTTTCCGAAGATAATTTTTGGGACAACGTGACTGGTGGTGAGCCTGTTGCTGTCGCCGTCTTTATGTAAAAGCCAAGCATAGAAATCGTACCAAAGCTTTGAAAAAAAAACCCATCGATACGAGTGTGCCACCTGGAGATCGAACTCGAGTCTTTTGACTCGAATTCCAATGGCTTCCAATCCAATCCAACCACGAAAAATGTCTTCCAATCAGGTTCACTAGTATAATGAAACTAGCATTTCTCCCTCTGGAATTATGCTACATCCTGCCTGTATCTTTCATCAACCTATCTCCACGTATTCTGTTCATCTATTCGAGTTTTTGTATGGTTATGTGAAATTTACTATTTCATGTAATTTCCTCACTTTGCCGCGTGATACGCAAATGTAACACTACGTTAGATAATATGTACATTGTATTATTGTATGTGTATCGCGTAAGTCAGTCTTTTTGTTAGTTCTTCTCACTGGGAAATCCGGTAATACTGAACGCTTTCTTTACACTTCCTGAAATAAGTTTCCGTCGTATTATCGTACCAAAGATGTTAAGTAACATGTATATATCTTCATGCCTTACCCAATACAGGGGTAGACAGAGGTCCAGACAATTACGTAGTCTCGACCCAATTTCTACCGAAGATACTTTTGGAGCAACGTAACAGATGGTGAGCCTATCGCCGTCTTTATGTCCATGTCAACGATTTGAATCGTACATAGGTTTTTGAAAAAACCCATTGGTACGCGCCTGCCACCTAACATCTAGAATCTATCGTGACTTTACCTAACATCTGGAACCACGACGGGCTCACCACTTGTCACGTTGTCCCGAAAATATCTTCGGTGGAAGGTTGGTCGAAGGGACTTAATTGTCTAGACTGGACCTCTGTTCACCCCTGTATTAAGAATTGCGTGAAGAAATTTATTTTGTTTTGTTTAGGTGTTGAGTAAAAAGTTGTTATTTTTGATATCATCTTTATTTTACCGCGTAAAAAGGACTAACGATCCAAAGCCTTTCTTTTCCAACGGGAAAACCCCAACCTTGAGTCCATTAAGGGATTTGTAAATGGTACTATTCGCATTGAAAATAGGCAAAAAAATTTAACGATATTGTAGTATGAAAGCATCTGCACAAAACACGGTGTCGGTCCTAGAGCTGTTATTAGGATCTTAATTAATGCTATGCATACGTTAAAACTAATACGACCACCGTAACTGACCTCGGGTTACCAAGAAAAACAAGAAACGGTCAATATCAATACGATAAAACAACAGGTTTGTAAGTGAGCTGTCTCCAGAACCAGCACTATTACGCCTGGATAGATGTTATTGTAATGAGATCACTTAGGATCAGCCCACGCGCCGCACTGATTTAGTGCAGACAGTGAAACGGCATACGTATGCCTGTAATTCCATATCGGGTGGACACAATACTAACTTCATGCCCATGAACATGAACACGCGTACTATCTGTCTCTGAAACATGGCTAAGGACATGTCTTTTGTTTACGATGTGTGGGACTTTTTCTGTACTCGTGTAGCTATTAATAGTCGACACCTGAAAAATTACCATAATTATTTACAGTGATAACTTTTTTTGTGGTAACACTGTGAATTATTTTGCTGAAGTGGGACCAAAAAAAGTTAAATAAAAATGTTTTATTTTATCATTGGCTTTTAGCATCTATGGTTTTACTGTTATTTATTAAACTATTTTATTTCATTAGCGGAAATTCAAAAAAATGTCTTCGCGCCATTCCCAAAATTGGGGTAGTCAGAAGTCCTTTAAACCCACCTTTCATGTTGTCAGCCTGTTACGTTGAAAAACCCCGTTGGTACGAGCCTACCACCTGTGGATCAAACTCGGATCCCTTGACTCGAATTCCGATCACCCAACGGCTATCGTGACTAAATTATATATAGTAAATGCGGAAATACTACAACTTGTTTTATGATACGTTTGTTGGACAATAGCTCAGCGATGTCAGTGATCGTTTAGCTACACGACCACAGCTTTTATTGTAGCTTAAACTGTGGATTCGGACCGCTTCTCCCGGACGTGGCGTCTTCGCTTACACCGCAAGTGTACAGCCTTTACGAGGTAACATGATTTATGGCCGTGGATGTAACCTGTTGGGGACAGGTTTTACTTGTTCAGCATAATTACACATCCCTGGGGAAAGATTGTTGGCGGTTTTTGTCCCATGCGCATTTTATTATTATAATTTAGAGGTGTCTATCGGGCAAGGTGCTTAGGTCTTAGTAAAGAAATATATGAATGATATTTAATAGAACTAAATATAATTAAGAACGTATTAACTTATATGTGTCTGAATAGTTTGGAATACGTGAACATAGATCCTTAGAAATTGCGTAGGGTTGTCATAAACTGAAAGTCTTTGTCTTCTAAAAATGTGACATCTTCATATCAATACATTTATGATAACGGGAAGATTTTGTCTAGACAATAGTATACCACCGTTAACCTGACCCACGGCTGTCGCAACCGGTACGTGAGCGCAATTAGCGGCGCATGCGCATGCGCACATGTTGCGATGGCCCGCGCTCACCCCGCCATGGAGCGTACGTGACGGGTCATGATCGTTATGGCAGATGACTAAACAATGCCATTTCGCTATGTGGAACTATAATCCAGTTCCTGCTTGTATGTTGTATACTTTTCCCTGCGTTCCCTTTTATGTGTTTTATTTCTTCCTCAAAAGTACTTCTGTAGTACTCAGCTGTAAGATTTTTTGTTGTTGCTTAACAGTTTTGTATACTTTATCATTTTTACCTCCATAATGATCATTTTCATGTGTGCACTTATGAACGACTGCCGATGTTGAGCACAATTGAATCTTATTCGTAATAATAGTATCGCACGAGGCGACTATTTTAATTTTCGAGAATTAAAATTCAGGTGTCAGTGTATTAGAAAGCCATTCACTATTTAGGTATAATGGGAATCATTAAATAAAAACCAATATGAATGACATTGAAGTCCTTAGGTAATGAAGACTTACTTTTCAGGAAGCCTATTTGGGAGAACGTGACAGGCAGAAAGCAGACGTGATAGACAGCATATCGCCGTCTTAGTAACCGACCTTATTCTTATTCTATGAAGTCCTTATTCTATGAAGGAAATGCTAACTGTGTCAGAGTATTTAATGTGATGAACCGAATATTTAAAAAAGCCACCAAATATTAACAAAGATTTTTATTTAACTAAGAATATAATGCAAATTCAAGGTTTAGAATACGCTATAAATAATACATTAACCATGTTGCATTATATCATTAATGAAAAACTATAGACTCAAACGTTGAGTACTTAAAGCATGCAAAACCATTTGTTTCCTCTGAAATAAGCTTTAGAAAATATCCTAGAATTCACTACTACGGCGCCGTCATTTCACATTATGAAGCTATAGAGTCGCTTCAAAGCCCGTGCAGTCATCTCCTTTACGACCTGTACATAATAATTACCTTAGTATTCTATTAGGTCTGAAGTCTGTCATGAAAGTGTCTCCACGCCCATTGCTGTGGAGTTAATGTCTTCCGCTTGCAAGGGCTTATTCGATGCAGGATGAAATGTTCGCAAGTCATAAGTTGGTCGGTTTTGTTTGTAACTTTAGTGGATACTTCTACATTGGATGATTCCTGTATTTTTTTTAATTTTGACAGTTAAGACAAACAGTTTTTTTTAAGACAAACAGTCACGATAGCCGAGTGGTCGGGTGTTCGGAAATCGAGCCAAGAGACTCGAGTTCGATACCCAGGTGCGATTTATATCTTTGGCGTTGGCATGGAAATAAAGTCGGCATCAGGCTCATTTCCTGTCGTGTTGTCCCAATAAATTTCTTAGGTGGAAGATGCGTTTCTTTAAGACAAGTTCTTTAATCGGGGTTTGATTTAATTTGCTGAAAAGTAATTCTGTTGATTGCTTAGTAAATTATTAGCTTCTTTAAAAAAATGCGTTTTCAGATTAGAATTCTAGACAAATGAAATCAATATCTGAGTCATACCATCAATTGGAGCAGTAGGACGCCGATCAGCATAAATTAAGATACACGTATCGTAACCTCTTTACTGTCCGCACTAAATTCTGAATCGGACCGATTCAGAAGCCGCGTTTATGTTACCATCGCCTATGACAGCGTGCACGTTAACAAAATCAAGAACATAATAGTTTGCGAGGTGGCCATTACCGTTGTTTTACTGACTGGCACTGAGGCACTAACAGTAGCCACTGTTTCTGAATTGTTTACACACTAGATTGCCTCCGCAACGGTGCTCGGGAAATGACAATTTCATTTTATTAGTATTGCGGTTGGATGGACTCGAACGACGTAGTTTACCCACCTCAGTTTAGAAGGTGTTTCGCGTTCTGCGGCGATGTTCTACGACATGAAATTGTTTATTCGTTGTAAATAAATTGCATTGTCTGTTAACATTTTAATGTTACGGTTGCGAAGTTAACGTTTTGTATCTGGAGTCTTTGAATGTTTAGGAAACTCTAATACTTTATTTCTGTCGACGTAATATTAATGTCAGTTAATAGTTTTTTTTTATAACAATTTTGCGATTGTTAACTGTCAACTTTGCTATAATTAAATATTAAGCTTCTTACATTGCGATCGGAACAATGTATGTGATATTGTCCCTATCTATATTTGTATATGTACTGATTGCTGTCATCTCGGTGACGGACACAAGCTTTTAAGGTGATATGTGTCTGGTACTACCTCAATCAATTCCCTTGCCAAACATGGCGTTACGTCTCCTTATGGGAGACACATATGACCTACAGCGGAACTAGACATGCTATCGTATATTTGTTTATGATGATTTTTTTAAACTTTCTTCTCTTCTCTTTAAATTTTCTTCGTACTTCATAATTTTCTCATAATTGTATTTACAGCTAGTTTGTTATAAGCTTTCTACTTTTCAATATTTCGGTATTTTTATATGAGAACAGTACGTCTGTTTTCTGTTACTTTGCTTTATAATCAAAACAAACGGTGTAGAGGCGGAGTTGTGTACATAAGTTCGTATTATTAGCACCCCGCTCACCGTCAATCCTGACGCAACAGCTTTGCCACGTTAACCGTGTTAGCGGCAGTGTGATAACCGCACTGCTAAACTTAGCCGTTAGTCTGCTGTATTACATATTCGCTGTATTGTTGGCGATTCGTTTTATATCTTTATCGATCTTTACAATTTTAAAGCTCATTTCGAAGTCATTATACGGCGATGCCACATGGTATCAAATGTTGTTATAATATATATGTAATTCAAATAATATATATGCAAATCAAATAGTGATTAATCATTCAATCGTCGGACGACTTTTTTATTTATGAATTTTATGTCGTTTTTGCAATAGTTGGATAATTGGATTGGAAGAAATTATAGAGTTGTAGAAGATAATATGAAGAATATATTATAGTAATGAATTCATATTATTATTGAATTATATTTTCAATTATATAGTTCATATTATTGAATTATTTATGAATACCAAGCTATGTATACCAAGTGCTTGGGCGATCGGAATTGCAGTCAATAGACCCGAGTTCCCGAGACCAATGTTGTTTTTCAAATCTTATGTACGGTTTATATCGTTGGCTTGGATATAAAGAAGTCGACGGGCCACCTGGCACGTTGTCCCAAACAATGTCTTTAGTGAAAGATGGGTTGAAACGACTTAATTGTCTAAATCTCTGTCTACTCCTGTATTGGGAATGGCGTGAAGATATTTTTTCCATGTAATATTTTCGCAACAATTGTGGTGCTAAAAAGGTTATTGCTTAAATAATGTTTTAATAATATTTTATAAGGTGCTATTTCAGGCTACGAATACAAAAACTTTCGTACCGCCCGTCGCGTCGGTCGACGGTTTTCCGCTTTACGATTTTCGCGCGAACATATTTCCTGCGCGTGCGCCTAACGGACCACCTCGGCCTGTACCATTACACTTTATGCGACAGATTTATTCCTCTCGTTGCTTTTACCGCCCTGCTCGATGATTACTTTGAATATCATTTCGACGTTCGGATGATTAATAAGATGATTGTACGATTTAGGGATTATCAAAGTCAAAGTCAGTCGCACAAGTCATCTAAGTTTATTCGATTTACCTAAAAACTGTCGATATGAAAAGATTTAATTTGTGATTGTGTTTTGTGTCCATTTCTGAGACTAACTGTAACTATTTTAATGATTTTAAATAATACAAAAATTTAAGTTTTTTTTTCTTTTCTAATAAATTGTCAACCCCATAGTATTTGGTTTATTTGGCAGTGTCCTTCCTTCAGAGCGGTGTTTAGGGTTCTAGTCCCGCTAGGGGCAAATATTTGTGTGATGAATACATGAATATTTATCTCTATGTTTGTAAACATATTTGTATGTTTGTATATTATTTCGTTAACTTATTACAAAAAAGGTTATATGTTAAAAATATGACAACAGTACTTTGTGTCTAGACTTGCTTACTCCAGTATGAAAAGTTGCGTGAAGAAATAAAAAATCTAATAAAATGCCGGTGGGCCTTCGCAACTACTGACGACTGTTTGACAAGCCAACATTGACCTTAGGCTGAGGAGATTTGATCTCACTCCCACGTAGTGTGCACGTGACCACCTGTCCACGATGTTACTGGCGAACCTCGTTATATGTCGAGGGTTGTCATGGCAAGGTTCATGAACTTTTTTTAAATTGATTAGGCGTCCTCTGTGGGCGAGTGGCGTACACACAGGCTTTCAAGATGTCAGTTCTGTGATCTCGGGTTCGTTTCCGAACAGCACATTATATACTGCTTTTCTATGCTGTCTCAGTCTCAGGTGTCGATATTTGTGGTAATTTCGACGTTTTTGATTTCATACTTCTAGTGTTTTTGCTACTTTATGTCACTATATTTGCATGCGATTTATTTATTTATTTAATTTACCTAAAATAATCCTAATTTCTATCTATTGGAGTTAAATTTTAGCATATCTTTTTACTTTTTATATCTTCAGTCAAGGAAACTTTCTATTACATATTTTTTAGCGTCAAACATTTGTTATTCAAGAATTGTACATTTATTATTATTGTTATTTTAATGTACTTTCAGTATTTATTTCATTCGCTAAAAACTGTTCACATCTTGATCGGGAGTTTAATTGTACGAGGTCAGTCTCCTTGACATTTTATAACATTGTGTTGTATTCCGTCATGTTGAAATTTCATTTGTGTCATGTTAAAAATAATACCATAGCAACCCTTCTTAAAATGTTATAGAGTTATCAGAACTTGCCTCCGCGGATCAACCGGATACCTACGTCGTATGAATACATACGTGAAGTTCGGGCTAATTGTCTTATATCATGTTCTGCTGTTCAGCATCATTTACTCCCTTTTGCGCGTAACTAACTATATTGGCAATTCTAAATAACGTTAATAGTACTTCTCTTGACCTCTCCAACTAAGCTGCATTGCTTCTCTGGAATGTTTTACGACATTTGTTTAATGGCGGCTCCGAACCTGCGACGTGATGTTTCGCAAACCACACCCTAAACCATCAGGCGACTACAACGTTGACAATTACGCTTAAATATTTAAGAGTGTATGTACTGATAATAATTTTATTCATATTTTATGTGGGATTAAACATTTGTTACGTCGACCTTAGTTAAGGCTCGTACGTCGAAATAATCCAACCGCGATAGAGTCGGATGACCTTCGTGACAGCGAGGTCGTATCATTATTATGACAGATTTGGACCTTCATAATTTTTGGGTCCGCTCCATTTCCTTCTATATAATGTTCGGACACGTGTAAATTTACTAAAGACATCAATATCGTGATATACTAAATATCTTTAGTTTTGAATATGATAAGTTTGTACATTTGCACATGCATTTTGAATGGCTGCCTTATGCGAATGCTGCTTAAAAAATATATATTTAGATATTTTTTCGAGGTTTATCGATTACAAATCCTAATCAGCATATTTGTGTTTCGCCGATTTTAGAACAGAGAAGTATTTCTTCTAAAACATAAATATACTTGCCCATATTATGTTATAAAGTCATTTCAAATATTAAATATTAGAATTTATATTGAATTTCACGTTTGCTGAGTGGTGGGATCGGAATTCGAGTCAAGAGACCAGTGTTTAATGGCTAGGAGCTAGGTTCGTACCAATGAGTTTAATCAAAAATCTATTTATCATTGATTACGTTAATTTGGACACTAAGATCTGTCACCTTATCCCAGTCATCGATGAAAGGGGACATCGGAAGGCGTTGTTTTGACCTCTGTCTACCCCAGTATTGGATTAATACTTGAAGATACTAATATATTTCTTATATAACACATAGAAGGTTACAGCAAAGTACATTTCTGTGTATGGCGCGACAGTGCCGGCGGATATGGTTAGGTCGCGAGGCCAGAAATAATTCGTCGCCTTTCAATCAATATTAATGAGGGAATGGTTAATTTACCACCTTTAATAGAGTCAGTAATGCTGTCAATGTCACCACTGTGCGACACAAGTGCCTATTGAAGTATTTATTTGACAGTTCTACTTGACATCATTGCTGTGGGGTCACATACACACACACACACACAGACGGTGTACAAATGTACTATACGCTCGATTATTGATTAGCTGAAAATGGTAAGTGTTTTATTGTATGTGTTCGTATATCTAATACTATTAATCAATAATTATCGTTGAATCACTGTATTTACCAACACTAATTCCTTTCGTTATACCTTTATCAATGTAATATTGCGTACTAATATTATTTTACCTATTTTTAGATCTTAGATCTAAGATCTGTTATGATCTTAACTCCTGAGGCGTTGTTTCAAAATAATTTTAAGAACATTAAAGCTACTTTAGGTTCGCTTATAAATGTCCGCTGCCGGACATAAGTCTCTATCACAAGCAGGATTTGCCGTAATCGCCCTCGCACCATAGACCCTGCCCCCGTCACCTGTTATGATGTAACCGGCCGCTATATCGGTGGTAGTTTGCTTTAATCGCCTCTTAAGACACCCGCGGAAACAAAAGTTGTTACATATTCTTTAGCCGTTACACATCACAATGTCACTCTCATACATTATGCTTCATTCTAAAAAAAGCTATAAAATTGTTATAAGACTGTGCGGTTTCTAAATAAATATAAATCCACGGAAAAAGATTATAAAAATCAATGCTAATTAAGTGATGGTCTTAATAAGGATAATATGATGCAAAGTTATCCGGGTACTTCGAATGGCTTAGCATTCTGGTCTGCGCAGATTGCGTGGGAGGCGATTCATGAATCATCGTTCTTCCAGACATAGTTGTGCAGAGACAAAACATGCATGTGCTATTTGCAGCGATTGATTATAAATAAGTAAATTTCTAAGTGTATTAATTTAAACGTAAGTTTATAATGTTAAAACAAAAGTTTCGGAACAAAATAAATAGATATGTGTGCTTATGACCAGTGATTTTTCCATTATTTTCTCTTTAAAACAGCTGCTACTAAATTATTATACCGCTTGACTGTAAAGTGGTGTAGTGTATCTAAACGTATGCACAATGCTTTGCTCAAACAGTGAAAGTGAAAAGCTTTTTATTTATTGCGGTAGCGAAATAACGTTCCACTACATTACGTTATTTGTTTTACGTTTTTTCATATATTGTATGAAGAAATAAAAGAGACAATTTTAAACTGCTCAGCAGTTATTACTTCAATCAGACGATGAAATAACTCACAAAACGTCTTATTTGGTATAGTCCATTTTTTCGGGCAATCAATCCATATACGCGGACATTATTGCACAGTGTCCTCCAGACACAGACAGACAGAAATTGCCGAAGAGCGATGTCGCAACGCATATTAAGATTACGCGTAGCGTACCCGAGGAAAAAACTGAGTGGGTCAGTGAACAGGTCCCGGCCGCCATTTAACAATTGACACTGAATTAAATCGCAAAGTGTTCATGCCTCGGAAAGGAATTGGCGATTCGCATTTTGAGTAACACTGCAGTCGCAAAAAAGTGACACTTTAAAGTCGCGGATGCTTCGCTCGGCGACAATATTTTCAAGCTGACTGTTCTCGTGAGTGATGACGGTGTTGTGTCATGAAATTGTTCAATTCCTTTAAAGTTTTGCATATATTTTTAAGAATGACACATCCCCGATTGAAAAATAGGATACGGGAATTTTTATATTGTAGTAATATTACTGGCTATACTACTGACTGTATGTCACTGGTACTTTGTTCTAGGAGGAACTTTAGGTAGCTTATGAGTTTTGTATGAGTGTGTAACTAGAGAAGAAAATATTCTTCGGGGTATTTCATTACAGAAATGAACGAAAGGAACTGAGTGTTGAATATTTGGACAAAAGACTATTCATCGTCATATCATTTGAATTAGTCAATAGTCATTGCTGAATGACCGTGTGGTAACGGTGTAAGAGTATTGCCACTACCTTTCTTCCCGTGGGTGTCGTAAGAGGCAACTAACGGAAACAGCCTTGACTAATGTTATGGCAACCGATAGATGGCGGAATAACCATCTCTATAAATATCAGACCAAAATAATTAGATCAAGCTGTGGGCAGCAGCGTCTGAGGTGCGAGTTGTCTGCTACTTCGCAATCCGTCTGCCAAGCGTGGCGATTATGGCAAATCCTCCCTATGGAAGAGGCCAATGTCCTGCAGTGGACTTTAACAGGCCGTTATATATGTATGTATGTCGTTGCTGAACGTGGGCCTTGCATCATTCTTCAATTCTTCAACCGTTAAGTACAAGGAACTAATTCGAGCTAGTTCTGTGGGCGGACCGCAGTTCCTTCAGCTAGTTGATCGTACTTGTTGCATGGTTTCGACTCAATAGTAATAAAGGACATGACTATATATATTCAAGGGAATTATTTTATATTATGTGCATCGTCTATAATCGTCGTTATATTCATGTTACCTAAATGCCTTTTGAAGGTTTCGACCACGTCAACTAGCCATATCAGTTGCAATTGAAAATCAACTGTTGGCTAAATGACAAATAGTTATGCCACATGGAGCGAAACACAATAAATATAGTGTTGTTATGTTTATTAGATACGACATCCGTTTATTATAAACGAATTCATTTGCATACGTTTAAGATATGTTTGTCATAAAAATAGTTTATTAAAGTAAGACTAATAAAATTTGTTAAATTAATCTGTATTTATTGATCGAAGTCGGCAAATATTTAAATGCGTCGCGTCTTCCTACGCGTCGAAATTCAAATAATTCATTTTTTTGACGGAAGTGGCGGAAGTTTGTGTAGTTTTTTAAAATAACGTTATATTTTTCATTCAATTGATTGTCCTTTTTACTGTCGTAGTGTCAGTTACGTGTTACTGTATTTTATTTTTATATCTTAACGCATTTGCTAATACTTATGTAGTCAGAGTTTTAGACAATTTAGTCCCTTCTATCCTCATTTTAACGGAGCTGGTTTAGGATAACGTGATGGGTGGTGTGCCTGTCGTCGTCTTAGTGTCAACAATATAATTACGTAAATATATACTTTATAGAAAAATATTTATGTAAACATAAACCATATATTACTCGAATACTTTAATTTTCATTACTCATACGTTTGCTCTTAGCTAGCTAAATGTTAGCCGGGGCTCGAATCCGCTACTCTATTGGTTGACTTTTATACAGACCATTTATGGGAAGGGCTACATTTTGCTTTTAACAAAGAAATTTTAATTTGAGTATTAAGTATCGGTATGATCTCATTACCTCATTGTATGTATTAAAATGATAACGTGTGTGTCACCATTATCTGTTCTTCATAAAAGTGAAAGGAGACATATTCTTATTTTGACATAAGCATTCGGTCCATTTATAATAATGTTGCCAATTTTTGCAGTTTATATATTTCCAATTAAAAATTAATAAACGGTAATGTTGTTATAACTTCTGTTAATTAATATTCGTATGAATAGTTTGAGATAAGATAAAATAATATTTATGAATAAATAACCAATTAAAAGATGGGAATTTCCTTTTCTTAACGGACGAAAGAAACAGACTCAAATAACTCGCATAATTTTATTAAGTATGTCCACGCGTAACTTTTTTACAGAGTAGTCCAATTTTGTTTATAATTTTTTTTTATTGTTTAGGATATACATCGCAGTTGGTTCCATATTAATTTGATGAAAAAATACGCCCCTAACCGACGGTAAACCAATTCTATTGAAACTTGCCAGACGTATGCCATTCTAATGATACTATAACATGATAGAGACCTTAAGACGAACTGGTAATTGAGAAGGTTACCCTGACTAATTAACTCAACAGTTTGCGCTATTAACTTAGGATTTCCTGGTTTTTAACATCGAGGGTCTGTTGAGGGACAAAATGACCGGAGGCTGGAATCAAAAAGCGACAAATGAATACTTTTTACTTAAAAAATGAGCTGGTTTAATTAAAAAAAAATATGATTTAGCGCCAAATTCACGCCTATCGTAATTTTCTACGGAATTAGTATCCATGTCAACTATCTATCGGCCAAGTCGATTAACAAAATAAATAAATATTATAAGTTTGCTTGGCGCCGAATGCAAATTACTTTACATTTTGTTTAATTTTTAATGATTTTTTTGTATTTTTTATTTGTTAGAAAGTGTCAATAGTTAATGAATTCTTCATTTCGTAATTTCAGTCCAACATAACCCAGTTGTGGTCGAGTACGATAAAAGATATGAAAAAAATTTTCTGCATGCTAACTAAATTTAGTATAAATTTTATAAAATGCAGCAACGCTACCAACACTGTCCTCTCTTTAATGCAGAACCATGGCTTAAGCGTAATTAAATTACAGACATTAATTTATGTCTGTTGTGTGAAATAATTCTGCTCAGGTGGCGAATTAATGCAGAATTTCACACCTGTCTCGAGATGAATCACTTCTTACATGTGTACATCTTAACGTATCATACTTGACCATACTTACTCTCTGGATGCCTATATGCACTTTTCGCATATAGGAACATCTAAACAAACAAAATAAAATAGAGTGATCTGTTTTTGACAGTCAAAGCAACAGTTTTTTTTTCTAAATATTAACAGAACTCATAACAAAAAAGCAATTTTTGGAAAGTTTGTTCCGGAAAATCTCCAAAGCGGCTGGACCGATTTTCACTGCCAGATATCTGGTGTTAAAAGTTAAAGGGAGGTTAAAGAGAGTAACATTTATTAATTTAATACAATGTTGACATGAAAATTCTTATCAGAATCCTTAGTTACATCGCGGACCTGTAAAAACAAGTGCTTTAACTGTTCAGCTAAGCGTAGCAAAAAAGCGGATTTAAAAACCCGCCCCCATCGTGCAGTCGTCAAGCGGACGATTATGAATTTGCATACATCCGATAGACGGAATTGGGTCGGTCGGTGGCCCTGTCACACGGATTAATGGCTGGTGCTGCTCATTCGCGAGAGACTGTCAAGTGAGCTAACCCGGTTCACATAGCCGCAGTGGCAATTGCGTAGTAATGTTCAGTGTGATTGT
The DNA here is from genome assembly GCA_029286605.1 of Sericinus montela. NCBI lineage: Eukaryota > Metazoa > Arthropoda > Insecta > Lepidoptera > Papilionidae > Sericinus > Sericinus montela. Next base: position 2,762,300 of record JAGSMR010000010.1, on the reverse strand, counting down.
CTGATTAATTTACTTTTCAAGCGACCTCCGGCGACTTTTACAACTTTACCGGTTATATTATTTATATTATTTCGGTTAATATTTGATAATTTCATAAGGTTCCTCTGATCCCAAAGTGAGTAACTTAAGCATTTGTTTTATGGAATCAGAAACAAGGAATGGAAAATGTGAAAAAAGTGATTTTGTACATTGACCTGTCCGGGAATTGTACCCTTGACCTCAAAGATGTGGACACCGTTAAAACCTGTGTGACGCCACTCGACCGCTGAGGTCATTAAATATATAACATTATAATATTATATAATATTATAAATTAAAGCAAAATTTACTTAATGTTTACTTCTAAATATTTCACAACGAAACATGCAAAGATAAGAAAATTTCACGAATTGTTTCAATTCCGTTGTTACTTTAAAACTGTATGACAATTCAATTAATAAATTTGCATTTTTATCTGTGGCTTCATTTTTTAATCGACGAATCGAAGGCAATGAACCCAGAAAATATGTTTTAGTTACTGCTAAAACATGAATGGATCAAGTATCGAAAAATACTTTAAGTTTTAATGATCGTAATAAATATTTTTGTAAGATGGCGGCAAATCTCAAAGAAATGAACCATATCGGTTTATTATATACTACTCTACCTACACTACCCTTATACCCGGTTGCCGCTATAAAAGTTGCATTGAGAGAGAGAGAGAGAGAACCCTATGTTTAGCTTAGGATTTATTCAGTCTGTTAATCAAAAGTTGAGACAAAAGGCGGCATTACATCAAGATTCCAACTAATCTTGCGCTTCTGTGTTTCGTCAGCTGAATGATGTTACCGTTGACCCACTCTCTATTTCTCTACCCTCTTTTCCATCTTTCTTGTCTTCGGTCCCTTCTTAACTGTTCTTAGTTCCTTCTATCATTTATACCCGAGTGTTTGCTATTTGAAAATATTAACTTCAATCTTTTTATAAGTCTCATTTATTTGTTATATCCGTGACATACCAAGGCGAACATCTTATATTATGTGACATATTGTGATCGTTTCAAAATTCATGAGTAAAAGCAGGGTGATAGATAATTAATCGACATACTGTTAATTTGGTTTAAATAGTCTGTACGGAATCTCAATTAATACTTACCAACAAATTAGCAATAACATTGCAAATGCAAATTTCGTACATTAATTATGTCCTTTTCATTCTGATTTTATCTTCTTAAATAAGTCGTATAATAACGTAAATGCATACTTAAAAAAATGCAAATTCACTATGTCATTAGGGAATCGTTAAATAAGCTTATCTTCGCTTTGTTTATTTAAATATTTCTTAAAATAATAATTATTAAAAGAAATATGCATTGTATTTTAAAAACGATGCTCTATACCATCTAATAAGCGAGCTTTATTAAAAGGATTCCTGCAAACTTTAATCTATGACTCAATCCTTTCGTAACACTATCTCTACTATTACGAAACTATTGTTTAGTAGCAGAAAAAGGTTACATTAGTAATGAAGTTCAAGGACTGCTTCTTCTTTTTAACAGCTTAGACTAAGCCACTCCTGGTTGTAGAGCCATTCCACACAATCGCCACGTTTGGTAAGCGAAATAGCAATTGCAATTACATACATTACGCAACTTAGGTTTCCTTTGCCCTGTTTTTTATTTTTGGTGACAGGTTAATCATTAAATTTTAGTTCACAAATGCTCAAAAAAATATTACAAGTTGATAATGTAAGAGTAACTTCCTTCTGGAAGTACTCCGTTAGGCTTGAGACAACCGTTTGCAGGATGTTTGTCATAAAACAAACAGACGCCTGTATTGTAGGTCGGATGTTTCGCGCAGAACAGTTTCTTGATTACCGTTACAACTTATGCAGATACGTTCTTGAACGATCTTGATATGAAGTTCACAAATATAATATTTCCACGCTTAGCTCTATGCTAAGCGTGGAAATCGGTTTAGCTAGATGTTTATTTAGTTGTCTAAATAGCAAATATAAATACATACATAGAGATAGGGTAAGTAGCTTAAGCACTCGTATTATGGAATCAGAAACGACTAAGGTACCACAAATCTCAAAACCCAAGAAAATGTAGGAAAAGTGTTTTGTACATTGACTCGACCGGAAATCTAACCCGGGCCTTCAGAACTGTCGACATCATGAAAACCGGTATACTTCACTCGTGCACGGAGATCATCAATGTGAACAAGGAAATTAAACAAAAATCTATTAAATAGATACACAGACAGACTAACAGAATACGACAACTCGATATATGAACGCATGTCTTAATTCGGACGTATTCTGGGCGCGTATTCATCAAGAGATAGCATTTGGGAACGCGTTCGCACATTTCAGTGGCCGCCGTGAGCATTTTTTACATTCGAGATGAGGTCCAGTGATTAGATCTCGCGATGAGAATGTTTTACGACTGGTACCGATGTCGTAATACTGGCAATGATATTTCGCTTGCGCTGACAGTTTTGTGCCAGTGCTAAGCTATGCTATAGCTACACTTTTTTATCATCTAATACTAAACGGTCTGCAGTCCACTGAAGGATATAGACCTCTTCTGAAAGAGGCTTAGTCATAATCGCCACGGTTTGCAAGCGATTGGCGATCGCAGCACCACATTCGTCGCACCTTGAACGCTGCCGGTTAGCGTTTTCAAAGCGGTTACGGTATTCAAAACTGTTTGTGGTGAATTTCAAAGGATTTTTACGGCGATACCACGTGGCACATTTTCTTTTCACGTAACATTAATTTTCGTTGGTCTTTCAGTTCTTGTCTTACTGGATTTTGTAAGGTGTGCCTAATTAAATTTTTAATTAATATTTTTTTATATGAAAAAGTCACGACAGCCGAGTGGTTGGGTGGTCGGAATTTCGAGTCAAGAGACCCGAGTTCGATCTCCAGGTGGCAGTACCAATAAGTTTTTCAAAAACTTATGTACGAATTACATCGTTGGCTTGGACATAAAGACGGCGACGGCCTCACCACCTGTCACGTTGTCCCGAAAATATCTTTGGTGGAAGGTGGGTCAAAGGGACTTAAGTGTCTAGACTAGACCTCTGTCTACCCCTGTGTTGGGAATTGCGTGAAGATATTTATTTTTATTTATTTATTTATTTTATATGAACATGAGTGAGACGATATGTCATTATCAAATGATAGATAAGCTAGGTTTAAGTTAGTATGAAGATAATGTTTTCATATAAATGTTGTCTACACTAGTATATTTCAAGGAATGTAGCGTATATGCATCCTAATATGATAAAACACATATATATCCATATGTGTTTAAAAGCATGCGCTATAACAATCATTATCGTAATATTAATCAATTTGGCGTACAATGTTAACTTGTGTTTAGTTTTCGTTTGGCATTGGCCGTTAGATTACACAGACTATGACCAGTCCTGCTTAGTCTACAAATTGACACTTGGCAATGCCAAATTCCTGTGACTATTCCTGTTAAGTATTACTACTAAGCTGTAATGCTTCCTTCTGGTGGCTCACGACCAGTGTTCGTAGTCCACTGTGGAAGCTTATTTATGGTGACGGAATTTCAGTATTTGGGTAGACAGAGGTCTAGACAATGAAGTCCTTTCGACACATTTTTTACCGACGCTTATCTGGAGCGACGTGCTAGAGGAGCAGCCTGGCAGAGCCTTTCGTCGTCTTAGTGTCTAAGCCAACTCTACTGTATACTTATATATACGTATTTAAATTGTTTTATATGTTTAAATCATTGATTTATACATAGAAACATCCATGACTGGAGTACAAACATTCATATTCATTACACAAATGTTTGTTCCTTACGGGATTCGTACACACAACCCTTAGCTTCGAAGGTAGGGTCAAAACCAACTAGGCTACATGAAAAAGTATTAAGAGGTTTTACTTTACTTGGACGTTTATGAGATTAAATTGTGAGTTATTATTGTTAAATTGTTTTTACATGTAATAGCTTTGCTTACATGACGAACAATGTCGCATCAAAACATAGTTTGTTGATTGTTTTTATATAAAACAAACGTGATTCGAATCATCTCATTGTTTTAAAAATACAAGCGTATGTTTATACGTTGTTTGTCTTCCAACGCATACAAAATCATGGCACATGAGTTTAAGAATTCGCTTCGCGATCTCGATCTCGGCTCGATAATAAAAGCACACTCTAGAATAGACTTTCCCATGCGACAAGTTTATTGTACAAGTGAATTCTCTCGTTGTTAGTCAAACGACGTCTCATTCGCTGACCACAAAAATGAAATAGTGAAATATTGCTTTCCAAAGAATACACACACTCACCTTTAATAGAGAAGGAACTCTAGAAGGAAACTCAAGATTTTCTTGGTTTATTTTGCTCTATTAAACAAAACTCTAAGATCTAAGAAGAAGTATTAGTATCTGCGAATTATGAGCCTGCTCTAGTTAAAAAGTTTAGAAAAATGATAAATAAATAAATATCTTCACGCCATTCCCAATACCCCCTGTCTAGACAATTAAGTCCCTTCGACCCATCTTCCACCTAAGATATTTTGAGACAAAGTGACAGAAGCTGCGCCCGTCGTCGTCTTTATCTCCAAGCCAATGACATGAATCGTACATAGATTTTTTTTAAAAACCCATTGGTACAAGTCTGCCACCTGGATTGAACTCGAGTCTCTCGACTCGAATTCCGATCACCCCACCACTCTGCTTTCGTGACTTTGTTACTTATTAGTTATAAAGCTAATTATAAAATATTATCCAGTTACATACGTAGATTATTTTGAGAACTTCGGAATGAAAATGTAATTTTTTCTCGGTTCTCGGTGCGAAGTTTTAAAAGTAATTTAATTGTGCACGATTGCTGACGAATCGTTATCGGTTTTAAATAATGCGTTCCCCAAGCTTCACGTGAGTATCGTAAGAGGCAGATAAATGTAAAGTATTGATAATAGTAATGGCTACCGACAGAAGTCTGGATAACCATCTCGACAAGTACCAAGCCAAGACTGGGGGTGGGTAGCTGCTTCTAAGATGCTATGCGATGCTATAGGTATTTGGTACAATGCCAACATAGATAATAACCATACTTAATTATAATTATAATTGAGGATTCGAACCTTCTACCCTTAATCTCGAAGACACATTCCACTACCGCCTAGGCTATGGGCCTACCGTCATGTTTATAGCTGTCTTAATTAATTTACATTTTATTTAATTATCTAAACAATACGTTTTCTGTCTGTTTCAGGTAAGGATCTCGTAGAATCAAGGAGCGAGTAAGATATCCGTGTCAAAACATTTTCCTTTCACGTAAGTTTAAAAAAAATTCAAATTGCAACTCGACGACCCACATCGCGGGAGAAATGCGTCGTGTGGCGTCATGTTTGCTTTTGACAATCATAAATTTGGTAAATCGCGGGAAAGCTTTAACAAAGAGGCTGGATATCGTAATGTCAGATAATTTTTGATACTGCTATCGAGATTTTGGTAACTGTTTTGTGTATCTGTGAGAAGTTTTATCTCTCTTAGATATTTGTTATGACGAAGGTCACTCAAAAATGCACTTACCTATTAGAGTGTTTGATTGAAGGAAGAGACGATTCTAAGGGATCTTCATCAGTATATCGAAACGATCTGTAGAAGAAGAAGAGTTTTCTTGGTTACCCTATAACATTGAGACGTCTGCGATTGTATGGTATAATGAAATGAAGTAATTTATTATTTAACGCAGGAAACACATTTGACCTATCAACGCGTACCTGATGTTGGAAATTGCTTACGAACGGAACTGTCAAAATTGTATTGAATGGTAAACTTAGACAATACGAGTAACGTTTCGTTGACTCGTTGCAAGTGGCTGGCGACATGTTGTGATAACCGAAAAATATAAAAGTTATTTAGCATTTATAATAATAAATAAATATCTTCTCGCCCTTCCCAATATAAAGATAGACAGATGTCTAATCTAGACATTTAAGTCCCTTCGACACACCTTCCACCGATGATAGTTGGAACAACGTAACAGGCGTTGAGCCTGTTACGTTGTTCCAACTAGTTAATTTTTTAGGATTTTAGCCGTACAGGACTTTTTGTTATTAAATTTCTCTCTCATCCCAATGATTCGCAACAAAGAAAAATATAAAAACATATTTATAAAATACATTTCCAAACCAAAAAGAAGTATTCGCATTATAAACACTTGGCAAAATCAGAGTTGCGTGTTCCTTCTTAAACAATTAGCCGCCTCGTCCATCCGGGCCAGCCGGTCCGAACACGCGTCCATCAGGATTCCTCCGGATTGAGATCGGAGATCGACCATCGAGAGGCTGCACGGACGACGTAGGCAAATCGACGGCTAATTGTGGCCCGGGGCTGCAGCTCGACGAAAAAACAAAGACAACACTTTTTCCATTGTAGCACGTCACGACTTTGAGTCCATACTGACATTGGTTGGTTTCGTTTGCGTGCGATTTTGAATTTGAAATTGAAATTTGTAGGTAAGCCGTTACTAAGTCATGTTAGGTCTTTTTTAAGAACTAAAAGAGGATTTTGGGGTAAAATTATAGATAATAGGTATAAGATTCTATGAGCCGAGTTGTTGGGTGGTCGGAATTTCGAGACGAGAGACCCGAGTTCGATCCCCAGGTGGCAGTACCAATGAGTTTTTCAAAAAACTTATGTACGAACTTCATCGTTGGCTTGGACATAAAGGCGGCGACGGGCTCACCACCTGTCACGTTGTCCCGAAAAATATCTTCGGTGGAAGGTGGGTCAAAGGGACTTAATTGTCTAGACTTGACCTCTGTCTACCCCTGTATTGGGAATTGCGTGAAGATATTTTCATTTTTTATATTTATATATATTAGATTCTATGAAATAAAACTAATTTATTTATATCTACAAACATCCTCAAAACAAAGCTCCGCAAAAGAAGTTTTGAGAAATCATGTCTTAGACAATTTAGGCCTCATAGTTTACCGGATTTTATATGTGACAAGGTGCCTCAAGGTGGTCCAACTAATTGTAACAAATCATACATAAGATTTGGAAAAACTCATAAGTACGTAGCTTCTGCCAGGGCATCGTACTTGAGTCTCCTGTCCCAAAACACTCTGTTATTGTGGCTCTTTAATTTTGTGGTAACTCGTATGTCAAGGAGCTCTCTAAATTAAGAAAACGATTCTAAAGTACCGTGTACACATCATTAGGAGCTATAATTTGATCAATGGACATACGTATGCGTACATCATCAGAGGTCATTTCGGGCAACATTATAATATTATTCTCCTCACAGTAATTTATTTAATTATGCGCCCAGTGCTCATTTTACATGATTATATTTTTCTTTATTTTTTGTCTCTGCTTCCTTAAATTATGGTTTGTTGATTTAAAAGATACTAAAGAACCTGCGAGTTGTTAAATCTAAGTTGTTATACGTTCGCTACCAAATTTTAAATGTACGAATGTTGTAAAAAAAGTTAATGGTCCATTTAAAAAGAAATCCACTCTATTCATATTGAACATACTTGGAATTAGTAAGATTCTGTTCCTAGTTCCTCACATAGAGAAATAACAGATTCTGTTTAAATATATTCGGTGCTTCGTTTTAGAGTATTACACGAATCGTAATTTCAATCCGATCGGTACACACAAGGCTTACAAATTTGAGCATTTTGAAGAGACACTGACATGCCTCACGCGTTCGACCTGGATACCCCGTATAAATCACAAAAAACCATAGCAATGACTCGTTAAATCAGAATCGAGTTTAATTTTCAGACAATTACACTTTATGTAACTCGCGTCGCGTTAATCTTTAATTAAAAGCAGTAGACGCTAGCGTTATATTTTTTCCCAACATCGCGTATATACTAGAGGCTAATGAGGACATTGGTTGTTTATATTTTTATACACCAAAACGGGCCGTATGCTCGTTCCAGCAAGTACTTTAATGCTGCAAACGCGTGCATCGACTGACATGCGTAAGCGCAGATGCTTCGTAGAATCTGCAGGGCTCCGTAATAGCTCGTTGCTCCTATAACCACTGCAATCTCGTTACGTTAGCGCGTACTTTGTAATTGCTGCAAGGAACGTTCGCAGATTACGTTACAGAGCGTGGACGAGGGCAGTGACATGTCGAAAAATTTGCCCTTTCTAGTTTTTTTTTACGCATAGCTGTCGTGCACGATGCAATTAGGCACATGTTTGTCGAACAAAGTAGCTAATTACTTACATGTAATACGTTGTGAAGGGTTTTACTTTTAAATTGATTACTTCGTCTATTAACTTGTGAAAGAAATCTCGGGCATTCTGAGCTTAAGGCGTAAGAATATACCACCTCCTTTCTCTGCATTTAGTAAGAGACTAGTTAAAAAAACTTGGAAAATGCCATTGTATACAGATAGATGTCAGGATAACCATCTCGAAAGAGGCAGACAAAAATTCAAAAAAGACCTTTGATGGGCTGCAAGGTCTAAGTTGCGAGTGTAGTACTGCTTTCGCGAATCCGCTTGCCTTATAAAGGCCGTTATTTTTATTTGTCTAGAATTGTATTTGTAATAATTTATTGCGTACTAAATTTGATTTGTGTTCTTAGAAAAATGGTAGGTCCAGTTTTTATCACCAAAAGCAGCATTTATTGTTTAAACTTTTTGAGTCACCGTCTTCCAAACATCATTTATAGAAATAACATTTAACGATATGCGTAATGAATAACATCGGACACTTCGTCATCGGCTCGTAAACCGCAATAAAATTCTTCGAACATTGTCTTGTACTGTCTACTGTTTGGGGTTGCGCATGCAAATAGTTTCACGTTAAAAGGAAAAACTGTTATTTAATTGTTTTTGTGTTTAAACAATCTAATACATTACTTATAAGCCTTATAAAATAAATAAAGTGATTTATCATAAGTATATCTTAGGTACTTCCATGTTTTAGTAATGCTGTTTTAGTCTATTGGAAGGTATAGTTTCTATGTCTGACTTTTGTAATATCAGATGCCTTGTATATTATACACTTTCTGAAATAAACATACACATAACGGCCTATAAAAGTCCACTGCAGGATTTTAGCCTTCTTTCATAAGGAGGAGTTGTCATGCGTGGCAAACGGATATGCGACCTCAGTACACCTCGCACATTATTTTTATACGAATTTTTCCTGCATTTGCAGATAAATCAGATTGGCCCAATTGTTCTGTATAGTCTATATAGACACTTCTGGCAACTTTCAGAAGCTTTTGATGCGAAAAAGCAATGATTAATAAATGTAAATAATCATTCAATAGCTTTTGGGTGCAGACTGCGAGACATGTAATCGCAAGTTCGATCGCGTCATTCGACCATTGTCGTAAACCATTTCAGACACAAGCATTGCAGCTTAGATGTTTCAGACACAAGCATTGCAGCATAGTGGTAGTAATGTTATTTGACTTTTCTAAGTTGTAAATACTTTACTGGAATGGCTTACAAGTATTTTTTTGGTAATTTGTTTAGCATTTCTTATTATATTATACTTATAAAAACATAGTTCGTAACCCAGCAATTGAGATATTGCTGGGTAACGAACTAATTCTAATAAATATAAAAAATATCTTCACGCCTTTCCCAGACCAAGGGTAGACAGCGGTCTAGACAATTAAGTCCTTCCGACTCACCTTCCACCGAAGATATTTTTAGGACAACGTCGCCGTCTTTATGTCCAAGCCAACATTATAAATTGTACGTAAGTTTTTGGAAAAAATCATTGGACGAGTCTTGGGGATTGAACTCGGGCCTCTAGTGACTTAAATCCTAATCAAACACTAAATGTTTTAATTTTAAATTAATGATAAGGTAAACAGGACGTGTTTATATCGTGGTCTCCAGTGTTAAGCGTATCATAGTAAACCAACAAACATTCCTAAGTATGATTTCATAGTAACGCAAGCGCATACGTGAGGTGAAATTCGGTAAGGCATGCCACCGACTAACCCTAGCTCTCAATATTCATAACGGGCTTCACTATTGTTTACCGCCTTCACAACTGTCACGTATAGACCGGCGCCATATTGTAAGGGACGTGCTGCTATCCATCCAAATAATTTAGACCCCTCCGTCTATCAAAGCCCAAAGGTTTTTTCAATTAGTATAAAACAACTTTGTAGGTCTATCGATACTGGTAATTTTCTTGACCCAGAGAAAATTATGAATATCGCTAAGGTACCGAGGCGCAATGAAAGCGGGCTACCGACAAACAGTGCCCATACATACATAAATATTATTTTTCACTGTAACTTATTCGTATAACACGGTCAGTCGTATTAGAATTCTATTGTGATCCAACCTATGTATTTATTATCCAGTAACATTTGCCAGTGTTGTAACTCAAGTCGAATAATTGGAGGTCAAAATTCCCTACTCATGTATAAATGAATACACATATGTATATACAAAACAGCCTGTAAAACTCTAATTCAGGGGTTTGCCGTATTTGTTATGCTTGGCAAGCGGATTGGCAATCGGAGTACCAGACATTTAGTACCTTAAACGCTGCTGCCCGTTAGTTGTTTGCAGAATTTTGTTCTGGTATATTTTAATAATCCGTCGCCCATCGGTAGCTTATGGTTTTTTGCGGGCCTCCTAAGTAACGAGACCTCTTACGAGACCACGGGTAGAAACATGCCACATATTCTTAGGCCGATACTGCACGGCATAAGAATGTTTCATTGTGTAAAAGAGTTTCATTATTTAAAAAATATACATAGATATAGGTTTTTACAATTGAATGAAATAAATTATTTTCATTTATAAGTTATAACTGCCAGACACACACTTGTATCCTTAATTTATGGTTTTGTGTCACACGAGAAAATATTTAATTTATGGTAAATCTTATCTATTGGGAGTGGAATGAACAGTTTTTACTGGTATCCATAAATTACTCTTAACAATGACGGACGGACAGATAAAAGAGCAACAGGCGTGACCTCGCGGAGCGTGCTCCCGATGCGTTGAATTCTTTTTTTTGCGGTCGTTACTAATGCCATTTTGGTTAGAAAAAAAGTGGAACTGTAATTGGTCTTCTTACATGTCGTGGAGTAGAATTGAAATATACGAAATGAAAAGAAAAAAACTAGCAAATATTTTTGGCGCAACAAAACAATAATGATTTTAAAATTTTATTCTGTGTGTAAAATTAAAAAAAAATATCTTCACGCAATTCCCAATACAGGGGTAGACAGAGGTCAAGTCTAGACAATTAAGTCCCTTTGACCCACCTTCCACCGAAGATATTTTCGGGACAACGTGACAGGTGGTGAGCCCGTCGCCGCCTTTATGTCCAAGCCAACGATGAAATTCGTACATAAGTTTTTTTTGAAAAACTCATTGGTACTGCCACCTGGGGATCGAACTCGGGTCTCTCGACTCGAAATTCCGACCACCCAACAACTCGGCTATCGTGACTTATGAGTAAAATTTAGAGTAAGTTAAAAAAATCTGAAATGTATTTTGTTTGAAAATAATTATTTGCAAAATATTTTTTCTAATATTTTTTAATTAAATGCTGGGAATATTTATTTTGTTGTCACTTTAGAAATTAAAACGAATCTGATGACGAAATTCATGTCTGTTTAGGTAGCAGAGCACGTGAAATAAATAAATTTTACATACAGACACTTTTTTATATCAAAGTGATGAAGATTACCTTTGAAATGCATCCGTCGAGCCTACCACCAAAGATCGAACTCGAGTCTTTTGACTCGGATTCCGATCACCCACCCACTCGACTACCGTGCATTAGGTTACACACTATTTGCCGAATTCTATAAAATTCCCTAATCCCAATGTAGCTCGCGACTCAATTGTTAAATAAGTATCTCTGCGGTGTTTACTCATGCTGCAATTTTGTTACAACATGCAACGCTATAAATAGCACTGGTTATTAATTAAACTGGTTTCGCACATGTCCCGGAGCGTCGTCACTTTAATTAGACTGACAGCGAAGTCTGTGCCCAATAAAAACCGTGTTATATTAAAGTTAGGATCGCAAGAAGCCAATGGTTGACTCATTTCAACCTAATTTGCACTGGATGCCGAGTATTTTTAGTTGGCGTACGAGTGCTTCTTGTGTGGCACTAAAAGGTCTTCGAGTGTACCTTGGTCATAAATCATTCAGCGCGAAGGTATAGGTTTGTGTCGAGATTCTATTTCGCTCCAAGTAATTATATTACTCGGTGTAATATGGCGGCAAAATCATTACTGCTTAAACAAACCCGTACACAGTTTACGTCTGCTAAGGTTTAATTTTTTTTGATATTTTTTAAATTATTGAGCGTGTATTTCTTCCTAAGTTTTTAGTTAGGTCTCACAGGTTAGGTTAGGTCATCTTGTATAAATGATTTTTTTATTAAATTAAGAAATTATTAAGCAAAAGAAAGTAGTAACGATTTCCTGGTGGTTGAGTGATCGGAATTTGAGTCATGAGACCCGAGTTCGATCCCCAGAGTTAGAGTTACGCCATGTTCGTACAAATGAGTTTTATTTTTCAAAAATTATGTACGATTCACATCGTTGGCTTGGACATGAAGACTGCGACGAGCTCACCTACCACGTAATTCCAAAAAAAAAATCTTCGGTGAAAAGTGGGTCAGGTGTATTTAATTTTCTGGAACACTATCCACCTCAGTATTAGGAATAGCGTGATAATATTTATTATATATATATTTGAAATGAAAAACTTCAGAACTTGTCCTACAGATCGTTATAGTAAACCTTATAGTAAACCCATGGTTAAAGCTATGTGAGAAAAGCTCAACAAAATCTCGTTTAAGTTAAAACTATCGGTTTGGAATACATCAGTAATAACCGTAAATCAACGGTAAACCGGTTATGAATAATGAGATTTATTGTTATCTAATCAAATTAGAGAATTCATCACCATCGGCGGTGTATAGTGGTAGAAAGTTGACGTGGAAACGGACCGTTAAAGTATAATTTACACGATCTCTCTCTTGTTTCCACGTCTCTAAGACATTTGCATATCTAATAGCATGTAATTCGCGTTACGTAAAAACGTTAGGAATCGAACGGAAATTATCGAATCGTTGGCGATGGCTCGTAATTGATTTCGCGGTTTATTATGGCTGTCGACGTCCTCAGTCGGGTACCGCGCTGTTTGTATTGCGGTGAAATGTTTAAATAACTATGATTTGTATAGCGGAACTATTAATTTTTAATTTAGTTGTTATTTTTTTTGTTTAAATTTCAAGCAGAGAAGGCGGTTACAACGCATCTTCGACTTCGTCCATGTGTAACGTATATAAGTAGCCTCGTCGTTATGACCTCTGTGGACGAGTGGCGTTCACACCAGATTCTGAGGGTTTGGTTCCCGGATGGGTTAGCTTGGGTTATGGTGGTTGGGTTGGGTGTTGTGGTAACCTTGTTGTGTCCGATTACTTAACACACACGGGCTTTTGCTATTTAATTTGCAGTGTATGTGTATTTTCTATGTATTTATTTATTGTTTATCTGTAAACTTCTTCTTTTGTAACGGTTTACGGATTGCAGTCGTCAATTGCCATCAGGTGAAATATTAGTTCGTCTTCTACCCTACTCACATAAAAATAAAACTTAAATTCTTGCTGCATCAATTTTTTTCAACTGTAAAAAATCTTAGTTTTTTTTAGTGTTTTTTTATCGTATTAAATATCTTGTTAAAAGAGTGTGGATGTAAAAGAGATTCGTAGGATTTTCTTCGTATGTCAAATCAAATCATTTACGGCTCTTGAAATGTCTTGAAACAAGTTCAGCCTCAATCGCGTGATTGATTAACAAACATACAAACTTTTGCATTTATGATATTAGTAGGAACTAGGATTTCAATATAACTGGGTTGCCTATTGTAATGGGCTTTTGGGGCAGTGTGCTAATACTGATTTAACTTACATCAACATTATTCTTATCGCGGTCATTTGCATCTAATTTGTCTGTCAGTAGCTCGCTTCCTAGCAGTCATTGTTTCTTCTATTCATGTTATATTTATATTTACATTTAATTAACTTTACCTAAACAATCTATTTATGGATTCCTTCTCTGCTTAGGTCTAGACTACATTCTTACCCTTTTCTGCTGCCAAATAGCAGTATAACAACTGTTGTTATAGGGAGGCAAACGAGCAGGTGGCTCACGTTATGGTAAGTGATTACCGCCGCCCATGAACATCTGCAATACCGGAGGAATAGCAGATGCGATGCCGGCCTTTGAGAAAGATATAGGCTTTTTTCTTGAAGGCCCCTAAGTCGTATCGATCCGGAAAAAATCGCTGACGGCAGCTCATTCCATAAAGTGCAAGTGCGTGGCAGAAAATTCCACGAAAAACGCACTGTGGTGGAATGCCAAGCATCTATATGGTGTTGATGGAATTTTTGACTATGTCGTAAGGTACGATGGTGAAGTTTGAAAGTTATGAAGATCCAGTGCAATTACGGGCTATGACGATCTATAATTTCATCTTAGTCTTTAGGGTCAGGAGGCAGGCTCGTCCCAATGGGTTTTTTCAAAAACTTATGTACGAAGTATATCGTTGGCTTGGACATAGAGACGGCGACGGGCTCATCACGTGTCACGTTGTCCCAAAATATCTTCGGTGGGAAGTAGGCCTAAACGATTTAATTGTCTAGGCCTCTGTCTACCCCTATATTGGGACTGACGTAAAGATATTATTATTATTTTTGGTAAAAATTTCTTCTCTTTGTTGCTATATGAAAAACTACGTCCAAATAAATAGCGAAGCTAATAAAAATTAGTTCTTATCATAATAATGTCTTTTATCGAATATAAAAACTAATAATAATCCTGATTACACGTTAATATTATAAATGTATTCTATTGTAAGTCGGTGGTGGAGCTAGAGCGCCGAGTGTTGCCTGTTCGCAAAAAATGCAATTCTACGTACACAATGGTGTATCATGTTACCGTTAAATAACGATTAATATTTATAATAGTGTTGTATGATATGAACCTGTTTGTCGGTGCAATTATTTATGATTACAACAGGTCTGCTTGCTATGCATTGATTATCATTGATACCTTTTGATTTGACACGGCCGGGTAATAAATCTGACGAGTTTCTTTTTTTAGCTAATGTTTGTGTAGTAAGAACACGATTATATCTGAATGAATTTATTAGTATTTTTGTGGGGTGTATTGTTGCTTTAAAAGTAGCGTACCATTCTAGAGATACTAAACCAAACTCATTTTTTTGCATTTAATTTTTTTTAATTGTTAACCATTCCGACTAAGCTGCAAAACTGGAGTGGTGTACGACAATAGTCGAATGGCGGACCCAAACCTGCGCCGTTATGTTTCGCAATCCGTTCCCTAAACTATTCGGCTAATGACGCTTAAGTTCATAATTACATTTAACTATGCCACTATATAGGCTATTACTGTAGTAACGGTGTATAAGAATATTGCCACTCCCTTTCTTCCCGTGGGTGTCGTAAGAGGCGACTAAGGGAAATAGCCTTGAATATCTTAATGGAAAAAAAATATCTGACCAAAATGATCAGAACGAAGATTGGCAGCAGCGTCTGAGGTGCGAATGGTCTGTTACTGCGATCGCCAATCCGCCTGCCAAGCGTGGCGATTATGTCACAAATCAGTAGATTTTTTTAAATCTCTCGTACGCCTCTAGAAGGCGACAAAAGACGTTTGACCCTTATACAATTTCAAAACAATCTACAAATTATAAACTATATATAAACAAAATCTCCTGTACATAGTTTGTCTATCTGTGATTAATTCATGCATAAATTCATGCTGAACATTTTTAATAAATGTACATTTAAAAAATCAAATAACATTGCGATATTTTTATCATTATACACGTTATAAAAGATAAGCATGAGAAATAAATTTAATTAAAAAGGCTGGAAGGTCGCCGGTCTTGCAATTTCGGATTACAGCACTTGGTCGAAAACCAATAACGCACACAATTCTTCAACGCCGTCCTCGGATGGAGTTTGTTACTTTTGTTAATTCCAATTTTGAAGTAATTGGTGCAAAGCAATAAAAGAGATTTTTCGAAAAATTTTTATATCCCACATTATTTACCCTGACTTAAATTATCGGTTACCAAAAAATACCGCTAAATGAATCGTTCACTACAGTTTCCGTGAAAGTTTCAATTATTTCTCACATTCTTTTGTATTTAATTATTCGCTTAGCCGTCTATAAATGTTCACTGCAGAAAAAGTCAGAAGAATGAAGAAGTAAAAAAAATAATAGAGAATAGAGGATATTAAATATACCACACGAAAAATTACAAATTAGCAATAAATTGAAGAAAAAAAACCTACAAAATGTAATAGTATACCAACGATGGCGGAAGAATACCAAGATGGCGGAATTACCTCGGAGTATACCACAATAAAATTCAACAAACTGATGTCGAGCAACAGTGTCTAAGGTACGAGGGACACCTCGTATTGCGGTCGCGAATACGGGGGAGATCTACGTCCTGCAATCGACTTTGGTAGACCGGGAACAAAGAATAGATAGGGAAAGAATAGATAGAATAGATAGACCGGAAATAAATAAATATCTTCACGCAATTCACAATACAGGTAGACAGAGGTCTAGTCTAGGCATTTAAGTCCCTTCGACCCACCTTCCACCCAAGATATTTCGGGACAACGTGACAGGTGGTGAGCCCGTCGCCGTCTTTATGTCCAAGCCAACGATATATTTCGCACATAATTTTTTGAAAAACCCATTGGTACGAGCCTGCCACCTGGGGATCGAACTCGGATCTCATGGCTCGAAATTCCAACCACCCAACCACTTGACTAACGTGACTTATCGGGAAGAAAGAAAGAAGACATTTTTAATTTTCAAGATGCACACACATCGTAGGTTCGTAATACTGCTGGACTCATACGTCATCCGTTGCTATCCGTAGACAACAACATATGTTTTATAATTGCGTCTAAAAATGGTGGCATGCGACGTAATGCAGCCAGGCGACTGTTTGCTGCGGCGTTGGGTAGAAAAACTCGCGCGAGCACGCACCGCATAGCGCAAACGCTAGCCCATTAAAATACCCACCAGCTAACTTGCCGACTATTTGGAGTATGCATAAGACTAGTGAACACCCCCGACGTACCTCGTTTAATTACGTTAGCAACGACGAAAATATTCCTAATTAAATCAGCGTGTAATTGAACATACTAATTATTCGCTGTTAAGATGTCATGTAGCAATTAGTGCTGTACGATTTTAAATGCTTAATATGACTAATGTACATGTTGATAAATTCCTGTTGAATATATCATAAGTGTGTAGAGAAACAACTAGAATAAACTTTAAATTACGCGATACAAATATTTTAAAACGGAAAATGATTAAGACATTAACGTTTTAACAAAAGCACGTAAACATATTTTTTATATTACAATCACTTGTTCATAATGATTTCTTGTATTTACGCGAATACTACACATTTAAAATAAAACGATTTTCGGATTTTATCGCGTTTAGTCCCTCCGTCGCCACGGATGCTGTAAAGCATCCGAAATGTCGGGAAATAAAAATAGTTTTTAAAAACTAATTAAAAAACCCGATACAATCACTTGTTATTTAATAATAATTATTTTTTATATATAAATAAACGGTTTCGTAGGTAAAAGATCAAGGTTTAGAATCTGGGACTAAGGGAAAACACCAATAAAGGGCACACCGTCAGAATTCTCTTCTTACACAACTCAAATTCTAAATGTTAATATTCTAATTCTGATCCCCCAACCACACTGCTTTCGTGGCTTCTGCTATATAATGTATATATTCATAAATAGTCAACTTATCCATACGGGGTCTCACCTTCAACCTACGAAACCTTATAGAACTTCTGAATATTTATGTTTCAAGTTTTTTAATCGCTACTAAGAAATGTCTTAACGTTTCCACTTTATAAAATTAAAGGATCTCGAACAATTTCAAAACAATTAATTCGTATTGTTTTACTTGTGTTCGAACAATAAAAAATATTACCTGATTTCTTGATATTATTCGATTTAAAATGTTTTACTCATCAATCATTCCGTTAACAAACCTTGACAAAACAACAGTCTATATTTATAAAGCAATCATCGCTTCGCTGAACTTGGCCTGGGTATATGTGATATTTAATATTGAAGCCATTTCATTTAAGAATTATTTTTCCTTGGTTGAGTCAGAAAAAGTAAATTGTTTACTATTCTGTCAGTCCTGTCTCAATCTTGCATTCTCAAAATAAAAATAAAAAAATAAAATATCTTCACGCAATTCCCAATACAGGGGTAGACAGAGGTCTAGTCTAGACAATTAAGTCCCTTTGACCCACCTTCCTCCGATTTTTTTTTATCTTTGATTATTGGAATTAAAATAAGTTCGGGTGAAATGCCTTCGGTTGAACGTGGGTCGAAATTACTTAATATTCTAGACCTCTGTTTACTCCAGTATTAGGAATGGCGAAAATAATAGTGAAAAATACCCCGACTACTATAGTATTGCGAAAAGTGTGAATATAAAAATAAGCAAAATACTATATACACTAGAAGAAAATAATTCTTTAATAAGTGATACTAAGAATGTACGCTATACAATACCCGACAAGAATGATTAACGAATGTTATTCGACCGATGTTTTGACACCGACGCATTAACAGGTAAGTGCTAATATTATGGTAGATCCCAAAAAAAGGTCATAATAAAGCTCTTTAGTTTTTTTAGCTTAGGTCTGATACCATATGAGGAAAAAATTCAAAGGTGAATTGAGGATCAAAACGTTACCAGACAGGTACAAACTACCAGTTTTTGAGTTAAAGTAATAATTGTATAAGGTAAGCTCAGCGAAATGTCCATTGTCGACTGCTCAATAACGACCTCTCCTATCCTTTTATATTTTGAAAGAGATTGTAAAGTCGCTATAGCTGAGTGGTTAGGTTCGCGTTCGATCCCTAAGGCTCGTACCAATGATTTTATTTTTCAAAAACTTATGTACCAATTATAGCGTTGACTGGGACATAAAAGACGGCGAAAGGCTCACCACCTGTCACATTGTCCCAAATATGTCTTTAGTGGAAGGAGGGTCAAAAGGACCTAGACCTGGGCGTGAAGGTATAAAAAAAGTGAGAGATTAGGAGATGGGAAAATGCAACTTTTCTGAAATATTTATTTATTATTTATCTGATGTTTTGATTATCTCATAATATATTTCACTGTATGTTCTGCGGACTACAAAATTAAGTACCAGCGGAGAGAGGAGTCCCAAAGCACCTATAAAAGGCTGTTAACGCATTCTCACTGACACGTACAAATTTGTTCCGAATTGAATTCGAAAAAAAAAACTCCGTGGCATCCGACGGCTTCCAATTTCCGAACGCCTCGGCCGAATTAATGTCATTTGTCACTCCCGCCATTCGCGCAGACGTCCTTAAATTGCGGATGTCACCGCAATTGCTTAATTTGAGCTCTTTTAAGCGTTTGACTGAGGTAATTTTTCAGAATTACGACTCTGAATATGAAATACTGCGCGATGAGATTCGCTCGCTTTATCCTTATGCTCCAATTCAGCGACAAACGAGTTATACTTTTTTTTTGTTCCATTGAATGATAAGTATAACCGGCCAGCAATTATTTATCTGGTATCCACATTGAATGCCAGGATGTGGGTATTGTCTTAATAGCACGTGCTATGCTCGACGTCCAATGTCATTACTTTTTCATACCATGTTTCTTTTTTCTCCCTGTTTAATGCAAGAGCTAAAATAATTTAAAATAAAAACAGTTCTATGGATCAACTTGATTGGTTGATAATTAATACTTGAATCGGTAGATAGGTAATGTTATTATAGTCTTTTTAGGTAAGATTTGATCGAAAAATGGTTACCGCCAATCGGTGACACAGCCTTAATGGCCTGCCGGCAATAACAAAAAGAAATCAATTGTCAATAAAACTGTCCAATCTAATATGACATTCATGGCATCCTTAATACAAAAGTCTTAGAGTTTAAAATCGTATGAGCAGTCTAAAGCATTAGTAAGTACATGATAATTTCTATTGACGTAGAAAGTGAGCGAAGTGAGTTGTTTCCAACAATTGTGTGGAAAGTCTACGCCGAGGTTGTTCTACGCAAATGGAAAACGTGTGTCGAGTGAAAACTGTCGGTAGTATGCCTTTTTGTTTGATGTTTTTTCTATTACTGTTAAATGTCATGATGTAATTAGTTTCCAGAATAAATCCAGTCCAAAATTAGCATTACCTACATAGCTAAATAATAATATATGACATAAATTTTAATTATAAATCGAAAATATATCCTTATTATTTGCCATACTAACAATATTTCCTTCATTGAGCGCTTTGTTTTGAAGTTACGAGGGTCTCGAGGTTTTCGGATCATTAAAATGTGTACACTTAAATGAAATTTTGTAATGGCTGTAAAATTAGTGCATACATTTTTATAATTAAGTTTCATAAAATATACCGCAAACTGTTCTTTGCGGTTTATTTTACTGTATTAAAGAAGCATGTTCATAATAAGTATTACATACTGTTGTCTCATAACATCGTCAAACAATGTAAGACGACCCCACGAGATGGATTGACAACTTGGAAAATGTTGCGGGAAGTCGATGGATGCAGGTGACTGGAGACATTTCTTTGTAGAAATTTTCAGGGGAAATTTATATTCAATAATGACTTTCTGTGTTACGAAATATGTATGGCTATTATAATACCGATAACACAAGGCAATCAAGCTAAGATTTATACAAGCGTCAATTTACAAAACCGGCCTTAGGTGCTTGCACATAAAAAGCGGCCTGTATTCGACTTAAATAGAACTTGAACAATTACCGCAATAACATTTAGCCGACAACAATCTTTCAAACAACTTGACATACAAATCCGACAGCGCTCCGAGACCGCCTTATCAACGGTCTAAATACAACCTCATAAAAATCTGTCAGAACGTCCATACAGCTCAATCGGTACGCGCTTCGCTTCCAAATGGCGCGTCATTATGGTACGCCTGCGCCTACGCCGCCACAGGTTGCCGCTCATGATCTACAATTTAGAGACAATGGCAATTTGTATTAGACTTACACATTTCTATTATTATTGTCTCCAAAACATAATTCAATTGTAAGGCAATTTTCTCTGATTCGGATTAAAAAAATAGTTTTTTTTTGTTTGGGTTTTTTAATACTCCTAAACTTATTGTTAGCTCGTTTTTTGTCGTAATTATCTGTTGTCAGAAATGTGATATTTTTTTGCGCTTCTTGAGGGGGCTGGTAATCACAGACCTGCAATCCTTGTTATGTTTTCTTATTTCTTTTATCGTGTTATTTTAGGGCATGCTTCGATTGCAATTCTTTGTCACCTTCAAAACATTTGTAACTATTATATGTATTAAAAGAAACCAAAAAAGTGGATACTTACGTAGTTCTTTCCCCAGTTTCTTCTCCACCAGATGAATCTCACAACGTCTACCATGATTTCAAAATTATGACATTTAACAGGAACATCTATGTTCCTATTTCAAATAATACAGATTTTTGATTATGTTAACGAATTTAATGTAGGTTTTGCCTCTTATGTGTAAGCAGTTAAATATGTGCAAAGTTATAACATTATTAAGAAGAAAAAGGTTTGTAACAAAGAAATACGAGTATGTTTCATTTGAAAGCGGTTAGTTTCGTGAATAACTTGCGGCAGATGTATTTCCAAATTGTTATTGAAATGTGTTCTTTTTATATTTGTTATCTCAAGAGATATTTAATTATTTTTCTGACTACTGACTGGTTTATTTCAAAACAAAGCAAGTCACTTTGTTCGCTGATAACTTCGATACCAAAAACTGGAAAAAAAAAGAAAGCCAAGCGACATAACTCGTGGTAGGATATTGTTATTTGTTTTGGAAATTTAATCTTGCGTACCGATTTGTTTGTTTAATTGCTGGTTTAATGGAAAGCCATTGATTTCTTTTATGAAGGTAGCCGGAGTGTTTTATTAATTATGTACTTAAAATACCGCACGGTCGCCGTTTTTAGTGAAGTCTGGCACGACCAGTCCAGTTTCATTAAAAATTCAAAATATGTAAGTGAATTAAATCGATTTTGTATCTGTAACAGAATTGACTTGAATTTACGAGTAAAAATAATCTGTTTGCAAGAACACTGTAATATTAGTAGACGTTGATAACGTTTTATTTTAAATTTTAATGTCTGCCTCAATCGGTATACAAATTTTAGATCATCTGTAACTATAAAATAAATAAATATCTTCACGCAATTCCCAATACTGAGGTAGACAAAGGTCTAGTCTAGACAATTAAGTCCCTTCGACCCACCTTCCAATGAAGATATTTTCGGGACAAGGTGGTGAGTCCGTCGCCGTCTTTATGTCCAAGCAAACGATATATAATTTGTACATAAGTTTTTTTAAAAACCCATTGGTATGAGTCTGCCACCTGGGGATCGAACTCAGGTCTCTCGACTCGAAATCCCGACCACCCAACCACTCAGCTATCGTGACTTTTTTAACTAAATTTGTAGATATATTTTACTTGTCGTGTTGCACTTTACCGTGCGCATACGCAAACCATTATTAATGTTTAGTGCCAAAGCGAAAAATATGTTCTAATGTAATTACTGAAAACCTTCGGACAGCCAAACGGACGCTCGCAATTAGCGGCCCTTAAAGAGTTTCTGCGTAAATCTCGATAATGAACTCCTCCACCTTATTTTACCATCACATGCGATTTCTATTCGAAACCCTTCATACTTAAAGTCGTTTTTTCGTTACTCAACGAGCGAAGATAAGTCTTTGGAAAGTGAAATGGGGGCGCACCTGACGTCGCTTAGTTGCTTTCTTTACGTCTCGTTGCTCTTTTTGATTCAGCGAGAGTGGTCTAGATTTGATAATTGTGTCGGTAGCGGAGCCGTGACGCGCTCGCGGCACTTTGAGCCACCGCCTAGGTTTGAAACACGTTCTGTACGCTACGTACGTACCCTGTTACAGCTCCCCCTGGTACCTTCTTGTGTATTTTTTATTCAGTCATTAAAGAAGGTGTTACGTACTAGTATAGGTATGCGGATATTGCTTAATTGGTACGATTAATTAACTAGGTAATTCAGTGTAAGATTTCCGTGTGTAATTTGTTACTGTTTGGAGCCCCGTTGTATTAGTTCCGTATTTAAAATTTTTAACTTATATAAGCGATTTAGTTTGAAAATAAGTAAACATTAGTTCGTCGTGTTCTTCAGGGTTAATAGTAAAA
This sequence comes from Sericinus montela, assembly GCA_029286605.1. Lineage (NCBI taxonomy): Eukaryota > Metazoa > Arthropoda > Insecta > Lepidoptera > Papilionidae > Sericinus > Sericinus montela. Next base: position 2,738,998 of record JAGSMR010000010.1, on the reverse strand, counting down.
GTACATACTTTCGCTAAATAGTTCATGCAGTCTGTAAAACCGGTATGAACCGGTACTGCTCAAATATGAAAAATCTTAATTCTCAGCCACCATTCGTGAATTTCGGCAATTAACGATTCCGCGTCGAACCAAAAAGCGAAGTGAATCCGACAAGCGAATTGAAAGTTGGTGATACACGATCCGTGGCGTTGCAGTTGGTGGTTTTATCGGTTCGTGTGTCGCGTCGCTATCGGTTTTGTCAAACACTTGTCGGTCGAAGGGTTTATTTTGAAATGTTTCGATTCGACGAAACGAAGAGGAAAAAAATAATGAATTTGATGAAACTATTTACTGTTTATATAAAAAAATAATTTAATTACGACCTTACATAAGTTCTACAGCGTTTCAAAATGTTGTAAAATTAATACTTTGGGATTTCTTTAATAATTATAATTTATATGATATACGCGATGGAGTCAATACCTGCCCAATGGTGAGGTCGATAGATGCAGATGGTACAGGACCATGCCCTGTGGCACTATTGGAAGGTGGCTTTAGTTCCGCAGTGGAATTCTCAACACGTGGTAAAGAGGAAGAAAGAAGATTTAACATAAACACTAGCCACCAAACTGTGTTTCAGGTGTCAATATTATAAAGTAATGTATTATAATGTACGTCCCCCCGGAACCACAGATGCTGTAAAGAATCCGAAACGTCGGGAAATAAAAATAGTTTGTAAAAACTAATTAAAAACGCGATAAAATCCGAAAATAGTTTAATTTAAATATGTGTAGTATTCGTGTAACTACAAGAAATCATTATGCACGATGGATGGAACCCATGACGGTAGTCAATTTTATTGATGAGCCACATAATCGTTATAAAAACGGACAATCACATTAAATTTTCATACAGATTTTTCGAACGTCGTGATTCCATCAATATCTCCTATCTATTGTTTACTTTTTGCCGCTTTCATGTTGCATTGTAGCCGCTGCGTTTAGAAAGTGACGTCTGTTGATTTTTCCATTATTCTTACTCGTACTTAACGCCGGCGGCGGTTTTTATAGATTCGTTACAGTTTTACTCTCCACGGAAAGTATGTTGTAAATTTCACGTTTATATCAGATAAAACAACTTAAACAAGTTCGTTTTCTGTTCGCGAGGGACCGGAGTATTCTTATAATGATTTAATTAAAAGAACTTTGTCGTTACACGTGCGTATTCACTTTTATTGCGGGCTCGTATTGAAACGTACAGCTTTTACTTTGTCGGTTTCGATTTTCATATGATCGTTTTAATTAGGCTCTCATTTTTTTTTGTTTCGTTTTCTAGAAAATTTCAAGAACGCCATCGTGTAGAAAGTGTTTACCGATAGGCTAAATGCATGCGTCATCCGAGTTGTAATATCACTTGTCATTCGTCATCGATGCTGCTCTCAGACGAAGTAAAACCTCTTTGTCAGACTTTCACCTCACATTCGCGCACTTCATTAGAATCATTACGAAGAGAATGATTATATATCATGGCTTGTTTGTAGACTTTGTGGCGCTCGACGAAGCGACGGCAGTACGGCGAAGAAAGCGCGAGTTGCCTAGTTCTCACGCTCCGTCCCTAACCACCCCGCCACTGAAAGCTAAAACTTTTAGCTTCTCCTCGCCAATGAAACGATATAATTGTAAAGCACATTTTACTACCTGTCACGTTGCCCCAAAAAATGTGTTCGGTAGAAGGTGAGTCGAAAGGACTTATTAGCTTAGACCTCTGTCAAACAATTAATTACATATTTTTATGCCACCAATCACTAATAAAAGATACATAGATACATACATAGACAGGGAAAAAATCACTTACATTGCTCTAATCCGCAAATAAGTAGCTAAAGCACATGTGTTATAAAATCTCAATATATAGCGACAATTTAAACGATATATTTTCATTTTATTTTATTTAGTTGTACCATTTTGATTGCGGATATCCCGCCACCATATTGTCAAGGCTTTTCTCTTAATTACCTCGTACGACACTCCCGAGAAGGCATCCTAAGGTGAAACACAGTTTTTCTTAAGTTTCACACATTTACACAAAATCATCTGTTACATAACTTTACGAGATTGAGATGCAGGTGATAAAGACAATATATGTTTAATTACACTGAACTTTAAACATTGTAAATCATAACGAGCATGTCTTAGCCAATCGATGTAGAACGGGAGGCGGGGACCTTCACACTTCCTGCAGCCAGACGCCCACCAGTAATCAGGCCGGCATAAATATCGAAATTCTGAATTGATTAAGTGGTACGTCGCGGTAATGTTGGTTTTAATGCCAGTTATAATACATAAATTGTGTCATTGGCGCGGTCGCATTATAACTAGTGGCTTGAGTTATGAACTTTATGCGTATTAGTTAATTGTTATACGAGTTTGTTGGCCCGCAAGTCACGATAACCGACTGGTTAGGTGTTCGGAATTCGTGTTAAGGGATCCGAGTTCGAGGCTAGGTGGTAGGCTCGTACCAATGGGTTTTTTTCTTAACTTACGTACGATTCATTTCGTTAGCTTGGACAAAAAGACGACGACAATCTGTGACGTTATCCCAAAAAATGTCTTCAGTGAACATTGAATCGAAAAGACTGAAATTCTTAGACCTCTGCCTGCCCTCGTATTGGAAATGGCATGAAGATTTTCTTTTGGCCGATTCATATCATAAAACACAAATCGTATGTATATATTGAACAATCGCTTCCATCATCTAGTTGCAAAATAAAATTCCGCCTGTCTTGGGAACTGTGCAGTGTTAAGATTGATGTACAAATATTTATTTTATTGATGAATTGAACATCCTAGATTCGGATGCAAACATTCATATTCATCATACGAATATTGGTTGCGAACCCGCAACCCTTAACTTCGATGGCAGTCACTACGAGTCCACCAGGCAGTCAAATAAGTTTAGTCGTCTCGCCTACCGCTTATAACTGAACACTGGAAGGGATCATAATAAATTACCCGGCCGCACTGATTCCATAGCGGAGTGGTTTTACGCTTGTCTGCGACAAATTTATATCAGCTAGGGATATCGATATTAGAACATTTTACTTAAAGTCACTCTGCCACTGCGGTGGAAAGCAGATACCAACATTTAAAGCCCTGGCAGGTTTCATGTTACACCAGAATAGAAACAAAATATTTAATATGAAAAGAAATTCATCGTAAAAACATTATAATCACCAACCATTTTAACTTAAGTTTAAGTTAAAATGGTTGGTGATTATAATGGTTTTACGTCCATAGTCAGAATTATTACATTGATACACGACTCTACTTATCGACATTTTGTACTTGTCCTAATTAGAAAAATTTCCCTAATAAAAATGTTTTTATTCTGTTCTTCTTGGTTTTTGATTAACAAATATCTATGTAATGAGGAAGCGAATGAACATTATGAGCATTATTATTTCAACTTGAGCCTGTTGTCAAATATCGTGACCCAATTTCACTGTCCTTTCATAAATAAGCTCGGTAATTGTCATAAATAAATGTCACCTTCCCGTAACAATGTACAGAGGCGATTGTATTCGACAATGTCCTTAGTTCTATGTAGGTAAGAATAATAGCTTTTAGACGACAACTTAACTTGGCGGTTGTGCCAGTAGTGCCCAATATGGGCTCAATCCATCACACTGACATTTACTAAGATGTATTGCTTGCCGTTAGATTAGACTAAAATAAAGATTGCTATAATAAAATTGTTCTTGAACGGATAGTTTTTATGTATTTCTGGAGTATAAAGCTCAGACATAGTACGTTTACAAAATAATTATTTACCATATTGTATCTATTCGAACGATAGTACGAAAGGACGGTTGATAATTTTTTTTCAAGTAGAAACATTTCTAAATTACTAAATGAGCGGGGTGGTAAATGACCAAATGATCACTGCTGATCTCTTCATCAATTTACGTAGAAGTTAGGCAGAATGTCAGTAAGTCTGAAGTCTCCATGATGCAAAAGAGCTAAGATGGATTGTGTCTGTATAAAACTATTATATACATAACTAGTTATAAAATTCAACTACAAGATATCTCTCTCCCGTTACGGAAATTTCCCATAAGGTCTACTATAATTGCCACACGTGGCAAGCGGCTTGACCACGCTCTATTGACGCTACTGCCCGTCACCGGTCTGCTTTCATTTTGCCTAGGCTTTTTCGAGATGGTTATCAGCAGACAATGGCATTTTCAAGGCTTTTCTCTTAGTCACATCTTAAATACCCACACGGAGAAAAGTGTAATCCAACGCCGATATAATACGGCAATATACAATTTAGAACTATTAGTATTATTAAAAAGTGCAAAAGTAAGAGATTTGAAAGCAAAATCTTCACAACTAAAGCACCTACGTAACAAAATTTTCCTTTCAAGTATTACTTGAATTTGAGTTTATAAAATGCACTGCGATTGTAGAAATTTCAACATCAACATAAATTTCTAATAAAAGAGTAATTGACGATGTTTACGAGATTGTACGAGAATTTCCACGACGCTGCGTCGGCCAATCTCTGATTCTCCGCGGTTTGTAGATTTTAATGGAGATTCTAATAACGGTCGAGTAAAGCGACGTAAACAACGTCTCGTGGACGATAGGGATCACAGCGACGCGAGCTCGGGTCCCGATTCGATCCGCGGAGTATTGTCGCGGTGGTGTCTGATAACGGTCCCTCCACAGACGACCGGTTGCTCGGAACCCTGACACAGATATTGTGTCACCGTTTGTTTGTACGGGCGAATGCTACCGGGCCCATTCAGACCCGCTGATTTTCTGGAGCTGGATAGTGAATGATTTGATTGGAGACATTATCACCGAAAACTTCCGGATAGAAATTCGATAAAGAATATATAAAATTATACATTTTATATATAAAATTTACTAATTACAAATTTGGCTAAAGTATTAAAAATGTGAACAAAATTAATAGTAATTAAATGTGTGAAAGTTACTATGGTACCAATTGTTCAAATTATAAAAATTCCTGAAAACCGAGACTTAAAACAATAAATAAACGAGTATTTAAAATAGCTTTAATTTTATTTCAAAATGAGTCACGAATGAATCTAAAGAATTAACAATAGTTTTGATCTTAAGTAGGCAAAAGCATCCCTACATTTTAAATTTGGAATTGCAAGTCTTCATAGCTTTATTTCCTAGTCAGTATTCATAGCTTTATCACACTTTGTTTTAGACGTCATCGTTTCTGTACCCTTAATGATGCAATATCGACATTGCGCAAGTTGGTTGCTCCTTACAAAATCTGGAGCATTTTCGCAAGTCGTGTACGTGAGTGTTGCCAGGCCATTTCAATGGCCCGTTTCCCAAGCGCCAATCCTCATTAAAACGGTGAGCCGCGAGGGCAACAGACCTCTTATATTCGCATTAGCCGGCGACAGGCGGACAGATGTGTCGTTGTCCTGCGAGCTGGGCGACGAGATCGGTCAAGTTTACAGCATCAGAGGTTAATGTGGTTTGAGCTCTATTCTATTCGTTATACTCGGACCTCTCCGTTGCTCTTCGTCCAACTAGATGTGTGTCTTGATAGTTGTTTTCTTTTAGTTATTCGTTGAGAAAAGATTTGTTATTTAATTAAATGTTCTACTAAAGGAAAAAAGTATTCAATAATTCTTCACGCAATTCCCAATACAGGGGTTTGATCCACCTTCCACCGAAGAAATTTTCGGGACAACGTGACAGGTGGTGAACCCGTCGCCGTCTTTATGTCCAAGCCTACGATGAAATTCGTACATAAGTTTTTGAAAAACTCATTGGTACTGCCACCTGGGGATCGAACTCGGGTCTCTCGACTCGAAATTCCGACCACCCAACAACTCGGCTATCGTGACTTTTCAATCATTTTAAATACAACAAACCATTTTGTACGTTGTAGGTCAATTAAATTTTGTTTATTATAAATAAAATAATACGTCACTATTACTCATCAATTAGTTCTCATAAGTAAGGACAAAATCACATAAAATTTTCGGGGAATTGTAAAAATTGAATTGTCCCAAAGTAAGTAGTTTCTGTTAACGAATTAAAGAAACAACGAAGGTACCATAAAAACCTTAATCCAGACAATATAGTAAATGTAGATTTCTACATCGACCCGACCGGGAATCGAGCCCTCAATCGGGTCCACAAAGATTTCGACACCTTGATAACTGTTGCATATCACTCGTCCACATAGGATGTCTAATTACAGAACTAAGCTACATACATCGAATGCGATAGAACCTGGTCTGCATATGATATGTCTGTATATGGTCTCATACAACTGATAACTATTGGTAAATATTCCCGATTGGCAACTTGATACATGCAAATGTAGTTTTGGATGAGCTTATAACATGGAGTACACAAACTGCACAGAATTGCGAGTAGAAAACAGTTTAGACCTTATTACTCTAGATGATGATATAATTGATTTTGGATGTTGCCGGCGGCTTTAGAGAGACCCACACAAATCTATGGACTTGTAACAACTATATTATTTTATTTATTTTTGCCATGACACAAATTCCCAATACTTGAAGGGATGTCTAGACCAATAACTTTAAGTCCTTTCGACCTACCTTTCACAGAAGACCATTTGGGACAACGTGACAGGTGGTGAGCCTGTCGTCGTTATAGTGTGAAGTCATTACAGCCATGTACAACGCCAAATTTGTTGAACACCTTTATTACGCTATGGCTAGAATGCAGCTGCAGAAATTTTCCTTATTACTACTGTTCTTGTTTTCCGTTTTTGTCATATGTCTAAATCTGCGAATGTAGGACCTTCGCAGTTTTAGACATATGACAGGTAGTGGTCAGTACAAAATTAAGCAGCGTTTTTGGCATCCCTGCAATCGCTAATGCGTTTGTCGACTGCGGCGATTATGTATAAGTCTTATGGAAGAGGATAGATCCTCTTTCCAGTTGACTTTTAATATGTTTTAATAGGTAGTATATATTACATCATAGCCTGTTTTTTCTCGTTCAAACCACATTAATGTCTCCTATTGAACCGACACTTTCATATATCAAGAAGCCCGTCTAACGCGAATCATTTTTCCAGGCGACTTAATAAGTTTAGACGTCAATGCGGTCGCGAATCATGATTAGTCGTGCGAAACTTGTCCCTGCGATTGTACAGTTGATGCAATGCGCCGGGTCGACGTCCGTCGTTGACACATCAATACAACTGTTACTCGGAAATACTTTATTATTTTCGTTATACAATACTTTCATAATCATATCTCCATCTGATGGATATTTTATTGCGCCGTGCGTACGTGTGCGATCGCTTTGTGGTATTGTAAAGAGAAGTAACCAAGAGTGTCATGTCACTTATTGGAGATTTGCATTCTAGGTTGCTAGTAAACCATCGTATGCACGAGTAAAATTAAAAATGAATTACTAAACTGCAGTCGTCCACTACTGGGCAAAGGCCGTGTCTCAAATATTTAAGACACAGAGAAAAACTTGCAGCTTTCTTCGTGATATTTCGTCGCTTAGAACGTTGTTAATTTGGTTTCACACGGCTCGATAACGAAATTTCTGTGAATGGGTTTGAATCTCGCACGGTACGGTCAAATTTTAATATGATGACAATGAATTAGTGGCAAGTAGTCATGAATATTTGTACATGCAAATTATTTATCTGTACTGGAATATTTTTGATGAGAACTATTTTACTCTTTTTTAGGTGTCCAATAACTTATTACCTCGTCAAGATTGATGTGTGATGATAAGCTTTTCATTCTATTATCTATTAAAGGTTATGTTATGAATGTTAATAAAAAAAATCGTTTTGTTATGTTTTATTTTATAATATTTTGCTATTGGAACGATTCAAACATTCAACAAACAAAATAAAACTGTTATTATGTCGAAGTTCCGATCATAGAAAAAAAAAAAAATCCTGTCTTTGTACTGACGAGGGTACGAAACCCGAAAAAAAATGTTAAATTTTTTTTATTATTTCTAAATCTGCGATGCTTCCAGTGTCAGACGAAACAGTAAAAAAAGAATATAAAATATACGCGTATGATATTTTTACAATCGCAAACCCATATCGCATTTTGTTGTTTTGCAGTGTAAGCTGATTCTAAAACCGTTTCGGTTATTTTCGTTGTATCACTTGAAATTTACTTTTATCGTGTTAATTTATTTGTTTAGCATCGCAGATTTATGTTAATGCTCACAATGTTATCAATGCTAAATACATTTTTTTTGTTTGCAGGCCAGTCGAAAGATATCAAAATGCGGATATCTGTTCGTGGCGCCGGGCTGGGACTTCTCCAATCCGCTCTACAGAACAAAGGTATGTACTTAAAGCTATTATTACTGCTTCATCACCTCAGTCACGATAGCCGAGTGGTTGGGTGGTTGGAATTTCGAGTCAAGAGACCCGAGTTCGAACCCCAGATGGCAAGCTCGTACTAATGGGTTTTTTCAAAAAAATATATGTGCGGATTATATCGTTGGCTTGGACATAAAAGTTTGTCTGAAGGGTTTAGCTTAATCGCCACGGTTGGCAGGAGTTAATAAATAATGTAGGGAAACGTCTCAAGTTAAATGCATTACAGTTAAATGATTTGTACTGGTTAAGGTCAAATGAAACATAAAATGACAAAATCAAAATCATAATGCAACAAAAAATAAACAATTTGACAATAAAGTTTGGGATTTCATTAGTCAAAATATTTTTTGAGTTTTGTTTTATGACTTAATACTTTTATTAAATAAATGTCTTTGTATTCCATTTCTGCACAAAGAAATAGCATAATTTTTTATGTTTTTTTTTCCTTATAAGGTTTTTTTTCTCTTTGGCTTTAGCCAAAGTCCATGTTAGTTTTGTTCAAGATTTTGTTTTGTATCGAAGTATTGAAATACTTGAGGTTACAATGAAACAAATCAATCTTTTTTAAAGTCCTAGGTATAAAAGTTAGACCCTTCCGACGTGTTTCGAGGAACACTTTTATTTATAATCAATGTGAGCATGCACAATTTTGTTTTTTTCTCATAAGAGTTATTGTCTTAAATTTTTTAATGTGTCTTTAAAATATTTTCTTTTATGTTAGGTATTAATAAATAAATAAACAAATATCTTAATGCTATTCCCAATATAAGGGTAGACTGAGGTCTAGTCTAGACAATTAAGTCCATTCGACCCACCTTCCACCGAAGATATTTTCGGGACAAAGTGACAGGTGGTGAGCCCGTCGCCATCTCAATGTCCAACCCAATGATAAGTTCGTACATAAGTTTTTGAAAAAACCAATTACTACGAGCCTGCCATCTGGTGATCGAACTCGGGTCTCTTGACTCGAAATTCCGACCACCCAACCACTCGGCTATCGTGTCTTTTTATCGTGACTAGCTTAACATATACGAAACCTCCTTCATTAGTTGTCATTTTTGGCAGCAGAATTAGGTTTCTGTTGTCTATAGTAAGTATTCCACGCGAGCCATGCCGCAGGCGGAAAGCTAGTTGTTTTATAATTTTCATTTACTATGCTAAATTTATACGATCAAATAAAATAATACATCGTTAGACCTTGTACGTATATCTATATACGTATATTTCTATCGCTTTGTATTAACATTTCACAAAACAAATATAACCTTAAATATTTAAATTACACACGTGTTAAGGCCAATACCATTAAACTGAATGCTAATTATTAACGTGGAAGGTTAGATGATCAACTTGAATGTTTATTGTTTTTTTGTTAGTGTATTTGGCATTACTTTGTAATAGTTAACGAAACTAAAGAGAACGTGCGAAGGAAAACCACGAAGGAAAAGCAGTAAACAGTAAATAAACACTGATTACATGTGTCATAAGTCACGATAGCCGAGTCGTTGGAGTGGTCGGAATTTCGAGTCAAGAGACTCGAATTCGAACCCCAGGCGTTAGGCTCGTACCAATGGGTTTTCAAAAACGTACGAATGATATCGTTGACTTGGAAATAAAGACGGCGACGGGCTCACCACCTGTCACATCGTCCCAAAAATATCTTCGGTGGTAGGTGGGTTGAAACGGCTTAAATGTCTGGACCTCTGTCTTTCAGGGGTAGTATTGGTAATTGCGTGAAGATATTTATTTATTTGATTACATTTGTGATGAAAAACTTTTTAATGTGGTAGTACTTATTTCAAACTTCTTTTTTATTAAAAATGGAGCGAAAAATACCTATGCCTTGTCTCTACTGAGTGTTGCGATGTTTTTAGCTCTAGAAAGAGGAAACAGGTATGCATCGTGTCTGTTCTCCCTGGCTACCCCGTCTTATAAAATAAAAATAAAAATTGTTATGTGAGTTGAACAGTTAAGTTTGTAATTACCAAAAGCTTGAGTTACCGCTAGAGGGGGTTAATTTAATTACTCGTTACTTCTATATATCAATTTAAGTGTCGGTGAATATTCCGGGCAATCAATTATACATTGGTAATTTATCGCACCAACCTTAATGGCCATCATGGGCTCTTGAAAATTAACGCAAAAACGCTTATCACGACGGCGTAAAGTTCAAATTGTAAAGGAATCGATAAATCATTCATTTCAGTTTCACTGGAATAATTAGTTTTGATCAACATAAGTGTCACTAGCAATGAAAAATAAGCGAAGTGAACAATTTGTTTAAATTTAAGGTTTTCATTTCAATAATTTTTCGTTTTTTCGTTTTAAGGTTTGCATGTCGATGTATAATCTGTGAACGCTTCGCCGTTAAAAATGCGTTTTTATAATAATTTCTGCTTGATTTGTTGAAGTCTTAACAAATTTCGGGTGTTACTTTCTGTACTAATTAAATACTATGAGAAGTTAAAAGTGTTAAATAATTTGTATATTTTAAAATTAATCTTTATATGATCAATAATTTACGATAGTCGAGTGGTTGGATGGTTGGAATTTCGAGTCAAGAGACTCGAATTCGAACCCCAGGCGTTAGGCTCGTACCAATGGGTTTTCAAAAACGTACGAATGATATCGTTGACTTGGAAATAAAGACGGCGACGGGCTCACCACCTGTCACATCGTCCCAAAAATATCTTCGGTGGTAGGTGGGTTGAAACGGCTTAAATGTCTGGACCTCTGTCTTTCAGGGGTAGTATTGGTAATTGCGTGAAGATATTTATTTATTTGATTACATTTGTGATGAAAAACTTTTTAATGTGGTAGTACTTATTTCAAACTTCTTTTTTATTAAAAATGGAGCGAAAAATACCTATGCCTTGTCTCTACTGAGTGTTACGATGTTTTTAGCTCTAGAAAGAGGAAACAGGTATGCATCGTGTCTGTTCTCCCTGGCTACCCCGTCTTATAAAATAAAAATAAAAATTGTTATGTGAGTTGAACAGTGAAGTTTGTAATTACCAAAAGCTTGAGTTACCGCTAGAGGGGGTTAATTTAATTACTCGTTACTTCTATATATCAATTTAAGTGTCGGTGAATATTCCGGGCAATCAATTATACATTGGTAATTTATCGCACCAACCTTAATGGCCATCATGGGCTCTTGAAAATTAACGCAAAAACGCTTATCACGACGGCGTAAAGTTCAAATTGTAAAGGAATCGATAAATCATTCATTTCAGTTTCACTGGAATAATTAGTTTTGATCAACATAAGTGTCACTAGCAATGAAAAATAAGCGAAGTGAACAATTTGTTTAAATTTAAGGTTTTCATTTCAATAATTTTTCGTTTTTTCGGTTTAAGGTTTGCATGTCGATGCATAATCTGTGAACGCTTCGCCGTTAAAAATGCGTTTTTATAATAATTTCTGCTTGATTTGTTGAAGTCTTAACAAATTTCGGGTGTTACTTTCTGTACTAATTAAATACTATAAGGAGTTAAAAGTGTTAAATAATTTGTATATTTTAAAATTAATCTTTATATGATCAATAATTTACGATAGTCGAGTGGTTGGATGGTTGGAATTTCGAGTCAAGAGAGATTTCGAGTTCGATCCCCATGTAGCAGGCTCGTATCAATTGGTTTTTCAAAAAACTTATACACGAATTATATCGTTGGCTTGGATATAAAGACGGCGACGGGTGAACGGGGACGGTGGAAGGTGCGTCAAAGGGACTTATTTGTCTAGACTAGACCTCTGTGTTAGTGAAGATGTTTATTTACTTTTATATATTTTTATAGGATCCTCATCATTACTTACTACCTAAAGTCCACTACTAAACATTGCCCCCCCCCCCCTCCCCCCCCCCCAAATATTGCCACATAGATATATTGTTATAGAACAGATAGAATAGACAGAATAGAGATATAAAATACATACTTCCAACTCTGCGAAATAATCGTTAGTAATGTAACTTTTGTGAGCATACTTTTTAAAGATTTAAAAGTAACGTAACATATAATCTGTGATAATAATCCGGGGCCGCTGTAACAAGTTAATTAAAACACTGTACTAAGTATACAGTTACAGTTTAAATTATAAAACAGATAAGGTAGTGCTTTACACCGTCGTCGACAGAAGTATACGACGACAGTTGGCGCCAAAATGGATTCCTGCCGACTCGGTCATTACCCAGAGCGATGCGATAAGAACGATTAGCCACAACTTGTAGAAAAAGGTGAACGAGTATTTTACTGACCCTAACAATTTTCCACCACTAAAATTCCATATATTTATCTACGGACCCATTATACACCACTTAAAACCTGAAAGCCCTAAATGATAAGCCTTCAAAGGAAGTATTATTATTTTTAATATTATGCAAAGGATCGAAAGAGGTCTGAATCGCTGATAAATCTGAGATCGCGATTACCGGCAGGGGGCTCGATCGGCGCCAAAAAGTGTCAAAAAAACCATGCGAGCTGGACTCGAGGCGCGAATGTAACTCGCCGCGTGTTATTAATCATGGACACACATCAGATTTTTCTTTATCAATTCCCTTGTCACGGACGCGAGACGCTCCAGACTCTTATTTGACTTTTTTCAGTAACAAATAAAGTGCTTATTGTTGTCCGTTTATTTATTTGCGTTATGTTTTTGGCATTACAAAAGGAAGAGGTAATTTTGAATTTTATATTTTCTTTTTAATCTTATTACATCATACGTAACATAAAATTCCACTGCTTATAATTTCATGAGCATATATTGTTCTAGGTAACATGAGCAAACAGTATAATAAGTGAAGAATCAAAAAATATACAAGCAAAGATCTCATTACACAGCTAATAGCTTGATCGACTATCGCAGTAAGTATCAAAAGAATAACGAATGCAAGTAAACACTTCCTGACTTTCGCCGTACCGCAACTCCCGATTCCAAGTAGTGCGTGGTGCACGCACGACCGCTCACGGGTGGTATTATATCTTTTACCTATTAATTAGTTTTGGAGAATTAAATTACATCAGTGTTTTAATGAGATAAGTTAAGAAATCACATATCTCACAGGATGAGATCTTTCACATTTTTAAGCATTATTATTAGCATTTATTAATCCTCACGATAGCCGAGTTGTTGTGTGGTCGGAATTTCGAGTCGAGAGACCCGAGTTCGATCCCCAGGTGGCAGTACCAATGAGTTTTTCAAAAAACTTATGTACGAATTTCATCGTTTGCTTGGACATAAAGACGGCGACGGGCCCACCACCTGTCACGTTGTCCCAAAAATATCTTCGGTGGAAGATGGGTCAAACGGACTTAATTGTCTAGACTTGACCTCTATCTACCCCTGTATTGGGAATTGCGTGAAGATATTTATATTTATTTATGTATTAATCCTGTTCCGATAATAGATCTTCCCAAGAAATCACAACCAAAAGCCTACATACATTTAGTGGAAGTACTGACCTTAGCACCCATGGCAAGCGTACTTTGACGTAAGTCTCGCTTCCATTATTATATAAAATATAGAGGCAGAAAATCGAAGTGATTGTTGTCGTATAATTCATTCTTTTGAAATACGATATCAACCAACATGTGCAGAAAATGTAGACAAATGACAACAAAGAATTTTTTTCCCATGACACCCATTATGAAAGCTGTTTGATGTTCTGTAAATATATTGTAAACAATTTCAACAAATGACCGGGACTCCCGGCGAAGTACTAATGAAGCCGATACAAGTTTCATATTTAGTACTAAAATAAAAAATAGCTTTTAAATGAATTTCTATTAATATACACCAAATTTCTAATTATCATCCGTCCAAAAGATAAAACCTAAAGATGTGTATATTAATGTGTTTCATTGGCACTGTCTAAAACACATTTTACTTTCAATTCGTCGCGTTTGAAATTAAGAGTGTACTACATACTTTTGTCATTTCTATAAATTACTTTTACCGCAAAAGAGGCACATGATAAGTGAATTACGTCTTCGGCATTTTAATTCCTACCTTATCTCTCTTCGCTACTGTTGCTGTATGTTCTACTAAGTGAATTTTAAAAGCTGAATCATTTATTTTGCTACCATGACGTTTTGCATAAATTAACTGTTTCTGTGTTTTATCTAAATACGTTTATCGGTCATTCGATTTTGTGGTTCACTTTAAAGGACGGAAAGCCGTTTTATTTGACTGAGGCTTTTGATGTATTTTCCTTTATTGTATTACAATTACTTGAAATCAAATTATTTTTATCTTCATGCATTTCTCAATACTCGAGTAATTAGATATCCAGATACTTGACGTGGCGTAAATACCGGTTTTCAAAATGTCGCCATTTCAAAGTCTCGGGTTCGATCGTTGGGTCTATGTTGAAAAGCCACTTTTTCTACATTTTCTCGTGTGTTTGTGATATATTCGTTTGTTTCCGATACCGATACCACTAGTGCTTTAGCATCTTACTTTGAGATCGGAGAAATGTATGTGATGTTGTTCCTATCTATACTCATATTTTGCAAGCGTTTTTAAGGCAATGTGTCAGGTTTTTTTTATGCCTATGGCCAAAAAGAAACCGTCATCGCTTCTAATTGAATCTTATTATTTTTATATTTATTAATAACATCGCATTTAATGTTATTTCAAACGTTTTGAGATCTTAAATTTTAACGATAGTTATTCCGATAACAAGATATAACAAATACTATATCATACATATTCTCACCATACTATTCGCGAAACTCACTGAAAAAACAAATGTTGTAAATTATTCCAAACGTGAGTATAAGATCGAAAATGAATATAATCTTTAGATTGCAAGTCCAATTTCAAATGTTTTTTTAAAGTATTATTAGTATTAAAGCGTAAATTCTGGAAAACAAAAATTTAAGAAAAAAATGTATATTTAGTATATATTACCGAATTAAATTTTATCCCTTCGACCCACCTTCCACCGAAGATATTTTCGGGACCACGTGACAGGTGGTGAGCCCGTCGCCGTATAAATTAATAAGTTTTAGTTTTGAACGGCTTTTTTTTACAAAGTTTGTAGAGATAATGTATGTTGTAAAAGTATGTATTGCATTGTTTTGTGTACTGAGTTGGTATCAACCTTGTGGCATCATTAATGCTTAAGGGTACTTCACAACATTGTACCAATCAGTCATGACAAACTATAAAAATTAAATGGAAGGCTGTTCGATTCTCTTGCTCGATTCTAAAGTGTATTTTTTATTTAACTAAAAATAACTCGAAGGCGCCTCGCTTGAACATAAAAGTTTATTAAGCCATTATCAACTATGTTAAATGGGTATAATCCGATGAAATTTATTTGCTTTTCGATGAAGACAAGGCCTTGTCGCTTTTTTTTTTTTTTTCAATTTATGCTTAAGTGTTTTTTTCATTCAGGGGTCGTTCGATTGATAATAAATGAATCTTCTCCGAGATAAAGAGTAAATTAGACATTGGCTTGTGACGAGCGTTTAATTGAAATGTCATATTCTTATATCAGAGAAGGAATGCCTGTACGCAAGTAAAGTATATTTTTGATTTATTCGCGTTCACAAAAAAATTATTAAAATAATACGAGCTCTTCAAAATTAAGATTCTTTAAGGACCTTTAAATAAATAAATAAATAAATATCTTCACGCAATTCCCAATACAGGAATAGACAGAGGTCTAGTCTAGATAATTAAGTCCCTTCAACCCACCTTCCACCGAAGATATTTTCGGGACAACGTGACAGGTGGTGAGCCCGTCGCCGCCTTTATGTCCAAGCCAACGATGTAATTCGTACATAAGTTTTTGAAAAACCCATTAGTACGAGCCTGCCACCTGAGGATCGAACTCGGGTCTCTCGACTCGAAATTCTGACCACCCAACCATTCGGCTATCGTGACTTTTTAACCTTTAATTATGGATTATATGTCCAATTATGGATTACGTATGTGGATTATGTTTTAGATTAATTATATCGTTTTACTATCTAACAAGTGATATTTATTTCCTATTAGGTCGAACGTGCTTTTGAAATGCCTTAAATGTACTACGAAGGAAGATCTATCTTGAAAATGTAGATTTAAAGTTAGGATGGAATGTCATAGATTATGTGCAATATCAGAAGCCTTGCTATATAATACGTGAAGACCATGCATGTACTCGCTACAGAAGAGAAGCTTAGAATTAGAACCGAATACATGTGTCATCATCAAATTGTCCTGACCAGGTTTTTGCGATCATGAGAGGCCATAAAATTATCGCAACGTAGAGACTATGGGATCGTGCGTCACGGTCCATTTGCCACGTTTAGAAATTATGAATGTTTGTCCCGCGTCAAAGAAACGTTGCTTAATATAATTGCTACAGCCATTTGCTTATGCTATGATTTTTTTATTGTAGAAACTTTGCGTTTGTAATTTCCGATTTGACAAAATTGAAAATTAGTTACTTCTGTGGAGCGGTGTCAATTCTTTCTAGATATTTTTAACGTTGTAGATTAATAGTGTAGTTCTTATACTTAATAAGAAAAGATTCTTTAATTTTATACAACTCTTGTAACGTCTCTAAAGCAATGTTTTTTTTTATATTTTAATATAAACAATGTGCCTCTAATCTTTAAATATTCAATGTAATCAATGTAATTGGCGATAGGATCTGAGTTCCCATGGCGCGCTGGCCTTGCCGCCGACAGCATGGAGTCACGAGTGGGGTTATGATATTAAAATTTGCTTATTTTCCAACTCCCGCGCATTGTGTAACCTTAGGAGTGGTGCGCTCTGCGCAAACTTGCACAGGAAATACTTACACATACAGCGATGCGTTGTACAGGATATGTTATATGTTGGATGTTGGACTTTGATCTTCAGTACCATTATCCTACAGGTAAATTTTATAAATGGGAAAGTTTGGATGTTTAAAAGAAATTTGACATAATCAAGTTATCCCAAATAAACTTAAGTGAAAACTTGGATGAAAGAACTTAATTGATGAATATTGAAATGGTTGCATTAGGTAGTTTTACTAAAAAGCATTGCTAAATTCAATTAAAATACATTTTTATATTTAATTATCTACTATTAGTAATAATAAAATGTTTTTTATTTCTGTTTTAATATTTTTAGGGGAAACCAACAAATAAAAATCATCCATCATCTCCTTAAACTTACATGATTGATATAAACATCGGACTCATTTCATTGATATATTAAAAGGCAGTATCGCTTTGATTGGATTCAGGTTTTATATTAGTAGGTTATTTTGTGGGGCGTTGTGAAGCAACCACACTGGTGCAAGCTTTACGCCTTTGGTATTTATTTATGAGGGACTGTTTCAAATCATTGATCTCATGCTCATGGTAACCATGATTTAGTAATTTAAACCCAATATTGTAATTCGTACACCCTTATTATGTTAGGATTTTGTTTAAAGTTAAAATTTACATTCTTCGTAATAAAATTGACTACTTGTAAGTATAAGTAATCGTCAACTAAGTCATGCTTAGAAAGCACTCTTTTATAATTGTATGTTGTAAAAGGATTCTTTAGATTTTTGGAAAAGAATTACTCTATAATTAATGTACTAAATTCTTCAACTGACTGGGCAATTGTATCACTTTTAAATGTAAATACATACATACATAGGGGCAACATTACATAGATTGCTGTGGTCCCAAAGATGTTTTGTAGAATTAGTAGGTACCACCAACAACTAGACCCGAGAAAAAGTAGAAAAAGTGTTTTCTACATTTACCTGACCGGGAATCGAATCCGGGGACCACATAACTGGTGACACCTTGAAAACCGTTTTCTACGCCACTCGTCCACGGAGGGCATCGATTGCTAAAGAGATGCCTTCAGATATATTAAACTGTCTTAGATATTACATTGACATGGGTTATAAATTAAAAAGGCTTACAAACGCAGCCATTAACTTGGAAATCGATAACCGATACAATTTCTAGGGATTGCGGTCTAGGTCTCGCCTCTGAGACCTAAATTACTATGATTGCCTGCGATAGATCTAGCTTTCCCTACTATGTCTAGGCAATTTAATATCTAATGTGGTCAGGGATGTTGTTACAGATAAATGCTGGTTGTGTTTACTGTAACCGCCCATTCCTTTTGAAGGTAGTATTTTCTGATATCTTATGTGTAATGGAATTCACGAAGTAACTTTTTTTTATGATAATACTGCTCTAACTAGTTAATTTGAGACTTCCGTTTGAAGGGCCGCACTTTGTGTAAATCAGGATTATTCTTGAGGAGCTACTAAAGCATTAGATTAGCGCGTAGAAGTAACTGATTGAAGGTACGTATTATCTAACTTGCATTTCCAAGCTAACGTCATTTTGCTAATTTGTATTTTGTAACTACACTACAGTGTTAGTTAGCCCACCGTAGGTCTTGGTCCACTATTGATCTCGAACAAAAAAATGCTTACTAAATCATAGTGTCAGACACTTTGCATTTTAGGCAATGCTGCTCCTCATGGGCCAGTTATTTTGGTCTATTTCAAAATGGTTATCATTGTTATTAGTCATTCAATCTTCACGACACCAATCGGAAGAAAGGTGTCTATCGGTAATAGATTATTTCGTTGCCAGAAGGAAACCTGTACAAAATTGTCAATATAATTCTATAAATTTTTTTATAATTTCTACTATTCTCCTTTACTATAATACTGTACTATGATAAGATATAAAGAGATATCTTTCTATGGCGCTGTGGGTTCAAAAGATTTCAAAATGAGACTCATTAGAAATTACTAACCCGTAAAATTTAAATGCCAAACTAATTAGTATTACCAATTTCTGTTTGCCAAGGCCTTCGTAACATAAAAGTTGCATGCATTACAGTAAGCGATCGACTCTAGTCAACTCTCACGCAATTTTTACGTATTACAATGATTTCTTTAGTATTATTAAAAGCCTTATATATTAGTCCGTCCTTCCTTCTACATTTTATAATGCAATAAGAGCTTGAAGCATTGTAAAGCTGAAGATTTTCTTTATTCAATTTTTTTTTAATTCTTGTAAATATATTTACTAAATAATAAATATATATCTTCACGCAATTCCCAATACAGGGGTAGACAGATGTCTGGTCTAGACAATTAAGTCCCTTTGACCCACCTTCCACCGCAGATATTTTCGGGACAATGTGACAGGTGGTGAGCCCGTCGCCGTCTTTATGTCCAAGCTAACGACATAGTCCTGTATAAGTTTTTGAAAAAACCCATTGGTACGAGCCGGCCACCTGGGGATCGAGCCTGGGTCTCGTGACTATAATATTTATATTTGATAATTATTTTTTAATAATATATTCATAATCTTTTTACGTCACGACTTTGATTACTGTCAAACACGGAAAAATTTAACGGCATCACTAGTAATAATATCATGTTTGAATCAAGTTCACGGGAACTTCATTAAAGTTTCTGCCCTTCCCTGAGTTGCGACGGCTCTCTGCTAATCTTGTCGATAGTAATTTAATTTGAGTTGAAGACAACCATTAGACATAGCGGAAGGCATTCTTGTAATGCTTTCACTTTCTAAGTAGATTATGGATTATGCTTAACGCAAGTCACGGACAGTAATCATTTGAAAACTGTAAACGTTAAAGCAGCCAATGAGAACATATATATCACAGTAATGTAGCATCGTTATATGCTTTTCGTTGTGATATTGTTTATATGCGAAGCTGGCGAGATAGTTTACAGTTTCTACTTACATGTATCTTATATTGTCACTTATCGGTCTTTACGATTTATGTTTGTTTTTACCTGATGTGAGAGGCGTTTACGTTCATATCCTTTCCTAAGAAACTTCTGAAATCTGATCAAGATGAGGCTTCATGAATCCAATAAGTTACCTATATATCTCGATAAAATCTATATTGATGATATATTTTAATGCCTGTTAATAATAGCAGAAGAAATATGAACTATTTGTAGTTTTTTAAGAGGTCGTCATTGCTCCGACTATAGTATAGGTACCTTCCAAATATTGAATGGTATTAGCGTAGGAATCTGCTACCGTATCACGAAGATGCGAATGGAGTATAAGAAATGGATTTTTGGCATTTGGTATGATTTGGAACCCGTCTCCAAAATACGTCAGGACATTTTACTGCGTTCGCTTGCATACGTCTATTGTTAGTCGACATTGACTCTGTGAGTGATAATAGAGGTGGGGCAAATCCTTACGGTTAAGGGCTATGGCTAGCTTTTCCAGATAGGATGAGTCTTTGCTCGGAATATTTCGAAAATCGGGAGCAAAATTTGTTTTCCAAAACCTTTCGTATTGTACACTGCTATGTTTAAATTAATAAATATAGATAAGGATAATAGATTAAGTAAAGTTAATATATTTACTTTGTTTCTGATATAGTTTTGTCAGGAGTTACATCACAGGTTACGCGAACGCATCCCGCCCGACTGCGTCAACTAACGAATATATTATTTATGCATTAATGGACACCATTAAAACGTCATTATGCCTGCCATGCTAAGGAAACGTGTTGTCCAGCACGATGTGCCGTTCTTTACTCAGAACTATGTCTATATTACTTTAAAACTATTTTAATAACATGTATAATAGATTTTTTTATAATATTTAGCGTCACAATAGCCGAGTGGTTAGGTGGTCGAAATTTCGAGCCCGAGTTCGATCACCAGGTGGCAGGCTCGTACCAATGGGTTTTTCAAAAACTTATGTACGAATTATATCGATGGCTGGGACATAAAGACGCGACGGTCCCACCTCCTGTCACTTTGTCCCGAAAATGTCTTCGGTGGAAGGTGGGACAAAGTGCCTTAATTGTCTAGACTAGAGCTCTGTCTACCCCTGTATTGGGAATTGTGTGAAGATATTCTTTTTTATAATATTTATTTCAATAATAATATTATTTTTCCGCCACAATATTCGTGTGCAACATAACTCTCGTATAAAAGAGCTTTTCTCAAGTTTAAGAGGAAGATTATTCAAATAGTCGTTGCTATGCGGTAACGGTGTAATATGCTACTCACTTTCTTCCTGTGGTTGTAAGGGGTGACTTACGGAAAACTCTTGGATACCATAATGGCAACTGATATATGAGGGGATAACCATCTTGATGAATACCAGAGAAATTAAGCAGACCAGTGACGCGTAGCAGTGTCAGAGGTGCAAGACGACGCTTTAACGACCTCCGTGGACGAGTGGTGTAAACATCGGTTTTTAGGGTGTCGCATTCTCGAGGTGCCGGGTTCGATTTCCGGTTTTGTCAATGTATAAAACATTTTTTCTGTATTTTCTTTTCTTGGGTCTATCCAGCCGTTTGTGTTGCCTTCGTATTTTCTGATTCCATAATACAAGTGCTTAAGGTGCTTTGGAATTAGAGCAAAGTATGTGATGTTGTCCCTATCTGTGTATGTATTTTTTTAAGATGTCTGGGACCGTAATACCAAGTGTAGAGATTATAGCAATACTTCCCTGGGACAGACCTGCGTTCTTCCATCCATCCATATTTATAATTGTTTGTTTTTGAATTGTTTTAAATATATAGAGTCTATAGTAAGCAACCAAACGCTCACCGATTGTTGTTTTAACTGTCCGCGCTGTCATAATTGAAACATAGCATTAGTAGAAAGTGGAGCACATTTAATTTGCTTGGCAACACTGTGAAATTGAAGCGGGAAAGGAACGGGTGCAGTGCGTTCTACTCTGATAACGCGTCACGCCGCACGAGCTTAGCCGGGTGCGTGCTCTCTCATGTCACACTCCGTACGCATGTATTAGTTTTAGACACTGCTATCTTCAAATAATTTTGTTAATAATAAAGACATACATAGATAGGCACAACATCACATGCATTGATCTGATCCGAAAGTACCAACGTCGTTTTACGTTCAAACGTTTCGTTCGTGTTCACAGTTGATGTCTATGGGGTTTTTGAACATGCTATACAATCTAAGGTTATTATTATTCAGCAGCAGTCTTATGTCATGCTGTTTTATTTCTGATTTAGAGCATTGTGGTTTGTAGTTGGTGCTATATATTATACTAATTTGTATAGGAGTTTTTGAGTTTTTTTGCAGGATATCTAATCCGGTACTCTTCTTTCTTCTCATTATGTTGAGAAGAAAGAAGAGTTTATACATACATATTTACGTATCTATATGTTACCAAAGCAACGCCAGGTTAAAGAATACTACTATATAAAGTTTGCAAAATAAACACGTTTGATTGCTTTTATCATTAAAAGCCATTAGTGAGTGAACAGGCATAAATAGATATTAAATCTCGTTAAAGTTTAACAACGGTCGACTTTATCGGCTAAAGGTGGATGACAGTTTAGTGACATTTGTCCTCGAGCGCCTCTGTTCTTCGGGAGGCGGCGCCTGATATAGATGCCGAAGCACCACCGCTATATCGTAATTTACGACTTGCGCATAGGTCTCTATGACCCGTCTTATCTAACAAAGACATCCACTAAACGTTTACCGTTGGCACCTCGGAAAGGGTTAGTGAGTTAATGGCTCCACTTTATTCTAAATCCGTTTCCAAAGAGATTTAAAAGAAGACGATATACGAGATAATATTGCTTATTTTCTCGGTTGTTTCGTCCCTACTTAAATAGCTCTGATCAAGGAGAAAATTCGTTTACTTGCGAATAAATGTTAATCATTATATATTAAATATTCAATGTAGAGCCATCTATTGACACTTATAAATAAATATCTTCATGTCATTCCCCATACAGGGGGTCAGAGAGGTCTATACAATTAAGTACTTTCGACTCACCTTCCTCCGAAGACACAGGACAACGTGACAGATAGTGAGACCGCCGCTGTATTTATGTCCAAGCCAACGATATCATTCGTACATAAGTTTCTGAAAAACCTCATTGATACGAGCCCTGGGGATTGAACTCTGGTCTCTTGGCTCTAATTCCGATCACCTAACCACTCGGCTGACGTGACACCTACGTGCTATTATTTTAATTCGCTTATGAGCCGCTGCCAAGAATTGCTCATTATCCCACATATTTATGTAATTATAAATTTAAACTGAACTTTAGATGTTTTATATATGTCACATAAAAAACTTTTGTATTACATTTTATATAAGTTTATTGGATTCGATTGGCTGTAATCATATTAATGGCCTTCTTGAATCTTGACATTGTAGGGTTCATATCGCAGGATTATTTTTATCTTTGCAATTCAATTTTGGAGCCGAGCAGTTTACTAGGACTCCAGAGATCTTAAAAATATTTTATTACTCAGTCATGAAGGTTTCCTTACGATGTTTCGATCAACAATATAAACAATATAAAACAATAGAAAAAAAAGGCTCTATAGCCTTAGACACTATTATGCCTTTAAACACTGTAATGTAAAATAATTGGTTCTCAAAAAGAATGTGTACAACGCATATATACCTATATAGATCGTCTAATCCAAGTTTTTGTGCGTGCTAGCGGCAACCACGCAATGCGGAAGCCCACCGAGCGCTCACCGCGACCTGACAGACAAGCGGTCTTGTAATTTATGTGTTTGGGTTTTAAGTATGGGTTTCGCGCGCTCCGTACACCCGACCTAAACTTTTCCTGACATTCTCGCTTCCTTGTGAACATGTGATTTGTATGTCCAACGGGTTGTATGAAGCTTTATAAAGCTTCAGATCTCGGGTAATGGATGTTATAAATACGCATTCACGTACGCAATCTTTTCCTGTGAAAGTAGTTTAGAATTAAAAAGTAATCTGGGGCTTTTCGTTTACTACGCATTCTAATTAATTCTTTTCTGTGTGTTATCTTAGATATTTATCGTTTTTTTTTTATGGAAAAGGCAGGCAACGAGCAGGTGGCTCACGTGATGGTAAGTGATTACCGCCGCCTATGAACACCTGCATTACCAGAGGCATAGCACATGCGTTGCCAGCCTTAGAGTGCCTCCCTCCAGAATTGGGGGAGAGGGGGTGTGTGGGCCTCCGGCTACCTGGTCGTGGTACTTCCCCGGTCGAGCCGGCCTATTCATGCAACAACAATGCGTGGCTCTACTACTGTTAATAATTATTAATATAAATAATGTTTTCGTTATATTTCTTTGATCAAACATTTCCTTTTCTTTGCGTAGTCATCGGATTACATAAGTGTCGAAAAATCGAAGACTCGGTTGTAGACAGGCTGTATCCTGCTAATGTTTCGCGATGTTTGTAAAAATACTTTGTTTTAAATTCCATGAACACCATCACGACGCTTGGCACCCAACCACAGCGATTGCTGTGTGTGGCTGTTTCAAGAATTTGAGAAGAATTTGAAAATTTTTCAAAATTTTGAATTTAATGTACTTTATCCAATTTGTAGAATTAATAATCGCCGGCAGAGCTTGCAAATAGGTAATACTTAAGAAAGGACCCTAAAAAGATATCAATTTTTTTCTTTAAATCCTTGCATCGCAAAGAACCTACCTGCCTATTTTGTTGCTGATGGTCGTGGGCCGAAGTGATCACGTACCATTAGACGAGGCGAATGCTCGTCGACTGACTCCTTTGTCTATAAAAATAAATACCTATTGCAGTTAAAATTCGAACAAAGAATAAATTTAAGTGAAAAATTAAATTAATACGTAGTACATTTCTAGTAACAAAATTAATGTTTTATGATTACTTACGTATAAAACGTGTGATCTGTATTTGTTGGCGTCAAAATGACTGTAATTTATTTGAGTGTTTCGAATCGAGCCGTGGCGCCGTACCATTTCATTTTTTGCACACATTCGTACAATCGGAACCACGTTGTTACATTTATATAAAAAGGTTCTCCTGATGTTTGACTTTCATATGTTGTTGATGCTAAGCGACTCTTGGATACTAATATGTTATATATTAAAATTTTTATCTTCGCGCATTTCCTCGGAACTAGCGTAGATTGAATTTAGACAAACTATCAAGGACTTTCGACCCACCTTTCACCGAAGCTTAGTATATTTACATTTACATTTTAATGTTCGAAGAATTCTGTATACCAAATATTTTGGCAAAATTTTCTAAGTATTTAATTATTATAGTTTAAGAATATCATTTAGTATTCAATTTTAAACCAATCAACTGCTTTTAAACCATACTTAACGACCATACTTAAAACCAATTGGTTTTAAGTATATTAGAAAACCCAAAGATTCTAATGCATAGTGTGCAACTTTATTTGACTTTGGTGGGCTGTTATAATTAATATAAGTATTATAATTAATGTAAGTACACTGCTTATTATAGACCTCTACCAAAGATTGCCACATGGAACAACCTTGTGCCACCTGCTCCCATCGCCTTTCTGCAATATTGTGTCTTTCTCTATCTTATGTTGCCTATACGATGCTGCCACTCGTCTTTCCCAACAGTTGTCAGTTCTACGAGCTGTGTCTGGCGTATTGTCACTTCAGCACTTAAGCCTATATATGATTATTATTTACATGCATGTTTAATTGGAATAAACACAGCGGGATTCTGAAGCTATTGACATCTAACTAAGCAAATGGCAGTTCGTAATCAATTCTTTACAATGATTATAAGAAAACCATCACTGGCCATATCATGACATATTACAAAAAAATAAATCATTATAAAAATACATTAGCTATTATAAACATATTGTAGCCGCATGAATAGAAAATAACACATTAATATGTTGGTGGTACGCGAACACTGCGCCTCAGGCGCGGGCGATCTCTTTGCTAATAAGTTTTTTCCCCGACAAACAATCTGGTGGGACTGGTTACGGCCGTCGGATCCTATTATAGAGCCTAGTAGGAAGTGGCGAGTACACCCTCAATTACCACAAAGAAATGGAGTAGAGCGGGTTGGGCTGATACATACACACAAAGCGCTCCTCGAACATTTCTATGCTACTTATAATATAAAAAGATTATTTTTTTATGTTTATCCTAAATCAATACTGAAAGATTAAACACATTATGTCAAAGTGACATTTGTCTCAAAAGGTAAGAATTTTCAACCCAAAATTTGCAATAATATCTGTACCCATACAGATATTATTGCAAATTTTGGGTTGAAAATTCTTACCGTTAGAGACAAATATCGAGGTAATAAACTATAACGAATCGGGCCCGCTATTCTACTATAGTCGTAAACCACTCCAGGCATAAGCATTGAGTTGGAGCAGTCGTAATGTTATTTGGCATTGCTAGGACTCATTTTAAAAATTATAATTTTTTTTTGTTTGTTTTTCACACGTTTTAATAATCCGAGTTGCAACACGAAGAAGCTGTGTGTAGCGGCCAACAACGGTTGCGCCTGTGCACGTAATACTAAATCGACGAGAATTTAGTGCGCCCGCGACACGCCTCGAGTTAATTGTCGTCTCGGTGTCGCGCGTCTGGATGCAAGCAGTGGGATTTGACGCTCGATTTGATACTATGATATACCTGTTATTTTGATGGCTGTTTCGCCACAGATTAAATAATACTACTAGTAGCGCTTTGATCAATGCTTGTTATGTGAGTATTAAGATTCGCGTCAGGTTATCATATGTTGCCTTTATAAAAATGCACTTGCTTCGTGTTATCTTTAAATGGTTAATGAATTGAAATTAATATAAACTAGCTTTAACTAAGTTTGTACTATTTTTCTTATTCTTTACTATATATCTTGATTTAAACTATATTTCTTGGCGTGCACGTAGCGTAGGAATGTAGAATCTTCCGGGGTGTGTCGGACATTTGAAAGAGCCTGTTGGGTGCCGGTAGACGGCGATATAACTATTTCGAAATATACCGAATCAAAATTCAGCAGATTGTTCAGCAGCAGAGTCTAAGGCTCTAAGGTGCAGTGTCCGTTGCTAAGATCGTTCTGCGCTTTCGAAGCATGGCTACGTATTAGGGCAAACCCCCCTTCACGGGAGAGGCCTGTGTCCTGTAGAGGACTTTTACAGGGCGCTATAAAAATTTTTTCTATAAGAAAAAATATTTTTTTTTTATAGAAAAGTGAGGCAAACGAGCAGGTGGCTTATGGGATGGTAAGTGATTACCGCCGCCCATGAACACCTGCAATACCAGAGGCATAGCAGATGCGTTGCCTCCCCTAGGGTCCCCCCCCCCTCCTCCCATTCTGAGGGTGTGTGGGCCATCGGTTACCTGCTCTCACCAGACGAAACGCAGAAGTTTGTTAGACTTCTACTTCACGCCGGTGTTCTGTGAGGTCGTGGTACTTCCCCGGTCGAGTCGGCCCATTAATGCAACAACAAAAGTTGATGCGAGGCTCTACTACTGTTAAATATGTACTTCTTATCCTCAAAACCTATTAGTATGTAAAAAGATGAATTAAAATAATCCTTTTAGGAATTAAAAGGGATTTTTGTCCAAAGTTTATGGATTTTTACCTTTTCCTTTCAATTCATTGTGATGCAAAAATGCATGGTGTAGCAAAAACCAATTTAATTGAAGTGGAAAGAGCTCAACGTGCAATCCTCAAAGTTGGGGCTGGTCTCCCATTTCGCTTTCCGACCACTGATCTATATCAATACTGGAAAGTATTAACTGTTCGCCAAACCTTTATATTACACAACTTACTCAGAAAGCACTCTGAGCTCAAATACGATCCAAATAAAACAAAGGACAAGCGTAGAAAGGGAACCGTATGTCCTTGAAAACTATTTAACACATCCCTTTCACACAACTTCTTTTGCTACCTTGTTCCATACCTCTACAATACATTAAACAAAAAACTTGACATATATCCGCTCTGTAGCCACCGCTGCAAACGTACAGTATTTAAATACCTGAAAACACTCACGTATGAACAGACAGAAAATCTGCTATCTCCCAGGCTATAATGACTATGTAATCATGTTGCAAGCCCCAATTCTAACTCTTACACAAACACATGAAACACACACACGCACACATACACACGCGCACACGCACACATGCACGCACGCACACATGCACGCACGCACACACACACACACACACACACACACACACACACACACACACACACACGCACACACACACACACACACTCACACATTCATGTATACTCACTAAATTTATATGCTGATCTCATCATGTTTGACTTTTTCTCATTATATGCACCTTTGTAGCTAAAAAGTTTATATATATATTTGTTTTTATGATTATTATTTTTTTGTTTTTTTATCTTATTAAGTTTAAATATAATTTACATTGTTTAGAAGATTTTATTTACTATGGCAAATGTACCTAGTTTCTAGTAACTTTAATCTAGGCAATTCAACTTGTATAATTCCGAAGTCTGTCCGGGAGGGAGCCCTGGTGACCTGTAACTCAAGTTTTCTGAACTTACACCAGGCACCAGACTCTCACTAAGTAAGGTTTTAGAATTTATACTTATCACTTAAGTAATTAAAAGTTAAGAACTTATGTGGGAGTAAATAAATGATTTGTTGTTGTTGTTGTTGTCATTTTATTACGTTATCCCAATGAAAAATGTTAAGCTTGCGTTTAAAAAAGTAGTAATAAAAATGTCATGAATAATAAGTTATAACATATTATTTACGTATTCGTGAAACACCAGTGTAAATTTACAGGTACTCTTACTCTTAAAGTGAAAGCCCTAAATTAATAAATTCATATTCGACGTTACCATGAATACAAAATAACTAACACGAAATGTAATGTTAATAAGTTTAAAGAACAAAATTAAGTTTGTTCTTTAAACCTATTTAGCGAAAATAATATATTTAAATTTTATATTAAATTTTTAAAACAGTCGCTTTATAACTCCTCACACTGGTATCTGATTGGGCAAAAACAAACGATCATACTTTCATCTCACTGAGTGACGTACCGGGCTCAAATCTGACGAAAGGTCGCTGCCCTCTCTAATTGCTTGTAATTTTTACTTCTTGATTCAAACGCCGCGAGAACACGTCTGGTGAGCGGAATGCAGACTTATTTCGTCACACACGGACCCCTAAATCGGCAAGCACCAGCTACCCGCAGCATTGCGCACTGGTTTTTTTATACGGCACTTAGATATTTCTACTGCCATATTTGGCCAGGCTGCTTTAGTGCCTATATAAATGAAATCTGAACTTAATTTACAATTTCGTATCTCTTATTAGTAGCCACAGTATTACAAGCATATAACCAAACAGGTACATCCAGTAATCAGAACGGTAAGAGGCATCAGCTGTTTACGATGCGAGGCTAGGTGAAAAGTAGTTTCGGGAGCGTATCCTACATGACAGTAAATCCTCATCGTGGCTGTAGTTAGTGACAGAGGCTTCTTCTGTATTTGTTCAGCGCTTTCGTACATTTTCGCCTAAAAGTAGTGCGTCAAACGTTGTGTTTCAGTTTGTAATCTTTACAACTAGGCCTGTCGATTATACGATTATATCATAGATAGATAGTCCATAGGTTTGACAGATCCTTCCATTGAAATCGTTTCGTAGACATCAATGCTATGGTTGCATTGGCACTCAATCCGAGGGACAGTTAATTCAGCTGTCGTGTCTTCTTGGTCATAGAATGTGAAACCTTTAACCTCGTTTAAATAGATAATAAGTGGGGTTTTCTTTACAGAGATGAGTTCCGTGATTCCTAACTGGATACATGTCAGATTCTTTTCTTTAAGTTATAAAAAAAAGCATACTTTTATATTTTAGTGGTTGGTAATTTTTATTTTTTATTTTAGGTACTGTTAGTTAAGCAAAGAAATATGTTGAAAAGATTATTAGATCAATAATAAAAAAACGGCACACTATTTAACAGCACAGGGTCTCGCGTATCTTTTTCAACAACATCAATAAGAAGTTGTACAACCTTTTATACACTGAAGCGCGTATTATTCCGCGTTCCGGCCACACCGGTGTCATAACGAAACCCGTGGTTGAGCTTTGATTCCGGTCCAGAATTCCCCGGTAATTCGTTTAAAATATTCGCATCGATATTCCGAAAACTCGACAACATTACGATGCAATGTGGAAGCTGTAAATACTTGCAGTTCTCGACAATTGTTAACTTGTTTCAATATTTGTGCGAATCGAGTTTCCTTATCTCTTCAATAATAACATACAAAGCTCTTGTCTCTTATCAGTTTATGAATTTGGCTTATCTGAGTAGTTGAACTGACTTCTTATGCATGAGACAGGCATTCTAATTATTTTAATTCTATTATCTCCCAAACTTTTGTAGTTTTGAATTTTGGAGTTATCTCTATAAATACTTTTATATTTCCTCGATTGAACTGGAAGGTGCAGTGTGGTATAGGAGTAGATAGAGGTCTAGAAAATTACGTCTTTCGACTCACCTTCTGCCGAAGAAAGAAAAATAACTGACTAAAATAAGCATATGTTCAGTAGAGCACTTTAACAGGCAAGGAAGTAAGTTTGCACTATATTTGCTTAAATATTGCTTTATGAGTTTGATGTCAGCTCTATAGCCTAAAGGGTCTACAGATTTATACTTGTGTGGTATTAGAGGGTGTTTCATTATGCGAATGTCATGGGGTATAATAATTAGAAATGACGCCTGCAATAAAAAAAGGAGATGGATAAAAATCGCACACAAGTTTTATTCCATTGGCACATTCTAGGTTCATAGAACACCTGAGTTCTATATAACGAAGACGTAATTGTGAGTTCTAATTTCAAGTTCTCGTACGCTGCCATAACCGTGCTGCATATAAAGATGTGTTAAGTGACACTTAATTAACACATCCTCGCTCCGCATTGCAAAGCGCTCCGCTGTGGTCCGGACCTCAAATATTGCGCCCGCTCGTTAGCGCCTTCTGTTAACTGTTCCAATTAAGCCGGTTGTTAGTTTATAACTGTAGCGATCTATATTTAAGTAAATTACTCACTAACTTTCTTACTTAACGGTCTATACAACTTCCTACCCCCATGTACGGAGTATTAATCACTGTAACCACGCTTTGCAAACAGTTTGTCGGTCGCAGTATCAAAAACCTGTCGCTTAGACGTTTGTGCTTGTCACTGGCCTGCTATGTTTCGTTGGATGTCTTTACATATCTCTGCCCAGCCCACTCGGCGATTATCAATTCCTCTGTTAATTATTAATCATAAATACATACATATATAGATGGGGACAACATCACATACATTGCTCCGATCCCAATGTAAGATGCTGAAGCACTTGTGGTATGGGAATTGGAAACAACGAAGGCACCACAAACACTCAGACCCGAGAATATGTAGAAAAAGTGTTTTTTTTCTACATAGACCGGGAATCGAACCCGGGACCTCGAGATGGCGACTCCTTGACAACTGGTGTTTACGCCACTCGTCCACAGAGGTCGTCAAATTCATCGCAAATTCTTACACATTTAATACTTAGTTACCTTTGATTATTTAAAAACTATTGAAGACATCTGTAACAACTCATTGAGATTTCAAGTAAAATGATTTTCGGATTTCATAGCTTATATTTAGCTTTTTTAAAAAATAGCTTAATAAAAACGCTTACTTCCCGACGTTTCGGATACTTTCCAGCATCCGTGGTTACGCAGGGACGCCTCCGTAATGTAATTTTCGCGTTATGCAAGAAATGTGTATTGTGTAGAGTACGCGTAAATACAAGAAATCATTAATTGATTTAGATTTTTAGCAAAATACATAATGAAAACTATTATTACGCAACTTTCTAACGTTTGCGATTAGTTTGTAATTGATTCAGAACAAGACGTAAGCTCCCTTAAACAAAACGTCCACTCGCTTCGCATCCTAAAAAGAAGCAACGTTCAAAACTAACAAACCTGTAGTTATGGAGAGTTAGGAAAGAAAACAACTGTCCCTTATATGACTGTTACCACGTCAATAAACCAAGATCCATCAAATTAATCGCCTCGTTCAGATCAACTTGATTTCCCGTGAAAACTCATTCGCGCATTTTTCTCATTTCCAATGTCACTTCCTACATTTGGCGAGTCGTGAAAGTGTCCACATGCGATCCGGGAACTTGTTTTCACGTCAACTTGCTAGGCTTTAATCAACTTTCACAGACAAAAAGCCGCTGACGTCGGTTACGTTGCGATGATGAAAGCTAGAGCATTTAAATCATACACCAAGAATAGAAATGAGTAAATGAAGATCAAGAGAGATTTTACCTTAATTGAATTAATTGCTTTTCCATTAAACAAGTTTATGTAAAGAAAAAAATAATAGTAAACAACGTTGTCCAGTTCTTATTTTAAATCTAACGTTACATTTCACAAGTCATCCGGGTCCACCCTAATTATCCCAATTAATATATGAAAGCAATATCAAAGAGTACCGTGGCGTTAGTTTCACAAATCATCCTCAGAATTTCACTCTTGAGTAATATTATTGCTCGATCCAATACCAGTTCCGTTGGCTTTCGACGCGACTTACGCAATCGTACGTTTGCCATTGCGTTTATCGTATACAACAACGCCGACATGTGCCCGTCAAGAGCGATACACGGATTACTTCTTAATTAAACTGAAAGCATCGCAATTGTGCACGTGTAATGGAGAGGTTAATTCCGTTTAATTTGTTTTATATCATCGCACGTGTCGCGTATCATGGGTTAATTTGAGTCTATTAATATTCATTTTTTGTACTAACAAAGCTTTTAATTTAGAAATGTTGTTTATAAGCTACGTAGCTAGTTTTAAATATCCAAACTGGTCAAAGCCCCTTTTAAACTGTTAAAAAACATATAAGAACGTGAATAATATTCCGCCTCTCTAGTGAATTAAGCCTGTTTCGCCTTTAGAGACACCCTTTGTCACCTGCACGCATCGCCGATCAGTGTTTATGTGATGAATATGAATGTTTGTACCTTAATCATTGATGTTTATATGTTATCTTCATAGATTTGTATCTACGAGTAAGTACAAGTTTATTGTACTGTTGGTTTAGACACCAAGTCTGTCTCGTTATCTCAAAAAGGCTTCGGTAAACGGTCGAAAGAACTTCATTGACTAGAAATCTATCTACCCCAGTGTTGGGACAATGTGTGAAAATATCTGTACATAAATATTATAGATATTTATTTATAATATTGAGATAGAAATCTCCCTATCCGCAGAACTTTTTAATTGAATGATCAGCCACTAATGAGTGGTTTGTTATTTCTAGATCCATTTTATTGTTTCCGACGGATGTAACTCATTAAGCACGAGGTATGAGCGATAACAAAGTCGCGATCACGGTTCGAGATCTCATATACCACTCGCTTTCTCTGCTACCTGTCAATTTATATTTATATAATTATGTAAGCTGCTAGTTATTCTGGCTGCCACCACAGATATAGACATTTTTTTCGGGATAAAAAATCTATTTTATCTATTTTCCTCTATTATCTTAAAATTATTCCAATGTTAAAGTTATATTACTATAAATATTAAATAAATTTTAAACTCCATTAAATAAATTATTCGAGACAATAAAAAAATAATACACGGGCGTTATTTTTCGTTAGTTGATTCCTTTTAATAGAGCATACCTACCATGCCGTAGAAAAGCATCACCTTCTCTCTCAGCCTTCTGCTCTTCTTCTCTTCGGATGAAGATGATGATGGCATATGTAACCTGGTACATATGCTATTTATTCATTTTTTGCTTGCCCAAGTTAACGGCATATCAATATTTAGCTAATAACAATTGTTAACTAACCTTCCAATTTTATGAGATCTCCTTGATGGCTTATGTGACCTATGATACCTTGTAAAAGTCAATCTCAGGATCGTATTCCCAATTCTGAGAGACACGGTATGTATATATCTCGACAAACTTTGTCGTCCAGATGTATTTCTATATAAGCTCATATACTTTTTACGATTTTTGTTACATACGTTACAAATTCACACTTTAATTTGCTCCTAACTTTAGACAGAGGACTAACATACATTCGTAGTCGTGTCTAACAGCTGTTAGGAGAAAGATAGAATTTTCTATTAAAGTTAGACGTCGTAATAACTTTCATACAAACATAATGGACGTTCATATTTATTATATTATTATGCTGCGACAGTCGACTTATTGAACCATTGCGGGTTGCGGCTTAGCACGGACCGTCACCGGGCCCCATACGTTTACGTTTAGTTATCAATATTCCGTTCAGACGTGGCGATAGAGAAATAGAAAGTGTCACTGTATGCTTAAGATATGGACGATTGTATATGGATGTGGCTAACATTGAATAACGACATAAAATTATGACATCTTCAATGAAGATTCTGATATTCCTTTGCTGAGATTAAATGTTACAAAATGATATAAGATGATAAGCCCTTGAAATACTGTCATTACAATATTAACATTCAGTGTTGTTCGTACTTTGTATCAGCTATGGCAACCCCGGCAGCTCGCGCCCACCTGCGCGGACGCAGCGAAAGTTGTGCATTTGTCAACGCGCCAGACATTTATTTATAACAAGCTATTAATGTCACGCCGCCTAGCACGATAATTTTATTTATTATTTTTTATACCAATTATTAATTAAATACTTGATAATTATAACTACGTTTGTATTGATAATTATAATGAAGTAAACAAACAGTCCTATAGAGAAAGCGTTGTGGTTGAATAGATCTAGCAAGGTTGAAGAGACCTTCTCTTACTAAATAGCAGTGAACAAGAATAATATTTGTATGGTGTTACAAAGCTAATGTAATTAAAGGGCTGTAAGTTGTAAGGCACTTCATCTTAATGACAAAGGGGCAGTGGCGATTTTTAATTGAAATTTTTAATCATATTCATGACAATCAACTGCAGCAGAAGCCGTTTTTTTTTTATTTATCCGATGGACTATTAGCGCCTATTTCTCCTTATCTTATTTCTCGAATAAATAACCTATAAATTTAAAAGGTCACATAGTTAAAACTTAACCAAACATAACGTAAAGAAACGTAACCAAAAATTGATAGCATGGTTAGTTGGTCTGGATATAGGCTCCTGGGACAAAGGCTCGTACCAATATATTTTTGTCGAAACTTACATACGATTTATATTTTGGGCTTGGGTAATAAGACGACGATGAGCTCGTCACGTGTCACGTTACGACAAAATATCGAAAGACCTCTTATCACATAAAAATATAAATAATCCTCGTAAGCATTAATGAAATATCAACAATACAAATTCAAATTGTAACAAACGCAATTTCCTTTTGTTGCAGGTATCTATTTGCTTCCTCATCACTCGCTGCAACTCAAAGCCGCAGACGGCAATTCGTCGACCGCAAAGTCAATATAACCATTGATTTCATTTCGCCAAAAATGATTTCATGTGTAAGAACGTGATCACATGCGTATCGCTGCAGACGACGTTTTGAAATTATTTGTAACGCACTCTCATTCTGAAACCTATTTAGTTTCACTGCAAAACAGAATCACTGCTAGAAAGTAATGATCTAACTTTCAAGGAAGGTTTGCGCATACCATATATGTATATGTACATATGGTATGCTGCCATGACTATCTTCGTCGTGTCACCTCATTTTGAGAGCACTCCCCTAATTGCCTCTGCCAGTATAGGAATCCTTGGCGTCGACATATCGACCGACGTTCAGTTTCGCGGTCACTTGGAAGGGAAGACCAAATTGGCCTCAAAGAAGCTTGGCGTGCTCAGTAGAGCACGACAGTACTTCATGCCGGCCTACCGCCTACAACTTTATAAGGCGCAGGTCCGGCCGCACATGGAGTACTGTTCGCATCTCTGGGCGGGGGCACCCCAGTGTCAGCTCCTTCCATTTGACCATATCCAACGAAGAGCGGCTCGAATCGTCGACGACCATGTTCTATCTGATAGGCTAGATCCCTTGGCATTGCGAAGAGATGTTGCATCTCTTTGCATTTTTTACAAGATTTACTACGGGGAGTGCTCTGAGGAATTGTTCGGATTTATCGCAGCCGCTGAATTTCACTATCGAACCTTACGGCATAGTCAATAATTCCATCAACACCATTTTGATGCTTGGCATTCCACCACAGTGCGTTTTTCGCGGAATCTGCCGCGCACTTGCACTTTATGGAATGTGCTGCCGTCAGCGGTTTTTCCGGACCGATACGACTTCGGGACCTTCAAGAAAAGAGCCTATACCTTTCTTAAAGGCCGGCAACGCATCTGCTATGCCTCTGGTATTGCTGATGTTCATGGGCGGCGGTAATCACTTACGATGCTAAAAAAAGGTGATGACGTGAGCCACCTGCTCGTTTGCCTCCCTTCCCTATAAAAAAAAACGGAATATTTAATATACCAAATATTCCGTTTTTTTATTCTTTTTGGTGTGGTATCGGCGTAATTAACCACTACCATTCTTCTCGTGGGTATTTGAAGTGGCTATTAAGGGGCAGGCCTTAAATATGGTAATAGCTACCGACAATTTTAAGTATCTTGATAAAGACTGAGCTAAAATTAAACAGAGCGTTGACCATCAGCTAAAGTGCGAGATGTCTTGTACTAGGATCGTTGATCGGCTTGTCAAGCTTGGCGATTACGGAAAAACTTTCTTCCGCGAGGGGAATTTTATATATCTTTTCACCTTTCTCAAGCGTCGGTCTATCAAATATTAAAATAATTCCAGATTTGAAAAGTAGATTAAAATTTAGAAACTTTTTATCTTTTTATAAAACGAATTCAGATTCCTCTATTTTATCAGTTATATAATTGACTATTTCGGAGATTTTAAGTGCTATTTCGCACAAAACTTTCTTAATGGATACTATCTTATTGATTCCGTTTTGTAATAAAGCAATCAATAGCGCAATGGTTGTAGTGACACGTGTCGTTTTCTCCTCGCGTATTTAGACTTTTAGCTAGGTGACAAAGCTCGGCATAGACATGCACACTGCAGGATTTAGACCTCTCCCATACTTAAGCGGATTAGCTTCCCAGAACCAGCCACCTTGCACCGTTGATGCTGCTGTCCGTCAGTGGTCTGCTGAATTGTGGCCTGGTATATTTCGAGATGGTTGTCCATTTATTTGTCGATACAATGGATACATTTTCTTTAGTATCCTTTTACGATACCCACGGAAAAGAAAGAAATATTATTTATAATGGTATATTATTACGCTGTTACAACAAGATAAACTTTACTAACAGTAATTGTTTTTAAAGAGATTGGGATTGCATCTAAGGTGCATGATAGATTAATTAATTACCTAAATTAATTACCTAAAACCTATAACGTTGCTTCTAGTTGCTAAGAGAATTTTCTAAATCGGGTCATCAGTCCGAAAGATTTCCTCCATAATACATAATGCTCGTAACAAATTCTACCTCCTTGTACTACTGGTATTGTGATGCAATGCCTAAAGTTTTAATTGTTTATCTTAAGCCTACTTGATCTATGTCAAAATCAACTCCCACGAGCGTAGTAGCGTAGCTTCATTGTAATCCCACGAGCGTGTTTATCGACGGTGATCTCTACTTTTTTGTCAAATCACTATTCTTAGTTGGTTCGCTAAAAGTAAAAGTTTCGAGTTCTAATGGATGTTGGAGATAAAAACGGGAATTGAAATCGATGTGAAACTCGGGCCTAGGGAAATAAAAAAATGTATAAACTCATAAAGTAATTATAATGTATTTTAATATTTGGTTGTTGTAGCTGGCCGGTGATAGAGCAGCCAGTTGTCTGGTATTCAGATCGCTAATCGGCTTGCCAACTTGGCGATTCGGGTAAAACAAACCGGGAGCCTGTATCCTGCAGTGGACTTTCTAAAGCCCTAATAATGTTTTTTTTTTTTTTCAATAAATACTATTGTGTGCCTATTTGTGTATATACATAAACAAACACACACATATGACTGGTGGTGAGCCTATCGCCATCTTAGCATCCAAGCCAGCGGTTACTTACATAGATAAATATACATATTTAGCGCCTTCACTTTTCCCTTTTTTTTCTAATTACCTTCACGCATTAAAAAATAAACATGTTTCCCCGACGTGGGTAGCGCGTCGTGTTTTCCTTTTCGCTAATGGCCGCCAAACGCGGCGAGTGATAAATCATTTTCTAAAACGTAAATAGAAGCGGACTCTGCGGCGGCCGGTGGCCATGCTAATTAGATTATCCGCCGGTTCTTATCGCAGGCGGCGCAGGCGCAGGCTCGCGTTTAGGGTTATCATTTCACTTTCGAAACGACGCGCGTTCGAATACCTGCGTGATGGAGTCTAATGAACTGGAAAATGGTTAGGTAGTCATAGCCGAGTGGTTAGGTGATCGGAATTCGAGTCAAGAGACACGAGTTCAATCGCCAGGTTGTAGGTACTAATAGGTGGTTTTCAAAAACATATGTGCGATTTATGTCGTTGATTTGGGCATAAACGGCGACAGGCTCACCTCCTGTTGGCCCAAAAAATGTCTTCGGTGTAAAGGTGGGTCGTAAGACTTAATTATCTGTACCTCTGTTTATCTGAATCTGAATGGTCTTGGTATTTTTAAGGATAGTGACACTTGGCGATCTGTTCTCGCTGGCTATTCCGTCAGGGATTATGTGTAAAAAATAAGTATTTGCACAAAGATACAAATTGATTTTTTACATTTTGTAAGTTCCCTTGCACTGTTATAGAGCTGCATGTTGCAATTTTTAGTATAACATTGTTCGTTCCATCATTAAATCTGAACTGAGTTCACTGGTTAGTTTTGGTTTAATTTAAATTAAATTTAAATAAAACAGCGAAGATAATTTTTATTTAAAAAAATAATTTATCTTCGATAGCCCTACTAGGGTCACAACGCTAAGAGGCTCTTAATTGGCGCGCCTAATTAAGACTTCACCGAATTACTCTGTTATTGACAATGATTGAATTTTAAATAAGGTACCTATGCTGATGAATTAAGGTTAAGGTTTCCGATTAGTGATAAAAAGATCGATGTCACGAACAGTTGCAAATCGGATGCATAAAGAAATATTGTCTAAAAATTGCTGTATTGGATAACGAATTTTCACTAGGTACTTAAAACAATGGCAAACTTTTATTTAAAAATATATATTAAAAAAACAACATATTTTTTTAGTGATTTTTTCATAATTCTTCCATAACATTTGTTGTAGTTAGTGAATTTTTTTCTTTTTACATATTTTTTATTAAATACACATTGTAAAATTTTTCACGAATTCGATGACCATGAAAACAATTAAGTGATCCGCTTTACATGTAATTGAACTAAGAAGTACTGTTAACAATACTGCGAAAGGTACTTAACAATGTTTATGCGTAATTTGCGAATGATTTGTACCAATTTAAAGACACGACTGATACATAAATCAACATTTTGACGTCCGCGTGATATATCGTGTTATTGTGTAACAATAAACATGGCTTAATTTACATAATGATCACGACTTGTTTAATTATTGTAAGACAATCTTGGTAATTGGGCAGTAAAGGTAAGTGTGGGCGATGTGGAATGGAACACCAGTAAGACCAGTAACACCAGAAATGTTTTCCTCGGTTAGCGCAGTACGAGACTGCTTCACCGATCTGCTTAATTTTGACCTAGTATTTTTCTAGCCAGTTTTTTTAGAAGGTAGGGTCACTACCACCTGGACTATCAGGTCGTTCAATCGAATCTATCAAAATTAACTGAGATTAAAATAAATTCGGCTGCAGTCGAACTTGCATGTCATTAATTAATACATTTTGATATATAACTGGTAAAATGATTAGTCGCCGAGTCGTTTCTAAATTTGAAATCATATTTATATCTGTTTCCGGAGTGTCGTCTATTTCATTAATTTCGTTATCTTATCAATATGCAGGTGCATATGTAAATTTTCAGTGATTATCTATTAACTAGGCAATGTCAATGTTACAGTTTTTGAACTACATAGGCATTTTCCTATAAATATTTAGATTTTATCTTCTGGCGAAAGTTATTTAGGAAGACATGACAGGTGGTGAGCCTATCGCCGTCACCGTATAAATCATGTTAAGCTTTAATAACGTATTTATAAGTATACAGTAGTGGTGTTGCTATTAAATTTGTTTTTTCCAACACGTTAATCGTTATGTTATATAATGTTTAAGAAAAAAATCACTTTCAAAAACAAGTCAATTACGATTATCGATACGTCCATCGACTAACCGTTTAGCATTGTCTTCGTAAACCGATCCTATCGAACATTGATCCGATTAAGCTGCGATAGTAAAAGGAGTGCGATAAGGTCTCGGATACGGTGCTCATGCGTCGAATGTCGGATAATTAGAAAATAAAAGTCGGCACGAGTCGCTGGTCCGGGCGCAAGACTGAAAGTGTATTCGTGTTTAGTGATTTTTTCACATTTCTACTTTTGCGAGTAACTCAATAAATAAGTTTTGCACGGGTTATTTTTGTAAGTGAAAGTAAGGCAAAGAAACAAACGGCACGGTACACAATATTCGTAATCCCAAAACTTTCGGTGGTGAACTTGGCATAATAATAAGACGAGAAGAAAAGAGGGAGGACAGGATAATAGAGAAAAGAACATAGTATACTGCGAGGCTGCCGCGACGTATTTTTTTTAATAAATCAGATCTTTTAATTAGATATATCTAAAATAAAGAATAAAAATAAATATCTTCACGCAATTCCCAATACAGGGGTAGACAGAGGTCAAGTCTAGACGATTAAGTCCCTTTGACCCACCTTCCACCGAAGATATTTTCGGGACAACGTGACAGGTGGTGAGCCCGTCGCCGCCTTTATGTCCAAGCCAACGATGAAATTCGTACATAGGTTTTTTTTTTTAAACTCATTGGTACTGCCACCTGGGGATCTCTCGACTCGAAATTCCGACCACCCAATAACTCGGCTATCGTGATATCTAATATTAATATTATCTAATATTATTATTATATACCTTTGAAATAATTTTCTCCTGTTTTTCTTCGCCTAATAATGTTTATAATTACGAAATTATTGTATATTAAAAAGAAAAAAATATGAATTCTAACTTTTATTTTATTCTGGTTTTCCCAGACAAATTTACAACATACAAGAATGTAACAGAGCACGCTAACACAAAATTTTTGCTCTCAAATCAAATGTATTTAAACTGGATCTCACTGCGCAATCCACTCTTAATATATAATTAAAATTACGAAATAAATTCATTAGAACTACCGCGAAAATGTAGTCCTAACCTCCAAATAAGGCCCGAGGTTTGTACGCTATATATCTGTAGAAAGTACATCATTATGTTGGTCACTGAACTGAGCACGTAATGAGCGGCTTTTCGCGGGCGTAACGCTTTACGAAACGCGATTTGCAAATGTTTCTTTATTAATTCTTTTGTTCGTGTTTTTATCTCGAACTGAAATTTTGAGTCTCCAAATATGCAATCTTTGTAATTTTGCGTCTCAAGATTATGTTGAAAATGATATAATTTTTGATAAAAAAATGGATGTGATTTCTCCACTTATATTATTTTTATTTTTTGCTTAAAATCACTTTACAATCTTCGAAAGTAATTAGTTAAAGTAAGTAGTTATTATTATTATTAGAAAGTAAGTAGTTATTATTATTTACGGTTAAAATTAGCCAACCGTGACATGATCACAGTAACAAAACAAAAATGTACGCAATATTTCAAACTTAGTTCCAATTTAATATTATTAATTAAATACATACATATAATCGTGACTTTATATATCCGTTATAATTTTATCAGTAATAATAGAAAACACGACAGCCCGAAAGACTAATAGGTACGATGGTTGATTATACCTTCCTTCCGGCCCCTACCTTCGAATCTAAGGTTCTGATCCCGCTGTTTCCTCGATTTCCATCTCACTATGGATATAATAATATGTAAAGAAATACAAGAGTTTTATAAACATAAAATAAGTTTTTATTTTAAAGTATGTAATTTATGTACTTCTATAAAAACAAATATCTATCCTTGTTAAATAATAAATTTGCGTAAAAATTTCTCTTCAAATCATTAATTAATTTCGGCGACCTGATAGTAAACCTGACTTCGATCCCGTAAAACAAAACATTAGTGTGACTATTCTATGAATTGTTCTATTCGAGTCATGAAATGTGTACATTATAAATATGTATATATTTTATTTCTTAACTTATTGCGATGGCTTGGACACTAAGACGGTATTTTGCCTGACACGCTGTCCGAAATTAGCTGCGGTAAAAAGATCTAGACAAGATTTTCTAGAGCGTTGACTACTCATTATTGAAAAATACGCCAAAATTTTAGACCCATAGCCATATAAAAGAAGTCATATAAATAATAATGAATTTATCAAGTTAGTGCAATGATTTAACTGTTCAACGTAACAGCCTATCTCTCCAAACATGGTATGTAAAGATGCTTACAAAGGGGAGCCCCACCTTTATATTATAGGCAAATATCCGCATAGAAATCAAAGGGCGCACAGTCATGCTCTTCAGACCCAGATGTTGTTAAATGTGAAGCAATAACTGCATTAAAGTCCCGTTAAACCATTCGAGCTGGCCAAATGACAGGATGTGATTTATAACTCATTCACGTTGGTACCCCGGCACCGCGGGGAGCGGTCGCTTTATTATTTAAGTGCCACAATTGCATAGATTCACATAGTTACATGCGATCTGCATACAATGCTGCAGTCTCGTCAACGACGAGTCTTTACATCATTGGTCAGCCAGCGAACGATATGAATTTTATAATGCTTGTATTAAGTTAAAGTTTCACTGACACACTCTTGTAGAAATAAAAAAAGTGAAATTGTAACATGCAAATGTGCTTTGGATAAATTTGAGAGTTTAGAGCAGGGGAACGTCGGCCGCAATTGTGGGATTTCTATATTCATATGTCGACCAAATAATGTTTATGGTTTCCTCAACACATTTTTCTGTAAGTTTTGGCCCAAGTATCGAATATGGGTCAATCGTCTGAAACCCTACCTTAAGGAAACCTGGCAGCCTCACAAATAAAAAAATAATCATTTCGAGCAGAGTGGTGGACGTCCCCCTGCTGTAATCTCTCTCAAAAATATTTGTTAAAAAGAGTGGAAGTCTAGTGTTTCACTCTTGTTTACTCTTGTAGTTTTCATTAAATTTTGGATGACGGACAGCAGTGTCTGAGATGTCGTAGTGTCAGCCAATTACTGAACCCCTATTTCAGTCAAAGAGCTTGCCAAAGAGCGAGGATACCAAATTGTCTTTTTTTATCGTACAAAGTCAGGATAGATAGAATAATAAATATTCAAGTGACCTGAATTCAAATCGGGAAATCCGAGTGCGATCACCGGGAGGAAGGACCGTACCATTGAGATTTTTTTAAAAAGTCTAAAAAGTGCGAAGTAATCTAAAAAGTAATACATTTATTTATTTATTTGATCACCAACATAGTTAACACTTATACAATCGTAAAAAAGACATTTTACAGTTATGTAATACCATTGAAATTAAATGTTACTATACTTATAGGTGATGACGGCGTGCAAAAAAGTAATATAGGCTATATTAGGCCTGAAGATTATTACTGATCAAAGGTCTTCTCCCAGATATTTTTGAGAGAGATTACAGCAGGGGAACGTCCACCAAGCTGCTCGAAATGATTATTTTTCAATTGACAGATGGGCAGGTTTCCTCAAGATTTTTCGTTGACCGACTACTGAGTGTATTTTGATAGTGCAAGGGAATAATTGCTAGTAGATACTAGTTTTAACGTACTCGTATTAATTTTGATAAAACGATATTAACCATTGATTGTAAAAATCATACGTAAGAAAATATTTTTCCCACTTATTAAAGTAATTCGTACATATACCCGTAAACATTACGGCATAAACATTAATGTTATGTAAAGACAAGTTCGAAACCATTTACAGTTTGCTTAATAAAGTAACTGCCCTGTAAGATAACTAATAATTTATTCATCAGTCACTCATCGAACTCTGCTAACTGTCGATGCATGGCTATTGTAAGACCTAATAATTCAACGGTGCCTGAATCATAGAGCTGGTCGTAAGGGGCATGATGAACAGTTATGCACAAAACGTAACATTTCCCTACAACGCTCCGAGGCGATCGCATGTTGCCAGACAATTACTGGGCAACATTTTAATGAGCATCTCATTACAGTAGCGGCACAGGCGACTGGCGAGTTATTTGTTAAATTTGACAAAATTGGTCGCCGCTGCACGCGTCTGATGGGCTGGAATTAATATCTTGGATCTTCAGTGTCTTCAAGGCTACAATTAGCCGGTTCGGATTCTCGCACGAAATTATTTTTAATAAAATATATATAAGCTTACTGTAAACGAG
This sequence comes from Sericinus montela, assembly GCA_029286605.1. Lineage (NCBI taxonomy): Eukaryota > Metazoa > Arthropoda > Insecta > Lepidoptera > Papilionidae > Sericinus > Sericinus montela. The sequence goes on along the minus strand of JAGSMR010000010.1, from coordinate 2,694,408 downwards.
CATATATTGTGTTCATATAAATTTATATACTAGATGTCTCGGAAACACAATAACCAATAGGCCTAATGTTTTAAATTTTTTTTTTATAATTAATGGGTGAACTCCTGACCTTCATCGAGCTCGAATATAGCTGTGGCCTACGGTGATATTATGAATTTGAATATTGGTCTAGATTTCACAGAAAGTTGCTTGAACTACAGAAAAAGACAGAGGATGCTTTATATTCCGAAAAAATTGTGTAATGTGCGTTTTTCGTACGGAACGGAACTACCTGCGTGAACGAGTAGCGTTCACACCGGTTTTCATGGTGTCGCCGGTTCTAAAGTCCCGGGTTCGATTTCCGGTCGGTTCTATGTAGAAAACACTTTTTCTATATTTTATCGGTGTTTATGGTTATCTTTGTTGTTTCTGAGCTACTTACTTTGAGATCAGAGAAATGTATGTGATGTTGTCCCTATCTATGTATTTATTTATTTAGTTTCCCGCAGACGTAGCTGCGCGCAGGAGCTGGTTTTTTAAATATAATTATATTAAATCTTAGCCGTTTGTCGAAATACGATAAAGAGATCTTTTCTTCTGCGTTATTTAGGATCTTAATTAAGGTAATTTTTTCTTCGCAATGTATCATAATTTATTATTCTTTTCTTAAGTTTGCCCTTCTCTGGCACTTTTAATTGACATGGTATTCAAAATTTTTCTTTCCTAAGTTAATTGACATTTTAAACGAATTGTTATTACTCAGAATCATTTCATTTACCATAACAACGTAATTATAGTTTTCTGTATAATCATGACGATATTTTGCTTCGCTGTTTAACGCTTGTATTAAATATATTATTTATTACATACATAGTATTTATCCTTAATTATAAACTTATTAAATATGGTCGCGTTTTTTGTTTACAACAAATAAGAACGGCCTTCACGGAGAAACAAATTATCCACACGCATGGACAGCCTCGTCGGATTTAATTATATATTATCGTTACCTTAAAATATATTTCAACTGAAAAAGTTGTCTTATTTCCATAAAGATTTTGTTAAAGAAAACACACACGTCCAATCGCACCAAGATTTGGTAACTAGTATAACTTAGAAAATTATAATTTAATTTAAATCTAAAATTCGGCATTTGAAGAATGCTCAGTTGAAGGTGAATTGGAATAAATTTGTTGTGACATCGTACAGGCCATATCTTACATCATCATAAAACATAAATAGAGCCTGAAATTCCACTAAATTTCTTATTATTCAGAGGCATCTAACGAAATGCACCATCCGTCTCAGTCTCTATACCGCATATTTTGGCACAGAGCGTAGGAAGTACGTATGAGTTAGACAAGCGAGTTAGTTTAGTTAGGTAATTATTCTAACAATCCCATAACAACGTCCATTACGCTCACGGGCTTTCGCTCAAAGAAATTCCTACCTAACATACGGCGGCACGGAGGCACTGCACCCACCGCATGCCAATGGGCCGCGTATGTTGAACCTCTCCGCGAGCCGCATCGCAATCAAGCCCTGCCAGGGATTGCCAACTCATCAGCAAAGGGCCCAGCTTTTTGCAGCTCGTCCTGTTTTATTATCTAGCCCCTTTTATTTGAACTTAAGAAACCGTGATTCGGTGTGTTTTCCATATTTTAACAATTATTATAGTGAACTTGTCATGTCTCGTTATCGTTTCATTGTTCTGATATATGACTTAAAATTTCAAATGCCATCTGATTTTACTAATTGGTTTCTAAATAACTCTCTATTAGGTTATGGTCATTGATCACGGACCTCTTGAACCTTGATTAGTTAAAGAAAACCCATCTCATACATTAGTTCAATCTTTTTTATCAACTTGATTAGCCATGGCATCGATTCAGCGAGCCATGATGTCAGATGCCCTGCACTAAGCGATTTATTCTCTGTGACTGGGAACAATATATGTTTGCAAGTCACACATTCAATGTCACGCTCGTATCAACCCTAGCTTTTTAATTTATTGAAATGTAATTTGCATTGATTTTACATTTCATATTGTATAAACTAAGTACTACATTATGAGGTTAAGACATGCTTCTACAATAGAAGTTGTAGTTTAATAATACGTGGAATACAAAAATTTCCACAGCTTTTGTATACTGTTGAAAATTATCAATTTCTATTTTGTCAAATTCATAGTCGAATGTTTGAGTGATCTGAATTCTAATCAGGTGACCCAAATTCGATCCCCAAGAGAAAAGGTTTTATCTATGATATTTAAAACTTATATACGATTTGTATTCCGTCTGAAACTAATACGACTACAGTTTCATGAGCTACGCTGTCTCGAATAAGCTTAGGTAGAAGGTGTGGTGACATGAGTAATCTGTCTATACCTCTGATCAATACAGTGTCAGACTAAGTTTGTGTTTTAATTTCTTTTTTTTATCATTACTATTCGAATTTTATTTCCAACGTTTTTTCTATATTTATCTTCGCAACGGATATATATATTCGTAACGGATATGATCTAATGTTCTTAAATAGGCAAATTACAATAATTTCCGCATTGATTCGCAATAAATTGTTCGATTATACATTACAATGTTATGTCACGTCCGTAGTTAAGTCGATAAAATCTCCGAGATGTTTTAGAAGAATTAATTAATGAACAAGCGATGAAACAGTTTTATATACTTTCACTATTTACATAATCTCTGATAATTAATTAATTATATAACGTTCAGTGATATAAAAAGTTTAAATACAAGTTATGGTTGAAATCCGTTCACTCTGCCAACAATAGTGACGCATCAGAGTAATTTGTGCATGAAACGTTGACACCGATCCGACCTTGGCGAGTTAATCCGATTTGACCCGCTGTGCTCGGGTCAGGGCTCTCGGGCATTTCGTTTGAATATTGAATTACGATGATCTGAGTCTTCGGTTTTTTGGTCTCGATTTAAGGCTTCGTTGGAGCTGACTAGAGAGAGTTTATTAATCTTACGAGGCGTTATATTTCAGTTATAGTCATTACTAATTCTTTACACTTCGCTGACGTGGTTTTGTACGTGTTTTTTTAAAGTATCCAATGTTATTTGTGATTTGTATGAGTGATAAGTATTCTATTTTCGGTTTTCATGAAAAACCATTTAGCTGCTTAGTTATCAAAACGCTTCGTAAAGAAAGTCGCTGTGTTACATTAGTGTTAATTACATTAATAACAGCAGTTGTTTTCTAATCTTTAGGTACTTATGGAATGCTGCTTAAAAACCTACTTAATTGCATTGTTTTTAATAATTCCTGTCTATCGATGCAACCGTAAGTAATTTTTCACAAAGCAATTTTAAAACTGTCACACGGTCTTCCAATGAATCGCATTGTCATTACTAAGGATAATTAGCTTACTGAAAATTTATACTTTATGCTGGATGAATCAAGGGTGTTATTAGTGTAAAACTTATTTTGTAATTTGCGCAAGCTAACGATTGAACATGGGCTATTTTTGTCGCCATCGCGTGAAATTCAATAAATTAATATTGGAGAAAGAATCCCGACAGTTAATAAGAAATTCAATTACTGTGCTACTTGACATGTAATTAGCGGTAATTTGAATGGCATATTTCGGTCAAAACTTGATAAAAAGTTTGGATTAAGTTAATTCGTGGAACTATTTAAGATTCCAATGTCGATGGACACAGGTGGCACACGATTAGGTTTTACAACAACTTTTGTAGACTTTGGAAAAGTGGCTATGTGAAATATCTATATACATAGAAAATTACATTGTTTAAATGTGTTTGAAATAATTAATTCCTATGCATCGACCTTGAAAATATGTTTAATAAATTGAATGGTACAAATCCGGGCATCATACTAACGCCTTATATTTCTGCACAAAATCAAATGATGGCTTAATTTAATATCAAATAAACTACTTTATTATAGATATTTATAATATCTATTATAAAGTAGTTTATTTATTATTATAGTTTTGCAAAATAACGTGCGAAAACTTCTTCAAATTTCGTTTCACCGTTTTAATCATTATTGTCAATTGATTTAAAATATTGGATAATAATTGATCGCATGGCTTCACTTTTTAATAATACATGAGGCCACCTACCATACGTAGAATTTACACGCCCGTATCAATGATCCGATGGCAATTAAATGTTAATTTAACTTGTAAGGATCGTGGTAGTTAGTCAATAACGGCACTCAACTGTTCGGTTGTGCAGTCAGTTTAACAAATGTTTCGGTACTTTATGTTGTACAATATGAATGTTATAGATTTAAGAGTCTATTTTATTAAATATAAGATTTGCCACGCTTAGCAATTGAATTTGCGATTGCGATCCAAGACACTTCACACCATAGATGCTTAGCTGCACGTCATCGGTTTGGTTAACTTTTATCTGTTTCTTTTAGAGGTGATTATCTTATTATCTGACAATAGTCTGCTAATATACAAGGCCATTTTTGCCTACTACGACAACCATGGGTGAAAAGGGAGGGACACAGTTTTTATTCGTACTTATATTAAGAAAATTTTCTCTGTGACTGCATGAGAATCGTTGTAAGCTCTCGTACACATAGAATTGTAGGAAACATTGTTGTATTAATTGCGAAGTAGAAGTACTGTAGGTTTTCATGGGAACATCTTTAACTCTTGACCACTTTCATCGGAAATTTTTAGGTAATTAAATAAGCAAATTGTTTGATTTTTAAGTCCCCTCTTTGATTATAATATTACTATAATTAACAACATAATTATCATGACCATATCCTGCTCCAACTATCGACACATTTTATCTGGAATTATAAACTAAAACATTTGCATCTTGCGAATGCCTGTATAAATACATCGCTGGCGACGATTTATAGGACGTTCTGCATTAGTGTCTAACGCCTGAATTAAATTGATTTAATTCAGCTCGCGATATTAATTCTATGAGACATGACCACATATTATCAAAGACTATAAACGTCAGACACACCTACGCGATCCGCGCTGGACTCAGCGGTAGATAGTCTTTGATATTCGTAATGACGAATATACTGTAATAATAGCATTTGTCGTTATGAGGAACCCATTTATGTATTTATTTATTTAGAACTTAACAAATTAAGAATTAAGTTTCGCATAGATGTAGGCGTTAAAGTCGGCATAAGTATAATTCATCTCCTGTCTTCCTATGGTTTTCGTACGAGATGACCAAGCGACGAGTCTTGAAAATTGGAATGGTTACTGGTGATGACTGATGTCGTATAATCATTTCGAAAAATACCAGTCCGTGACCGGACGAAACACGAGCATCTACGTAAGTCCTCCTTACGAAAGAGGCCTATTTCCTGCAGTGGACTTAAACTGTTTCTAAAGTAAGAAAGCAATTCTATGCTGCTAGTATTCAACACATTGTTCAGAAAAAAGTCACGAAGATTTTATATGAATTTAAATGACTTATCACTCGAAGTCTCAGTGGTGCCACGATCATCTCTATCATTATTGTGACAGCATCAAAATAATCCGAGTGAAATTATTGATCCGACCATTCATCGTTTATAATTGTTTTAGTGTCGTGCTTCTCGATTGTCTATCCGTTTCTATTTCTCGATTTCGTCGCTAATAGATCATCGTGGGCCGCCGCCATACGGCCGCTCTCACTATTGTCTCTGCTTATCTCTGATGATTTAATATCTATGCACTGACTACGGTACTATTATATTTGGTAGCTTTTACTTTTGCTGCCTCTATCTATACATTTTTACATCATTCATTATATATTTTTCTTTGTTCTTGTACAAGATTCATCACAATCGTTATCTCCGTTCTCTACTAATTAAATTAAATGTGAAAGTAAATTAAAACATTTTTTCTACTTCATAGAAAGTGATTTTACCTTTGGTAACCATTATTTAACTATTACGTATTTATATTTCACCCTAATATTAAAAAATGCCAAAGTACGCATTCGCCAAATGGATTGGCGAATTCGTACCTACTTCAGATTTATGAATGCTGCCTGCCTAATTAATTCTTTGTGTGGTATTTCAACAGACGTTTATAATGTATTTTTGTGGTTATTGGATTTTCTTGGCTTTTTCCTTTATTGTCGAAAGATATCCTCAAACAAAAGACACGCTATATTAAATTGAGGATTAAATATATATATGATTTTTTAATTTTAAATAAATATTTTTAAATTTTCAGTCGTAAATAAAATATACACACATTTTTAACATTACATTTAGTCTTCGCCATTTTTGTACATGCAATTCTCAAACTGTACAACAGGAAAGTGTGCGGGGTCAAAACACGTCCGTTAACATTTTGACAGCATGTGACAGCCCTATTTGTGACGCAACACCTACGGCCGGCGGCGGCGATAATTTGGCGCTGCAGGTCGACGACCCGCAGTGAAAGTCGCGAAGGTGCAACGCGGGTTACGCAGGTCCTTTGTCCATGACCTACCGCAATGATAATAGAATTTATATATATATATATATATATATATATATATATATATATATATATATATATATATATATATATATATATATATATATATATATATATATATATATATATATATATATATATATTATATGTATATTACGGAGAACCATTATCCACAGCTTTATTTTAGAAACTCAACTTGTTTTTCGTATTAGGGTAATATTTATGAGTTTTTATAAAATTATGAGCCTTCATAGCGACATAATATTTTGTATATTTTTTTTTCTCGTAAATGCTGAATAAGGTAATCGTCACGTAAATATATTAGATATGTTAAACAGTAATATGTATGGTGTACGTTTTTTTAACTTTTTCCATATTACGCTTTTTCCATATATTAGTCTTAATTATTAAGTCCTCTCGACACATTATACATCGAAACATTTGGGACAACGTGACAGATAGTGAGCCATAACCGTCTTATTGTTTAAGGCAAAGTTACAATATACATAGGTATATATATTACCAGCCAAATAGGCTATCGGTTCCAATAATATAATATAGTCGGTAATGTCTTGATAAATAAGGTTTGTGATCATAGGAGCTCAAAGGACTAATTTCCCAATTTTGAGTATCACGACCATTTAGTAAATATAACGTTGCATTTAGTAAATATATCTCGTAACTTTAAATCGTATTTTTATGTTGCAATTAATATTAACACGGCTGGAGGCGACCAGGCGCCACGCAGTCTGCGCGAGCGCAGGTCTCATCGTCGACAATGTTGCGACTTGCATGTATTGAATGTAGCAAACTCACACTTAATTCAGCTAGTATAGAAAGTCGTAACTATTCGATTTCGCTTTCAATTGTTAATTATCATAAACTATAATCTACTATTACTGAAAAAAAAAGTAAAATCCCATTCCAATCTTCATTGACAACGGAATTCACATAAACGCTTCTTTCTATTTAACTTATGTATTACACAATAGTGCCAATTAATCGCCATTGTTTTTAATTAGACGCAGATGCGTAAAACAATTCGATTATAAAGGTGCGAAGTGTATGTGCGATCGGACAGACAAGCTTTATCGGACAGACATAATCGAGCTTTCATTAATATTGTCACCTGCATAAGGTTTCCGATTGCGCAATTAACATTGCGGTTAAGAATGCATGTTACTAACGCGGAAACACATCTCTCGGTTTAACGCATTCATCGTAATAATATTTACACATACAGTTTGTGGTTTTTACGCGAATCGTGTTGATATGTTTGAAATTAAACTGTATTAAAGACACAGTGGCATATTGAAAACTTTTACTATTAAACATTAGATCTTCTATTGTTTATAATTGAAGAATGAATTCAGTTCAGTTCAGTCTCGGATTGTTCTTTTAAAAACTAACCATAGCATTTTAACATTAGTTAATTTTCGAATTAACTTTAATGTGGATGCTGTAATGACCGTGGCGAATGTTAAGATTAGAAAATGAGGTTCTGTTTACAGTGAAATGGCGTTACTGTTGCGTCATTGGGATGCTCTAGCATGGAGCAAATGTCGGGTCACGCGTGTCTTCCGCCCTACGCGAGCTGTGTGAACGTGATATTCAGTTGAGACTTCCCCGTTGGAACGCGGATTAGAAGCAATTATAGACTTGTGAATCTCTAAAATAGGACGAACTGTAATGTTTTGATAGACTATATCAATTCTCAACTCTTCAATTGCGGTTTTGTACCGGAGTAAGATTATACTATCCCTTTTCTTCCCGTTTCTTTCATAAGTACAATGCTGCCAATCGACGCTGCAACTCTGATTTCTCAGTGTACTAAATTTATGTAGTGGTATGCAACAGTGCATGATCATCTATCACTGTCGACTTATACCCGTTAGCATGACTCTTGTGTATAGATACAGCCAACAATGCATCTACTGCACATACGTCAAAATTGCTCACTGCCATAACATTCCCCTCATGAAATCTTGTGCGTGCATAATTTTTGTCAAAATATCTATAACTCGCTTACTAGATCTCTAATACAAAATCAGCTGTTGATATTTTTTTTGTATAACACGTAAATTATTGTTGTATAATAAATTATATCTCTAATACTGCTGCTTCCTTTTATATTATCGATATCGATAAGGTTATGACGTATCAGCAAACGTCACCAATTTAAGAGTACCGTTAAGCTATAAACTTATGCTTAAAGTTTTAGCACTAGATCTAATAATACTTATAATTAACCTAGTACACAATTTATTAGCATAGTAATCTGAAATGGAAAAAAAGTATCTTTTCCTCCACCATATCTTATAATATCCAACATATCTTATCCAAAGCATAAGCAGACGATTTCCTTTGATAAATGTTTAATTACGACATTTTAGATGCTTAATACTCAGTGAAATATAATCTCCTTCACGATATTTATGTTATTTATTAGGTGTCACATTGAATTCTCTTATCAGCATTTCGAAAACAAAAAGCGCCGTGACGAATGATACTTACAAATCGAGTCGAGTCGTGATCATGCTTCGAGTTAGAGCAGCATCGACTTATGCAACTATCACATTTGTGTAAGTGAGATGAATAGATAAGAAATTAAATATAATATCGGAATCGATCTCGATTTGTCGACCGCTGACAAGCTATCAATCAGGCTAACACAATGGCGGGTTGGGCGAGTCAATGTCGCGTGCTATATTTCATATGGGAACCTTAAATATGCATCAGATATAACAATGCGAGGGTACGATGCAGGAAAACATCTAACACAGTGACCCGCATTCTTTTCGTGGACCATTGACACGATTTGTCGTTTGATGCTCGAACTTTTGTCACACTTCAACGCTAAAGGCAAACTCGATTGTTTAGAAACTTTGAATATCGCAGACGAAGAATCAGTTTGTTTTAGAATTTATTTATGTTCCAGAATCCAATGTTCTTTCCTTACACTGGTCACGGTATTTTTATGAACTTAGATATAATAAAATCTACTCTATACTAAAAAAATCTGTGTAATGGAGTCCAACACAAGACCTCTGCAATGAGTGTTCTGGGAAAAATTATTACGACTCCAAAGAGCAAAAGAAAGGTACTATGGGGCGGTGTATACGCTTCTACAACAAAATCTCAGTAAATGTGAGCGCATAGCAGTATGCAAATTATCTCGTTAGGGTATTGGAGCGTCTATTGGCGTTAAACGAAAAACTTACAACTTTACATGTATAAAAAACCTCATGAAATTAAAGACAATATATATCAATATATGACATATAATATCTACAACTGTTGGCTTAACGAAATCTCGACGAGCACTTTCACCCATATCTTACAACGTACCAACATTTCTCCCCCTCATTAGCGACTCAAGTAGCGTAGCGACAGACGGAGATGGATGAGGGCGTACCTGGATATGCTTGTTACCCGGCATCGGTATTCAATGCCAGCCGCGTGCGGTAGATCAGGAAGCATATGTGATTTTGCACCACTTCAATTAATAGTACTTTGAGAATGGAACATATGAGTTTCATAAAACAGAGCGATATATATATATATATATATATATATATATATATATATATATATATATATATATATATATATATATATATATATATATATATATATATATATTAAATGTGCAACAAACTTACGATCGTCTAACACTGGGGCGTTTTATAAGACTTTCGACTCATATTTCAGTTTAAGCTTTAGGGCAAAGTAAAAGGTAGAGAAACTTTTAGTGACTCTTGGTGAAACTCTTAGTGATCAAGACAACGATAAAAATGCCAAAGAACTTTTCTCATGGCGATCTCATTTCCAATAAGATGAGCTTTTTTCGTGTAGATCTAATGATTTTGCGATAACTTAAATACTTGAATAGTATGTTGACCCATTTAATTAGGCAGAATATAAGTTGCTTAATACAATTTACAAAGCTTTAAACTGATCTCGGGCGTTCCTCGATAAGGATGCACAAATACCTCACCAAAATCACATTACGTCTTCTATAACTGCAAAAATATGCTTTTAGATACGTCAGACTTACGTGTGTGAAGATAATGATGAATTTAAAAGAAGCAGAAGACATATGTGCCGCTCGTGGCACTTGGCGATCTTTTCTCTTTGGCTTACCAGAGATCTTCCTTGTAGGCCTCTCTGGCACTATGCTTAAAAATATTATAACAATAATGCGTTAAACAATGCGTTTTTAAGTAAATATATAATGCCTGCTTAGACATTTATAATTATTTGTAGTTTCCCTATTTAACATTGTAACATAGTATTGTTTTGTCGGCGATTTAATCGAGCCGATGCAATTAAAGTTTGTGGTACGGTACATGCCGTTTTAACTGAGTGCCCAGTGAGCTTGCCGTCGTTTGGGTCACGAGATAAAAGCATTTAGACTTGTTTTACTGCACTTCTGTTGTCGTGTTTTCAATCCTTACCAACGGGATAGCAGTTTAGAAACCGTTAATAGATCACAAGATGATATAAAGATATTGCGTCGTTAGTATTATTTCTTGTGTTCTTATCGTAAATTTACAATTTATTTATACTTTTCACGATAGCCGAGAGGTTGGGTGATGAGGGGTCGGATCAGGTGGCTCGAATTCAATCCGCAGGTGTAAAGTAAGTAGTTTTTTTTCAATTGGCTCGACACTTGGCACTCCGACTCATATTGTTATCGGTTTTTATGAATTTTCCAAGAGAAGAGAAGGAAAACTTTTTATAACATAAGCAGCTTTTTTGATGGATAGACTATAAATTTATCATTTCTTCATTTTTATTCATTTAGTAAAATCTTTCGTATCTATTGACAGAATAAAGAAATTTGAAAACAAGCTTATTAAACAATCACTTCTCTCTCTTTTCAGGTAATTACGAATATCACATTTGAGAGCAGCATCAAATTAACAACAGCACGCAAAGTACAGTACAGTACGTATTCCCAGTTCTGCTGATTCTGCATACCTGCTCATAGACATCTGTCAATTAATATCAAGAGTAGTCACGCGTCTAGACTTTTAAGTTGGTTTATTCCACATTTTAATTCAGTTAAGCTTATTTTTTAAAAACTTTTTGTATCCCCTTGCAAATATAAGATTGTACTTAAGTCTTTTGAGGCAGAGGAAGGTGGTCAGGATAGCCTAACTTATAAATAAAACTGTTATTACATTTGGTTGTATTCAAATAATTAATTGCGACATTCACCTGTTTCTGGAGTTTCATATTAGTCTTTATTTGCGTGAAATGAACACTTTTTCAACTGAATATTCATTTTATTGGCATCCGTAGGGCCATGAAAATATCATACTAAAACTTAGAAGACAAGTGACGGCCAGCAGCGTCTTAGGTAAAATGTGTCTGGTACTGCAATCGCCAATTCGTTCTCCAAGTGTTACCATTGTAGCAGATACTCTTGTATGGAAGAAGCCTATGTCGTGCACTGCTTTTACAGGCTTGGATGATGTTGATGATGAATTATATCATCAATTTCTCAGGGTTATGAAAACTATAAAGCGGCAATTTTGAAGTTAGGTTTGGCGTTTACTTAAATTACAAAAAAAGACAGAGAATGCTTTAAATTCCGAGAAAAATTTTCGATGAGGGATTTCCGTGCGTAACGTCCTCCGTGGAGAGTGGTCTATACACCGGTTGTCAAGGTGTCGCCAGCTCTGAGCAGCCCGGGTTCGATTCCAGAACGAATGTAGAAAACCACTTTTTCTACATTTCCACAGCACTCGTGCTTTAACTACTTACTTTATTATCAGAGCATTGTCCATACGTATAATTATATTGGTGCTGTGGTGAAATCTCGCTGGTCTTCAGCCCGCGGCAACATGTAGCCCATGAAAAACACCGTGAAACACCAATTAGACGAAACAAACGCCCCGCCCGCTAATCTATCGGTTGATGCAGAGGAGACCGGCGATACCGCTTTGTTTTCGGGTGGTCGCAGCGTCCGTTATTGAATATCGTTTCGGGATTTTTGTTCGCCGCATTGTGATGGCTATCTGCTTATTGTTTATAAGGGTGGCCCTCGAAAGTAATTGTTACTGTCTCGACAAGGTACATTGAATACCAATGCCCTCTGCAGACATTCACTTATTTAGATACGATAATGAATGTAAAAAGGTATTAATTATAAACGCGAAAGTTTTTAGTGATCGTTCATCACTTTGTAATAAGATAAAAATGTTAAATGTAGATTGAAAAACAAGAGCACAGTGCAGTAAATATCCTTAGTAGTACAGTTTTCTGGTACTACCTTATGTTGTCTTTTATATGTATATATATAGAAGAAATTTCTTAAGAAATAAGCAGTACCTATATGCAATTTTTTCCTCTTATTCTTCTTTTATTTACATTGTGTGTACATACATTATTAAATAAATAAATAAATAGAATGATAAAATGGGATCCCCAAAATAGGAAAATGGAAAAGCCACTGCTGGTCATTGGCCTCTCGTGTACAGAAGTATTTGCCATAATCGCGACGCTTGGCAAGCGGCTTGGCACTTAGCAAGTTAAAACTCTGCTCTCCGTCTGATTTGCAGACATCTAGTCTCATATATTCCGATGGTTATCCCGCCATCTATCGATAGCCACCGGCATTACAAAGGCTTTTTCCTTAGTCGTCTCTATTTTTGGATTATCCGGTTTATAAAGCTTATTAAATTTTTAGGAACCGTGAGGTTCATTTTATTAACATCCCTAAAGATAAGGTTGTTGTAAATATGTCTACGTATGTGTTTATATTACGTATGCTTCTGTACACGTAAATAAATCTGCAGTAAATAAATTTTATACAATTGTGGCATAATCAAGAGCTTCGTATGATTGGTTTTAATATTTTTTTCATTAATTTCAACAGAAATAAAACCATTTACAATTTTTTTTAATCTGTCTTCAGTTTTATTTCAGAGTTGTAATTTTAATTCCTGGTTAATTATCTTATTACGAGAACGAATCAAATAATCTTACCTAAATCAGAGCCCCGACACACTGATTGCAGGCTAATAAATACCAAAAAAAAAAAATCCGATTGAATTTAGAAGTAATCGCCTTTTACAGCCGGGTACTTTGTGAATCGATTCATAAGCAATTCAATCTTCGAAACGATAAAAGAGCCCTTTACATTTTATTAATAATCGTAAAATTCGTTTTGGCCGCGACCAAAACGTTGTTATTACGAGAGATCCTTCACTCGATATCTCGATTGTTGGTATACGCAGCTGCGATCTGATTATTCGCATCGAGATTCCTTGCGATCTTAATAATAGAGCCTTTACATCGGCCGCTGATTAAACGTATTGGTGTACGTGTAGTCACATTTAGTCACGGAAATTGCTTTTGGGGTTTAAAATCGCTTGCGTCGGCCCGATCACTGCAGAACTTTTGAAAGTACTTCAGTGTACTAACAGTGTGCACGTGATTTTGAGTCTTAAAGGTCCCGGTAACTACAGAGAACCGGGAATTATTTAAAAGAATATGTTTTGTAGTATTGATTACCGCGTTTTTCTCCTTTGATTATTTATTCTTATGCATGCAAAAGGAATTTTGAGGTTATTATTATACAAGAATTTCTTTTGTCAATTATAAATTGCTGGCTGAAATTTTACTGGCATTGATTTATGAAAAAAAACACGAAAAAGAACTTTTATTACATGACGGCTTCAGTTCCTTTTTCGAATCTTCCGAAGTTCGTCAGTTGTAATAGCTTATAACAATAATTCGTAACAGTTGCTTCTAATTTACTATTAAATGTCTGTGTAACAGTAATTAATATCGCCTAGTTAACTTTTCACCTTGCTCCAGTTAACAAGTGTGGTGCCGCCTTTGACCAATTACCCTATTATGCGATGACTGTTTACTCGTACAAATTCGGTCTCGGTTATTCATTTATGGACAGTAAAAACCCACATAAACACACCATATGTGTAATATTTATCTATATGCCATTCCCAATACAGGGGTAGACAGAGGTTTGGACAATTAAGTACATAAAAAACGATTGTTACGAACCTGTCACTTGGGGTTCAAGCTCTCGAATGGGGTTCAAGACTCGAATTCTTATAACACAACCACTTGGCTATCGTGACTCATCGTGCTCGTACTTATAACGTGCAAAAGTTGATTGTTACAACATGATAAAGTAAGACATTTGACAGAAAACATTATTTGTGATTTCATAAAAATACATGTTTGGATACATGTTTGCAAACAAGTTTTTAAGAGAAATATAAATAACACGGAAATAATTATTTGAGAAAATTAAAGGTAATAAAGCAAAATAGCAATAAAAAGGACTTTCTCTTCCATTCTCTACCCCTGCGTTAATCCATCTAGCTAGTTGACCTTTTGACCTTCTTAATAATTCTCTCGTCAACTTTAAAAAAAAATAGTAATTTTAAAGTATATGTATAACATAATAGATTTTTAAATTCCAATTTTGCCAATTCTCCAAGTAAATTGCGGTCTTGAAATCTTTTGTTTGTATCTTATAACTCTAGTTTTTCAACATCGATGTAAATTAATATGTTTCTCTATGAGGCAACAGATTGCATAGGTATTGTACAAAACAATGTCTAACCTTAGAGTTTATTTTTTACAATAACTGGACACGTCTGAACTGCTAAAATAATTATGTTTAAAATAACTCTTTCCAAATCGCCTCCAGTCACGGACAAGTGCAAATAGTTTCGAATTCGTCTGTTATGAAACAAATCACATCACGATCGGCAGTAGGTTGTTTCTTATTAAAATTCCCCTTGAGATTTTTATAGTAATGTCTGTGTGGTCGTCTATTCATGTATATTTATGTTTAATTAAGTCAACGTTCGCTTTCACATCTTTCAAGGGCGTGTGCCAAATTTTTCAAACCGCGCAGTGTCGTTGTACGTAGGTATGATAAAAACAAGTTTTAGTTTTGGATAAATTTACGGTCTGTACGGTTTCTTTAAAAAGATTTCTTTTTTCTTTTTCGTTGACAGCGGTTATGTCCAAGTTGCGTGGCTTATGTACATCTATACTAATGTTAAGAACGGTAGGTAGGTAACTTGGTCCATTTGTAGCGTCACGGCTAAACGACAGATTGGATTTTGATGATTTTTTTAGATTCTGATGTACATTGGATAATTTCCTTTTAGAATTTGTTTTCTGCTTTGCTAGCGTAATCGTGGACATGTATTAAATATTCCATAGGATATTATAAGGAATACATTCATTATCATATCAGCACTCATCTACGGAGAAAGTGTTTCCTCGTCAACTCAATCGACTACCACTTATATCTCACACTAACTCACATTGCACGTAAATAATCCCTCGGAACACGGTAATGTAATGGAAAGTCGAGTGCGGGGTCGTTTGAAAATTGTTTTCTTCTGCATGTTTCCACTTAATAGATGAAAGTTATTGATTTCTTGCGTCATGTGCCTGTCGTCGATTTCTCCAGCTGTCGTCGCCTAATGGCGAGTGATGAAGTTGATGTGACGACGTCACGATTACCGTCTTGCCGTAATAACTTAAGAGACATGTCTTTGAGATGTCTATTAATAAAATATATTATTAATTATAATCAATATCGTGCGGATATTACAATCTAATTAAGTAATTATTTTATTAGGTTCCGGTGTGAAGGAGGAGGTTTAATTATTACAAAGGTGAATGATTGTTTGTAATGATAGGTACTTCAGATCATAAAATGGCTTAGAGAGAAAGTTCAAGGCGACTTAATCAAATTAAAAAAGTAAATATCCTTGATATATGACACTTTCATCTCAAAAACAAATTAAATAACACCACGCTACCCACCAAGGGAAGCACTAGTGTTACATATAAACAAAAGCAAATTAAAAAACTAGTTGCTAACTAGCATCATACATCCGTTGCGTATATTATCTGTATCGGAGATCGCGCAACGCGACAAATCCTCACCATCTTAGCATAATGCCTCGGGAATCGGATTCCGTATGCAAAGGCTTGGCCATCATGAATTGAGATCACGACGAGCGCTCGATTCCGAGTATACGAATGCATTGAAACGTGCCAATGGTGTTAAATCATCTAAGGGCTATTGGTTCGAATCGTTGCGTAGGCGCGCGGACGGTGAACTTGAGGCTTAGTATTAACTTATTGGCGGCTTAACTCACGAGGTGTATTTAGTACCTTAAAAATCCATGAGTTATGTTAGTAAATATTGAAGTAAATGTATGCATACTTGAATATGTATGATTACTGGGTAGAGACGATTTTTGTTTACATATTTTTTTATGGAAACTTAAAAACCTATTATGTGTATGATAACGTATTTGTACATAATATGTATAAATGTGATACATAAGTCATCCTAAATTCCTATTATACATACAGATCATCTGTAGGTCTCTAAGTACTTTTGTTCAATACTTCCTCTGCTTACATGATTATGTGTCATATAATAAAAAAAAATCAGAGATTACAAATATAAATGAGTTCATTTAAATCATAGGTAAAAGTACCCACAGGCTATAAATTCGGATTTTTTTCCTTTTTCGAGCCTCTGTGAGTTCAAAAGGAAGCAAGCAAGCCCTTGCGAGCCGGGCTACTAATTGCCGCCATCTTGATTTTGGTTCGGTATTTTTATTCATGAATTCCATTGCATTTGTTTGCTTAAAAGCACCTTATAAGGTTTAAGTTGTAAGTTGCTATCAAAACGTGCGCACGCGTCGCTGCTAGGCCCAACGAATGAACAATTAATTATTACAGTTCAAATGTTGCGAAGTCCAAATTAAAGATTGAATAATTATTAAATAGTCACGATATGCGAGTTCTATCCCCAAAGCTTGTACCAATGGGTTTTTTTCAAAAACTTATATACGATTTATGTCGTTGGCTTGGACAAAAAGATGGCGACGGGCTCACCACCTATCACGTTGTCCCAAAAATGTCTTCGGTGGAAGGTCGGTCGAAAACACTTCACTGTCGATACCTCTATCTACTCCTGTATTATTGTGTGTAATGGTGTACAGATTTTTTAAAAATAAATATAAATAAATAAATAAATATCTTCATGCAATTCCCAATACAAGGGTAGACAGAGGTCTAGTCTAGACAATGGATTCCCTTCAACCCACCTTCCACCGAAGATATTTTCGGGACAACGTGACAGGTGGTGAGCCCGTCCCCGCCATTATGCCCAAGCCAACGATATAATACGTACATAAGTTTTTGAAAAACCCATTGGTACGAGCCTGCCCCCTGGGGATCGAACTCGGGTCATTTGACTCGAAATTCCGACCACCCAACCACTCGGCTATCGTGACTTCAAACTTAAATAATTGCTAAACTAAAACTTTAATAATTAATAGCATGTAAATTTGGCGTAGAAGACTTTCTTCTTTACTCTTATCTATATCTGCTGCCAAATAGCACTGTTACAACTGTTTTGTTCGGGTTTGAAAGGAAGATCACGGGCATTCTATCTTAGTCCTCGGGAGCGACAACACGTCTGTAACGTTTTACTTTTAAAATGTTTGGCAGGTGTCATAAGCTGCAGTCTTCACTTACCTCGAGGTTGACTGTAAGTAAATTTTACTCCCCACTGACATACAAACGCCGTTTCACCCAGGTTCTTCAAAATTGCATCGCTATGTCTACTGTTTTACTGTTTTATATCTTTAAAATTTCCAGTCCAGTATAATATACTACTTATTGGACATGATAATCGCGATAGTGGATGATGTTCAAATCGGGAGACTCGAGTTTGATTCTTAGGAAGAAGGCCCGTATCAGTGTTTGGCACACTAATACGACGACATGCTGGGGAACCTGTCACATGTCACGTTATCCCGAATTAACACTGGTAATTTGAAGTTCGAATGTATTTAATTTTCTAGACCTCTGACTGCTCTAGTATTAGGTATGCGTGAATATATAAAAATATGCAAAATGGCGAAAAAGCACATGAGCTGATCCGATCAGGCGCTGTGTAAAGTTTACTTCATGAACAAAACGATTGAAATCAATCTAATTAAATGAGGGCGCGCCGATCCAAATCAATTATATTTCAACATAACTAACTTATCACCAACATTCCATCGCCGCGCAGGCACAACTACAAGTGTTAAGAACTTCATAGTCGTTCCTTATTTAGGCAAATTTGACTTCGTGTGGAGATATCATTATACCTTTAACTGGACTATTACTATATACACCCAACCATTCGGCTTTCGTGACTTAAAGGTATTAAGTCACGAAAGCCGAGTGGTTGGGTTGACTGAATTCGAGTTAAGAGAACTGAGTTCGATCCTCAGGTGGCAGGCTCGTACCAATGGGTTTTTCAAAAAATTATGTAGTTATTATGTCGTTAGCTTGGGCATTAAGACGGCGAAGGGCTCACCACTTGTCACGTTGTCCCGAAAATATCTTCGGTGGAAGGTGGGTCGGAACAACTTAATTGTCTAGACCTCTGTCTACCCTTGTGTTGGGAATGGCGTGAATATATTTTTTACAAGAATAAATTTTACGAAATTTGTATTATCCAATTTTAATTAAAGTTTTACTTACTTTTCGAAATTTCGGAATAACCATTTTTAAAGAAACGATACAAAAATTAAGCAGATTGTTTTTTTATATCTCATTGAATAGTGACGATAGGGTTTATCGTTAGCTCCGTATTGGCTTCGTTAAATGGGCACTGTTATCCCACATTGACACAACAAAATAAAATAAATAAATATCTTGTCTATTGACATAACGTTCGTTTAATTTCACAGTTTTTATTGTCCAAAATACCTATTCAGGTCACAAATTCTGTTACATGTTTAACCTAAAATAATTAAAACAAATTTATTCATTATGTAACTATTTATATACCAAAATGAACTTAACAAAACATAGATTTTTATGACACTAAAGTTTATTCAAAATGACCTCCGTGATTTTGAATACAGGCCTTCAATCTGTGCGGCCAGTCGTCTCCGCAAGAACGAGGTCCATGTCAATATCGGCGGATGCCTTAATCAAGGATGTCTTGAGTGACTCCAAATTGGGATGAGGCTTTGAGCATGCCTTCTCCTCCAAGTGTTGCCATATCTTGTAATCTAAGGGATTCAAATCTGGACTGGAGGAGGGTCAGTCTTGGTGCCCGATGAAGTCGATTACACGCGCCGCCAGCCAGTCTTGTTTTCTCTTTGCTCTATGAGCTGGCGCCGAATCTTGTTGGAATACCCAGTGCCTGTTATTGAACATGGTATGAGAAACAGGTTCCACAATCGTTTTTACACCTTTCTCGCAAAAATGTACCTCTGTTAAGCCCCAATAAGAAACTCGTTGGACACGCGGTTGCTCGCTTCTTCACTACTGTGTGCGTACACCTTATCATTTTGTTTGTTGTAGCTCTCTTCTACGGTAAATAATTTTTCATCCGAAAAAAGAATTTCCCGATATTTTTTTCCCGCGTACCGCTTAAACAAAGCAGGGCATCTCTTCAGTCTCAGGTGCATTAGACGAGCATTCAAACAATGTCCTGTTTTTCTTCGATATGCCCGAAGCCCTAAGTCTTCATTTAACATCCTTTTCACCGTGGTTCTGCTTAACCCCATCTGAAGGGCCAACAGTTTCTGCTTACGTTTGGGATTTCTTTGAATTCGAGCCTTTACAGTTTTTGTCACTGCTGGAGTCCTAACAGACCGAGGGCGACCACTTCTTGACCTGTCATCTACACTAGAGTCTTCATTGTATCGTTTGATGGTACGATAAACGAATCTTTTGGTTATATTCAAATTTTTCAGTATGTCAAAAACTTGAATTGGCGCGTAACCGCAACGATGCAACACAATAACTGCGTTGCATCGTTGCCTTTAAGCGTCCACTCCATATTTAAAAATGAGTAAAATTCTAAAAAGTATGTAGTTTTATTTTTATGAACAATTCGAAATTCGAATTCGATAAACTTTTTTGTGGCCAGCATTCTAAAAGTTTTTACTGTGTGACAATACTTATGACCTGACTGTGTATATTATAAATACTTTTCATATTATACTAAAGACACTAGAAAAAATTAATTTACTGCAGTTATGAAAATTTATAAGAATTAATATAATTTATAATTTTGAAAGACAAAACTTATGTGACATATATATACACATATATAAACTTATTTATAATTATATAATGTCTTTTTTTGCATATAAAATGAAATGAATAGAAAGAACGGCACAGATTAATGTTTTGGATGTGTTTTTCAACCGCTGGTTATATTTATTTTACAAAAGATTGTTTATTTGCCTGAAACAGCTGAAAATTTATTGTGATCTAATATGCCATTTACATACCTAGGACGCGGTATGAAAACAATTTCCGCCGGTAACCGCTCGTAATTTCACTTTCATTCACAAGGCGTGGCGCGACCAATCACCAACTAATTTTTAGAAAGCAGAGCAAATATTTTAACGTTATTAAATTAATACTATATGGAGTATCATAACACCGTTATTGATTTTTCACGAATTAAAATTTAAACGCTATAGCAATAACGCCTCTGCAATATACCTGAGTCGGCTCATTTCCGTGCCCTCCGGCGGAACTTTCACTAGAACGCTCCGCCCTACGAGACGAAAGCTATTTCTAGACATCCCATGCACAGATAACCTACATAACAGAGTGCAGATATACTGTAATTTATGTTTTCTATTTGTTAACATAAATCATTAGTGCGAATTCATAGACAAAGGGAAAATAATTTATTATGTTGTTTTATCATTAAGTACGCTGCTATGTAGAAATTTGGTAGTTTTGTTAGAAATTTGAATTATTCTTATTGGTTATTTACAGTGAGGCCTCTTTTCTACCCATCGGTTTAAGAAAAAGGAATTGTGGGACAAGCCTTAAAAATAGTAATGCTAAGAGACAAGTGGCGGGATAATTAAAAATTTTTGGTGGTTTATCGATCATGGAGTTTCTGTGAGATGATCTTTACGAGAAAACCCCCATAAAATTCTGTTATATCATATAAATGTTTAAAAAATGCTCGCCACTTAATTAATTATTGCTAATTCAATAACAATAGAAAGTGCGATGGCACAGAGCTATTTAAATCCATCGTAATTAGTGGCTAATTGACTACATGCCATTGTAGTGGCTTCCAGAGGCGGCGAAGAAGCCGATTGTCTGCGACGTATACGGATTAATTTATGCTTTGAATAATTTTCGTAAGGTTCTTATTCTGATTAAAGGAAATCGTAATGACATGAACAACTAAATCAGTTAAGTATTTAAAAAAATCAGATTAAAAATAATCAACTAACAAATACGGATCATTTGCCCTCTTTTAAGTCTTTTAAATAATAAATAACAGGTTTGTTAATAACATTTACCACACTCCTGTCTGTTTTTGTTGCCAAATAGGAGGATAGCAACTGTTGTGTTCTGGTTTGAAGTATACAGTCAGTATAATCAACAGCAATGAGGACTTTTCCTCGGGGGTTAAATCGCATGTATAAACTTTTTATTTTGAAATAGTTTGTGTTTGTTAATACGTAATGTGTTCGGTTGCAGTTGTTAGTTACCACCATCAGCAGAATTCTAGATTATTTTCACCATAATACCGCAAAAAAAACTTTTAAAAATAATATTGTTTGAAATTTCTTATCCTTAAAATCTCACATTGCTTTGATCATCCATAAAATCTCTGCGGTTTAATTAATCTGTTATTTTGAGCGCTTGGATTATTACGAGAGAGTCTTCATTTAGCGTTCAACGCTCTAGGGCCCGCTTGACCCAGTGCTCGAGCTATAGTTGCGAAACCGAAGGTCACTAGTTCGAATGGCAATCGCACCTTGCAACTTTTTCTCGGAATGCATTGATTGATGTTTTTTATTAACCGTCTTGTTCGTTGGAAATGATGCGGACATAATGTTTTCGACAGATCCAATTTATATCTGATATATACGGTGATCATATTATACTCGTACACATTATATATTTTATTATACATGTAGTTAACTCGTTCACACATGTTCTACGCATTGCCTTATTTATAGTATGCATTTGAACACGTCGTTTTGCTTAATCTTGGTGAATTTTATGGTAATTATATGGAACACTGCCCCCCATCCGTATCCGAATCTAGTTATCAACTCGGAAAGATCTTATTTATATCCACAATAAATAAATCAGTAAATAATTCTAATAACATACAAACGGTTAATCAAAGCTGTAACTGCACTATTTTAACATAGCGTTAGTAAAAAACGCGCAAGTATTTATTTCCCCAAGTTTAAATGTACCAGCCGTTTGCAAGCCGCTCTCTGAATTAAGCTGTGGTTATAGTTCCTTCTAAACGCCGAAGAAATCCTATTTATTTAAATTAAATTAAATATCTTCACGCAATTCCCAATACAGGGGTAGACAGAGGTCTAGTTTAGACAATTAAGTCACTTCGACCCACTTTCCATCGAAGATATTTTCGGGATATTTATTGGGTACTTATTTGATCATGCCATATACTGAGTTGTCTCAATGCTCCTTTTCAATATTACTACCTCCCTTAATTTACTCGTTAAAACCAGTAGGTGTTAGAATCGTCCCTTTTATTATATAATATTTTTAAAAACTTTTTTTTTAAAAAAAAGTGTCATTTAAAGGATTTAAAGAAACATTGAAAAGTTTGTATCTTTGTGAATCTCCCATAGAGCTTCTGGGATAAATACTTGGGATAAAATCTGGGATAAATTTAGAAAATTATTACATATTTTTCGGTTTCTCTTGTAAACTTTAACTTTGTATTTTTTTTAATCAAATACCACTTTTACTGTCATAAATTTGTATGCACTACTGAATTATATAGATAAACGTTCTTATGCTATGGGAAATGCATAGATACACATTTGATGCGCGGCCAAAGACGTGCGTTATTCTTGTTGATATTTGTATAATATATTCCTTACATAAATTATTAACGATGACGTCGATGACATTCACGTCAATATTAACGATATACATTTTATTTCAAATTTGTTAGACTTATATTCACAATATTTCTCGTAGTACTCGGTTTCACTAAAACATTCTAAAATGTCTTCAGCGGCAATAAGCGAAGTACAAGAAAATGATTCAACTGAGCTTATTTATATGGCTGAAGACGATGTAACGTCGGAGGAGATACCCATGAGCGAATGGTCTTCCTTAGTGATTGAAGTTCCAGAAGAAAATAAAAAAAAGGCATTATATACTGCTGGTCTGTATAAACCTGGTAGTGGAGAAATATGTAACAAATATATAACAATATCAACCAGTTCAATTCTTACACATCCATACTATAACTACCCAGCTGTCCTTGATCCGGGAATAAAAAAAGCTTTGATCGAACCAGAAGAAAACGTAGAATATCCAAGTGACGGACAACAATTATATCTTGCATTATGTAAGGAAATGAATCAATGCCCTATAAGGTGTTTTCATAAAGAGTTATTAGAAAAAACGATAAATCTACGGTACTATGGACTCAATCCTTATGGAGTCAGGGCGATGGCTATGGCTCTACAACGCAATCGAAACGTCACCACTTTGGACCTGACCTATAATTTTCTCAATGACGACGCCTGTTATCATTTAAGCGAGATGTTAGTTGCCAATTCTGTCTTACAAGAACTTAATTTATCAGGTTGTAGAATAGGTCCCAGTGGAGTGAAAAGATTGTTGGCTGGTTTACCTATGAACCGATCACTTCAATGTCTTAATCTAAATAAAAACCAATTAGGTGACGACGGGATGAAGTATCTCGCTGAAAGTATCATAAAAGGGCTCGATGTACCCTCTTTGTATTTAAATTACAATAATATCACAGGCAACGGTGCAAAATTTTTATCTGAAGCCCTAGAGACTCATAACAAATTTACACATTTAGATATCTCCTGGAATAATCTCTCTATTCTTCCTCAAGGTGTATGTAACTTGCTCTATCAATTAAGTGAAAGTGAACATCTCCAAGAACTGAATCTAGCATGGAATTCCCTCTCCGGTGTTCGCATCGCTGCTGCTATTAAGGCTGTAATGACAACACCGAAACTCAATAAATTGGATCTTAGCAACAACAAATTGTGTGATGAAGCTATTATTAATATTGCAGAAATTATAAATAGCGCTAAAAACTTGGTAACGCTTGATTTATCATACAATCCAATGTCTGTAAAAGATTCGCTGCAAATAATTTTAAAAATGAAATCATCTAGATCTTCCATACGTAATCTCCTAATGGAAAATGTTCTTGTAAACAGCAAGTTTTTGGGTCATTACCGAGATATCAAGAAATCAAAACCAAATATTGTAATCTCCTATGGAGCTGTTGTTGACAGTATGAAAACTTCAGATTGTGACATGAGAGAACTTTTGTTAAATCGTGCTGATTTTTTGGCTAAGAAACCTAAAAAAAGACCTGTAGATATAGCCCTTGTAGCAATGCAGCTTTTAAAAGACAATAATACGATAATGCTCGCTAAGGATTTTGCTGATGTAATTGAACAGACCGGGGCGCCATTAGATAGTGATCTAGTTGATGGGATAGTTAACACTTTTGCGGGTCCTAAAACTCCAAAATCGAAAACTATCGATATAAGTCTTTTAGTTGATTACGTTAAAAGAAAATGGCCCGAGCGCAAATTACCTCCTACACCGCCACCTGAACCAGAACCTGAAATCTTACCTGAACCCGTGCCTGAACCTGAACCTAAAACACCAGTTAAAACGGTCAGGATAAAAGGCAAATAGTGATTGAATCGTGTTTTATTTTTTATATTTTTTACCGTTTATATACTTTTTTTGTTATGTTTTGATAGTAATTCACATTTTTCCATGAATTGATACAATTATTTTTCATTTATAATAAATATTGTTTTACATTTGTTTTAAGCATTTTTTATTAAGCTAGGTAACAATTTCCAAACTTAAAGTAACCGCTACATGAACAATTGTATACACTAATAATTGAGGTATTATTATTTTTTTAATATAGAAAAGGGAGGCGTTACCGTCGCCCATGAACATCTGCAATACCGGAGGAATAGCAGATGCATTGCCGGCCTTTGAGAAAGGTATAGGCTCTTTTCTTGAAAGTCTCTAAGTCGTATCGGTCCGGAAAAACGGCTGACGGCAGCATTACTATCACTCACAGACCAGCTCCATATGCAATTTGAATCATTATAATAACCCTAGAAGTAATTAGTGTATTGTATTAAATACTCTCCTTTGTCTTCTCGCGTTTTACAATACTGAGGTAGATAGAGGAATAAAATGAATTCATTTTAATTTATTCTTTGCGAGCCTCCTTCAACAGAGTTGTTTATTTGTGACAGCATATCAGGCGGAAAGCATCTCGCCGTCTTTGTGGTATACATAATAAATACAATAGAATGTTTCAGTGCTTATGATCAATTTAGCGGTATGATTTTTTCCTATTGGCCTATAGTCTTCTTCCATACGAGACATTACCTTAGTAGCCATTATTCACATATACTTATTATGTATATAACATATTCAAATAAGTAAAATTCTGAGACAATAAATTATCAAAAAAAATCAAATCCAAACCATAAATTTATTTTTAATCAGATACCTGTAGTTGTCACGCAACGTTGATTGAAGCACCTGATTTAATTCTGGCGACAGTAAACTTAGTAAGTAATATATTTATTACGTTTAACAACTATATTTATTATGACGGCCTTATAGAGATGTTAATGCTTTTGTAGGTCCTGATTCAGTTTGAAGTATTTGGGAACAAAAAAATGATCGACAAAGTCTAGATCATCTATACATACTATTCAGATTAGAAATATAATGGCATTGGTGGATTGTGGTAGGATACCTGGTCTATACCTCTATATTAATCCTCGTGCTCTGTAGCTTTAAGATGTAGATTACCTTTTAATTAATTCAAGATTAAAGGTAGATGTTACCCTTTTCAATTGTTTTGTTCAATTGGTAATCTAAATACGATATAAAGCTACGTACACACATTAGTGATACATTAGTAACATATATTTACAAGTCAGAATATATTTATTGAATTTGTGATAATGAATAGCATTCTCCATACTTCAAAATTATGTTAATTATTCTAGATTCTAATTATTCTTTATTCTTTGTGACATTTCGATATAATTTGCTGACAAAGTCATTTGTTTTTCCAAGGATCGTATATTATTGAGTGTTCATTTTAGGAATTTTGTGGTATTTTATACATTTAAGATGTCTCACATGGGTAGTAGCGAAAATTTGAACGTAGAGCTCATTTTTGAAAAGGACATAGATTCTTCCGAAGAACCACCTATGGAAGAATGGTCTTCATTGATGCTGCAAATGCCTGAGGAAAATATCAAAAGAATCAATTTTAACAAGGGTCTTTACAAACCTGATAGTGGAGAAATATGCACAAAATATTTGCCGCTGTCTGCAAGTTCTATATTGAGACATCCCTATTTCAATTATCCAGGTGTAGTCGATCCTGGAATCAAAGAAGCTCTTCTGAATCCTGAACCTAAAGAAACATACCCGGATGATGGTCAGGATCTTTATTTAAAATTGTGTAACGACTCCGGATTGTGTCCGATATCTAGTTTTTATCAACAGCTATTGCAGAATGAGATCAATTTAAGATATTATGGCATACATTTAAAGGCTTTTCGAGCAATCGCAATGGCGTTAAAATTAAACAAATACGTTACCGTTTTAGATCTGACTGATAATTGGATTAGTGAAGATGGATGCTTTCATTTAGGTGAAATGCTGGCAGAAAATATTACTTTAAGAGTGCTTGTCTTACATGGTTGCAGAATTGGACCTGAAGGAGCTAAACGATTGTTTACAAATTTACCTCAAAATCGTGCACTTCGCGAAATAAATCTTTGTAAAAATCAACTTGCCGATAAAGGTCTTGAATATTTAGCTAAGTCTATAGCTCTTGGTGCAGATGTGTGTAGCCTTAATTTAAGCTATAATAGTATAACTCAAGAATCTGTGATTTTCCTTGTGGATTCTCTTAGACACAAGAATGTATTGACTCACCTTGATCTATCATGGAATTTGATTCGATCGCCAAGTGCCGTTTTATCTTTATGTTCCATATTATCTAAGAATAATTTGTTCTTGGACTTAAACCTATCATGGAATTCTTTGAGCGGCGTACAAATAGGTAAAGCGGTCAACTTACTCCTTCGTAATCCAAATTTTCGTCATATTAATTTAAGTAACAATAGACTTAGTGGCCGACCAATCAACACTATTGTAACAGGTTTAGGAAGAGGCACAAATCTTTTTACTTTAAATCTATCATCCAATCCCCTAACACCTCAAGATGCATACAATCTATTACTTCCTCTGACTGAATCTAATGTTAAAATACAAAAGCTGATACTTGATAATGTGGTTGTCACAACAGATTTTTTAAAATTGCGTCATGAGATACTCTCTTTAAAGTATCGAAAAAATGCCGAAATTATTTACGGAGGGGTATTCGCTGATGCCGTCCATAAGAGCGTTGATTTAAGAGACTTAGTGCTGAATAGAATAGATTATCTGTCTAAGGTATCTAAAAAGAGATCTACTGACATAGCGCTTATCGTAATGGCTTTATACAAAATAGATAAAGAACCTATGGACACAAAACCATTCATTAAAGCACTAAGGGAGCGTGGCCTTACATTGGACGAAGAACTTACAACTCAATTATTAAGTCTATTTGCTGGTCCTCCAAAGCCGAAGACCGATACTGTTAATTTAGCAGCAATGATAGATTTCTTTAAGCGTAAATGGCCTGACCGGAAGCTCCCTCCTACACCGCCTCCTGAACCTGTGCCCATTCCCGAGAATAAAAAGCCTGCGAAAAAGAAGTAGTGTGACAATGATTTCTTATTAGTTTTTATGATTATTTTATTATTATTCTTATTTTTAAATCTAGTTTTACATTAATTTATTAATTTTAAAGTATACGTTGTACCTTTATGTTTTATTAATTATTTTTATTTATTGTTACGATTTTGTTTTCGTAATGATTTTAATTAGCTAAAAATAACAGTAAAGTACTGTTTAAGAAACAGCATTGTTTAAACTTGGACATGTTGTGCGTGTGATAAAGTACCTTAGCTTCTGTTATTAAGAAAACCAATGAAACGTCTAGTGACGAGCATAATAATGTGTTTAATAAATCCGAGAACATGATCCTTAATTTTGTCATGATCCTTAATGTGCTTTAAATGCTCTCATTGCATTCAAATAACCAATTTATGTGATTGTTAGAAGTTGCAATAACAAGTATCAAAATAATTTCCGCACAGTGTAGTTATAAATTACATTTCGTTTTCAATCAGGATTTTAGCTAAACATCAATTGTTTTCTATACATGTGTGGTTTACTCATACGTTATCCAATTTATTCGAGCCGCGATAATATAGATGTAGTAACTTTATATGTAATAATTTCTAATAAAGTCAGTGTTCTAATTAAAAATTTCATTTATTTCGTGCTTATATATATATATATATATATATATATATATATATATATATATATATATATATATATATATATATATATATATATATATATATATATATATATATATATATATATATATATATATATATATATATATATATATATATATATATATATATATATATTTAATGATACATCAGAAACTACATCGACGTAATTTGCATTTAGAGAGTATTTTACATGCCAAGTTTGTCGAATAAGATGTCATATCTAAGAAAATTTGTTTAGATAAAAAAGGAATTGTAAATTATATCGCCTGATGCATAAAGGAGCGTGGTCACCCAGGTACTTTGTTTAATATAACGTTTTCCATAATTACGGAGCTGTAGCAAGAAACAAACCCAAATTAATTATTATGAACGATGTTTATTTCATAACATAATTACATACACCAATTCGAGGAAGTAAGTAAGATAGAATACAGCTAAAGGATGGGTGATCGGAATTTAAATAAAGAGACCCTAGCTTATTTACACCTATGCCAACTTTGGCTCCTCATCGTAGGTGTTTCCTAATACTGGGATACAGTATTGGTAAGGCACCCACGATGAGTGGATGGTATTATTCTTACGCGGGTGCCACACTGCCGCCAATATAAATAAAAAAAATTTTTAGGTTTAAATAAAAAAAATACCTCACGCTGATCCTAAAACCCCTGACTAAAGTCCTCTATTGAAAGGACTTATTTGTCTGGACTTCTGTCAAGACAAATCCTTTCGAACCACCTTTCATCGAAGATATTTTTGGGACAACGTGACAGGTAGTGAGTCATTCCCTCTTTATGTCCAATGTAAAGATATAAATTGTTCATTAGTTTAAGCTAGCGATCGAACTCGACTCCAAGACTCGAATTTAGATCACTCTTTCGGCTGTCGTGAATTATATGTTAAAATAAAGAGACCATTATAGTTAGGTCGACAATTGAAGTTTTATGTTACTTTGCGTAAACTCCACCGTCGCATCTCTCACTCATCTCTTGCGCTCGCGTCTCTCGGCTCGCGGCCGGTAGCGTGCCTCACGCAACCGTTTGCCTTCTTTATTATTATTTATTGCTTTCCAATAATCTCCGGATAGATAACGCGCGCCGCCATGTCGAACCGCGCGCTCCCACATGTTATTATGTAAATACGAGAGATAACATCTCGCCTGGTGACATGTCGGTAGCCGTTTACCGGTGTGATTATTGTATAATTTTAGTGATTTTCTTTATTATTATGAGTATAAGAGTCATAAAAATTTATAATCGACTTAAAAAATTCAAATCTCAGTAACGGCAATAAATTTAAAAAAATTAACGTTTGGAACCAAGAATTGATAATCATGAGAATTGATGATCAATGTTGGATTGTTGATGATCTAACTTTGAATTACAAATTCTGAATTTGTTTTTCATTTTCCAATAAACTAAAATAATTCAATTACAATTACTCTAAGGATTTCGGGTCCTAATTAAATGTTTAGAATTTAGTGTAAGGAAATCAAAAAATTACCCAAGGCGGACCACCCGATACCCTAGTTTATCACGCCTCCGAAGTTAAAGAAGGCTTAAGCAAGGATTCGAATCCCGCTAGGGACAAATATATGTGTGATGAATATGAATGTTTGTAGTCGTGTTTTGGATGTTTATGTGTTTATATAAATAGTTATCTACATAAGTATATTGTTTTTTTAAAGACGATGTCCTTTCAACCTGTAATGTTGCCCAAATAAGCTATGATGAAGTGTGCCCAAAGGACTAAATTATACCTCCATTTCTGTCACAATACTCGGAATTGAGAAAAGCGTGAAAATATAAAAAAGAAACTGTTAACATTAAATAAATTACTAAAAAAACGCTACTGTTTAAATATAATTTGTGTTATTGCTTATTGTCTTGTCCTCAGAGACCAATCTCTCGTGCTATGTTAATACTATGAAAGCGAACTGCTTTTACCAAGAAAGAAAAACTACCAACTATCCATACAAAACATCAAAGTTATTTTGATAGCAGCTCCCTTTGATAATATAAAAAACATGTTCAATTGTTTTTTTTTTTATGTTGCAGGTAACTATCAGCCTTCAAATCTGGAATGACTGTATCTTCGTAAGTAATGTAAAAATTAATTGAGTTATATGAAGTCTAATAGGAATGATACGTGGTCAGATATGGTAATTTGCAGGAAAGGCCTGTGACTTAAAATGGACAATTTACCCGCAGTTAAGGTAAAAGCTTCAAAAAAATAGCCTTTCAATAAAACCTCAGCGATAAAATTTTTAGTTTTGTTAATCATAAAAAGCGCTTCAGAGCTATCTTCTGTAAAAAAGGACGCTGGAAGACATAAAAGCTATCTAGATTCGAAAGCGCTAAGATAACATTGTGTTGTACCGCTCATCGCCACAAGCAGGGTATTAACTGGACGTCATGCTGCTACTTACATGCAATGTACTCTGTTTTTGCGGCATCCACGCATTGTTCAAAGCAATATTGTTGTGCAATGTTAATTTTAAGACATCTTATAAGACGTCACATGAAGTAATCATATTATGAAGCTGGCTTCCTGGAATTTTTCGAAACTTTCAAGTTAAAAAATTGAAATCGATACAAGGAAAAACAGTCGAATTGTATTGGGCGATAAGATTGATGAGAGCTATGTAAAATTTTGACAAAGATATTCCTTGATATCTCAATTCTCGATAACGAGATTACATTGGATTGCGACAGCGAATCTTAAAAAATCAAAAGCATTTTAATATTTTTGTTATCTACACGCAATATCCCAATACTTGGAAAGTACGTAAAGATCTAGAATGTTTAAAGCATAATACGGTTAAAAATATGTAAGATTTTTAATAATAACAAATAAAATGTCATGCAAAATTAATTTTACACGAATGCATAAAATGTTCAATTTTATACATTCACATTTTGTGTTTTATTTAAGTCGTACATTACAATCGTTAAGATCGATGCTAAGATTGATGAAGCGAAGGAATGATGTCAATATCTATGCCTCGATACCCCACATTTTTGTGCTTTTGAGCATCGTAAAGTATGTCCGAATTCGCGGAGTGCCCGAGGCGGAATGTTATTTAGTGAATAGAAAGTGTTAAGTGTTAACGGCGCCGCGTGGGCGGTGCTTGATTAGGAATTCTTACTCCGTTCGGCCGACGTACGGACGGCCGTGTTTACACTTTTACTTTTCGTATGTGTTTTCTCTTATATATGTACAACGAGATGTACTGCAGGTGCTAACAACATACCTATACCGTTTTAGAACGAACATAGACTAATATTGAGTCATAATATAAGTTGTTCTCCCTTTGATCTACACTCTACAAATTATTGGACGTCACTGTAAACTAAATATTCAAGTTTAATCTCTCAAGTCCACTCCCGAAATAGGACTCCCGGTCTTGGCAACTGGCTGGTTTTAAAATAAATACAAAGGCATGTATGTTTATAATTATTTGCTTCCATAAAAATGTTTTCATAATCAGGCTCGAGTATCGAAATACGTCAGATATTAAAGGCCATTAATTTTACAAAGAATAAACACTTTATTTCTCTGAAATTGAAAGTACGGTCCGGATAATTTCGTATGCCGTAAGTCAACATGAAATAAGATCGTACGCTCGTGAGGATTCGGATTTATACGCAAAAGTGAATCCTAAAGCCAGACCGCCTTATCAGATGAGGTGTCAGCAATTTGTGGAGGCGCTCGGGGCGGTGCTTTTTTCATAAATAATGCGGAAGATATTACGACGGGTTTGACATGGGCTACTTTTTTAAAGTTAAATATTGTTCATTACAGAGCGCTGGCTTATGGATCTTACCTGAAAAGCTTTCATATTAATTACTAGGTCTTGTCTGGAGCTTTCTCCCGCCGTGGAAACTCCATCGCGTAAATTTTATTTCCGGAAGTTCGGAAAAATTGCTGTGTCCTCACCGGAGTAGAAGCTATTTGCATACTAAATTTATTCAGAATCAGTTCAGCGGTTTTCCCCACGAAAACACAACAGATAGAATAACATTCACATTTATAATATAATGTATTGTTTAATTTGATAGATAAATGCAAGACTCTGACATTTTCTAGTTATAGGCAAATATTATGAATTTGAATTGGACACCTCAGTTAACACAAATCAAGTCTATTAAAACAAGTCTACAACACATGTCATTTATAGTCTTCCCTTGGTCAACTCGTATGATTCCCACTAAAATAAATGCGTAAACAGACAAACTACTGACAGAAAAGCCTATGGCTAATTTAGTTTTCTAAGTGATCCTCCTGGTGGTAAATAGCTGCTCTTTCCCATGGACAATAACTTAAGCAGATTACGTATTATATGCGTTGGTAGCTGTCACCCTGTAATGGATACGCTGGCTCTGTATACTTTTTAAACCGCGATACTACATCTTTATTTGGCGGCAGAAACTGTTTCTATCGCCTTAAGTTTGTGTCTTAAAAATTAAAAGTAGCAGGGAATAATAAAATAGTTTTAAAACTTTCGTGAGACGTTATCAATCAAATAGTTAAAAACGGCTAAAGTTCGCGAAAGCGCGCCTTTCATGCGCGCAGTGCGGGCCCGGCCGCGAGCGCGAACTCATTCCACTCAGCCTGATGAAGGACCTCCGACAAGTCCGAAACTAGTCGATAACTACACCGATTATTATAATGGAGTTTAGCCGTTTTTAACTATTTGATTGAAAATTGTTTATTTTTCTTTGTGTGGTAGTGGGGTACTGATATCCCACCGATACCTATATTACCCTAGGTGTTGTCACAGCCTTTAATATAGCAATGGCTATCGACAGAAAGAAGGGATATACTATGCCGAGTAACTTATAAAAGTTTTCTTTAAAAGTAGCCTCATACGAGTATGTCAAGCGGAGCCGAGGCTAAAAACTAGTATCGCGTTCAACGTTCTAATTAATTAATATTGTAACTGTATTGTGAAATTAATTTAGTTCCCGCATTCATTTTCGGTATATATTTAACACATTTGTTTAAGAGGTAACTGCTTTTATCTACATTCTCGTAAGTCTAATATATTCGATTTAGTCAAGATCAACAAAATAAAATTTTAAGGAACCGGTTTTTGTAATTCGAAAAACACTATTCCCCAACTACGTAGGCGGAGGACCAGACAATTTCGTCTTCCATCCCAATCTTCTCCGAAGTTTATTTGGGACGTGACAGGTGGTGAGGCTATCGCCATCGTAGTGTCCAATAAGGTAGAATATACTTACATACCAATAAGCTAGAATATACAAATACTAATATTTAAATTTGCGTATAAAAATCCATAACCCGCGTAGAAACATTATTTCACAAATGTTTGTCATTACCAGGATTCGGACCCGCAACCCTTAGTTACAACTCTTAGTTTCAACCCTGAAACCAACTTTGCTATGGGTCACCAATCAACTTTGCTATCGGGTCATTTTTAACTAATTGTTGAAGTATAAAAGTGTAGTGTCTGGTAGTGGGTGATATTTTTGAAGAGAACTTCGAAGATTATCTGTTCACCTGAAATTTTTTTTTTTATGGAAAAGGGAGGCAAACGAGCAGGTGGCTCACGTGATGTTAAGTGATTACCGCCGCCCATGAACACCCGCAATACCAGAGTCATAGCAGATGGGTTGCCGGCCTTAGGGTGGTCCCCCCTCCCAGAAAAGGGGGGGGGGTGGACCTCCGGTTACCTGCACTCACCAGACGACAAGACAAGAGCCTACCACTGAACTCTATGAAAATGATATTTATTTAGTTTATTCAGTCTTCGATGTTTGAACCAATGCATATATGCTCGGCCACCGGTTTTCCCTTTCGTTTTACGGCGTGCGCTTTGGTTCGCTCACGTCTCACAGATCTGCCGATAGCGAGCTGCGACTGCAAATTGAGTTGCCTCTAACCGCTTCTTTGAATTTGTTGTGTTTACTTCTGTTAAAGGATTGCCTTCAAAAATAGAAGCCAGAAGTAATTCTTTTAAAGGATTTATCTTCACACATTTCCCAATACTGGTGTAGGCAGAGGTCGTCAATAATTTAGTCGTTTAGTCACATTACACGTGATTATTTTTAGGATAACGTAACAGGGTAGTCAGTCGGTTGGTGTCTTTTTGTCAAAACCTAATACAAATCGAACATAGGTTTTAAAAATTTCATTAGTACTAGCCTTGTCTCTGAAGACCGAACTCAACTTTCCTGATTCTAATTCCAATCACCCAACCGCTGGGCTATCGTAGCTCAATTTTAGCGTTTTTATAGTTACTTTTCAATATTCATTCATTGTGGTTATTAAAAAACATAGTGTTTGCAGGCCCTGCCGATTCTATTGCTTAAATGAAGCCTCTTGTAAGTAGATATATATGTTTGAATGGTTGTATCATTCATTACAAATATGCCTTTAAGTTGGAATGAGTTAATTAGTTACCAAAACATGAATTCAATATATTTCAAACACTAGGTTTCTCTAATTTAGATGAATGTTTATGTGAATATATGAGTTCAAATTAATTCTATACTTACTGTCTAAAAATACTTTTTTTATTACTGCTCATTAAAAAATAATAAATGCGAACTTTGGGTGTGTCCACAATAAACCTTCGTGTATTTCCGAAGAGCGCATCCCTAACTAGGACACCTGTTGTGAAGTCAGTGGCTGACCTTTGCGAGGCCCGCCCCGCGCTGCCCCGCGCTCGCCCCTCGTCTCCTCTCGCGACTTATCGGTAAAAGTAAAAGTTGCACGCAGGCAGTACGAGAAGAACCGATTATTCGATGTTTTCTGGTTTTTGTGGGAATCGTTGAAGTTTTCAAACACAAAATTATGTCTCGACATTCGGAAAAATAGGATTTTTAATTGTTGATATTTTGTGATTGTTTTAAATCGAAAAAAAGTTAAGAAATTTCGTTTATAATTTCTTCACGCCATTCCCAATAGTTGGGTTGCCAGAGGTCTAAACAATTAAGTTTTTTCGACACACCTTTACTACATCTAAACATACAGATGCTGTATTTAGAAAGAAAGAAGGACTATATACTCATTTGTTTATTTTTAACTATATATTTATAAACAAGATATAATACAAAAACATTATAAATATATTAATAAAATAAATTTATTTACTAATAATTTAGTGACAGTATTTTTAGAACATCTTCAACTCTTGTTCTGACATAAGGAACAATGCATGTCAGTGATCGACGTATAAGGATCATAATTCACTAATCAGAAGACCATTTGGAAAAACCTTCAAATAGACACTTTTCAGTTAACCACCCGCCTGGATTCAAATGGCAACGGAGCGCTGCTAATGAATTGAGATATTATTCCTCCCCGACAGTCGATCAGTCCGCCAATTTGCAATGATCAGAGCAGGGGTCGAGGGTCGCGCCCGAGCTATGCCTGTTAAGGCCGCTCTAAGCGGAGCTTTACGCGGTAAGCAATTTTTAGAATTTCCAATAGAGTAGGCATTGATTTTTGATCCAGTTTTAAGTAGGCATAGATTTTTTTTATGAAAATTGCCACACCTAATACTAGAGAAGGAATTAATTTGAAAACAATGTCGGACTATAGCCATTTTTTAAAATTATTATTTTAGGATTTTTAAAGTAATGGTAAATGGATCATGAATTAACATCACAATTACTAATTACATAGGTCGAACACTAACAAAATCGCGTTATAAATAAAACATATTTTAAGAAACACATTTATGAAGTCACGATAGCCGAGTGGTTGGGTGGTCGGAATTTCGAGTCAAGATCCCCAGGGGGCAGGCTCATACCAATGGGTTTTTCAAAAACTTATGTGCGTATTATATCGTTGGCTTGGACATAATGACGGCGACACGAAGTCCACACGATTACATGCATATATACGATTACCGATAGCGCACACATGTGGAGGAGACGTCCTCCCCAGGTCACGATCACCCGACCTGGCGGGTGGCTACCCTTTTCCTGCAGCACATCATCCGCTACAAGTTTGATTGTCGCTACGAAGGCTATAAAACAGTGCTGCCAACCATAAATCATAGCCTAAAAGTTATTTCCAACGAGACAGAAATGTGATTAGCCTATTGATAGTTGCTCTTTATTTATTTTCAATGTGAAACTGTTGCTCCGATGCTGTACGTCAGTATAAATTATGTTGGCCATTCGAGAGTGATGCGCGAGCATTCTCGGCGTAACAAATAAATTGTTTGTGTGCGGTATCGTAGCATGTTTCAAGAACGCCTCGGGCAAGATTTGAATTTTGCGCCTCCCAATATTCTATTTCTTGAGAACGTAGTAACACGATAACATTTGAAAGTGAATTTAATCTAGTCTTAAACATATTTACTTCCACACATTCGTTTCCAGTATGTTCTTCCAAACGAAACAGCATAGCATTTTAAGTAGCTTGCAGGCTTGTGGGTCTGCAAATTGCGTCCTGAAGCTAGTGCCTGGCAGCTGCCCGTCTGGACAGCCTTTGTGGAAAGAACGTGGCACGTGTTGCGTGATCTACCACCACGCGACTATCACTACCATCTTCCTGTCATTCAACCGACACACTAAGTTTTCGTCGACATCAGTTTTTAGTCGACAGATAAATAGCCGCTAAACTACTCTTTATTATAAAATAAACTTTAACAGCATAATAATTAGTTATACATTATTAAATGTGCAGGTGTTAGTATTTACGTAGGTGTTGTCTTGATGAAAGAATCTCAAATCATAAGTATATAAAAATGTAGTCACATAAAAACCATTTTACACCTGGACATTTGTTTTAATGTCCCTATTTTATCCCTCAATTTATTGCACGGGTGTACATCGCGTTGAGAATAAAGCGATTTAATAATTTCTTGTCACGTAGCCCATGTATGGCCCAGGTGTAACAGCATCATAATCCATCTAAACAATGATTTTACATTAATATTCTCCCCACGCAAGTTGTAAAAAAGCGAAGTTTGAAAAGAAAAAAAGTAATAAATTATAGTGGACAACAAGTGCCTTGTACAAACGAAAGCGTCGATCGATCGCTGTCGGATTCTATAGTTACTGCAGATACAAAAAGCGCCACACCCAGAGCAGCCAATTCGCAAAATTGCATAATACTCGTATCATTGTAAGGTTAAATCTTGTTACCCAATGATTTGCAGTCGTTCCATCTCCGCGAATCGGTTTGCTGATCTAGGCCAGTGTGTCCCAAACTTCAGCGTTGGAACATTATTGCATTAATAAAAATTAGAACTTCGTGGAAAAAAATTGTTTGCAAAAACCACTAAGTTTAAAATTAAATTTCTCTCTCATTACAGAGAGAAATTAAAAAAGAATATTAATTTACGTAGAGAATACAAAACATTGTTACTACTTGCAGTGTAGGAGTAAATGCAGTAAGAGCACTCAAAAACGGTTAACGTGAATTAATATAATCATAACAGAATATTTCATTATTAAATTGGAATATAAATATAAATATAAATATCTTCACGCAATTCCCAATACAGGGGTAGACAGAGGTCAAGTCTAGACAATTAAGTCCCTTTGACCCACCTTCCACCGAAGATATTTTCGGGACAACGTGACAGGTGGTGAGCCCGTCGCCGCCTTTATGTCCAAGCCAACGATGAAATTCGTACATAAGTTTTTGAAAAACTCGTTGGTACTGCCACCTGGGGATCAACTCGGGTCTCTCGACTCGAAATTCCGACCACCCAACAACTCTGCTATCGTGACTTGCAAATTTCGTATCGTAAATTGGAATAAATAATTAATACATACATGGAATGGTATAACATTACATACATTACTTTGATACCAAAGTTAGTTATGGAATCAGAAACAACGAACGTACCACAAATATCCAAAAAAATTTAGAAAAAGTGTTTCCTACATTGACCCGACCGAGAATCGAACTTGGGACCTCAGAACAGACGACGCCTTGAAAACGGTTTGTACGCCACTCGTCCACTGAGTTCGAGTGATATAATAATTTTGTATTTTATTCTTAAATGTGTTTTCACCGCAGTTTGAAAAACTTAGAATCAATCCTATATTGCAGCATCCCGCTGAGATGCATCGATGAGTGCGCTGCTATTACAGCGACCGATGATTGCGTATCGACGACGATTAGGATGCGCGTGCGCACCACACAAAGGTGCCGACGATCTATCTAATCCTGGATGAGAGGCGACGATCTGCATCCCATATTTTGATACTTTCTGAGACTGTTTTTGTTTTAACTTTAGGTGTTTTCCTAAGAATATTTGATAACCAAAATAATAGCGTGCTTTGAAATCAGGGTGGAAGCCCGTCTCAAAGAAAATATTATAAAGCACATTATTTAGTCACATTATAACTTAATAAAATATCGTAAAGCGCATGGTATTATCTTTCTAAACCTGTATGTTTACTGTCCTGTAAACATACATGTTTACTTATCACTGCTTAATATTATTGTAATTTTTCATGTCGTAACATTGGATATAAAAATTATAATGCAATCGAACTTAGTAATTTTGAAATTATTTCCAATTGCAAATTACCAATTTTCTTGAGATCGAAAACAAAAGAAAATTTAAAACAATATTTTTGAAAAATGAATTACGGTCACCCTATTCATACTCATTTTGCCGAGACATGTTCACGCAACTTCCACAGAATGTTTTGTAATAACATAACAGCACCCGGAAGTATTGAAATGTATTTTAAATTTGATCGTCTTGAGAGCTTGTAGGAACAGGTAAGACATTGTTTTCTTAATGTTCTAAGTTTATAACAATGGCAACAAATTACACCACATCCAGTATTAAATGTACTGCGGAACTCAGGTAGCGTCAGCAAAATACACCTTAGCTCTCCGGTCTATGAAATTCAAAATTGATTACTTTGGCGAGAAATATATCAGTACACAGTAAAAAAGTCACGATAGCCGAGTTGTTGGGTGGTCGGAATTTCGAGTCGAGAGACCCGAGTTCGATCCCCAGGTGGCAGTACCAATGAGTTTTTCAAAAACTTATGTACGAATTTCATCGTTGGCTTGGACATAAAGGCGGCGACGGGCTCACCACCTGTGACGTTGTCCCGAAAATATCTTAGGTGGAAGGAGGGTCAAAGGGACTTAATTGTCTAGACTTGACCTCTGTCTACCCTCTGTTGGGAATCGCGTGAAGATATTTTCTTTTCTTTTTTTTACATAACTTTTACCCGTTTGGTATAAATTTGTTACTTATGTACCTGTTGCCAAACCGCGCCGAGTTCGGGTGACCGGGTTCTATGCATGAGGTGATAGCAATTTTATGTGTGGCTAAAACGTACATATTCTAATTTCAACACCCAGAATGACACGGAACAAAAGTCAAATTTGATTGGTTTCTGTTACGAAATTTCAATATTTCCATTCATTCATCAATTAGAACGCCTACTTACATCTAGAAGCGTTATTAAATGAAATTACCCGTGTAATCTATAGTTTGTACAAACAATACCGGCAACGGAATTTTAAGGTCCGCAATTAAAATTAATTACAAGCTTTGAAGGCATCGTTGCGCGGGAGTTGGGAGGGAACGCGTAGTTGCGCAAGCGCAGGTGCGCTCCAAAATGTCAGATGGTTGCGCGTGCGCCGTTTGCCATTGATATTTTTAGACACTCCTCTTGCGTCCTGGCAATTAATAGATCCTCTGAAATAGTTCCAGTTTGATACAACATCACAAAAACTTGTCTGTCATCGACAGATGAAACTTATTCGCTTCAATATTACTGTTTTATTTATTATTAGATAAAAACCTTGCATTGACACGTGCTTGTATGTCTGTCACGAATACTGAATAGCTTAACTGTGGTCTCTACAAAGAATCATATTCGAAAAAATATTAATTTATTAAAGGACCGTATTTTAAGAAACAGGTATTTCAAAATGCTCTTGTTTTTAACCTCCGAAGCAAACGGTCGGTTGTTATAAATTTAACTTCTGAATCTGTCAGTCTGTGACATCCTAGCCCCCAATCGGATAAACTTATAGGATGATTTAGATTTTTTTGTTATCAAACTTGTTACCTAACTTGATATCCTTATACTTTTAGGGTTCCTCTTAAATGATAAATTTTATTCATTTAAGAGGAATTTATTATCTTAGCTTTTATAGTATCCATCCCTATGTTCCCGTGGATGTGAGAGGCGACTAAGGGAAAAATCCTTAAATAACTATGGACTACCAATAGATGGTGGGAAAACCTTATTGAATATTACCTGATAAGAATACTGCAAATCGGTGACGGGCAGCAACCTCTAAGGTGCGAAGTGTCTGGTATTGTGATAGCCTATCCTCTCGCCAAGGGTGGCGGTTATAATAATCTCTACTATTATCAACTCTACTTTATAGGAGAGGCATACAGTGGACTGATACTGGCCGCTAAGTAAAATGTTATTTACGCAACGCAAACCTAATAAAAATATACGCGTTCCTTCTAAATGTGTGTGTATTTATTCTAATAACAAATAAATAGTGTATTGCATAAGTTAAAGTTCCAGTCTAACATAATGTACGTGTTAACCATTCTTAAGTGTTGGCGAATTGAGATAATTTCGCTGTCGGTGTCTTCCCAATTCCCACGCGTCCGGGGCGCGAAGGTCGCTCACGATTTGTGCGTTCCATTGTGAAATATCTGCATTCAATCATACGAGCAAACAAATGCCTCGGCTCACAGTTCAACTGAACTCCGTGCTCGACGCTTTTATACTGACAGTGTTATTATTTAATCATACTAATTTCTGTCGTAGTATTTTGTAACATTACGTCGTGATCAATTTGTTTATTTTTTAACTCGAAGCCCAAAAAATAGCATTCGACTTTTTATGGTTTTGGTATTTTTTTTTTGGGATTAGCGTGAAAAAAGAGCAAGCAAAAGCACCTGATGGTAAATGGCTACTTCAGCCCATCGACACTCTCAACAACTTTAATCAATGATCAAATATAAAGTGACAAAAAAAGTTAATAAAAAATCAATAATTGAGTGACACTTAACTACCAAGATGGAATGCCAGATGATCTTTGACTGGTGTTTTATACCTTTGATACAGTAACACTGAACTTATTGATATTCAAATAGAAAAAGACAGGGGGATAGATTCTAAAATCTATATGTTAATGGGGCATCTATGACCAAACCGAACAACATCCATAAGTAAGCATAGATATGCTGGATAAGAGCATCACCAGACTGAATAGATAGATTTAGTTACCATATCCGGGATGATAACTGGAGGCATGTATAAAAAACTTAGTATTTTATACGTACAAACAAACATTCATGAAAATTAACACGTTTATGTTTAATACATGACATATTCTCTTGTATTACTGGCAGGTGTAGACGTTTATGGATTATTTGATGAAGCATTTGTAAGGGCGTAATGAGTGATGTTTGTTTTTG
Organism: Sericinus montela; assembly: GCA_029286605.1. Lineage (NCBI taxonomy): Eukaryota > Metazoa > Arthropoda > Insecta > Lepidoptera > Papilionidae > Sericinus > Sericinus montela. The sequence goes on along the minus strand of JAGSMR010000010.1, from coordinate 2,652,029 downwards.
TGTTATTTATAAGGTCGGATGCGCGCAAGATGTCATTTTGTTGTTCGGTCTTAGTTTCTTTATAGTCGATACATGACAAAGGGCGGGGTACGTCATGTTAACTGACAAAATCCATCGTTTTAATATAATCAGACACATAGTCTTTACTGTCTAAGCCTCTGTCTACCAAAGTATCGGGAAAATGTGTGAAGATATAAACGAAACAAAACACCATCCAGTCCTAAATTAGGATTTCATATGTCTACACAACTGGGCGGTGATAAGGTTATAGAAATACATATACCTACACAAATATTCATAATCGCAACTCATAGCTATGAAGATAGGGTCACTACCGACTAAATTAACCGGCTTTCAATAAATATTCAAGACTCTTGTACGCCTTAGCTCCAAATATGAGGAAAACGTAATAATAATAAGGACTTTAAAAATCACACACGACATAGAGAAGTTTCTTTATTACTCTCTCGGAACTCGTAAACCTTAGTCACTGCAAACTGATCTCTTAGACCGCTAACTTTTTATTTCCATGTGACAAATATACTTCCTTATTTATTTACTTAATAGGTATTTATATAATGTGCGGTTGTAACAGAAGTTGTTTATAGCTTCATCCATGCGCTACAGCTCAGCGGGGTGTGCACAGTAGTTAGAAGATCTTTAGCCGGCCGTCGCCATTGCCGCCGGATAATTTTAGGTATCTATTCCGTGCCACCGGTCAGTGTATGAGTGCAGGCATATAAGCATTAAACCTATTAGTTGTGTGAGACATGTTAAGTTGTGCACGTTTATGACCAAACAGTCCTCTGGTAAATAAACCGCGTTCACTTCTTTTCATAATTAAGCCAAGAAAATATCGAGTTTCTAAATGTATTACAATTTATACGAGAACACGCATTTTTTTATGGCAAAACAAATTTTTTTAGTCTTAAAAATCTATTAAATTAATTAAGAGTAAACTAATATCAATAAACACTCACACACACATACACTTATTAACGCAGACTATAACCAAACATTTATTTACGTATAATCTCTGCATATTCCTTTAAATGGCGAGCGTAATTAATATCTGCAAAGCTATATTCCACTGCAATGATATTAATTTTTAATGAAGGAAGCCAACCTGTTCACGCAACGTTTAGCTAAAGACACATTTTTCAATGAATTATTCTAATCTCAATCATATTCTAGGCAATTATAGAAAAGCGATTATAATGTACTGTTAAGTTTAATACCTAACAGTACCAACTTAATTGCCTTCGGCCTCATTTTCATGAGGGACAAATGACCATAGCCGAGAGATCCTTGACCGTTAATGGTTTGAAATCTCCGTGGATTGGTCACGGGCGGCTTTGTTATTACCCGTTCCCTTCCGCGGTAATCGCCTACGACGGAATATGAATAGTAAATAGGCATAGAGTATAATAGAATATAAGCATCCAGAGGCGTCACGTCTTCTTTTCATAAGTTTCTTATTATAAAGAAATATATCAAATAATAATTTTACGTTAGGCGAGAAAGTATACACTAAAATTTATGTGATAAAAATGTACAAGGCGAGCATTATATTCTAGGTGTAAACGCACAAGACTTCTCTACTATCTTTTTATTATATTAGTGTAGACTAACTAACTCTCACATACGTAACTCTCTCATATGAGGTTAACTGTAACAGATACCCTTTTCAGACAGCTTGGCGACGCTATACCAGACGCCTCGCTCCTTGAACCCCACTGCCCGCCATCGGTCTGTTGAGGACGGGTCTAGAATTTTTTGCGGTGATCTGCCATTTGTGAATAATTACGGCGTTTCAAGATACTAGCAAATTAGTACTATAATAAATTAAATATTTGGATATTTGGATAATTGTTACACAAAAATAGCTTTACGAATTACATGAAATTTGACACACTCATGTAATCCGTATAACACATAGTATCGTTTTTCATGCCGAAGAAATACACTATTTCTATTTTTTTTAAATATCTACGGAAAACGTCACTTATTTCAGAGAGCCACTTAAAATTATCAGAATTTATCGCCGCGATCTTTCATAAACGAATTTCTTAACTGGTCAATAAATTTTATTAAACAATGTGCACTGTCTGGTTTAATAAATGTAATAATCTTTGGCAGCCCCCAGTTCCTGTCTGCCGTAATTACACCGATGGGAATCTGATAGGATTGTAAATTAACAAATCCAAAAAAGGAGCGCTCGGGAGCATCGCCGGATGGGCCTGTAAAGCGCCCGAGCCGCCCTAACAGTGTTCATTACTGAATTAGCATTTCTGATCGCCGGGAAGTGGTGGAAAATCACGCCAAGCCGAGTCGTCTTATTTACGCTTTCGTTCCGGGTACTTCTCTTTCTTGAAACACCTGATTCCTGGAAACTTTTAAGGAAAATTTTTACTTTTAAATTAAAAGTTAATGCTATTTTTAATCTTATGCAATTCCTTTTTTTTATTAAGGCAACAAAAATGGTTAAGTCATTGTGCCATTTGAATGGTGTAAAGAAAAAATGTACTGTAATGAGGAGCAGGTATGAATGCCTTATATAAATAGAAAGGCAATATTTAATCCTATCTAGTTAACCTATTTACGCTTTAAGTTTATGATAAAACGAGCATGCGCAGATAAAATAATTATATTTATCATAAATATCTTAAAAGTTTATTAGGCAATCTTCTCTAATTATGCTAAATGTTAAACGTAGACTATCAACTGGCAGCCAAACCGAAGCCGCATCCCCCGGTAGTAAAACCTACCCAGTTTATCCACCGCCTACCTCCCGAGTACGGTGCGGTTAGACGCTGGATCATGTTCCCTGTTCGGGCCTCGCATTAGCTTTTTTTTTTAATAATCCTTGTGGTCGCCGCAGGAAGTTTCCTATAATCCCTTTGAACATATAATCATAGACCATATACACGTAAGTTCAGTAATAATATAATGAAGCTTTTTTTATATTTGTCGTACATTATCTGACGATGTCGTGTAGCTCGTTTAGTGATCTATATTCGAAATTTAAATGTGGTCAGCACGTAGCCAGCAATATGCTGGCTTGACATACTTTTCAAAGAAAATTGGTGAACCGATGAGTTGTTAAATATTTTACTTTTGCCTTAAAAAAATAATAATAATAAAATACCTTCAGGGCCATTCCCAACACAGGTGTAGACAGAGGTCTAGCCTAGACAATTAAGTCCCTTCGACCCACCTTCCCCCGAAGACATTTTTCGGGACAACGTGACAGGTGGTGAAACCGTCGCCATCTTTATGTCCAAGCCAACGACTTAATCGTACATAAATTTTTGAAAAAACCCATTGGTACGAGTCGGCCACCTTGGGATCGAACTCGGGTCTCCTGACTCGAAATAGGATCCTTTACTTGACCTTATAAGTCCTTCTTATTTTAATAAAGTGAGTAATGAACTAAAAAATCATTGACTGGTCACATACTGTGTGTCCTAACTCTAGAAGACTAGAAGACGGCAGAATTCGTCACATTTTTAAATAAGGCTTTTTACAGCTAAAGTAATCGACATCTTTTCTCTTATTTCCTTTTTACTCAATTTCCGCCCTTATATTCCATAAACTCTCGTGGTTTTGGACGAATGGCGGAATAGCAACACTCGTATTACAGTCTATTACAATCTCACCACATGATGTACGCGCCAACGCGCTGGAAACGGAGCAAAATTGTGCGTAACTGCGCTATGCGCACATTTCTGCATTAGACGCCAGTGTTGTACGTTGAAACAATTTGTAATGGGATAATACGAAAGCAACATGCTATACTTCAAAAAAGCTTCTTTTAATAAAGCTAATGGAGCTCTCTCATATAACATATAATACAACAATGTCTACTATAAATATGAAATTTTAACTTGTAAAATTGGTTACGCAAATAAATAATGTGAAACACATTACATACATTGCTCTGATTCCAATGTAAGTAGCTAAAACACCTGTGTTATGAAAACGGGAACAACGTAGGTGCCCCAATAATTTATATTTTTAGATATTGTTTCAATAAAACACTTAATAAGAATGTTTCTAATGATAATGTTTATATACGTTATTTAAATTCAGTTTAGTCAATATATATCTCATGCTCATGACTTTCGCAACATATATTCTAATACAATAGTAGCATTTTTAGAAAGGCGCCGGCTTCGGGCAAATGACAATGTCACGGCGAATCTCATGGAAGACAAAGTTCACGACGCAAGGACTGCGCGTGCGTGCGTGCGACGCGTGCGCGCCGCGTCACGCACCGAGATCTTACACTTGATATCGCTCTATTTGTCCATGTAACTCTGATTAACTTCTGTATCTGCTTACGACTTTAAATAAATATTTTATATTTATGCAGTACTAAAAATAAGTCTATATGAAAGTGGGTATAAAAATAGCTCAGATGCCGGGACAAGATAGATGTCGGGAAAGGTACGCAACGCTGGTAGTTTAGTGCTCTCTAATTGTTTTTTTTTATTTCTAAGAAATATAGCTATATTCACTATATTCACCTTTTAGAAACAACAAATTAAAAAATAACTCGCGGTACCTGCACGAAAAAAAATTTTTGGACGTATAGGTAGTTCAAGACAAGTAGTACATGTCAACTACTACCACTGCTACTGCGGGTAATTTTTGGTAGGCCTAAGTTCAGTAGTAGGTTGTTTTTTTGGTAAAGGTAAGAACATTAGGCACTAGGCATAAAATGTATTTACTTTATTATTGATATAGAAATAGAGTAAGTAAAAGTGTAAAAGAAAAGCAAAACTCTTTTTACAAAATGTCTAGAATTTTATCAGGTGTAAGTATCTCATAAGTCACGATAACCGAGTGGTTGGGTGGTCGGAATTTCGAGTCGAGGCACCCGAGTTCGATCCCCTGGTGTTTTTCAAAAACTTATGTACAAATTTCATCGTTGGCTTGGACATAAAGACGGCGACGGGCTCACCACCTGTCACGTTGTTGACTTAATTGTCTAGACTTGACCTGTGTCTACCCCTGTATTGGGAATTGCGTGAAGATATTTTTTTAAGTATCCCATCGGGGAATCGTATATTTCACTTTCAATCATCATAACATTGCAAATTAAGTTCAACGCTCCACCATTACAGTTGACTTCGAGGCAACAGTTAAATTAGCCCTGGCACAATTGAGAGCACAAATTGCGCTCGTTAAACAAAGGTCGCATCAATTCCGTACAACGCGGCGACGGAATCATTCGACGATTCTGATAAAAACGATCGACGAATCAATGCAACGTAATGCAACCAAACACGATGGCAACTTGCAAGAAAATCAAAGCAGCTTTACGAGTTCGCCAAATGGAGATGCAGCACTCGAAACGTACGGAATTAAATAAGTCACCTTCAACGGCATTGCCCTTTCCAGTCTGAAGTGAACGTATTGGGACATGATGGTTTTTCTTCAGGAGAATTTGTTATACATACAAATTAGTTTTTCATGACCGAGCGTACGCGTTAGTAAATTGATGAGTCGTTTTCTGAATGCTGGACTGTTTTAAATACTTTTAGAACTGTATTACAACGAGAAATACTGGAACTGTAAAGTAATACGCCATTCCCGTTACAAGGGTAGACAGAGGTCTAGACAATTAAGTCGTTCCTACCCACCTTTCACCGAAAATATTTTTTGGACAACGTGACAGGTGGTTAGCCCGTCGCCGTCTTAATGCCCAAGTCCACAATATAATTCGAACATATGTTTTCAAAAATACCCATTGGTACGAGCCCGCCACCAGGGAATCTAACTCGGGTCTCGAATTCTGACCACCTCACCACTGTCACACCTTGCATTTGTACTTCTCAATATAATCTTGTCATATAGACAATTATTCAATTATTGTTTTTTATATTAAAACCATTCTAATGCTAAATTTAGTTAGACTTCTGAGTATTCACATGGCGGTCACTTTTTGCTCCAATCTCTCTATAAGAAGATATTAAACTTTTGTCAATCCATACTAGTAAGCGAAGCATCTGTCACATTTTATATTGTTTAAATTATAACGTTAATGTTTAATAATTATGTAGTATTCATTTATTTTAAAAGAGATATATATTAAGTACCTCAGTTTTTATGAATTTATAATAATGTATTATATTTGTAATGCCCGGACCTGCCACAATGTGTATTTGGAAAGCCCAGGTCTCTACAAACGTAACCAGAACTAATTCACACTCTTACTTTTATATTACTATTTCTACTATAATTTATCTAAGATTTAAGACGAAAAAGTAAAGAAAATCATTTATTTCTTTTACATACTTCATTTTATAGTAGCTGTTTAGACTACACAGCATGACAAAGAAAATATACATTTTAAACTCGAAAGAACTACTCTCCTGCGCAGTTGGGTAGCAACGACAGAAATCAATTAAGATCTGACTGTAAATAAATTGTATTTCTGATTAGTTATTCTCCTCGACGACGCGTTACAGTCGACCTGCTACCTATTTAAATGCTGAGATATTCCTCGAATATGTTATGAAATAAACATCGTTCATAATAATTAATTTGGGTTTGTTTCTTGCTACAGCTCCGTAATTATGAAAACGTTATATTAAACAAAGTACCTGGGTGACCACGCTCCTTTATGCATCAGGCGATATAATTTACAATTCCTTTTTTATCTAAACAAATTTTCTTAGATATGACATCTTATTCGACAAACTTGGCATGTAAAATACTCTCTAAATGCAAAATATTATATATATATATATATATATATATATATATATATATATATATATATATATATATATATATATATATATATATATATATATATATATATATATATATATATATATATATATATATATATATATATATGAGGAATTATTTAAATCACTGCTTCATAACAATTACATACTAAAATGGTATCAAGACTTGAGCCTTTTGGGGTGGGAGGTAACAGTTTTTGTGGATCACTCACGACTTACGATATAATCTAATGCATGTCTCGGCCGGGGATCATTTTTTAGGCGTGACGGGCGGCGGCGCGGCGGCACTCCGTCACTGTGATTACACTCATTCTGGTCTTACCCGGGACGGATCGGAATTTCAAGGACAGGGGGCTATTCTAAAAGCTAGCGACCATATGTGAGTTTTGATAGGCAATTATGGTGATAGTAAAAATTATTTTAAAGATTAATTCAATTTAAAGTAGCGAAAGGTAGAAGTCACGATAGCCGATTGGTTGGGTGATCGGAATTCGAGTGAAGAGACCCGAGTTCGATCACCAGGTAGTTGATACGATATCAATGAATTTCTCCGAGCGATAAAATTGAAAATACGAGAGGGATAGAGACATTATATTATGAACATCTCATTGATCTTTTATGGAGTTCTAAATATAAATTGGATGAAATATCCCCAATAATAACACCGACATGGGCCACAGAAAAGTTAAAACTGAAGTTCTAAGGAATTTTAATAAATTTAATAAATCGCGATTTGTTCCGCCTACCGGCGACCACGTATCCACACAATTACGCCCTCTCAATAAGGGAAATAATACTCGGCTGTAATAAATCCTTGCCCCGAACGACTGAACCGTCTCCGCACAACCGCGGCTCGCTTCGTATACATTTTTTACGTACCCCTTAAAAATTTCCAGTTTTTTTTCTTCAGCGCCGTCATCTAATGACTTCGAACATTGCTCAGATAATGTCTTTAAAAGGATTTGAAAGGCAACAGTGACACAAAAAGATAGATAAGTAAAAAATCTCTGTGTCTTTTATTTAGAATTTCGTACAAAGTGTTCTTTTATAAGTGTTTAAATTTGGGATTCGAATTTTCGGTGTTTATAAAACAATTTATTGACAATAAAATTGTTGGAAGTCAATTATAAACATCCAAATTCAAAGTGTAAGTAAATTTCCGAAAAACCGAAAACCGATCTGATCGACCCGAGACTCGAGTTCGATCCCCAGGTTCGTACCAATGGGTTTTTCAAGAACTTATATACGAATAATATCGTTGACTTGGACAAAAAGGGCGACGGACTCAGCTGCCACGTCGTCCCGAAAAAATCTTCGGAAGTTGGGTCGACGGGACTTAATTGTCTAGATTAGACCTCTGTCTTGTTTGTGACCTCTGTGTAGCGTCAGTTTGGGAATTGCGTGGAGATATTTATTTATTTATTTTTTAACATTTACCTTCTAATTAGTAAAGATCTATGCCCAGCCAATGTTTTGTGAATTAATGAGGCCGTTTGGACGTTCGGAAAATTCTTAAGAATGTTAATTGAACTAAATGTCTTCAATGGTAACTAAGAACCAGATAGCTTAATTGGTAACAATTTCAGTTGAAATTTTAAATTAATTTCTCTTTAATTTGATAACAAAACTTCAGCATAACTTATATGCTTTAAAAATTATAAAAATTCTGCAATATTTAGTCTGTTTTTTTAAATGCAGTACTGTACAAATCAAGACAATGAGCACTACGGCCTGACGCATATTTATCTTAACTATTCCTTTCCTCAAAGCTATAATTACTAGCTCTTATTTCTGTTCATTACTACATTGTAACGAAATTAAAAACGATATATTAAAAGAGTCCCAACCCTCCGCTGACGGTGAAATAACGCGTTACCATTCAGAAAAAGTGGTGTTATTAATTACATAGATGTTTAAAAAAATTTTAGGGTTCCCTGTTGTATGTATGTTATTTATTTATACACATTTCTTAGATCATCGTTTATAAACACTTATCAAAGTGTTTAAATGTAAGTCACGACAGCCTATTGGTTGGGGGACCGGAATTCGTATCAAGAGACCCGAGTTCGATCCCCAAGGCTCGTACCAATAGGTTTTTTCAAAAACTTATGAACGATTTATATCGTTGGCTTGGACTATAGAAGGCAACGGGCTCGCCACCTGTCGCGTTGTCCCAAAAATATCTTCAGTGGAAGGTGTGTCTAGACCTCTGTCTACCCGTGTAGGGAATGGCGTGAAGATATTCAAAGTATTTGCTGTGCCATGAGGTTATGACGTAAGAATATACCACTTCATTTAGTCTCGTTGGTATCGTGAGAGGCTACTAAGGGAAAAGTAATTGGCTTCTTGAAATGTAATTGGATACGATGGTGTCCTAACCATCTCTAAAAATGTAAGATCAAAATTCATCATCATCAGCGACTAACGTGATGGTAAGTTATTACAGTGGTAGAGCCACGAATCAGCTTTTGTTGTTGCATGAATGGGCCGGCTCGACCGGGGAAGTATCACGTGAAGTAGAAGTCTAACAATCTTCTGCGTTTCGTCTAGTGAGTGCAGGTAACCGGTGGCCCACTCACACCCCTCCCCCAATTCTGGGAGGTCCAAGGTGCCTGGTTATGTGATCACACTTCCGTTTGCCAAACGTATATTATATTTAACATACTATTATAATGTTCAAAGAAATATGCTTAAAACATTTTTGGATTTTTCTATATTTGGCTGAAAATCATAAATGTTTGATGAAGAATGAATTTGTCATTGTTATGGAAAAATTTTGTCCTTACACCTGACGCCTATACACATACACAACTCCAGAGGAGCTATAGACACGTTGCCAACAATATTTAAAACAGACAATTATTATTGTACATTAAACAACACTGACATAATGTATAGAATATACACTGAGATAAATGTATATAATAGATAAATGTAGATACTTTCACATTCATTGCAGAAATAATCAGAGATAATATGGGAGAAAAGTCAGAAATATCGCTATAGACGCGGAACGTAATACAATAGACCCTAAAACGTATCTAAAACCCCTAATCCTATCATTCTCTACCTAATAAAACCGTACAATACAAATTTAAGAAGTAAACAAATGTTAAGTCCAAAGAGCGCAAAGACTATAGTTTTTTTTATTGTATTTGTATCGCGCGTTTGATTGATGGCCTCGCTTCACGGTCGGGCCCATCTTTAATGGACTCCTGACGTTGATTTAATAAAAACCCTTCATTACAGCTTCAAAAGGTCTCCGCGTCCACACCGTTCTGTTCCGCAGCGTCGACGGTTAAGTGGTAATTACACGAAAATTACACATCAAAGCGATAGCTTTTGATAGAATCCATTTCAAACCTTACGCAGAATGGTTTCAAATGTCTCTATAAGGTTCTAAGACCCGAAGTGGTCGAAACCGCGGACAAACAAATCAGCTGGTTAATTTCGGTCATATATCAAGAGCGCATCCTAATCGGTCATTTCCAAAAAGTCCATAAAAGCCGAAGCACGTCGCAATTAGATGCCTTCGTATACCAGCAATCACTCAAGAGCACGCTCGACGGGGATCAGGATATCGTGGCGGCCATTTTGAAAATATTACCGCTTAAATGGTCAACACGGGCATTGATATATGCACTTGGTTAGTAGCAGCGTGCCCATAAAAATGGGCCCCCCTTTTTCACGTCAGTCCTTTGATGGATAATAATTCGGCTGTATGCTTAATAAAGGTGAATTTTATTTGCTCGACTGCGGCTACCGAAATGATGGGTCCGTGATCACTGCGCTCGATCATGCAAGAGCAATTTGAATACAGTTTTCTTAGCCGCTTTTTTGCAAAAAACCCTTGGTTGTTAACAACGGTTTTATTCTCAGAAATCTAAAGTTTAATTACAATCTGCACCTTAAAGCGACGTTCCTCTTTTTACAAAAACATTTGTTTTAAACTTTGTATTTTCGTGTTTGACCAAACCGGCATTGAGGTTCCGCTATTTGGTAAACACATTGTGTTATTTCGACCGACGTAGTTTGTCATTTTAAGTGGCGAGTCGAGTAATAAGCTCTTTCTGTTTATATTTAAACGAAAAATTTAACGCAGGCAAATAACTCACAATAAGTGGGCTATAACAACAGATGGAAGAATCTTAGATACCTGCCTAAGTATTATTTTCAAATTTCCCCGAAGCAAATTGAACTTCATGCACTTTTTTTAAGTACGTAGTTTTTACTTGTAGTATTAATTCATTACCTACATAATAGAGCCAAGCGACAGCTTCTTTTCTTGTTTGAATAAGCTGGTTATATTGTGATGACACAGTAGCGCCTTAGCTCCGCTGAACACCGGTGTGACTAAGATACAATTGGTGCTTCTGCCTTTTCCCGGGTGAGTTAGATATAGCCCCTTCCTTTCCTACATCTCTTTTATACCTGCAGCTCCCCTGGTGTACACTTGTAACAAATTTACCTTCAGTTGAATCGATTGCTCGTTTGTCACGTAAATTTTTATCCACTCAGAATATTTTCATCAATGAACGTACTGTATTCTACGACGATTAATGCAATCATATTTTTTGTTTCGCATTAGACACCAGCCAACTTCGACATTATATCGTTATTATCTAGACTACATAATTACACGAAGGCATTGTAATCGAAAACAATAGAATAAAGTTTTTAATCAATCAAGCGTTCCGAGTGAGGTCTGTTAGTTTTGGCACCGGCGTTGCGTAAACTCACTCGCGGTTCGCGATTGTGTAGTCGCTGTTCTGCACTTGAACTTTTTTGAAAATTAACCGCGTTATATCCAGCATTATACTACGCTGAAAATGCAACAACTATGAGACATCGACAGACGGAATAAACTTTTTTGCTAAATACACAAACTTTCGAGAAATCTTTTACATACTTACCGGCCTATAAAAGTCCAGTGTATTTCCCTCGGTCGCCTCTTACGACACCCACGGGAAGAGAGCGGGTGGTATGGTTCTACACCATTGTCCGGGAACCGTGATCCGACGACACGGATATGCAACGTGTGGTTTATTATCTTCTAATCTCATTTAGATGACTCTACTTACCCTCGAGAAAACTTTAATAAAAAATATGTATTGCACAAATATTAATGGAAAATTTCTTCCTTTTACAAAATAGCAAAAACGTACAAATAACATACTGAAACAGCCATTTATCCATTTTTGTTGTTTTTACTTTCATAAGTCCTTTGAGATATGTGTAAAAAGATTTTTTGATAAAATATAAAATTATTTCCTTTTTTTTTTTTCAAGAGCTTATTTGGGACAACGTAACGAGTGTCGGTCCTGTCGACGTCTTAGTGTTCAATACTACGATACACATCATAAAACAGTCATCCATTGCTTACCGAAACCCGAAATTGAGTAAAAATATGTAGTACACATACGACGTGCGTTGCGCCACCACTCACTCACGCCACTCTGATGAAACCTGAGTTTGGAACGCGCTCGGCATGCCTTCGTCTGTTTTATCCAGTCCCAACAATCTGCAGATCAATTGTTTTATCCGTAAATTTCGAATGATTCGATCCGAATGTTCTGAAAGACGTAACAGTTGACACTGATGTTGAAAAAAAAACTTGTCTTTCAAAAATGTCACGTTATTTTTCGGCGCTCGATGATTACGAAAGTGTCACTGTTTATGTAATAAAAACAGAATACTAGAGCGCACTTGGCGAACGTAATGCGGCTACAAGTTAAGTAAATAAATTATATTTATGGTACCAACCAATTTCTTAAGACACGTTAATGAAATAATTGTAGTGGAGTGCAAAAAAAAAAAAAATGATACAAACATAGAGACATACTTAGGTATGGACAACATCATATACCTCGCTATGTTCCCAAACTTAGTAGCTAAAGAACTTGCGTTATAGAATCGAAAACCTCGAAGGTACCAGACCCGAGGTAATGCAGGAACAGTGTTTTTCTACATTGATTAGTCCGGGGATTGAATCGATATTAATCGTGTGTGTCCCCCTCGACCATAGAAATAGTGAAAAGTTAATATTAAGTAGCAAAATAAAATTTTCTACTATTTAGCACTTATTGATTAAAAAAAATATCTTCACGCAATTCCCAATACAGGGGTAGACAGAGGTCAAGTCTAGACTATTAAGTCCCTTTGACCCACCTTCCACCGAAGATATTTTCGGGACAACGTGACAGGTGGTGAGCCCGTCGCCGTCTTTATGTCCAAGCCAACGATGAAATTCGTACATAAGTTTTTGAAAAACTCATTGGTACTGCCACCTGGGGATCGAATTCGGGTCTCTCGACTCGAATTTCCGACCACCCAACAACTCGGCTATCGTGACTTATTTTTCATTTTTTTTTCATTAACATTTTTATTGTTTTTTTTTTTAAATAATTCCCAAATTACATAGTATGCATGTGGTTACCTACACAGATCCGTCCGTAAATCAAACCCGGAACCTCAGAGCTAACGACACTATGAACACCGGTGTTTTCATAGTGGTGTATCCATCCATGGAGGCCGGTCGACTTATTATGTATAGTGTATATGAATATTTGTCAGCGAATCACCTTATCACCATCGAATTATCAGAACATAGGAATGCATTTTAGGAAACAGTTGATTTGTGGATTATTCGATTGTCATCGTTGAACATTATAGAAGATATTTTATTGTTATTTTTTTTATATAGAAGGGAGGCAAACGAGCAGGTGGCGCGTGATGGTAAGTGATTACCGCCGCCCATGAACATCCGCAATACCAGAGACATAGCAGATGCGTTGCCGGATAATAAATTAACTTAAAATTGCCACTAACAATTTTATCAAAGTTAGCCTGGGATCGAAGTTGGTTTACTCGCTTTTAAACGAGCGCCCCAACTGCTAAACTACCATGGTTGGTGTCAGTACGAATTATAAAAAGCAATGTTCATAATTACATGGCTTGTCACACGTGAGATAGCTGGCGCATGTCAGAACCGTTAGTGGTAAACTGGAGTGGATTGAGTTTTTTGTCGGCTCAGAACATTCTGCGCTTTGTTCTGTCGTTTAGATGAACACTGATATGGTTAATGACATATAAACTTTATTTAGGTTTGATTGGACAAACTCTATTATTAATAATCTGGTGAACGTTGTACCCCCACGCCGATGACTTCGTTGGGAGTGGCCCTGCCTTGGAAGCCATGGATTGCAAAAGGGTATATGAATGTTTGGTCACCTGGGGATCGAACTCGGGTCTCTTGACTCGTAATTCCGACCACCCAAACATATATATGTATATATATATATATATATATATATATATATATATATATATATATATATATATATATATATATATATATATATATATATATATATATATATATATATATATACATATATATATATATATATATATATATATATATATATATATATATATATATATATATATATATATATATAAATATATATATAATTTTTCTCTTCTACTGTGACACTGTTTGGCAGAGATCACGCATTTAAATCACGCCCGTGTCTGTTAATTTCTTATATTTCTCGTTTATTTAATAATTAAAGGTCCGCACGCCTTAGATGCTTTAAAATCAATAAAAATTCCTCTTATATGTTTTGTCACGTTTCATAAAATTATAAGATGAGATTTTAAGAAGATTGTAGCCCCCATGTAATTGTTTTGGCAAAATTCAAGCGTGAAAAATTTGTGATGCGGCTTTTATCATAATAATAATACGGGTTTGAAGACGCCCGCATCCGAAGAAAATTACTCGATAAATTGCATACGAAAATTAAAATAAAAATTACCCACCGAAAATCGGGTGTTCAAGCAAAGAGTGCTGGCAGGACCGTTCAGGTGACCCTAATTTCATTTTTGAAGCTCAATTTTCCAACATATGTATTACGTATCGAACCGAGAAGAAATTAATTGATACCGCGGTACATTGATCGATTGGTACATTCGAGTAAGAATTCGTTACCGGGGCAAGAGCGACGGAAACACTGGTAATCCTTGTAAAGCGAGATAAAGCCTGACAATCGAGTCACTAATTAATTCTGATCGATGCATCACCTCCGCGACGTGCGTGGGCATGTATTTCAAACTATTATGTATTAAATTATTTAAACTTTCGTGAGACATTATTTATTAATTGATTAGAAAACAGCTAAACTCAAGTCCAGTCAAGTTTCGAACTTGGTGAAGTTTCTTGGTCAGGGTGAGTTGGATGAGTACGCGGTTATGCGCCGTCTCGCTCTGAGTACTAGTCGGTATCGTGTAAATGGAAGTACATGTATATATTTCATTCAATTCTTTGAATAAAAATATTATTGGAAATATGAAATTTATACATGTCTTCATCGTCATCATACGCATCATCATTGAGGGGAGAGCTGACTTCTCCTTTTTACCTACTTTGACTCCTTCTTTTTTTCCCCTTTTTTTTATGCGTTGAGCTGAGTAGAAGCTTAATTGAATAATTACTTTAGAGAAAAAAATTTATAAAAAAATTGAAATTTTCCACTAATGCGGTTGAAATATGTTGTATATGCTGTATTCTGCAATAATACGGACATTACTAGTTGCGAAACGTTTTTTTTTGTGTCTCTGCTTATCCTTTTCTTCAAAATGACAGATACATATATTGTTTATGTTGTACAGTGTACGCAGGATCGTTTAATAAATCCGCCGGCCGTGATCGACACGTCGCTCATGAGCGATGCAGACTTATCGTCTCGATCGGCATTACATCACTATCCGCTACGAGGGAATTAGGATCGGAATCAATAACAATTACGCGTCCAAATGCCCCGTCGCGTTTCTACTTGTACTCTTAACTTGTGTTGGCAAATGAATGCTCGATAAGATCTTGTTTCTGTTTTTAATTCATTCAGTCTTAAAATTATTTCATAAACTTATAAATGCCTTTTTCTCAACCAAAATATTAAACGAATTTTTGGTTGATTTTTACTATTTATGTAGCTGTTATTCCAGAAGTTATGACAGAAAATAGTTATTTATTTCCCACTTAATCAGTGTAATATTGTGTTAGACACCCAGACAGAGTTTCTTTCGTCCATTTTTACTTATATTACGAACAAACCTTTATGCGTAGAGTTCTGTAACACTTAGGAATGGACACGTGCGAATCGGCCGATCTCCATTTAATAATGAATGCGATTGTGTCATAGATTATGTAAATGGCACGTGGTCCATTGTTTTAATGGCGGCCGTAGACAACGGCACCGTAACGGCTATTCGGCTGGGACACCCCGCCAGCAACAAAGAACGGAACGGCTAGAAAGACATTTATCTCAAACATGAACAATTTCTTTAACGATAAGGAAATCGTGTAGTTATTTGAAATTATTTATATGTTATGCTAAGCCCGGCCATAATTTTCTGTGGCTCACTCTGACATTAAATCCCAAATACGCTTCAGTGAATGGTGGGTGGAAAGGACTTAATTGTTTAGACTTTTGACCTCTGTCTACTCCAGTATTGGGAAAATGCGTGCCGATTAAAAAAAATCTTGTGGCGTCATAAGTAATTTTTACTTAAATCAACGACGAGTTTTTTTCGTGTGTCCATAGCCATTGTTCTGTTGTAAATAGCAGGGAAGAAACGATGTTATTACGCTAATACTTTTTATGTATTTATGTATTTACGATTTTATAATTTATAAATGATTCTGACCAGTCTGTACTAAAGAAATTAAAGACTATTTTGAGTTTACATAATGTTTTACATTCCAATTCTAGCAAAGTATGTGTTCAAAGTCTTATAATTTTTTCGAGTTTTAAATGAAATTTTGACTTTAAAACATGTTATCACACTCGGTTAATGACTATACAGGTTAAAGATTTCTCACGTTATTAATCAAAAATAAGTTAAAAAACAATCATTACGCAAACGAAAGTAAGTTCCTATTATTGTATCGCGTTTCTTTTCCCATCGTTCAATGTAACGGTACCAGATAAAAGTAGAAAACAATTAACATGTGTGTAAACTCTCCTTTATCTCTCATATCAACTTTCGATTTTTGTACGCCGATCACTTTCTTTATCGACGCGCAGAATATCGATTCCGTATCCATGCCCGAGCGACAATTTTATATTGGGTTGTTTAAAATAAGCTGAGCTTGAGATGTCGTCAAAATGGACCCATAACCGCCAACTGTAACTTTTTTAAATAAATTTATCAGTTGTTTATTTATTCTTCTATTTGTTAAAACACCTTTCTTTTGTTATATTCTATTAATATTACTGAAAAGCACAGAGGTCTAGTCTAGGCAATTTATTCCCTTAGACCCATCTTTCACCGAAGATGTTTTCTGGAAAACGTGACAAGTGGTGAGCCCGTCGCCGTTTTTATGTCCCAGCCAACGATATAATTCGTACATAAGTTTTTGAAAAACCAATTGGTATGAGCCTGCCACCTGGGGATCGAACTCGGGTCTCTTGACTCGAAATTCCGACAACCCGACCGCTCGGCTATCGTGTCTTATATATATTAAAATTATTTAAAGACATACATATATTCGTGATTCTTATTACACAATTCAGCTCACAAAAAATTAGAAACAAATGTTTTATCAGGTCTTATCACATCAATAATAAAAATTTTACGTATTACATAACAATTGTTTGTTTTCGAGAAATATCCGCGTTACTGCGTTATATTGTACTAACTACTTAACTCTGATACATTCCTTATTCACTTATCTATAAATCTTACAACAGAAACTGTTAACTCTAAGTCAGAACCAAAAGTTGTACTTCGTCCCATTGTTACAAAGCGTTGTAATCTACAAAATAAGTTACAAAAAAATGCACTTTCACTACAATTTACGATCACTCGTTGATTTAACGCAAAACAATACGCAATGAGGTTTTGTTTGCTTGTAAAATTACCACGCTGTTATATATTTTTTTGCGAAACAACCTGAGGAACTGGGGTAAATAGTTGATAAGAAATAATGGTTTTTTTATGTTATGTAATAAACTGAAGCGTTTACTTGTTAATAACTTTTAATCATTTATTACTTTTAATTTGTTTTTATATATAATAGTCATGATATTTTGCAAATTCTCGTTTAAATATGTTTCTTATTCTAAAATCATACGTTTTAGGAGTTTATAGAGTCATGATACACGAGTCACGTGGTAGGGTGATAGGAATTCGAGTTAAGAGACCCGAGGCCAATCTCCAAGTCGTAACCAATGAGTTTTTCAAAAACTTGTGTAATATTTATGTGGTTGGCTTGGACATAAAGACAGCGACAGACTCATTATTGGACCTGGCGTGTTGGGAATAGCTGAATATTTTTTTATAATTATTAATTTCCTTCATTTTATAGTCACAATAGCCGAGTGGTTGGGGGGTCGGAATTTCGAGTCAAATGACCCGATTTCGATCCCCAATCCGAATAGCGTGAGGATATTTATATTTATTTTAATTTCCTACATAAAAACAAATTGTAATGTTTATAATACTAGTATGTTCTTTACTTAACGGCATATAAAAGTCCACTACAAGACATAGGCGTCTCCTTAAGGGAGGATTACGTAATCGCCACATTGGGCAAGTTGTTTGGCTACTGCAAATGCTGCAGCCAAACCAAACACCTCGCATCGTAAATGCTGCAGCACGTCAGTGGTCTTATTAATTTTATTCTAGTATTGTTTCAGATTTTCTCACCTATCGGATGTGTTTTACAAGGCTTTTCCCCTCAGTTACCTCTTACGACACTCACTGGTAGAGAGGGAGGGAGATTATTATTTTCGCATGACAGCTTATATAGAAATTAAATTTTCACATCACAAATTTTCTCTCCCAAAAGTACTCAAGTTATATATAATATTGTTAAATATAAACACATACGCATCCAGCGTTTACATATCCACGTTACAAAAAGGCCCTCAAACATCTCTTGCTTAACAAGATCAGAACAATAACATTCTCATCGCCTTACCTCTAAAGGATATCTCATTAAGACTAACAACCGGCAAAAATATCTGTACATCATTCGCGGTAATTGACGTCGCTTCGATTGCCCAAAAAAAAGCACAACACTACTAAAAAGGCGCCGGCGGAAGTGTCTAAATACCAGAGGCACGAGCAAGAAGCGTTCTACATATCATTAGGGGAATTCGCCTAATCATACGCTCCAATCGGCTGAGCTTCGGCCGCTAAAGCGATTCGATCGACGGTATCAGGCACGTGCTTTTTGCATCCGTTCCATTAAATAGTTAGCTTTTACCCGCGTCTTCGTCTGCTTGGTCAACAGGAACAGTGTCTTTTGATAAGATCGTGATGGGGTCGAAATTGTTCAAACCTGTGACAACTTCAGTATGTAACATATAGGAATGCATGAACTTAAAAAATATTTCTTTAAAATATAATAGAATTTTAAATAAATATTTTTTATATTGGAGCTATATAAAATATCATATTACATGAAGATATGCACCGCATTGATTTTATTGTGCATAATATTTATGTCCAACCTTGCAAATAGTAGCCAGAGGTCTTTGCAGTTAAGTCCTTTGGACTTACGTTTCGCACATAAATTGCGTCGCAAGGACGGTGAAATTTGCGTCGCAAGGACTAAACTATCTAGAATTCTGACTACTCCAAAAGTGTGAAAATAAAATAATATCAAAATTTTAGTCCCACACTAAAAATACAAGTAAATGATAAGTATTGATCGCAAATAATGCGTAACCACGGAAAAAAATGCAATTGAAATGAATTCTGCAGATAATATCGATTCTTTGGTTGTTTCCACTGAATATTTATTTAAGTGTACGCGAATGGAACGATCGTGGGAATCGATACTCGCATGTTTGTAATCGATGTGGCAATGTTTGTGTTGTGTCCAGCCACCCGGGGGCGGTTTGTGATATTTGCTTTATTATGCAAACATATACTGTCACCTACAGTATCTGGTTGCATTGTATATGCTTCCGAAAATTTGGAACCTTATGTCGTAGTGGTAAGATTGAAAAATACAAAATTTTAGATTCTTGACCACGCCACTGTATTGCTCACTACTTGCGACATATTTGTTTACATAAATGTTCAGTATTTATTAGACGAGATATTTTTCTTTCGTGAAAATTCAGAGGCTACATGTGACAATTACGACAACTGTTATTTAAACTTGCAGGCCCTTTTAACAGCGGCGACACCAAGTCTCTAAGATTTAAAGTCAGAACGACTGTAAATAAATTTTACTTTATTTTATTTCAATATTTCTTACAATAAGACCATTCTTGGAATGTTGACGAACTGACTGTAAACAAAATGATGAACATCACTAAATTAAGTCAACTTAAAAGCTTTGAAAGTAAAATATATAAGAAATTGCATACAAATATTACTAGAATGTTCATGATTTCTTCTCTAGAACAGCTCGAAATTTACATACGCTGAAGAGAAATAGTAATCCCCAAACACTTCCGATTCGTGGTGAAACAAGCCGCACTGTATCGTAAGACATGTCCGAACACGGACGGCCACCGGTGCGGGGCCCGCTCCTAGATAACAGCAATCTTATCTAGCAGCCGCATCGGTCCAGCCGCGCCCCATTAGCTCGACCGACTTTCCCCAAACTAACAACCATCGGGGACGGTTGTGCGCGCGTTGTATGCAGGAATGCGATACGAGCGGCTTTTTATTACATTTTTTATAATTAAGAGCCTTAGAAAGAGAAAAGGCTACCGACGAACGGAGACAGGATGGCGGAATGATCTCGAGAAATTCTAGTCCAAAGTTTAGCAGATTAGTGACGGACAGCAGCGTCCAAGGTGTGAAATACTGCGATCGCCAATCATGTGAAATAATCTGTGGAAATTATGAGAGAGGCATACGTTCTAAAGTCGAGTTTTATGGGCTGCTAGATAAGTTAATGTAACATGTGTATGAAGTTGTGTTTATTATTAATTAAACTGAAAACGACTTTGGTGAGAGATATCACAGAAGCTTGCAATATTGAACTTCAACTAGGACACTGACTTTATGCGATCCTAATTTCTCCAACTTCGTTGTTTACATCCTGCTTATTTTATGCCACTTATCTACTTAAACATGAATAAATTCTATACAAAACTGGTCGTGAAATGGGCAAGACCTCACAATTTCTACGGCTCTGTAAAATGCCACTCATAGCATTTCTCCTTACAATGACGGAGTGAGATAAATTAACCCACGGAACCCAGTTCGCCGTCCGATTGTCCCCGATGGGTGCAACAATTTATTATAATTTCTAATTCCCTATCACAACAACTTCGAAAATCAAGTTCTAACTTTGCCTGTTTTGTTTTGTTCATTCGTTTTATTTGTTGCGATTTGAACATGAAGACCTGTGTTAATTAAAATTTCAATTGCGTGGCGTCTAAGTATTGTTACTTCGAAAACATTAGTCTTCATTTTTCTTTTTTTATGAATAGTTTTTGTTTTAGACTACTTTGCTTGCCATTGATACATTTTTAGGATAAATTTCACTCACGCCATGGTCTTGGTGAAAACTGCTTAAACGAAATGAAATTAATTAAGATTCATTAGTCATTCGTTAGTTATCTTATTAATATCACATTTAAATTTTCGAAGCTTTCCCGTGTGCCGTGTCATCTGCAAAATCGATTATCGTATGCGCTCATCGTACTACATCACGGAAAACAAATTTATCTCGGTTCTCTGAGGCAGCTGATAGATAGCCGGCATTTGAATTATTTCTAAGACGGGAGCAGCACTAACTAGTCCAACATGAGCGGTTACTTTATCGACGAGGCAAAATCGCGCCGGATTTATGTGAAATTGAAATAGGGCTGTCAACAATCTAACATACCGATGGAGAAAGGGAAGCGGTCATGATATCTATTTAGTAGAATGGTGTGTTAACAAATAACAGTATTTCATTACTGTAATTGTAAATAAAATGCCATTATCCCGATCACTACAGGCGGTTTATCAAAACATTTAGGCGTGCTACCGTGTTACTTATATAAATATTCTGAAATTTCTGAACTTAAGTAACTAATGCCTTCAACATTTCTTCGGCCACTGAAAGATGGCAGGATAACTATCTTGGATTATACCAGACCGACATTAAATTCGACGGTGACGGGCAGCAGTGTCTATGGTGTGAGATACTGCGATACGCTAATGCGCTTGCCAAGCGTGGCAAAAACGACAAACCCTACCTTATGGGCGAGGCCTATGTGGGACTACCTTGTAGTACTTTTGTATACATGCTAGCAATCAAACAAAAGCAAACAGCGAATCTTATCACAAAAATCACATCTCGTCAATAATCGCCGCAGACAAGACAAACAGCCCTAAGCCGGTGTCGATGAAACGCGATCTCCGTCCGCCTCGCTATCGCAACGATCTGTAATTTAGTCACTTCGCAGTGTGTACCTTTCTACCCTAATATAGTCATACGTTTTTCTCTGCGCCTCACTCGCTACTAATAGCTTTATCGTGTTGCTTTTGCTGTGTAAATCTAGCGAAATTGTTTATCCATTGCCCATTCCGCGTACGCCCGCGGTACATATAAATCGCCAGTATCGCTAATAATTACAGCTGGCTTAAGCGGGGAAATCTATATTGCTATTAACTTCTTGACCCAACTCCTAACAATCGCGAATGGGCACAGGCATTGCATTTACTTGCGGCGTGGGCATGTTGCATGTAAATGTACTTTGCGGTTATAATTACCTTAAACATGTCATTACAACATTTAAATTACATAGGAAATTAATCAACTATACTAAATTATTATTTTTATGAACATGTTACGTAGAATTGTGGTGATATAATTATTTTATTTCTTACCACTGACGTGAGTCCGCCTTAATGCACGGCTTAAGAAAACTTTGTGAATCGAACCGACTCCCGATAAACAATGACTATCTCGAAAAATATTATATTATAAATGTACTATAATATAACGAAATACTAAGGTACGATTTAAAATAAAACGATGATTTTTGGATTTTATCGCGTTTTTATTCAGTTTTTTAACAACCATTTTACTTCTCGACATTTCGGAAGACGACGGGAGAGACTGGGGACTGAGGTCTTGAACTAAATGAAAGCCGTAAATGATAGTTTATTCTAAATGTGTAGTGTTCGCGTAAATACAAGAAATTTTTACTAAGGTACGTGGTTTTCGAAACTACAATTGTCTTTTAACTCGTCGGGCAAGTGCCATTTTTTGCTAATCCTTAAACCTTAGACTATAACTCTAAATTATGTACAATTTGGTTAAAAGTGTAATGTACATAGCTTTATATTCTAACATATAAAATAGCTTGTATATAGAAATTTGTACACAAAGTTGTTCAAATACGACGACCGTCAATAACAGTTTTGAAGGAACAATCCTTCAAAACTATTATTTAAACTGTCGTCATCAATACGAAGGATTGCCGAAATTGTATGGGACAGCACAAGAAGCACAGGGTTTCTAGATTAGAGAACCGTCCCAAAGGCTTTAGTCCTACAGAACATTATCTACACTGAATAGTAATACGTTTCGCCATAGACTTGGCAATTAACAAACTTTACTAATTCCATTAATAACTTTGACACTACGGTATTTAACAATCGCCGTGTCTAAAGTCATTCTTCGTCATTACATTAGCCGTGATAGGGACAATGTTATCGAAAGCCTCAGTGGAGCGAGCGAGATAGCTATCGGGACAAGATCGTCGTCACCACCGCCGGGCAGCAATTAATGCCACTCCAATTAACGTATTAGAACGTTAACTGATACAACAGCTTATGTTGGTACGTGTAGATTGCCGTGATTACAGTGTCACTGACTTGTACGGACCGTTTAGTGTGTAATGAACTCTATCTCTTTCTCTCTTTTTACTTTTCTGCTGCGTAATACGGAATAATATTTGATGAGGACCTCCGTGGGTGAGTGGCGTAAACACCGTCTTTCGTAGTGTCGACAGAGGTCCTCGATTCGGGTACCGAATAGATAAATGTAGAATAACACTTCTTTATGGTATCAGAAACCTTTGTTGTTTCTGATACCATAAGCTAACTGCTTTAGCTACTTTCTATGGGATTAGAGCAACTGATGTGATAATGTCTATGTTTGTATTTATTTACTATATTACTATTATTTTGGTCAAGGTAGCCAAGTACGATCCGCAGGTAGGCTCATACCTATGAGTATTTTTTCAAAACTTATGTACGATTTATATCGGTGACTTGGACATACAGACGACGACAGGTTCATCTATTGTCACGTTAACCCAAAAAATAGCTCTAGCCACCCCAGTATTGTGAACAAAGAGGATAAAGATTTAAAAAAATACAATAAAATATATAAATTATCTAAACCTCTGACTACCCCGGTATATATTTCTTTTTTATATCTGCATACATTCTCTACTCATGACGATATAATATATAATCTTTTGTTACTTGCATTAAAAATCTAATACTTCTTGTTCATGTTTATATTATGATCTCGGGTCGCGAAAGTAAAATGTTTATTCGGTATTAATATTTTCGAAAGTTAAGCGACTACGGTGTACGTTATGCCAAATGGCAAACGCCAGCGGCAATTTTTGCTCGTTTAATTGTTCGCAATTAAGTGATTTGTACATTTACTTTTCCCACGGCTCCAACCGGCATGCTCTATTGCAACCTCTATTTGTTTTGTGAAATCAACCTGTTTACAAGAAAAAATGTCTATGAAAGACCATATTACGTATGTAGAATATTTCTATGCTGAAAATGTTTTAAAAGGCGTAGAATTTCACGCTATACATTCTAGATTATATATATTACGCCCCTTATATTATATTAATAGGCGATAAGCTCACCTTGTCTTAAATCAGCTTCGAGACTTGATTGTAGTGGGTTCTACTTCTTTGTATAAACTTCATTGTATAGACCTATTTGGAAATTCTGTGAGGTTAAAAAATATCCCATGTAGGTTTCGTAAAAGGGGACTTCAACTGCTGGTAAGCAACTCCTGCAGTATATTGTCAGAGAAGTCTCTAACTATTATATCCTGAAGAAGATTTCAGATGTGGATTACGAGGAAACACCTTAGAGCCAATGTTTATGCTGATATATAATTATATTCTTTTCCAAGAATATATAGATACTCTGCTGTGTGTGTTGTGTGTATTGTTTATAATTTAACAGATCTATGTAATATTAACGAAAAGGTTCGTAGAATAAGTACAAATCATAAGTACAAATTAGAAAAAAGAAATTATAAGGAGGAAACTAGAAAACTGTAAATGACAAAAAGTTATTTTCTATGTCATTGATGTAATTTCCATAGTTCTAATGATTATTGTAATTACATATTAACCGCCGATCTCAAGTCTCTAATATAAATAAATTGTCATATTTATGATGAATGCCTTTACGAGCTAGAAATATGTTATGTAGTTCTACACTGTTTAGGGTTCTCTGGGAAATATGAACATAGAAACTAAAACCTAAAATTATATATTTATTTCTATAATTTGTTACAAGAG
The DNA here is from genome assembly GCA_029286605.1 of Sericinus montela. Classification (NCBI taxonomy): domain Eukaryota; kingdom Metazoa; phylum Arthropoda; class Insecta; order Lepidoptera; family Papilionidae; genus Sericinus; species Sericinus montela. Next base: position 2,626,738 of record JAGSMR010000010.1, on the reverse strand, counting down.
CCAAGAGAGCCAAGAGCAAGTGGGTACTTCGATCCAGTTGACCGAATCCAACCCTGGTAAGGGACTCGTCTTAAGTTTTCGGAATGTATATATGATTTCTTTGGTACATAAGTTTCGATAAAACTCTTAGTTACAAGTCTTTCTTCTGCGGATCGAACTCGAGACATCGAATTCGGGTTCCTATCACCCAACTCATCGGCTTTCGTGGCTCAAGCCGTTTGCATTTGTTTCGTAATGTCATAGAAAACGAATACCGCGGTGCGAGAGCCCCGCTCGCACTTGTCAGCTTTTTTTATCACATCTGTTCTGTTCGTCGCCGCCAGCGAGGACATTCGAGTACACCGAAGCAGTTAGTGTAATCAGCGTCACCAACGCATAATGAACGTCGGCGTAATTTCATTGTTTCGTCTCGTTTGTATGCAAAATTCATTCTAGATTTCTGATGGGAGCAGTGTTTCGTACCACATAACTTCGCCAACGCGATTATCTTATTAAATTTATGTCGTTTTCTATTGCTGTTTGCAGACTAATAAAGTTCTGTGGATTCTATTTGAAATTAGGTAATTGTCACGCAATTTCTTAGTGAGATATTGGAAAATTGCGTGAACATAAGCAGAGGTACAACAGATTATGTGAGCCTTCTTGTGTGTGTGTGTGAGAAATTTCTTGTGTGAGAAATACATGATTCTAGTACAAACATTCATAGTCATCACACAAATGCTTGCCCTTAACGTGAATCGCAGGGTCACTACAAACTAAGCAAACGGATCATCAGAAAATAAAATATATAGCATCTTTTTTCTGTTACATCATACGAAATTTCACTGTTCTTATTTAATGATACATAATTTGTATAACACAGAGGTTATACTAATAATGCTTTGTATTGTTGCAGAGATGGCAGCGGAGGTGGTTCGTTTTGTACGACGACGGAGAGCTGACTTACTCCCTGGACGAACACGTGAGTATTGTTTGGAATTACAAATTGTTTTCATTCAAACAAATATCTTTTACAGGGCTATAGGTTGCTACCTTTAGCAGTGTCCCATCTATTATTTCATATTTTTGTTATTTTTTATATTTAGGTAATTTCCCATATTGGGGTAAGCAGAGATCTAGAATATGATGTCCTGTCGAACAACTTCTCACCGAAGCTTATTTGGGACAGTAAGTGGTGAGCCTAGCACCGTTATAGGTATAACGGTACAATATAATTACATAAAACATATATATTTGCTCAGATAAATAAAAATTTCAAATTCATCACAAAAATATTTGACCCTAGCGGAATTCGAATCCTCGACCCTTAGTTTCGAAGGTCACAAACTTGTTTATCAGGTCGTCATGAAATGATTGTTTTACATTACGGTTTCTCTTAAACATGTCATTATTATATATCTACCAATAAGTTAGTCTATGAAGAACTGACTTTAACAAGTTCACGACTGCTCCACACGTACTAACTAGGTATAGAAACGCTCGTTTCCTATCGCAGCCAATAATTGACTCGTTAGTGGAAACGATGACGTGCCAGTGTTACCGGCCGGTAAGCGACGCCCGTAATTGCAGTAACTGAACACCTCTTCCTTCGGAAACTGTTCCGAGAGCCGTTCGTAATTTGACGTAAATCATTACACGGGAAGCGGAGTCAAAACTATTGTTAGGAACCAGTGCGGTCTGTATTTAGTTATTTTAGTTTCTCGATTTATGCTGCTCGTGTAAATTAATTAATATTGTGTACCTACAGTAGAAAATTTCAACCTTCCGATGAATATTTTATTTTGTAATGTTTGACTGTTGTGATACTAGCTGTAGACTTTGCCACTTTCTTCTTATCTCGCAAAAGGTGTCTAAGAGAAAAGCCTAGAAAATGTCAACGGCTATAAAGAGATGGCGAGATAAGCATCTTAATAATTACCAGATCAAAATTAAGGGTCCGGTGACGGGGTAGCATCGTCTATGGTATCAGATTTACGCTGGCCAAGCGTAGCGATTATGACAAATCCTCTTTATGGTAGATGCCCATGTCCTGAAGTGGACTTTTAAAGGTTGTTAAGTAGTGTTCAAAACAAAATACAACCTTCTATATCTTCATGCCCCTACAATAGTTTTTAGACTTTACAATAAATATTCAAATATTTTTAAAAAGATTCACGCAAATGTTTAGTGAGCGTGTTTTAAATAATGTCGTTCCTTTACAACTGCATCAAGTTTCAATGTATCCAACTCCCGGGAATTGGCAACTGACACCCTCATTGTAAAAGAGGTGTAAAGTCATGAATTATTAATGTCCTATGATTGAAGAAAATACTTCTTAATTTTTCCCCTTATAAAGCACGGGCGAAAATTAGTTAACCGTCAACTTTCAGTCTCAACAAAAACCAGTATCGCCGTAACGAGAAGCGGTTCATCGTCACCTTCGCTTATCAGTATCAAATCTTTCACATTCTTCCGCTTCATTCATAAATATTCAACACGAATTTTTATACACTCCCTATAAAGCAACAAACTGCATCGAAGTTGCAAAAACATTTGACAGCGACGCGGGTGGCAGTTAAAAATCCTGGCAGCGTCTGCTTAAGGTTTATGCCATTAAAAATTAAAATTATGGGACTCAAATCTATTTTTATAAGTATAAATTATTATCACGAAACTTATACTTTTTATTTCGTCGTTTACCATATTTAAAATTTCATTAAATTTTGTTGTATTGTATTAAACGTTTATATTTTAACTGACTTTAATTACGCTTACTATTATAGCTTATTGTTATACAGGAAAACAATCTAAAGTAAATGTGCTATAAAAACGGGTTAGTTCGAAGCGTTATTTATTATTTTTAAATTTTAAGTTATTTAAATTTTAAATGATGTTATAACAAAACCTACTTTGATAAATTTATTTTCAACGTTGAACTCTAAGTCGATGATAAAAACACCTTAACATTAACAAATGTTACCGAGTATTTACATCATTTAAGTCCGAAACTTCCATACAAAGAAAGATCGTTGTTAACCGGGCTTATACCCCAAATACAAATTCAATAGCAATACAGAGTGACTGAATTATTTAGTCGCTGTGCAATTCAACACGACCATTTACAGTAAAGGGACCAGCAGACGACACTCCGGGGCAACCATCAGTTTCAGCCGCGACGTGTTTGCGCTTTCCTACCATACGAATGCATGAATACCGAGTATTTGCATCGCGAAAGCATTGAAAGGGCCTCGTAAAGCTGTTGCGAGCTGCATAATTGGATATTAAGGGCGTGTCCGACTGCGTGTTTGTAGCTCTAGCGATGATTTCTTATGTTGATTTGTGGAACACTTGCACGGATTGTGCACAGACGGTGTGTTATTTGTGTTTATCGGTTTGTTTTTGAAAGTATTTTTAAGTTATGTGCTTTATAGCTTATGTGTGATAGAAAGCCATACAATGGCAATTTTTGTAGTTAACCTGGCTGTGTGAGGTACGCTGTCCCTACCGCTATGTCATATATGTTTTACACTTCACGCATTTCATAATACTAGGGTAGTCAGTGATCTAGTCTTTAGTCCTTTCGACTCAAATTTATCCTGAGCTTATAGGTTCATATTTGACAACGTCATAGGTGGTAAGTCGATACCCATCTTAATGCTCAAGTCATTAATACAAATCGTACATTTGTTACGAAAAAATGCTATCCTAAGGATCAGTTTCGTATCTCCTGATTCGAATTCTGATCATCCAACCATTCGGCCTTCGTGGCTACTACTCTACTTTTTCATTCAATCCAATGAAATGATAATCTCATAATGACACGTCAATGAGAAACATACTTTACTGTCGTCTATAGGCACCGTCTGTCTTCCGGAGTAGTGAAAAGTTAGTAGTGCTAATTTGGCCTTTTTTAAATCGCCTGGGATGGAATCGTATATGAGAATTCATATTGTTGCATACGTATGCTTGTCTTTACAAAATAGACTTCATGATTATTATTTAGAATTTAGACGTTAATCTTTTACCTAGTTATGTTTTTGATATATATATTATATTTTTGATATATATATATATATATATATATATATATATATATATATATATATATATATATATATATATATATATATATATATATATATATATATATATATATATATATATATATATATATATATATATACATATATATACTCTTTATTGTTACGCCAAAGGGTAACAATGGGCGGACTTATTACCTTTTAGTATTCTTTCCCTGCCAACCCGGGGCATGGCGAAATGTTGTAAGAAATAGGTGCATAAATAAGTAATCTTTTCTAACAGCTTAATTCTAATAATCTTTCACTTAAACCGTTTGGTGGGGCAGATATACGTAATAAATTGTATAATACAAACATTTACAATATCAGTTATTTGATGACTTATAAATGGATATAAATGTAAAAGTTAAAACAGGTATCAAAGTACTCAATTTACATTTGTAAACACATTGCTAATGGAGCCATTCCGGGAACTTTGACAGGACGCTTCACTCTATCACTACAACCTGTCTATCCGTCTTCGAACTCATAGACGATTCATCCTGTCTAGTAAAACTTAAAGTGTCTGTGTTTTTAGTTTTTTTTTTAAATTGCTGTAACTTGAGGCGCACAAATCAAGTAGATATTTGTAATTAGTAAATTGTATGCTACGATAGCTTAGCCTTCAAAGCCAAAGACTTAAGTTGGAAACGCATGCTCGTACTGATGAGTTTTTTGAAAATTACGTATGATTTTTATCGTTGGCTTGCACATAAATTGGCAATTGGAACACCATATGATATTATCAAATAACTCTTGTTAAATAAAAGTTGATTAAAGAAAACTTAAAAAACTCGCATCTCTGACAATCACAATCTCTCTCTGACAATACAATTTTAAATCTTGGTATTTTAACTTTTTCTTGTTTAATTTATTTTATATCCTTATATAAAAATACAATCATGAAATAAGGTATGAATTAATTTTTCACTAGGTCTATAAGGTTTTTTTTTCTTTGTCAAAATAACTACTCCCTAAAAATGGGAATGCGTGAATATATAAAACTAGGTGACTTTCAATTTTTGTTCAATTCCTACTTGTTCAAAGTCTATCTTGTGTTTTTGCGTTCGGACAGTGTCCGACCTATGCTGGCTCAGTGTCGCCTGTCACTATCCGACTCGCCACTTTGGTGACATGCTACACGTTAGCGCTAGAGATAAGATCGTCGGGAAAACCACTGGCAAAAGCTAATCGGGGATGAACGGCGATAATGTGATTCCCATGTACGACATTCTTAAAACGTGTTAGTAATCAGTGGTGTACAGTTAAACGCGGCTTATCCAGCCGACGGACCTTTACTCTAGGGTTGTCAGTTGTTTTCAGAAATATGTCTAAAGCGTGTGAACAAATAAAATGGATATTTACCGATGAGGAATAGAGGAAATTCTGACTAAAGGATATCCCTCCATATTTGTTATTCATTTCATATAAATTTTTAAGTTGTGCCATGAGCACTAGAAGTTACGAAAGATTGCACAGAGAATCTGGTGTATTTTTTCTTTTTCACACAATTCCCCACTGGAGTAGGCCGAGGAGAAGACAACGAAGACATTTTTCGCCGACCCACTTATCTCCGTAGCATATTTTGACATAATTAATAGTCCTGTTTGGTAGTTATCATTGCTTTTGAATTGTCCGGCTGTGGGGCAGCCCTATATCAAGGGCCCTCAGTCATCGGGGACACGGTTGTCTATGCATAAGCAAAGCTGTCCCGTAAATTAATGTGAGAGCTAATGAGCAACGCGGAACACTGAGATGCAAAAGAGGACGAGTGGGCGCTGCTAAACTTGAACGCTCTGTGCGTATATTATCTTCCGCATGCATAAAACGCAACGTCTGTCCATAAGTTCGTTGGTATTCGTAACATCTGGAGATGATTTAATGTGTCTATTTTATTACTCTGTAATCCATAATTTACCGGAAAGGTTATGGTGAAACTTTGAAATTGGTTGTGATTGTTGAAATGAAATTGTTCATTGAATGGGAAGACATATGAATCGAAATAATACAAAATATGAATTAGTTGGATTAGTAATTTTTTTGTTTGATATGCTTTAGTTTAAGGAATGCAGATCCATCCAGATCCAGATGTCCTACACCACAAGCAAAGACCTTTAAGAAGGCATAACATACTGGAGTTCAGCAACACCAGAGGTATTAAAACGTTACACGATATAACGAAAGTGTATACCGCTTATTATAAATCGATGGTGGAATAGACAGGAGTCCTAGAGCGAGATGGACTATCGAACAATTTATATCAACAAAGTTTTTGCATATATACACTTTCGTTTAACAACCTCCGTGGATGAGAGGCGTACAAGACGGTTTACTTGGTGTCGTATTCGGTGTCGATTCCTAATCGACGTGAGAGCTGTCTATGTAGAAAATCTATGTAGAAAAACCACTTTTTCTACATTTTCACGTGTCTCGGTATTTGTGGTACCCTCATTGTTTCTCTATCTATAAATATATTTATTTAAATAATATATTTATTATAATATACCAAATTTATTGAGAAAAAAAATTCTCACATTGAATCAAAGGCTATAAGTGTGATGAAAACGCAACATTCCGATTACTCTGTGAATCATTATCATTTTACAATGCTAAGTTGTATGTCCATACGCGCTCGTATAAAACAATTTTTATTACATTGAAATCGCGCAAATAAGTAGACCCTAGTCGTAAATCGTTCCAACCGTGCGACGCATTCAAAAAGTGTAAAATTCACTTTTTAACACTTATTATAATTCAAAGGAGTAATAAATTCACTTTTAAATTGGTGTCGTTAAAAATCTCGGAATCGTCTTATAAATGCTATAGCGCTTACCGTAAGAAAATTACTAGATGCGTAAATAACTATATGAGGAATTCCATCAACAGAACGCCGTGGTATTAACTAAAATGTGAATAAAACGAATGCGCCTTGAATTATTATAAACTGCATATTTATACTATTAAATATTTTAGTCGGCCTTCTCGGCATTCGACCTTTACTTATCGTATCTTCTTTTAACAAATTGCTTGTTTTCACCGGTTGTTTCATTTAATGCTTTAAAGTATTCAATTTGATAGTAATGCGCCTTTTTATTTATATGCGCTTCGCGATAAGTAGCATCAATTTTTTATTGATTGTGATGAGACATTGCCTGCTTTGAACTTTGACTAATGGATATACGATCTATAGAATATGACAGTTCAAAAGTTAGGGCGTTTGATATGATTTCGAAACATACGAGTGGTTTATAAGTCTTTTTTTTTTACTTTACTGCTTTTTCAAGGCTTTTTCCTATGTTACCTCTTACGACATCCACCGGAAGAAAGTGTGATAAATTCCTAAGCCTTCACCCACCACCACACTGACATCCGATCGTATGTTTCTTTAAGCTTTATCCCCTTTCACTCAAAAGAAAACAAAACACTAAAGACAGTATTATGTTATATAAATGACGTAACAGCGGTTCATTTAACACGTTAAAACGTTCACGACAACGTGATCCCCATCGCGAAGCCCTACGACTTTCAAATAGGATTATACAAGAGAGGAATCCTCACTAGCTTGGTTCAGTGACTGCAAAACTCAACGTTTCTGCAGGACTAAGCAATATCGGCTATTAATAACATCTCTTCGGGAGCTAATTAATGGAGGTTTAAAAATGTCGCAACCTTTTCAAAGTCTATGTTCTAAAAAGAAATCTTTCTTTAATTAATTGCACAATTATCTGGGTTATTAAATAAATAAATATCTTCACGCCATTCCCAATACAGAGGTAGACAGAGGTCTAGTCTAGGCAATTAAGTCCCTTCGACCCACCACTCACCGAAGATATTTTCGGGCCAACGTGGCAGGTGGTGAGCCCGTCACCGCCTTTATCCAAGGCAACGATGTAATTCGTACATAAGTTTTTGAAAAACCCATTGGTACGAGCCTGCCACCTGGGGATTGAACTCGGGTCTCTCGACTCGAAATTCCGACCACCCAACCACTCGGCTATCGTGACTTATTGAGATTATCTGGGTTATTAGTAATTTTATTAATATTGAATTAATATAACATAAGCGAATACCAATATTTCAAAAACGTAAAAAATCCTCGACCAAAATTTGGAGGTAACCAAGTTTTAAGTAATAGTACTCCCGCTATTAACCTGTAACTCTTGTAATTTTTAATACTTATCTCTTAATCGCCTCTTACGACGTCAATAAAAAGGTGGTGAATTTTTATCTCCCATAACATACCCATATCCATATAGACACGTCAAGAACTATGTGTAGATCTACATATTTCATAAACATTAAAATGTGTTGTAAATCTCGTCGTCTAAAGTACCAAGTGCAGCGCTTGCCACCTCGCCTAGAATATTTCGAATGTCTCGGGAAATCTTACACTGTGATCACTGTCCTGGTTTGCACAGTCCTCGCTGGTTAGTAAGGTGGTCGTTATCAGCAATGCAAATCACTGGTAATTGTTGAGCAATTAGACACACACACACCCGGGTGTCGATATTGATTGCGGTCCGCGTGCGTTACCAACGTCTCTACGTGTATCGCAGCCTTATCAGAACGGCAATTAACACATAAAGCGTACAATATAAATTATTTACTGAGATTGTTTGGACAGTTACTTACAATTTACCGGTTTACTTACAGGCATGTATAAGTTCACTGCATGAATTATAAATGTGGGGCGATATAAATAAATTGTTTAGAATTTTGACTATCCTGGAATATCGTAATCACGATAGCCGAGTGGCTGGGTGATCGGGATTCGGAATCAGGAGACCCGAGTTCGATCGCCAGGTGGCAGGTGGTCGTACCAAAGCGTTTACAAAAACTTAAGTGCGAATTATATCGATGGCTTGGACATTAAGACGGCGACGGGCTCATCAACTGTCACATTGTCCCAGTGTCCCGGTGGAAGGTGGGTCGAAAGTACTTTATTGTCTAGACTCTAGGCTCTCTGTCTATTAGGAATGTATTGAGAATGGCGGGAAGATATTTTGTTTTAGTATAGAGAAATGTGTGAAAATAAAAAAAAATCACGTAAAAAATCCATCTAGTTAGTTAATTAATAATTTAATGGCAGCTTATTGACAGCAGTTTTTAACAGCAGAAACATGTAAGAGTGTGGTATCGACCCAAACGATTCCTAAGCAGATGAGTTTACCACAGAAACAATTCTTTTGTGGTAGTCAAACTACCACAAAAGAATCGTTTCTGGCTGTCATTTGTATATAAATGTGTTTGTATGTAAATGTGTGTCTTTGATCATCTAAATTTATGAGTTATCTTTCCACGTATAATTCAATCAACGTCACCATTAAATCACTCTTATCGCGTTACCCAACTCGAGAGACGTTCGTTCGCAACGGCGTTTGGCGACGGAATGCGGCCGAGTTGCACAAGTGATGCGCCGGCGCATATCATCGAGATTTGCTATTCACCTGTTCGCTTCCGCTTCATCATGCCAATATAGAACGAGATTTATGGGCCTCCAGATTTTTTAAAGGTCAGTTCAATTAATTACCACATTCTATCCGTTAGTTTTAGTGATTGGATTTTGAACTTTTGACTTGATTTGGTAATGCTTAACCAAAAAAGATTAACTTAATTATATTACGTAAAAGCCAAATCAAAATATCTTAATGTTTCATACATTCAAGTTTAACAAAAACGCACTTGTGTAAGTTTCACACAGTTATTCAGTTCACAATATTATTTTGCATACCGGATTTTGATTAGTTCCGGTGGTCCCAAGTGGAACGTAAGCTGCTATTTATTCCAAAAAATTATAGGTTTCTATAGAAATGTCGAAATAATAGACATAATCGTAGACCTAAAGTATTGAATAATGAATTTATATACACAGATAAAGATAAAACATAGATAAATAAATACATAAATGGTTACAACACCACATAAATTACTCTGATCTCGCGGTAAGTAACTAAACCACTTGTCTTATGAACCTGGAAACAACGAAATGACAATGAAGAAATAGTGTTTTTCTACATAGACCTATCCGGTACTTGAACCCGGGAACTCATAGTTTGCGGACACCTTGAAAACCGGTATCTTCATCACTGGCTACTGAGGTCATCAATGATCGTTCGTATATATTTATGTAACGTAATTTCCATGTCAGCCGCCACCTTTGAATGAAATAAAATTAATAAATGACAGTAATTTATAGGCAATGGCATAGACTGCCGTGCGAATTTTTCGCTTCGCACTCCAATGCGCAACTCGGGAAGTTTTGAAACTGACGGTTACTGGGCTAAAGCCAACGTTCGAAGTGAACGAGTTCCGTTGCGCAAGTCCATCCGGAGTATGTTGTATACTCTCTACATCAGTATATGATCAGTATAGTTTATGATATTAGTATATGATTCTTCTGTGCGAGAGAGTGAATAAATGAATGAAATGAGTAAAGGAGGCTGACCCCGACGTCTCCTAGACAGAAGGAGAACCACCTTGAAACCTTAACAGTAACGTTTCGGTAGCCATTAAAATGTTTCTTCAATAAAACAGCTTTACTCTTTTCACGTTCTGTACTTTTTCCTTGGACGCCTACAGACACCAATGAGAAGGTTAAACGAATGGAAGAATAAGTGTAATAATCTTACGCCGAAACCACGGATAATAAGATAAATAAGAGTATTTCCTCTTTTCTCTTCTTCCGTTTGTAACTGGTTCGTCATACCACTCTATACTAATGAAATGTAGCTGACTTTAAACATTATTTTCTGTAATAGGCACTAAGAGCTAATATAACCCCCGCATAAGATTGATGACACAAGATACGGTAGATAGAAAGTTGAGTAATAAACCTACTGAGTAAGACGTACGGCGTCGGAACTCAAGTTTATATCCTTGACCCGACGTAGTATAAATAAAAGGTCGCAACTCGGTGATCTTTGAGTTTCGAAAATATTCTTACTCTTACAGAGCTAAGTATAACGACACTCGCTTGTAAATTCTAGATAAGAAATAAATGTTCTAGTTAAGAATGATGTGGACGCTTCGTCGTCTAAGTTTGATATTTTATTAGATCAGAATAAATGTAGGATATGGGTATAGTGTATCATACACGGGGTCAGTGGGCAATAGCCTAGCTAGTAGTTGTCAAAGTTAAGGGTTGCGTTGCATTGTCTTGGAAGTATCGTGGCCATCTCATCACCATGCAGTCACCAGTTACCAAGTACATATATGTTACCATGTATATACACAGAATGTTACTTTGGGACTAGACGACGTGCGTAATTGTTCATAAGTTGATGTTAGCTAGACAGATGTTATGTCAGCAGAATTTGACTGCTCTCGAAAACATTACAGCTGACGTCAAATCAAAAGTTAGTCTTTAATTATGTTCATCCGAACGCACAGCCGGAGCTCGTAACCCAAAACTTTAACCGCAGTATCTAATATATTCACAAAACTTATATCATTTTCGCGCACAGCGAATTTTGTACAACCGCTGTCACCGCGACATTTTGTTACCAAATTATATAGTGGGATAACCACACCAGTTAATATTTTAAACGACAGTTTTATGTATATATTATATTACCTATGTTTAACACTACGAAAAAGTCTCAAAGAATAACTAAAAATGCTTACTGGTAAAAACTTATACATACCGTATTCCCGATACTGGGGTGATCAGAAGTCTACACATTTCAGTCCTTTGAAATTACATATCACCGGTTCATATTTGCCATCATATGGTACGTCCTATTACTGAACTGTTTATGTCTACACCAACGATACTACCAACTATACTTGTCGGGCATAATTTTTAAAAAACATTGATACAAATCTTACCCATGGGGATTAAAATCACTCGGATTGCCTTACCCCTATAAAGCAATAGGCTGAAGATATATAAAGAATATGTATTAAAGGCCACTCGTTTCATCTACGTGATCCAAAACGCTCGACATCGGAGTGGTTTCTAATTGGCGTAGACTTATTGATATTAAGAGCATTTAAATTTTTATTTTTCTGCTTTTATGTTTAACTATTCCGAATACTAATTTTTGTCTAAAGTACTAAATTATTATAAAAAATTACAAGAAACAACAAACTTGACAGAATTTTCGTATAAAATCGTCTTGTCCAGTTACAAATATGATAAAATGTTGCAAAGTTTAATATACATGCTGTAAATTATGACACGCACTTAAATAACGTCTTCCTGTGAGATATTAATAATTAATCAGCATGTGGTTGCTATACACAATTTACGTTTCCTTCATACTGAAAGACTTTAGTGTTACGTAACATATGTGATAGTAAACGTTACAAGACGATATTATTCTGTTTTATAATAATAATGTAATAATTTGTGGAGCTATCACACATGTTCCACTTACATAACGGTCTTAAAAACTAATGTAGGATATAGACATCTCTAATGAGGATTTTCCATAATCCCTGAGCTTGCCTAGCGGCTTCATAGCGACGCTGCGCCGCAGGTTTTCTTATTTCTGGTCTGGTAATTTTCCAAATAGTTGTCCCGTCATCTATCAGTAGCCATTTACAAGACTGCTTAGTCGCCTCTCACGACATACAAGTGATGAAAATGTCATTTTCTAGCACCGTTCAGGTAATTTAATGTTTTATAAGCGATAGATAGATGGATAAGGACAATAATGTATGTTACATTGCCCTAATCCCAAAGCAACTAGCTAAAGCACTTATATTATGAAAATCAAAAACGACGAAGCTACCACAAATACCCAGGCACAACACAATACGAGAAACTGTAACCGAAAATCAAACCCGAGCTCAACCTGAGGCGACACCTTGAAAACCCGGCGACTAAAAGTAAATAATAAATAAATAATAAAATATGGTAATAAGTAAACGATATCGAAATAAAGAATAACTAAGAAGTTCCGTTTTAAAGAATTTTCATAGAGTTCCAATACATTTACAGATCGTCGAGATTCATCGCGGTTATTCCTATTATATAAAGAAGAAGACACGAATCGATTTCTAATTATTCTAAAAACGAGTATTATCAAATCACCATATATTACAACTCGTCTGGAGTTATAAAGAGCGCGCAAAACGATATCGTCGAACAGAAAAAATAAAAAAATGCAATTAAACATCTCATTAACGCAAAAGACGTGACGTCTTTCGTAGCAATTAAAAGTGGTTGTAACCATCATTTTTAACAACATTTCTTTAATCTGATACCAGACCAATTGAGAACACATTGCCAAGTGCTTCACTCTCAATATCAGTCTTTATTTTGCTCCAGTTAAAGTTCAACATTTAGTTTAGAGTCGGCATTAAATTTAGTCGAATGGTTACCTTTTATGGTGGACACATAAGTTTCTAAGATTGTATCGGGAGGACAGTTAGTTTTAAATGTGCCGCCCATCCGCGCAGCTGATCATTATCTCTGGTGTCTAATACATAGGGACAACCTGTCACGTCGGTGTGAACTCATTGGAATTAATAACGGATCTCGGAGGTTTGACTTGCATGCTTAATTAGAATGTTCCAGCATTAGCCAGACCAGCTCTGCCCTCTTGCTGACCAACTTTCTACTGCCATGGTAACCCGTTGTTACTTATTTATACTTAACAATACCAATAGTAACGATAGCCGAATGGTTGGGTGATCGGAGTTCGAGTCAAGAGACCAGAGTTCGATACTTAGATGGCAGGCACGTACCTATGGGTTTTTTCAAAAACTTATGTACGAATAATATCGTTGGCTTGGACATTTAGACGGCAACGGGCTCAACACCCGTCACGTTGTCCCAAAAATATCTTCGGTGGAAGGTGAGCCGAAACGACTTAATTGTCTAGACCTGTGTCTAACTCTGTTTAGGGAATTGCGTGAAGATATTTATTTATTATTATTATACTTCTCAATATAAAACTTGCCAATAAAGCTAATCTAAAATCTTTTTCCATACGAAAGATCAAAGTTTACTAATTAAAACCGGCATTAGTCAGAGTGAACTGTGATATCAAATATCTCACTTTCGTGTGATAAATACTTTTAACTATGTTGCGTTAAAACTATATTAGATTTCATTATTTAACCTTCAAGGAAGCCGGCACTGGGTGCTACGGAGGCCCTACCTAGAAATTTCTGCACCCAACTCCCAGAGACTCAAACAAATATGGCTAAGGGATTACTGCCCCGAGCCCTTAGAGACTCAAACATTTGTAGCCAAATCCAAATAACTTGACTTTCTTGACCGATCATTGTCGAAGGACAAAACTCATTACGTAATATAATTTAAAATAGTTAATTATCTACTTTACGGAAATTCATTATTATAAAGTATGCATATTGCATGCGGAATGGTGAGATATAATTATCTAACAACAAGTTTATTATTTCGCGTCACAGTTCCCTCATTGACCATTGTCATAACTCACTCTAGACTCAAGTATTACAGCGTAGTTGGAGTGTTTTACTAGAAATCTTCAGCATTGCTAGTGTTCTTTATAAAAAAAATACCGTACGTCTTCTATAAATCTCTAAATTCGAAGTTAAATAATTATGTAAGATATCACACATATTTTTGTAGTTATTATGGCGTGAATTAAATCCACTTAAACGTATCTATGCCTGTGCGTAACCGTTTCGTGTCATGCCCCAGATGTGGAAAGGCTGCAGCCAAACAATGGAACAAGAGCCCTTTAACGCTCGATCACGACATACCATGCTTAGAATACAAACCTTGACCTGTTAGCCCGCATCAGACCAATGGCATTCCTCCATGGAACATGGGTTCGTAAACACTTGTCCAGGAACACATGCATACAAGCATACACAATTTTAGTCTAAATTTGAAAAGTAAATGTTATTAATGGGTATGTTACCTTTGTTGTTTCCAATTCCAGTGCTTTAACTGCTTACTTTGGGATTAAAGCAATATTGTGATGTTGTATATTTATTATTTTATTTATAGTTATTTATTGCTATTCAATGTTCTTTTTACTATTTCATCTATCTAATTCGAAATGTATCAAGTTATCAGCAGTTATCAAAAACCTAAGCTTTCACTGTTTCTTAAGGCGAAGGAACCGATGGCTGTCACCCTTATGCGAAGAGCATACTTTTATTCTTCACTCTTCCCTTACTCAATTCTTTCCTTAGGGAGGTAGCCCCTCCCCTGGTGTTTGTCTACGTGAGCGTCAGCAATCGCTGTTTACCATCAGGTGAACTGATTATTAATTAAAAGAAGGTGTTAACTTTCCCCTATAAAATGCAATGTATGTCATCTTATTTTGCCTTGGTCTATATTTTAAATACTTAAATGTCTACCTTAAACGTCTCCTATTTTATATAGTTATGTAATTGTATAAAAATAAAATTCTTGTATTGTACCAATACTAAGATGATCATAGATAGGCTTACCAGCTCTCAAGCTGCTCCCAATAAGCTTCGGTGAAAAGTGGGTCGAAAGGACTTCATTATCTAGACCTCTGCCTACCCCTAGTAAAGGAAATTGCGTGAAGATAAAAAGTGTTTTATTTAAATATTTTGCAAACTAGGAACTTAGTGCACTTGTGTAAATGATTAGAAAGCATTCGGGAAGCCGTAGCCATTTTCCAATTCACAACAATCACATAGGCGACGCGAGATCGTAGGAAATAACTGCATGGCGTATGTTTATCGCGAAGTAATGCAGTCCGTAATGAATGGTGATTTGCTTCGGCATTCGCTCCAAAACATCACCGGGGAAACGACGGAAGGCGGCTCTAGCGGCCTGGACCACCGTCCCGTGCGTCACAACGCAAGCGATGAGAGGTAGCGAAGTCTCATTCGAAACCATTGTATCAAGATAATGTTTTTAATCATACCATATGTTATAAAAAACCTAGTTTTTGTTACTACAAAACAATTTAGTCTTTTCGACTCATCTTGCACCGCAGTTCATGTACAAGTTAGACTTTTTGTTTTGATTTTTTTTTATAAAAGTCACGATAGCCGAGTGGTTGGGTGGTCGGAATTTCGAGTCAATAGACCCGAGTTCGATCACCAGTTGGTAGGCTCGTACCAATGGGTTTTTCAAAAATTTATGTCCAAGCCAACGATATTCGTACATAAGACGAATATCGTTGGCTTGGACATAAAGACGGCGACGGGCTCACCACCTGTCACGTTGCCCCGAAAATATCTTCGGTGGAAGGGACTTAATTGTCTAGACTCGACCTCTGTTTACCCCTGTATTGGGAAGTGCGTGAAGATATTTTCTTTTCTTTCTTTTTTTTATAGAAAAGGGAG
Organism: Sericinus montela; assembly: GCA_029286605.1. Classification (NCBI taxonomy): domain Eukaryota; kingdom Metazoa; phylum Arthropoda; class Insecta; order Lepidoptera; family Papilionidae; genus Sericinus; species Sericinus montela. The sequence continues at coordinate 2,610,413 of JAGSMR010000010.1, read as the reverse complement.
GCAAACGAGCAGGCGGCATACGTGATGGTAAGTGATTACCGCCGCCCATGAACATCCGCAATATCAGAGGGATAGCAGATGCGTTGCCGGCCTTAGAGTGCCCTATGGGAGGGGGTGTGTGGGCCTCCGGTTACCTGCACTCACCAGACGAAACACAGAAGTTTGTCAGACTTCTAATTCACGCCGGTATTCTGTGAGGTCATGGTGCTTCCCTGGTCGAGCCGGCCCATTCATGCAACAACAAAAGCTGATGCGTGGCTCTACCACTGTAAATCTTTCGTTCTTTTAAAAACTTCTCTAAAGTACATTGATTTGTACCGAAAAAATTGGATGTCCGTGTTGTGTGCGTTGACGCGGCCCACTGATATTATATGGATTTAAAAATATAACTTTAACCACCTATTAAATTATCAGCCTGTGTTTAACACAGGTTGATAATTTAATACTACTTACTACTTTAATACTACTTTATCCAAACGTTTAATCTCTCTCACACTCTTTATTTCTCCATGTGATTATAACAGAAATTCTTTTCAAAAATTTTGAATTAAGGAATGATGAAGAGAATCATTGCACGTGGCCCCCACAAGTGACAACCTGATCAATTTTGCTAGTTTTGATTTAATTTGAGAGTCAATAGATTCTGGTGGCACAAAACCGCTGTTTGTGTAATATTTGGGGAAGCATGAAGATAAACAGAACCTCTTAATCAGAAGATTGCCGGTACCAATTTCACCAAGCAACCGTCCTACGTGATTCATTTGGGAAATTCGCAGGTATGGTGCGGTTTCGTTCACGATTTCATATTAAGACCACTGAAGAAATTTCGGCACGTAGATTTCTGCTGTGTGTTTAATGTTCCGCTTCAACACATATTTTGCACCGATCATAGTCAATCATTAGCGCTCGCAGCGAATGGCGACATGCATCCAGCCCGCTTTGCCATGTAAATGCTGCCAGGTTAATCTACATAACACATGGGGCGGGAGGTTACGTCGTGACGGATGTCTCCGCGAAATATTTCAATACGAAACAGTTTGCTGCGATACCGTTAGAGAAGTCATTAGATTTCTATTAAAGAAGTAAACCTAGGCTTGCTGATGTTTACCCCACTGACACTATGTTTGATATATATTTATAGTTGTCTGTATTAACCTTCGATTGCTTATCGTAGTTGTGGTTTGCTTTAATGAGATAAAACCAAGTTTCGAACCCAAATAGGAAATTGCAAAAATCAAGACACGAGAGGGATACGAACCCGTGACCTCTACCGTACTTTGGCAACGCTCATACCTCCGTGCCAACATAACCTACATGCATCACTTGAAATTTTAAATCTCTCTTTTTATTTACACCTCCCAGTGGTGTTGTCGACATCTACTAAAAGTTGTTCTAACTTCTAACTCAACGTCCGTAATAAACAACTTTACAGTTGTTTATGATGAAATGTTTATTGAATCTTAAAGTATTTAGTTCATGCTGGACTTTTTGTTGATAAATTAACCAAAAATTTACTAAAAACAAATCCAACCCGTATCAATTTTCATGACAAAAAGTTCAACATGAATGACTTGATTTAAAATTCAATAAACACTGCATCACAAAATACATTTACTCAGACATATACAGTCCAAGGGCTATATTGATTACTCCAAAAGAGCCATGAATCAATATTCATCATAACGGCCTGTAAAAGTCCACATGTTTATATTTATGGCATATATTTACACTGACCCCACACAGCAGTTATAAGTACAACTTAAAAAAACTATATTTATCAAAAGTTCGCAATAACCGTGACTAGATACTTCAAAATAATTATACAAACACGCGCAATAATATCGTTAACGCGGGAAGTAATAACTATTATATTAAGTACAGTCGGATTGCTAATGTTAGCATGACATTAAGTAATCAGGAAGCCTTAATATTATATAAGTAATGGGTACAATAATATTAAATTAATCTTAATTCTATCTTAATCTAAATTTGTAATCGTTCAGACTTGTACCAGTTGCTCACATGGACATCTCTTCATCAATTAGTAAACAGCTAATGATATTCCAAGGACACAGATACTCACACACATATATACATAGATAGCGGCTTGTAATAGTCCACGGCTGCATACGAATATAGGCCTCTCCCGTAAGAGAGAATTTGCCAGAATGGCGGGCTATTACGACGCCCACAGGAAGAAATGGGGAGGTATAGTCATACGCCGTAACTACAAGAAAAAATTCAACATCTTTCTTATAGCTGCAAATTATTTATCGTATAGATGATGAGTCCTTCAATTTTTCTCCCATCCGTAATTCGTCGACCGAGCCTAAAGAAGTTTTCTTTTTAACAATTCATAGTCTACAACTAAGGCACCAAAAGCAACAAATACTTAGAAAAGGCGGTAAATTAAAAAAAAAATTAGAAAAGGCGGTAAATTACTGAACAACATAGACATGTTGTTCAGTAATTTACTTACGTTACACATTTTCTAATACAACACTTTTAAGATGCTCTTTAAAACCCGTAAAGCAAGATTTATAGAGAGGCTTTGTCGCTAATCCGTGAGCGGTAATGTACACGCTTTGTGTACGATAGATAACCTTATCCACTCGTGTGTGGTCCCACTAAAAGCGTTTTTGTTTAAATCTGTACCAGCTTTAGTGACTTAGGGTCAGTAGGAGAGATGGGTTAATGCTTTTCACTTTAAGATAGAGCGCAAACGGAGGACTCGTGAATTATATACTTAAGTGAGTGTAGCGTGATATTGACAAAGTTAAATAAATTAATAAGTTTCTTCACGCATAGTCCCTGACCGGGTAGCCAGAGAGAACAGATGGCCAAGTGACACGATACTTACATACCTCTTTCACTCCTTAAAAATTCATAATTTTTATGTATCTCTTCATGAGATTTCCCTTACTGGGGTGAAATATTTATGTATTACAATACAAGTTTGTACAATATCATTTAGATTTGTACATTTTTGTATTTGGAATAATTAAATACAGCCGCAAAAAAAAGGATTTCTTCCATTTTAATACTTCAATACTAGGGTAATCAGAGGATTTGGTTCTCTTTGGTTCTCTCTACCCATATTTCTCCGAAGCTTATTTGGGACAACGTGACAGGTGGTGAGGCTAGTCTTAATATCCACGGTAACGTTACAATATATTTACGTATACATATCTATGTATACGTAAATATATTGTTTAATATATATTGATTAAATATCTATTTATAAAACATATAAAAGTCATTGACTCGAGAACAAAAATTTGTATTCATCACATAAATGTTTCCCCCTTCCCGAGATTCGAACCCGCAACCCCGCAACGTTCACTATCAACTCAATTATCGGGTCGTAAACCGTCGGCCATCGGTTTTTAAGTAATAAAATAGAAATATGTTAATTTGACATTTTAAACAGACACTTGAAATTTATTTATCTAAATAGATTTATTATTTGTGTAAAAGGTTAAACAGAGTCACATATCGAATGAGGTGCTAATAATGATGCTGATCTTATAAACAAACGTCAATGCAACTCGGGATCACGCGATAGTCGTGACCTGTAATGCGGAAATAGATGACACGTGGCACATGACCATAACCATATAGAAATGAACGTAAACAAAATCGACGTTACTGGTTTTTATACGATAAATTATAAATAAACATCACATTTTTGCCGGGAAGCATTTAGAAATTAGAAATGCTGAAATAAATCAGTTATAGGTGCTCTAATAGTCACGATAGCGTGGTTGGGTGATCGGAATTCGAGTCGAGAAACCCGAGTCCAATCCCCAGGTGGCAGGCCCGTATTTTTTCAAAACCTTTATATGATTCATATCGTTTGCTTGAAAATAAAGACGGCGACGGGCTCACCACCTGTCACGTTGTCCCGAAAATATCTTCGGAGGAAGGTGGGTCAAAGGGACGATCGAAAATCACTGTTGACGCTAAATGCGATATAAACGGATTAGTTGATTGCAAGGTGGGCCCTTAGCATGTCGACCTGTTTAAATTTTCTAGTGGAATTAGCACTTTAATATAAGAGTTGCGCAGTGTTCTAATTCTACTGAATCCCTAGTCTTTTATTGTACTAATCTGCAAAAGCATGAGATTCCATACCCGAATGGTAACGTAGCTCTTGTAGAACCTTAGTCGTAGCGTCACATGCAAATTCTTTTGTTCTTTTCTATTGCTTTGAGTCTAGTCTTTTAGATAATTCTCCTGATCTATTTTGTCTGTCTATTGTGTCGTGGCCTATTTTTAAGAATGACCTATTTTAACTATAAGCCAATTACAACATTTTCAGCAATTGTATTAAAATGTACTTTAATAGGTAGAACGCCAAGATTATTATTCTAATATACAAACATTATACCGGCGGTCAATAACCTGTAATAATGAAATTTGTTCGGACACACCGGATGAGGTTACTGATGTCGAAATCCGCTGGCAGAATCAATTGTTTGTAGCAAAAAATGTGTTCGTTTTAAATTAGAGTATACATTATCGTACACATATTATATAGTGGGAGTCACTATAACCGAGTGGTTGGGTGATCGGAATTCGAGTCAAGAGACACGAGTTCGATGCTCTGGAGACATTTTGTTTTGTTTTCAAAAAAACTTGTGTACGATTACGTTTGCTTCAACATATTCTATCACGTCGTCTCAAAAAATGTCTTCGGTGGAAGTAACTTAATTGTCTAGAACTCTGTCTACATCAGAATTCAGAATGACGTCATATTTTTCAAATTTTGTAGTAGCTATGTACAGATCACATTATTTAAAATCTATGGGATCTTGTCAATAAAATCTGCAAATTAACTGGGACAAAAGCTACATAAAGGCCTTGGGATCTCATGGCTACCGATTGGTGCTAAATGCCATTTTTTGAGTATCGTTGCCAAAACTGGTTTGCCTCTGGTTTTGCCAAAGGAATCTCTGTCCAATAAATATTACAATATTTAGAGTACAATTACAATAATAAGCAGAGATTACAATCTCTGCTTATCCCTCTATAAATGACAAGCATGAATGCTTTTATATTTAAATGGAACGTGAATAATATGTTGTAGAGATGTTAACACGTGTCCTTTGTTTCCTTTCATCGGATGTTTAATTGTATCAGAAACGTACGTAGCGATCACAAGGCGTGCGCGCGGGATGCTCACACGGGGCGGAAGTGTCAGGGACTGTCGCAAACAATGCTCTATTGTGGGCAGTAATTACCCCAGACTCGATCCGGCGACATTGTTGTATGCCCCACTTTTGTAACTCTCGTTAATATCCTGTCGAAGTGCTGTAAAGCAGCTTTTACACTACTATACGCTATTAAACCTAGAGCATTGTTCTTTCTTAACAAATGTAGGAAGAGTATGTTGAGCTTTTGAATGTTGGAACGATATAAATAATAAAATATATAAATAGATATCTTCACGCAATTCCCGATACAGGGGTAGATAGAGGTCTAGTGTAGACAATTAAGTCCCTTTGACTCACATTCCACCGAAGATATTTTCGGGACAACGTGACAGGTGAGCCCGTCGCCGCCTTTATGTCCAAGCCAACGATATAATTCGTACATAAGTTTTTGAAAAACCCATTGGTACGAGCCTGCCACTTAAGGATGGAACTCGGGTCTCTTGACTCGAAATTCCGACCACCCAACCAATCGGCTATCGTGACTTTTTTTGGAGCGATATGTTCACGTATAATCTGAATACAGGGGTAGACAGATGTCAAGACCATTAAGTCATTTCGACCCACCTTTCATCCAAACTTAATGCCTTGTAAGCATGATAATAGTAAGCCAATCGCCGTTTTAGTGTCCAAGCCAAATCTACTATTTACTTACATATTTCATCTACGACTCGAGTACCAACATTCATATTTATCATCATTATATATAGATAGCGGTATAAAAAGTACCGTTTATATATTTTGAGTTTTCGTGGGATAGTGAAAAGTCTAATATAACATTTATTACTGTCATTTTAACCCTAAGAGGGGTTCAAATAGGTGATTCGTGTCTACCACATACGGGATTAAACTATGATCTTTTTATTCGATATCAGATCCCGACCACCACTACTTTTTACTGTAAATATTAACTTATTTTATATTTTTTAAACAGAAAAAAGAAATTGTTATTGAAGATGGTTCCTTATGTGGCACACTTCATCATGTTGTCCCATTACAATACAATAAGCAATCAACTTAAGAATAAATAAAAACTTGTGCCCGTGCCCGTGATTTAATTGCGCCATCTTTTAATTTGGTGCAAAGCATTATGGAAAAATTCGACGAAAAAATAAATTATCATTTCTTTAATACTTAATGAATAAATAGGGTTGATACCGCCTAATAACATTAGTAATATCTCATGTAGTAATAAATTAATAGATGCAGCATTAATAACTCCACTAGAACTCAACTTACTTTCTTATTTGACGCCTCGTAAATTTCCAATTCAAGGTAACTATTAAACTAGACATAATTTAATATATCCTTAGATCGATTCGTCACAAAATGGAACAGACAATTTTATTTTATTTTTTCGCTACCTTTTGGTAGCTGTTGACATTATTTAGCTTTTCCCTTAGTCACCACTTTCGACACCCACCAGAAAGGTAGGGGGTGATGAGAGGGTGGTATAAACGATACCGCGGAGGTACTCAACTAATATGCGATTAGTGATACATTGTCTTATACATACATATGATTAACTATTATACATACATATATTTATCGAATTATCTGTTGCCCACGATACTTGCGGATACTGTATATCCTAGTTTTGAATTGGAAGATATGTTGTAATTATAATATCATTTTAAAAGAGTTGTAAAATGATATTATAATTTTAAATTAATCGTCGAAATAACAAGCGACAGCTTTTTAATTATATACCTCGTTAGATTCTCGTAGATATGCATCTTAATTGGCGAATGCGAAAATCCGATTCGATTAATTAAATCCTCTTTTACAATCGATTTCAATAATATATGGACGTTGATTGCGGTGCGGTGGACAGCTTTGAATTATTTATTTTTGTCTTTAGTCTTTTTAAATTGCCGAGTGAAAGTTGTATTATGTAAACACTATAGTATCCTTGTTGTGAGTTGAACAGACACTGAATATTTTCCAAAAAGTGCAAAGACGCGAATTAAAATGCAACATAATAAATTATGTAAATATTAAAATTAGTATAATAATTTTCGCCAAAGAGTATTACTATTTTTATGTAGACCTTCAATACTATATTATTAAAGAACTGTTTGTCTGAATAAAAGACATCGTTGCCTTTGTTAACATAGTCCCTTTATTTATTCACTTATAAAATTTCCAAATCACTAACACATGACACATACTATATTAGTATAACGGGAATTTCTGATTATCCCACTTATGCTCCAGTGCAAATGTTATCTGACTGATGACAGGCAGCAAAGTTCACCAGTCCGCACGTTGAGCAAAGCAATTATGGCAGATTTTTCTCACGAAGAAATGTTATATACTACAGTTTACATGTATACATATATATTTACATATATAGTTACTCCATCATTAGATTTGTCAGCATCAACGTGCTTTGCTACACATTTCATATTGTAAATTCAACAATGATTAATCCTACTTTTTAAGGGCCTGTCACTTCTTAAGCCTAGGCGAAACTATAGGCTAGCGTATAAACATTTTTGCAGCTCATGATTTGGCCATAATGACAAGCCACATGCGTCTTTGTAACAATGACGCAGCTCAACATAAGTAATCTAAAGTCTACCCATTGAATTATTATTATATAGAAATTAACTATTCGGTTTTCATTAAAATCGCAGCTAGCTACGTTTCTATGGGTTGTGTTGTTCAGAACAAAATAATGAATAAGGAAGATCCTCTTACTAGCGATGACGAAATTATAAGTCACGATAGCCGAATGGTTGGGTGATCGGATTTTAAGTCAGGAGGTGGTGGTGAGGCAGGTGGCAGGCTCGTACCAGTGGGTTTTTCCAAAAAAAAAAACTTATGTTCGAAATATATCGTTGACTCGGACATTGAGACGGCGACGAGCTCTCACCGCCTGTCACGTTTTCCTAAATATATCTTCGGTAGAAGGTTGGTCGAAGAGACTTAATTGTCTAGACTAGATCTCTGTAGGGTAGAGAACCCTACCTCCTTCCCTGTATTGGGAATAGCGTTAAGATATTATTATACGAGAATTTTGGTAGGGTGACATGAATTTGAATGACGAGACTTTAGTTCGATCCCCACGAGGGAAACTCGTAATATCTTATCTTTATATCTCAGGCTTGGACACTAAGACGACACACTTCGACGACAGATTCTGGTGGAACGATAGTTAAAAGGAATTAACTGTCTAAGCTTCTGAGGATTTATTCACTGGAGATTCCTTATCGTATTCGTTATGTGACTTGCCTTACCTCTGCTTTGTGTGTCGGATTCGCGTGTGTGAGGCGGACGATTTAATATGTACTCATCCATATTTTGTAATTTAAATTCAAATGAAATCAAATAATTTATTCGATATAAGTAACATACATTCTATTTTTATTTCTTATGCTATCACCATTTCGTAATCAGTTTCCTCTAACAGAGAAGAAACATGCGAAAGAAAATCCGGAGATATCCTCTTATTGTTATTTTTTAAACAAAGTAATACCGTAGGAAAAATAATTTGAAATAGCTTGTGAGCGATCAATTCATTCCCGGGGGTTACTGCCGTAAATATATTTATTTATATTATACCAACATATGTTATAAAGTGTTTCTTCTATTTTTTAAACAAGTTAATAAGCAGGCTTTACGCAATTTGCGAATAACTAACACCTGTCAATTCATTACGTACAGACGACTGCACAACAACCTGTGTGAAATGTTACGCGACATTATTTATTGACTTCAAATATTTGATTAGATTAATGACTTCTTTACATTTTGTAACAGATACATGTGTATGTTTTAATATGGTATATTTTATTTATTCAAATATATACTTTATGTAATACTAGCGAAAGGCCCCTATCCCGCGTTGATTTATGATTTTTCTCCCCCATTTTTCGGACTAATTCTAGTTATATAAAATTATTGTTAATCTTTTTTGGGAATTATATGTTGCTTAAACTTGACCAATAGATGACGAAATAACCATCTAGAAAATAAAATGAAAATTTAGCAGAACGTCTATAACAAACAACGGGTCTATTGTGTGAGGTATTTTGTATATGACTATCAATCCGTATCCCAAGCGTGGAAATTATAGCAAATCCTCCTAAATAACAGAGTATGTACGTATTTATGTAAGTGGCCATGCTTTAGCTATATGTTATAAATCTTACCATCTGAACACTCAACTTTCACGCTATTTTTTTAACCATTCGACCCACCTTTCACCGAAGACATTTTTAGAGACAATATAATAGATGATGAATACATAAGTTTTGAAAAAAAAAAACTTTTGATACGCCTATCACTTGGTGAACGAACTCATGACTCGAATTCCGACCACCACTATTTTGACTCTTATTTATTTAACTCTTTAAAATATACATAAAGTCTTTTAAGTACATATCCGTCTTGATAAAAAAACGTTATAGTAAACGCATCTTATTTTAACCCACAACCCAAGTACCATCTCCGGTCGATTAATAAACGGAGCATGCAGATATTGGTTTTGATCTACAAAATCCCGTCATTAGTGGTTAAGACGACGTCGGGCGGTTAACATCGCGTCGCAAAGAAAATTGTCTAGCCGCGTATAGTGCTGATGCCGCGCCGTGGGGTAATGCGTGCCACATACGCTGCTAACGAGTGGAGACAGCCACGCCTGGTCTTCAGGGCCGACATAAATCTGTTTATCTAATCGCAATCAAACAACCGGTGCGTACAGCCCTGCTTGTTAGCCTAGCCCAGGTAGAAAGTATTTGACATATGACGATGGGCATCATCGTGCGATAGAAAAGAACAGGCACCAAAAATTCGGGTGTTGTTGGGTTAACTTACTTGTGGTTGTTTGTTTTTTTTTTTTTCAGTTTTATTTTTTTTTTTATCCGACCTGCAAAACGTTGCGGGGAGTCGATGGATGCAAGTGGCCGAGGACCGTTCTTTGTGGCGAATTCTAGAGGACGTCTTACTGTCCCAAAAAATATTTTTGGTGAAACTTGGAATTGTCTATACGTTGGACTATCTTCTCTTTGATAGTATTGGGAAAATGCATAAAAATAAAAAAAAATCTTCTACGACTCTTTCTGTTCGCAACTTCATTAGATTACATTAAATATAGTATACGCTATATTGAACATTTACACATGACATCCCAAGTTAGGATTTCACACATTGATATGTACACGTTAAGTACATGTATTTTTATATAGATAAATAATAATGAGTAAATCAAATCAAATCATTTATTTATCGATGTAGGTAAACTACATTACATCCGTCGATCGTCATTTTTAGATCGTCTTTTTATTAAATGTAAACACGGCCCGGTAGTCCAGTTTGTATTGACTCCGCTGAATCATAGATAGTTATTCTAAAGGTATAATATATCGTGTATCCATAACTCGAGTACAATCCTTTGTACTCACTACAAAATTGTTTGTCCTAGCGGGACTCGAACCCACAGCTCTTAGATTGAACGCAGTTAATTACCACCTAAGGTATGAAACCTTAAAACATATTAAATTAAAAGAGTATTAAGTTATGAAGAATGAACATGTACACAAAATTATGACATGATCATTTGACACGGCCTATTTGGTAGTGAACCGGTCTTCGATGTTAAGGGTTGTGAGTTTGAGTCTCGGTAGCGACAAACATTTATATGACATTTGGATGTTTATATGTCTGGATGTTTATCTTGTACCCTAAGCTTGGGCCAAGACGGCGATAGGCTTGTCACTTATCACATTGTTCCAAATAAGCTTCGGTGAAAGGTGAAAGTTCGAATAGACTTTATTGTCTAGATCTCCGTCTATAGTTCTGGAAAACATAACATACGTGAGCATAGAATTAGTCATACTTTATTATATTAATTTTGAGCCGTTGGCAGCCCTCGATTAAGATTAAGAACGCGAATGCAAATCGGCCGTGTGACAGCAGTCGACGCCGCCGGTGCGGCTCTTAACATCACGAAGCAGCCAACCCATGAAACACTCTTGCCAGTTGCCATCTTACATTACCCGCAAATAGGGCTACAGACCCGATTGCAGGGCGCGGGCCAGTAACATCGCAATATGCGGTATTAGAAAACGTTCGAAACCAAACCGTGGAGTTTGAACCAGTAATCATACATCAGCTTTCGTCCGCTCCAGTTTTGGATGCGTTAATCAGATAATAGCTACATCGAAGCTAGTCTGGTTGACATCGTTGTGTGTTGAGTTATTCTATATGGCCACTAGTTACTTTATTACCTAGTTGTGCGAATGTAACTGGTCGTTAATCATACTTTCTACTTTTGATATATATTTATGGACTTCCGTATGCAGTTAATAAAAAAAATCAAGTCTCAATCAACACTTGCATTTTTGATAAGATCTACGTATTACTACTACGACATTTATTTATTTTTATTAACCATGTACAGATACGAAATCATAAAATAAAAAATGTAACTTTTTGAGTAATGATTCATTTTTACTGGTAAAGTGTAGTTTAATAGAAACAAATGTACAATAGTATGAAGAGGAAGAAAAATTTATTTAAGTAATTTTGTCAGTCGTTTGAAAATATAAATATTTACTTAAACATGTAAGCAACGCCGAGCACTTTCTTATATGAAAGAGATTTAATACATAAATATAAGTAGATCGATAGGGACAACATCACGGTAAGCAGCTTAAGCACTTGTGTTATGGAATCAGAAACAAGGAAGGAACCACAAACACCCAAACCCGAGAAAATACAAAAAAGTGTTTTCAACATCGACCCGACCGGGAATCGAACGCGGGACCTCAGAACTGGCGACACTATAAAAACGTGGTGTAAACCACACGTCCACCGTGGTCATATGAAAATGTATTTAAAAACTTATACTGATACGGGTAATTCGTATTTGTGACCTCCGCCGTACCTTCGGGCCGTAACGCCGTCGCTGCCATCGTAGGTTCGAAGCAATACCGTATTCTAAATTGTTTAATTTAGGCTTTTTAAGCTTGTTAAGCTGTTATTTATATCATTAATATCTATATCGGTTCACAAAAAAAATATTAGAAGAAAAAACCTACAATATTATTTTAGGCTTTTGTTTTCGTGGGTTTTCCTCTATCGCGTGTACAGTTTAATACATAAATTGTACATGAGGATACCCAGAAATCAAAGAATTATTCGTTGGTCAATGGAACACTAGTCCTGGGTATGAATCCACATATCATACTACAAATCATTACACTAAAGAACTTCACCATTTAGCCAACGATCATACAAAACTTTAAATGTATTTTAGAAGTATTATCATCAGTTATTGCCGAGACTTTTATAATATACCACAATATTACGTATAATCTGATCACGATCCGTAGACCGTGACGACCTTCGAATGATGGATGCTGCACTTAAGATAACCTGGCCACTTACGCTACTGTGTAGGTGCATTCTGCATAGGCATCTCGACAATAGGCCAGACAATTACAGCGAGTAGGTCATGGGTATTGTAATATCTATTTATTCTAATATAAACCGAATTATAGTTTCTGTTATTGTTGTTAAATTAAGATTTATTTTTCCTGAGCTGAGTCTTACGGAAAACAATTGACAATATACGTTTAAATCGTATTACAAAACATCAATTAACACGACATAAAGACCGCAACGGGCTCACCACCACACCACACGTTATCTCAAAAAATGTCTTCGGTGGAAGGTGGGTCGAAAGGACTTAATTGGCTAGACCTCTACTTACCCCTGTATTGGGAATGGGGTGCAGATGTCAATTAACATTAAAGATATCAAATGTTATTATATTTCGATCTAGTGTATCGGCATAATAATTATATTACCCCAATTCTTACTGAGTGTGTCGTAAAAGGCGATTGAGGGAAAAGTCTTGGAACCGACCAAAATAAGACAGACCGGTGACGGGCAGCAGCGAGATCATGGTAACTTCTACTTACTGGAGATGTCTCTATTCTGCTGTAAACTTTTACAGGTCTTCAAGTAAGTAATTGCGTTCTGAATAGTAAATAAACCTAGAAATGTATCAAATAATAATTACTACATTCATTTCTAAAAATATTTCAAAAATATGCTAGAAAACCCTTTGAATTCATTATATAAATAATAAATAAATAAATAAATATCTTCACGCAATTCCCAATACAGGGGTAGACAGAGGTCAAGTCTAGACAATTAAGTCCCTTTGACCCACCTTCCACCGAAGATATTTTCGGGACAACGTGACAGGTGGTGAGCCCGTCGCCGCCTTTATGTCCAAGCCAACAATGACATTCGTAAATAACTTTTTGAAAAACTCATTGGTACTGCCACCTGGGGATCGAACTCGGGTTTCTCGACTCGAAATTCCGACCACCAAACAACTCGGCTATCGTGACTTATTGAATTCATTATATAACTTATATAATTCATTTAAGTATATTTATTGTTATTGATTATGGTCCATCTAATCGAGATGCGTGCTCTAGGGCCATAACTCCATGGTCAAGCGCTGCGCCGTTGGGCGCACATAACTGTCCCGAGACTGCAACGGATTCAAAGTTAACTTATAAATAAAGATGATAATTAAATGAAAGCTTATTAAATCTGTGTAGATAATTTATGCTTAATAACCGAATCGAAAACGTGTGGAAACTATATTCACTTATTCATTCCGACAGGCAGCGGACGTTAGCTTATCCATTTTACATAACTTGCTTTCACAGCGCAGTCTGAAAATTAATATACGGCTTGTCATATTAAAGACCAAGTTCAACGACAGATTAACAGATATTCTGGTGTCGAAACAACCATTTTAATCTGTTTTTTTCGTATTACGTGTAGTGCAACAGTGAAGCAAGGTGTTATGAATAAAAATATTCCTTATTCATTTTTATCTCTCACATAACTTCTACAGTAAACCTTCCGGTTATAGGTAATGAGTATTTAAACAGCTTCGTAAAAATAACAGTTCCGCACTCACGGCCACAAACTAAACTCAAGCACCCTACAAAACGGCGATTTGCAGGCAATACGTGCGTGCAATAAACGTAAACGCTGAAATAACTATCGTTGACTTAGTGACAAATAAAGATTCGCACTGAGCGACGAAGAAGTTCAGAGACGTATGCGTAAAGCGATGTAGGGAAAAGACTGCTAAATGGAAAATAACAAAATGTTTAAGAAACAACACATTTGTATATATTGTATCAGTTTAAAGTGTAAAGTATGTGTTAAGCTTTATAAAACTTTTGCATCAAAACCGATTTAAACAGACAATCTCTATATACAAAGCAAATCATAACAACACGTTGTATTTAACATATGGTCGTAAATTATAACAATACTTTGTTCCTTTATAAACCCACTGATAAAGCATTTCCGGGACCGAGTTCTTTAAATGCAGAAAGTTTCATATGGTCTTGATGATATTCGGAAAAACATTGTTAAGCCATATAATTAATATTAATGGAAAATTCTCTTTAATTTTTATCTTTAATTATATAAAAGTTCAACATAAATATATTTTAAAAATCAATAAAATTGCATAATAAAAAATAATAAAAATATAAATATCTTCACGCGAATCCCAATTCAGGGGTAGACAGAGGTCTAGTCTAGACAATTAAGTCCCTTTGACCCACCTTCCACCGAAGATACTTTCGGGACAACGTGACAGGTGGTGAGCCCGTCACCGTCTTTATATCCAAGCCAACGATGTAAATACATAAGTTTTTGAAAACCTCATTGGTACTGCCACCTGGGGATCGAACTCGGGCCTCTTGACTCGAAATTCCGACCACCCGACCACTCGGCTATCGTGACTTTAATAATAAAAATTATAATTAAAATAATAAAAATTCTTAATAATTATTAATAATGGTAATTATGACTAAACCACTAGACGGGTCGTTACAAAATGTTGATAAAGATCAACTCAAACATGACATAAATAATTACTATTATTTAGTATAATTAATTCCACTTCATAACATTACACTATATCCATCTACATACGAATTTCAGTCTAAAGGATAGACTATACTCGTATTTATTATCAAAGTGAAACAGGACATCGAAATTGCTCCTCTCTACTTATCGCTCGCCGGAAAGCAAGCTCCATAACGGTTATATAAAACAAGCAGTTATAAATAGAGGTTTGCATATTTAATTTAACAGCTTACAAGCTCCAGCTCTCGATAAACAATGATTAGTGCTGGTGGACTCTAGCTAGTACCGGTCGCGGATTGCAGTGTAACTCCTGAACCGGGGGGAGGCGTCGCGCCCATTCCAGCCTTATCTCCAGCGCGTATATCATTCAATGATAAACACTAACAATAAATATTCAACACTTTTAACTTACTTAATCGAGAATTAATTTTTCTATTTTGATATCATCGCCAGTTACTTTTCGAATCATTAATTTTGTGTCAGCAACGTTGATTGGAGAAATTTGAGTTCGAATGGAGATTTATTTTCATTTACATTATCTCGCGGATTAGCAGAGGCGTTGCCGGCCTTTGAGTGCCCCCGCAGAATTTTGGGGGAGGGGGTGTGGGCTCCGGTTACCTGCACTCACCAGACGAAAGGCAGGTTTGTTAAACTTCTACTTCACGCCGGTACTCTGTGAGGTCGTGGTACTTCCCTGGTCGAGCCGGCCCATTCATGCAACAACAAAAGCTGATGCGTAGCTCTACCACTGACAAAATGTGTTTTTATTGCATCTCAAATTTTGAATAAATTATTTCACTCTTATCATCTCTAGTTAAATACGCTGTTTCCAACATATTGTTTTTACTTAGCACACATTCTTGTTAACAACTAACGTTCACTCCAAAAACACATCGTTTGCAACAAGCTGGCCCTGGTGCTGAAATAGGAATACAACTGTTAGGAATTTCATCCATTCAGTACCATTGAATGGCTATCTCGGCCTATCCCGCTACATCAGGAATTATAGAACTTAATTGACCACGGCATGGGAACCATTGCGTAATCGTCGAATTGAATTATTATGCAACCGGGCACCAATTGTGCTGTCCTAATGTAATTCCTGCAACAATGTTGTTGTACATTGCTTACCGCAATCAGTGTACGTGATCTTCGAGCGGTCTGTTGAATGTAATGTTGCGCATTGTATGCTGATAAATTAATTTATCCGTTTTGATTTTAAATAAAAAAATACCACAAAAAAAGGTCGTTGAGTTACTTACAATCGCTTGTCAAATTAGACCATTTCTGGAGACAGCGAAAGTCTCTATATAAATCCTGTTATCTCCGAAATGTCTCATTGTTGATTCTCGATCAATAAATTTGGACCGAACATTCGAACGTAGCGTTCGTTAATTTAATTGATTAAATGGTATCAGGTTAACCCTGCTTGGTATACATGGTTTGTATTTTCACCTCGCTGTTACTGGAGGCATTTCGTGGAACTGTCTCTTTCGATTTTAAAACAATAACATACGTTTCAATTACAAGCTATTTTGATTTTTAAATAATGTTAATTGATGTTTCTTTGGGTAGCATTGTTCAAACATAAGCGTATTAAATAAATTAAGATAAATTAGTCTTTCCTCTTTATAAACTTACGCTCCGTTGTAAGGATTAAGGAATAAATGTAAAATCGAAATCTCGACTACAGTTATGTAGATTACCAACGCTACATTGGCTTGTATGATAAGAGAGTCAGGTGTATCATTACAGATGGATGGCGGACACGCCCGCCGCCGACCTGTGCCTTGTACCGTCGCCTAACTGTAGACATTTGCATACCGCTAGGATAACCACTGGGCCATGCGGTGATAAATGCTAAATTATATGCTGAGACGATGAAACTGGAGCCGGGCCGAGTTCAAGTTCACGAGGTCTCAAGGTCGGGCAGTTTAGATTGCATTGTGATCTTGTTTACGGAAGGTTTCAAGGTCGAGCGGATGCTACGCACGACTTTTGTACTACTTGTGTATTTACTCTATAAATTCCTTTCATGTTTTTTGTTATCATGAATTCAAAATAATTATGCAAGGCACGTACAATTATCGTCTTTATTCATAAATACTATTCGACATTACGACAAAACATGAAAATGTTCTCGTACGTCAGAGAATATTAATAGAGTGCTTTAAATTTTGCATAGCCTTTAACAACTAATTTATACATAAACGATTAACTTAATAATTGAACTACCAATCACTGTCATCACAGTTAAAGATGCTGAGAGCCACGTAGGACAGGAACGCCAATCGATGTCAGTTCAGTTTTATTTTTTTTAAAGATACTATCTCCTCATAGAGCCTAGATCGGGTTGACAGTTGCTAAAGTGGTGAAGTCACAATTACGTTAGCAAATGAAGCACGAAGTAATTACCAGCGTCAGAGTGAAGTATTAAGAGTAAGTGTTGCAGACGCGGCGTGCGACGCAGCGGCGGTATTTGCGAGACATTGACTAAACGAACAGGATACGGGGCTCGTACGTCAAGCGGGCCTGGGAGCTATTTCAGTAACCCAGCGCATTCGTCTGTTGCCTACCGCCTGCGGTTTTGTAACGTTCGCTAACTTGCAAATATCAATGGTCATAACTCTAAATTAACACAGTCCAGACTTTACATTATTCAAATTTACTCCGTTGGCGATCGCTCCTCTGGCCTTTTGCGCTATTCGTATTAAATTTTTTACCTTTTTTAATTCTTTACCTAAGTTAATGTGCCCCATTAAAATTTCAAAATTGTGTTACTCTTGCAACATTGATTTTAGATTCATAACACTTTTCACTCTAAACTAACCTGATCGTCCGCAGAGTAAAACGAAATGGAATATAAAAGAAAGACCCCTTGCCCTGTGCCACTCTGAATGACATGAATTTTAAATTGTTGAAACCTTCAACGGTTATTGGAATAAAAACGCGCATTAAAATTTACGAAACCTCCGAACTGATTACTCTCATTTATCATGATACCACGATACTACAACCTGTGCGATCGAGCCTTACCCTCCAATTACTGTTTAAAGCCACGGAAGTGGTCATTAGTATCCATAATTTCAGGTCATATAATATAAAATTGAATGTGCTAATTTAACAATTACCTTCCACATTTTCGAGCGGAGCCTGCGAGATTATTGACATCTTCCAAGCAGTCATCAGGTTACTTAAGATAGCGCCCGTAAAATGTAAATTACGTAAACGCCACAGAAAGTATCAATCACGGTAAAAACTTGATACGCACCTGCCCAACTTTGCACCAGCGAGACTATGAAGAATATTTTATGTTCGTTACTAATTTAAAAAAAAGATATCTTCACGCCAATCCCAATAGATAGAGGACAGAGATAATAGACAGAGGTCTAGACCATTAAGTTCTTTCGACCCACCTAAAGCCCACCTAAAGCCGTCTTTATGTCCGAGACTAATTAATGTAAAAAAAATATTATGCGATAGAGCACAGCGAATTTTGCTCTTACGAATTACTCGACTAGGAATAGAACTAGGGTGTTGCAAAATACCTGTGTGAAGTAGAGGCATGATTCTGTGACTTGCCCGCAGAGTGCCTATTTCGCTCTCCCCCTTTCTCCTCACAATTTCCCACCAATTACTTTCGTAACAGACGGCAAAACATGCAATATCTCTGATGTTGCTAAAGTATATAGCTAGTAGAGTCCTTCACGACCCGATAGCCCGAATGGAAGCTAATGGTTCGGGTTGAAATCCCGCTGTGAACATGAATGTTTGTACTTGAATTATGCATGTTTACAATATGTATTAATGAACATTTATCTATCTAAATATGTATGTAATCATATTTTACTGTTAGCTTGAACAATAAAACACCTTTCACGTTGTCACAAATAAGCTTCGGTGAAAAGTGAGCCAAAAGGACGTAATTGCCTAGATCATTGTCATTGTCATATTGGGATAGGCAAAAGTCTAACCCAATAAGTTATTATGCTCGTTTAACACTACAATCTATTTATCATCATCAAGCCACTTGCTCGTTATCCTATTTAAAAATAAAAAATAACTAAATCGTAATGACTCCATTTCAACACACTAGTTACAATACCAGATTTTCAATCTACTATTGACTCTCGACTACCTTCCAATTTAATACTGCTCATTTATTTCTTTTCTTTGCCCTTTCGCTAATCATCCTATTCTTGTTGCGGTTGGGAATTCCATGAGGCTATCGGAATTGAATCATTATACCACTTTTTTTTCTTCGTCTCGTATGTTATCTTTGACGGAACATGTTGGCGAATAAAATTGCCCTTTATTCATTTTTTCATCAAAATAAACCTTTTGTTTTTATAGCGTATATTCAATTTCAGAATACAACACTTGCATTCCTAATCAATAAAAATGTATTTGTTAAACTTAGAAGTGGCTACTGGCTTATTAGGAACAATTTGTTATATGTCAGTGAGTAACAATCATTGTTCGCTGCTTCAAATGTACAAAAACAAATCATCAACGTCGACATGAAACAACGTCCAAAATGAACCTAAAACTCCCTAAGTAGACAGAAAGTTTCATGTTTAACTCAAAGTTGTCTTCCACATAGTAGTTAAGAATTACGTGAAAGCCTGTTCCTTAGGCAGGCCTATATTCATGCCATTCCCAATACTGGAGTAGACAGAGGTCAAAACATTTAGTTCTTTTCGACCGACCTTTCACAGAAGACATTTTTGGGATTGACACATTGTTTATGTCCAAGCCAACGTTACGTACATAAGTTTTGCGCAAGACGCATTGATACGAGCCTACCACCTGTGTGAATCGTACTCGGGAAATCTTGACTCAAATTCCGATCACCCAACCATTCGGCTAATAAGATTGGTCTATGTGAGCAGAGTTTACAAGCTGGTAAGATAAAATTAACAATTTAATAATTCCATTATTTCTTCTGCAGCCGGACACAGTCCCTCAAGCCAGCGTCGACATGACAACGGTGCTGGAGGTGAGCGAGGCTGACAGCGTCACGGGGCATGCACACAGCCTCGCCATCACCGCTCCCGATCGAGTGACCTTCGTCAAGGGCACCAGCAGGGAGGAAGCCAGGTGGTGGGCCGATGTGCTCAGCATGTACCCTCGGAGTAAGGTAAGAAAGTGTTGTTATTGTTCTTTTTCTTATTTGTTTGGAATAAAAAAACGTTCATTTGCTACTTTAGTCCATGGACTCCTGTAAACAATGTTAATTGAAAATGTTATGTAGGCAGTAATACACCTATGTTACATATGAAACACGTAATGCATTCCTGCATTCATTCCGCCATATGTACCGTCCGAATTTCCGGAAAGTTTTGGAACCTCTATGGCTGCTTTTGTTTGTTTTAAGCTTTTTATTCCATATTTACTATTTTAATATTTATGTTATTACATGATAAATTAATAATTAAGTAGTAGTGGAGGCAATACCAGATTTCAAACTTTTGTTAACAGAGTTAAAAAACCTGATCTTTACGTGTGGAAATCCTTTATGGAATATCAGCAACCAAAGTTGTTAAGCCAAGGTACGTCGGACACGGTGTTGTCATCACCAGCGCAAGCAAACCTACCACTGCTTTCATTTTACATGTCAAAAGTACTTTGTGAAAACTTGTTTCAAAAGTTATTTTCAGACAGTTTCAGTCAGTCGCAGAATAAAAGAGATGTTTTTGTCTAACCAGTAACTTAAATGATTAGTTGAATATTATAAAGAACATACTAAACGCAATCGACGACGATGAAAAGAAAGGTCGTAAATAGAGTGGTCGCGGAAACAAATTGTTAAATTCTGTAGTATGGAGAGCACGGACAGGATTGTTTATTGGTATAGGGTTCGGCTGGCTGCTTGATTCAATGGGGCGTTTAATTGCAACTTGACCGCCAGCGTGGTGCAACCGGCCGGCGGTGAGTAATAAACTGCGCGCGTGTTCAGGGAAACCGATGCCGCGCAATCCTTATCAATGATGCCGGATTCAGAGCTGCCATTACCAGCCGCGCCCCGGAAGGGAAACATTATAGTGCCGCATTCTCGGAGTATGTCGTAGTTGATGAATTGATAATTGTCTGTCTGGGTGGCTAGCGCACCTTTTCGGAGCTAGGGTTGATGATGAGATTGTCTTAGATTTTAATATCGTTTGAAAAGCCAATTATTGGTTAAATCATCGTCCAGGCATTCATCAGAACAAATAGTTGTCAGCATGATATTTCAAATCTGAAGAAGAAGAAGAAATGAATTGTTTTTGAAAAATTAAAATAAAATATTTATATAACAAAGAAGAACATTTACGATTACATAAGGACAAGGAAAATTACTAAAACAATCTGAACATCAAATTTGAGAAAATAATTCCAAATACTAAAATTCAAAACCTTCAAAATGCAAAAATAATGTTAAAATTCAAAACCAAGGTGCGAATGAAAAGCTCAATGTCGCGTCATTAAGCACCTAGTTATTATTGAGTCATGAATAAGCCGCGGTAATTCATGTGGCAACTCTCATGCGTGCCCTCATTACAACCAGTAAGGAAACGGTCGGCGTCGCCGCGGTCAAAATACAGTGTTAAAATGTCTAAACGTCCGCGAAGCAGTTTAATGGGCCACGGATATATCGTGAATATATATATATATATATATATATATATATATATATATATATATATATATATATATATATATATATATATATATATATATATATATATATATATATATATATATATATATATATATATATATATATATATATATATATATATATATATATATATATATATATATATATATATATATATATATATATATATATATATATATATATATATATATATATATATATATATATATATATATATATATATATATATATATATATATATATATATATATATATATATATATATATATATATATATATATATATATATATATATATATATATATATATATATATATATATATATATATATATATATATATATATATATATATATATATATATATATATATATATATATATATATATATATATATATATATATATATATATATATATATATATATATATATATATATATATATATATATATATATATATATATATATATATATATATATATATATATATATATATATATATATATATATATATATATATATATATATATATATATATATATATATATATATATATATATATATATATATATATATATATATATATATATATATATATATATATATATATATATATATATATATATATATATATATATATATATATATATATATATATATATATATATATATATATATATATATATATATATATATATATATATATATATATATATATATATATATATATATATATATATATATATATATATATATATATATATATATATATATATATATATATATATATATATATATATATATATATATATATATATATATATATATATATATATATATATATATATATATATATATATATATATATATATATATATATATATATATATATATATATATATATATATATATATATATATATATATATATATATATATATATATATATATATATATATATATATATATATATATATATATATATATATATATATATATATATATATATATATATATATATATATATATATATATATATATATATATATATATATATATATATATATATATATATATATATATATATATATATATATATATATATATATATATATATATATATATATATATATATATATATATATATATATATATATATATATATATATATATATATATATATATATATATATATATATATATATATATATATATATATATATATATATATATATATATATATATATATATATATATATATATATATATATATATATATATATATATATATATATATATATATATATATATATATATATATATATATATATATATATATATATATATATATATATATATATATATATATATATATATATATATATATATATATATATATATATATATATATATATATATATATATATATATATATATATATATATATATATATATATATATATATATATATATATATATATATATATATATATATATATATATATATATATATATATATATATATATATATATATATATATATATATATATATATATATATATATATATATATATATATATATATATATATATATATATATATATATATATATATATATATATATATATATATATATATATATATATATATATATATATATATATATATATATATATATATATATATATATATATATATATATATATATATATATATATATATATATATATATATATATATATATATATATATATATATATATATATATATATATATATATATATATATATATATATATATATATATATATATATATATATATATATATATATATATATATATATATATATATATATATATATATATATATATATATATATATATATATATATATATATATATATATATATATATATATATATATATATATATATATATATATATATATATATATATATATATATATATATATATATATATATATATATATATATATATATATATATATATATATATATATATATATATATATATATATATATATATATATATATATATATATATATATATATATATATATATATATATATATATATATATATATATATATATATATATATATATATATATATATATATATATATATATATATATATATATATATATATATATATATATATATATATATATATATATATATATATATATATATATATATATATATATTTTTTGGATTGTCACATTGTTTGGGATTGTCACATGTCCAAGCCAACGTTACGTACATAAGTTTTGCGCAAGACGCATTGGTACGAGCCTACCACCTGTGTGTGAATCGTATTCGGGAAATCTTGACTCAAATTCCGATCACCCAACCACTGGCTAATAAGATTGGTCTATGTGAGCAGAGTTTACAGGCTGGTAAGATAAAATTAACAATTTAATAATTCCATTATTTCTTCTGCAGCCGGACACAGTCCTCAAGCCAGCGTCGACATGACAACGGTGCTGGAGGTGAGCGAGGCTGACAGCGTCACGGGCATGCACACAGCCTCGCCATCACCGCTCCTGATCGAGTGACCTTCGTCAAGGGCACCAGCAGGGAGGAAGCAAGGTGGTGGGCCGATGTGCTCAGCATGTACCCTCGGAGTAAGGTAAGAAAGTGTTGTTATTGTTCTTTTCTTATTTGTTTGGAATAAAAAACGTTAATTTGCTAGT
Source organism: Sericinus montela (assembly GCA_029286605.1). Classification (NCBI taxonomy): domain Eukaryota; kingdom Metazoa; phylum Arthropoda; class Insecta; order Lepidoptera; family Papilionidae; genus Sericinus; species Sericinus montela. The sequence continues at coordinate 2,585,904 of JAGSMR010000010.1, read as the reverse complement.
TAAGTCCATGGACTCCTGTAAACAATGTTAATTGAAAATGTTATGTAGACAGTAATACACCCATGTTACATATGAAACACGTAATGCCTTCCTGCATTCATTCCGCCATATGTACCGTCCGAATTTCCGGAAAGTTTTGGAACCTCTATGGCTGCTTTTGTTTGTTTTAAGCTTTTATTCCATATTTACTATTTTAATATTTATGTTATTACATGATAAATTAATAATTAAGTAGTAGTGGAGGCAATACCAGATTTCAAACTTTTGTTAACAGAGTTAAAAAACCTGATCTTACGTGTGGAAATCCTTTATGGAATATCAGCAACCAAAGTTGTTAAGCCAAGGTACGTCGGACACGGTGTTGTCATCACCAGCGCAAGCAAACCTACCACTGCTTTCATTTTACATGTCAAAAGTACTTTGTGAAAACTTGTTTCAAAAGTTATTTTCAGACAGTTTCAGTCAGTCGCAGAATAAAAGAGATGTTTTTGTCTAACCAGTAACTTAAATGATTAGTTGAATATTATAAAGAACATACTAAACGCAATCGACGACGATGAAAAAGAAAGGTCGTAAATAGAGTGGTCGCGGAAACAAATTGTTAAATTCTGTAGTATGGAGAGCACGGACAGGATTGTTTATTGGTATAGGGTTCGGCTGGCTGCTTGGATTCAATGGGGCGTTTAATTGCAACTTGACCGCCAGCGTGGTGCAACCGGCCGGCGGTGAGTAATAAACTGCGCGCGTGTTCAGGGAAACCGATGCCGCGCAATCCTTATCAATGATGCCGGATTCAGAGCTGCCATTACCAGCCGCGCCCCGGAAGGGAAACATTATAGTGCCGCATTCTCGGAGTATGTCGTAGTTGATGAATTGATAATTGTCTGTCTGGGTGGCTAGCGCACCTTTTCGGAGCTAGGGTTGATGATGAGATTGTCTTAGATTTTAATATCGTTTGAAAAGCCAATTATTGGTTAAATCATCGTCCAGGCATTCATCAGAACAAATAGTTGTCAGCATGATATTTCAAATCTGAAGAAGAAGAAGAAATGAATTGTTTTTGAAAAATTAAAATTAAATATTTATATAACAAAGAAGAACATTTACGATTACATAAGGACAAGGAAAATTACTAAAACAATCTGAACATCAAATTTGAGAAAATAATTCCAAATACTAAAATTCAAAACCTTCAAAATGCAAAAATAATGTTAAAATTCAAAACCAAGGTGCGAATGAAAAAGCTCAATGTCGCGTCATTAAGCACGTAGTTATTATTGAGTCATGAATAAGTCGCGGTAATTCATGTGGCAACTCTCATGCGTGCCCTCATTACAACCAGTAAGGAAACGGTCGGCGTCGCCGCGGTCAAAATACAGTGTTTAAATGTTCAAACGTCCGCGAAGCAGTTTAATGGGCCACGGATATATCGTGAATATATATATATATATATATATATATATATATATATATATATATATATATATATATATATATATATATATATATATATATATATATATATATATATATATATATATATATATATATATATATATATATATATATATATATATATATATATATATCACTTACGGCACTTTATAGCTATTTATAAAGCTATGTATGAGGTTTTTGTTACAGCCGACAACAAATAGAAGTTGTTTGGTAAAAAAAAAATGTAACAAAAAAATTAAAGAAAGAGGACAGAAGGGTGACAGGAATTGTGAGAATCTGAATAGAAAGATGTGAAAACAGCAGCTGATCAACTGCTATCATTGCAAATTTCACATAATATAAGGAAAAGTTAAAACATATTGTATGTATGTACATACCTAAAACAACTTATATACAAGACTAAACAGTACCTGATAGTGTAATACTAGTTAACATTAACTCTAATACAAATATTTAAAGAATGCAACTTATCTATATTGCTTAAGCTTTAAAGCCTTGTCCCATTTAATACTAATTCTCTCCAGTCAGTATCCTGTCTCGAGCTTGATTCCAATTGCCTATATAGCGTCATTTTCGATCGCAATCAATGTTTTTTTCATAGATCTCTAAAAAAATTAATGAAAAAGCTCTTTAACAATGGTTACAGGTTTAAACGTGCCCCTTGAACTTACTATAATCCATGTTGTATGGCCAGTAGTACGTTGAACCAGAAACTATTCAGAATGAGTATAACCCTCTGTCCCTAAAACGCCTCTCAAACTGTTCAATTATGTTATTTAGATTCTGCTCCCCAAAAGCCATAGCTATTACAAGCTATTCCATAAAGCTACTTCAAGCCACGATAGCCGAGTGGTTGGGTGGTCGGAATTTCGAGTCAAGAGACCCAAGTTCGATCCTTAAGTGGCCGTACCAATGGGTTTTTCTAGAAAACCTATGTACAAATTATATCGTTGGCTTGGACATAAAGACGGCGACGGGCTCACCACCTGTCACGTTGTCCCGAAAATATCTTCGGTGGAATGTGGGTCTTAAGGGACGTAAATGTCTAGACTAGACCTCTGTCTAGCCCTGTATTGGGAATTGCGTGAAGATATTTATTTATTTTTTATTTATTTCAAGTCCATAGGGAAATAACTGTAGAAAAACAATATCTTATTTGATTGCAACAAAGCGTCGACGTGTACACAAAAGCATCAAGCTATAGTATTCTATTTACGCGCATGTTTGACGTAATATTTCTTGCCAACGTGTTTACCTGAGCAGGACGTACAAGGACGACCCGGCGTCATGCCGTCGAGCACATTGTCCACGTGTGTTGAGTTACATCTGGCCTATCGGGTTGCGGAATGACCCTTCTGCGGTCCACGGCCAACGATGGATAGGCAGGTGCATCTGTTAATTGGAGCAAAGTTGCCTAAAAACGCAAAAAGTCTGCACTGCTGATAAATGTTTGTCTTAATTGGTTATTATTATACAGCAATTTAAAAAATTACTACATATATGTTTAATATTTTATGTGGTATTAAAGGTAAAAAAAAATTTCTGAAAATTATATAACCGATCTGGTAAATTGTATGCGAAGATTGTTCCGGCAGAGAATTTTAATATTGTGATGTAGTTTAAATATTCTTCAAACATTTGTTGAAGGGTTCACGTAGTCGCAGTCAAAGCTAACTATGTACTAGTAATGCTGCCAATGATAAAAAATATTATTATCTCTAACTCTACGAGTATATCAATAGAATTAACTAAGTATTCGGATACCTAAACGTCCATGTATGAAGAAAATAATGTAATCTGAAAGAAGCGAAAGATGTATATAAGGAACGTGACACTTGGGGATGTGTTCTCTCTGGCTACCCCGTCAGGGACTGTGCATGAAGATGAATAAATAAATATATAAATAATTATCTTTAACTCTTACTATTATTAATTTATCATGTGATTATGTAATGCCATGTACGTTTCTTTCTCTGAAATTTTCTTTCAATTTTTAATTAAATAATCAGCATTCTAAGTACTTTGATTAGTATAACGACTTTAACTCGGGTGCCCGACGAGACAACCTTATTTTTCAATTAACAGTAATTGTTGTTCGATTGATTCTAGTTAGTTTCTTTTGGAAGCTTTTGAAGCCGCCGAAAGCAATTCACCTAATTGTTGAAAATAGATCGTATTAATTAGGACAATGGTCCCGAAATGTTGCCGACAGAGAAAATAGGCTGTAATTTCTTATCGCAAGACTCGATTGAAATAGCCAAAGGTTAATCTTCTAGTTACCAGAGCTAGGTCGTGTTAAATATAACTAGTAAATCTTTAAATAAGATCCGTTACCGACTAAAAATCGCCACGTTTCTCGCTGTTTCCAGGTGTTACTGAAATGAAGACTATGTTGTAATTATTATACGAAATATTGTTACTTAACCTTGAACTTTTTTATTAAACCAAAATTTCTGTAATCATGTTTCGTCACATATTTAAAATTTTATTTCTGTTTTTTCATCGTGATACCTCAAAATAATTATCTATAACCACCATGCTAATAAAAAACCTCAAAAATTTTAAAACTTTCTTATTTTTACTATCGTCTCCTCCATTGATACTTTTCAAAAACATTAACATACTAAATGATTATTTATATGTAGACATCTTTTCTGTAAAATTAATATACGTACTACGTATCTTTTGTTTTAGCTTGAGTCATTTGATAGATCACCTTGAATCATCGCCTTTATCACAGTGGAGCGATGTCAGTTGGTCAGAAAAAAAAAATGACACAGACTCGAACGGCGCGTGTAAATGTGTACCAGTTTATGGCGGACATTTTGAATTTTAATGGCGGGAAGTGTCAGTGTCGCCACCGATACGAATCACACTTTTTTCCGCGTCACACCTCGCAACGTCGACTTGGTGTAAGTCGACAGCTCCCGATGGTCGCGTAGCGAGGTGGCAGCGATCATCGCGACTTTTTTTTGTTCGGTTATGATCTTAACGTCCTAGAGTTATGAGTCATGTCGTAATCATTAAAACCGGTTTTGTTTTTTTTTTTTGTAGAAACACACTCTTTTTTTGTAGAAGCACACATGTATCAAAAGTGAGGTAGAAAAAATCTTTTGTTTTCACAATACGCAATATGCATGGGACTTTTCTTTCATCTGTCAATTTACTTATCGTTCTAAAATATGGGTTTATTTATTTGTAAACCTCAAAAGAGTTCCATCGTAAAAATGGTAACACATCTCACGGAAGTGGCGAATGTTTGAATGAATGAAGTGATAATTGTGTCGCTTTTGAATTTAAATCGATTTGGTGGTGACATTTTTCGCTCTGATTCAAACTGTTTATTCAAACAATGATTTTTTAGTCCCTGCATACTATTTAAAGAATTACTAACTTCGATATTTCTTTCATTTAACCTACACACGCATCACAAATTGGGACTATTTAGGTGTAAATCGTCAAATATTATTATTGCCAAGATCATCTAAATCAGCCATAATTAAAAGTAACTACTATTTTATTATGGTGTAATTTTATAATAATTAATCCTAAATACTAAAATTCACTATAGCCTAGTGATCCAAGTTCGATCCCAATGGAAGTAGGCTCATACCAGTAAGTCAATTTCAAAACGTATGTACGATTGATATCGTCAACTAGGACTGAAAATCGAAGACGGGCTTACCACCTGTCACACTGTCCGAATAACTCCGGGAAAACGTGGGTCGAAATGACTAAATTATCTCGACCTCTGGCTACCCATGTATTAAAAAATTCGTGAAGATAAATAAATCGTAAGTAGTTCAGATTCTAACTTAATATTAGTAGCAATATCCTTTTTTCTATCATAATATAATCGACTCTGTATGAATTTACTAGCTTAATGATGTGGAAAAATTTATTTTCCTTTCTAAAATGAGCGCCTGTAAGATATAATATTTTACGATAGTGCGATATGTCTAGCTGCTGCCAGCTATAGTGTCAAACTGTATGCGTAATGTTGCGTAATCTTCGTATGCATCTGCTAATGGCCGAGGAGCACACCTCTTAAGTGTTGATGAGCGTCAGTCGTATATTGCTGATGGTATTCTAAGAATCGTAAGTTCAGTTATTAAATGTACGCACTTACCGTCAACGGATACATGTTTTTATCTAATAAAACACATAGGTTCTATTCCGGTACCAACGCCTCTAAAATTGTGAATAGGAATTTTATCTTAAAGCATCGTCGTATATGCATCGTAGTATGTTTATTTCAACACGAAAACTGTAATATTTTTCTGAGTAGCGCGAATATACGGACTACTACTTTTAATAGCCTCTACCACACACACTTATTCCGACGACGTAGAGACTAAAAGATTGCTAATAAAGGGGCATGTGAAAATGTTGAAGATAATAAATAATAAATATCTTCACGTAATTCCCAATACAGGGGTAGACAAAGGTCTAGTCTAGACAATTAAGTCCCTTTGACCCACCTTCCAGTGTGCAGTGTGTATAGTGTTAGTTTAAAAACACGTAATAACTATGGAATAATGTTCCCGGACATCTATTACAAAGACAATGTACTACCTTCTGCCCTAGGTCCTTACTACCTTATAATATGCGGTTCAATACAAGCTTTCTGACATGTTAATTAATACCAAACAGTAATTACTAGCTCGCGAATGTTAGAAAACTACCTACCTCATTTGGTACTCATCCGCAACATCATTACAGAATCATATCAGACTGTAAATATCCATTGCTACTGCATTCCTCTTATCCCCTTTCTCCTCCTCTGCTTACGTCTTCTCATGCACACATATGCCTCTTCCGTAAGAGTAGGTTAGCTATAATTGACACGCTAGACAAGCTGATTGGCGATCGCAGCACTAGACACTTCGCACCTTAGACGCTGCTGCCCGTCATCGGTCTGCTGAATTTTGGTCACTATTCCATTGGACTTTTAGGACTATTCCCTTAGTCACCTCTTATGACACCCACAAGATAAAAGAGGATGGTATATTTTTATGCAATCGATACTCAATTCAACATACTGTCTATCTATAATTGCTTAGTGTGGGTTTTTTTATTCCTTATTGCAGTAATACCATAACAAATTCTGCTACTCTCTCTGCCGCTCTAACTACTTAACGGCATGTAAAAGACCACTGCAAGAGATAGGCCTCTCTCTTAAGGAGTTGCTCATAATCGCCATGTCTAATAACGGGTTTGGCGATCACAGTACTAGACTTGTAGTTAATTATTGAGCCAAAAACGTTGTGTAAATTGTTTACGCTGATACAAATTGGTACTTGGCCTCTACATGGACATAGTCCTGGCCGATATCGAGACCTAATTTTCGGTCCGATTTAAAATTCCTCTAGCACTTATATAGTATTAGTATCGTTGAGGAAATTAGTAACTTAAAACTTTTCCTATATCATGTTGTCGAAAATTATTGCTTGATAAAATACGGCTTACATTTTACCATTGGATATTAAGGACAACGTGGAAAGTAGTGAGCCTATCCAAGCCCTCGTTACAAATTGTATCTCTCTTGAAACAAATTTCTGTGTACTCATAATAATAATATTATTGATTTAGAATTGGATGATGTAGTCTACCGTGTTGCGTTGTTGATCACTGACAATTAAAATAGTTTTTTTTGTAAAGTATTCGCGGAAATCGATTTCACATTCCGAATACTAGTCAACTTAAAGGTTCCCATAAACGGATGATGAGGAAATAGATATAAATTCTGCTAGCAATTAGCGATAGCCATCGATCGGAACTGACTTTGTGCGGTAGTTTAATTGAAATTCTTCATGTGTTCCGCAATGAAACTTACGACTTACACGTGCTCTGATGAGGTCCGCATTTCTAATTAAATTCTTATAGAATATCCAATAAATATTCCCTTTATACGTGTATGTATGTATATACAAGTAATTACTCTATGTAATTACAAAGTAGTATATTACATGTGTTAGCGTACACAGATACTACAATGGTAGATCCCTTTTATACTTAGGAGTTGACTGAGTATCCTCTACTACTAACTAAAGTACTAAACGGCCCATTAAAGTGTACAGCAGGACATATGCCTTACCAGCTAGAAGTATATTATATAATCTCGACGCTTGCGCCAAACAGATTGGCGATCCCACTACCAGACATCTCGCATCTTAGACGCTGCGGTCCGATTCCGGTCTACTCCATTTTGATCCAATATTTTTATAAATGGTTATCCCATCATGTGTCGAGAGTCATTGATATTTTATTGGCTTATTGCCCTTAGTCGCTTCTTACGAGGGATGATAATTTTTACACCGACACTAGACAGCCACTTTACTCTTGTCTAGTAATAGCTGCCACACTGCCTATTCATGGGTTCCATTTTGAAATTAATATAAATTTCAAAACCTATGTACGATTTATATCGTTGGCTTGGACATAAGACGGCGACTAGCTCACCACCTGTCACGTTGTCCCAATAATCTTCGGTGGAGAGTGAGTCGAATAGACTTTATTGTCTAGACTAGACCTCTGTCCACCCCTGTTTTGGGAATGGCGTGAAGATATTTATTTATTATTTATTTATCTTTTCTTCGTCTAAAAACAATTCTGTTTATTCTGATAATATTTTTTTTTAATTTCTTACAATTAAAGACGCTATTAGAAATAAATGCTTTGAAATGGCCCCAATTAATAATTATACACGTTTGGCAAACGTTTTATCGTCAATACCTAATTTGAGGGGAATTTTATACGAAGATGCAATTATTTATATTGCAGGTATTAAAAAAAACAACGCTTGCATTCTAATTTTTAGCGTAGCAATAAAAAATGGTAGAGTCAACGACCCGGTAGAGGAACATAATCAAATCGTATCTTAACAGTAACGGTGTACCGGCGCCACCACAGCTCGATATTGTTCTAAGCTCTGCTCGATTAATTTTATATCGCCAGGTCGGTCACGTAGAAGCCGTAAATTTAATAATCCCGCATGAGTGTTAACATCTTTGTTATTAACGTTAATGTTAACCGTTTTAATCATAGTCTGGTTTAACACCTCGGGTTTTTGTTTATTCGGTTTTCTATCGGCTGCCTTATCTGATGCTGAACTGTTTCAAATTTCTAGCGTAGTTAAGGATGGTAAATGCAAGAGAAGTGACGCTTGCTAAAGACAATTTGGAAATTTTTAAAGGATGATTTACTACAGTAATAATAGAAAATTTATTATCATCTCTTTAATTATAATTGAAAATTCCAATATTTTTATTTAATTTTCCTTTCTAAAATATCGTTGATGTCACAAATAATTTCTTCGATACATATTGTGTAGATTTGGGATATTTTCGATCGTACAACAATTCTCGCTATACTTCACGTATACCTTATTGATTTCTGGGTTACGTTCTTACAGAAGCAATACTTTTGGGTCGTTTTGTAGTTCGTCTGTCTGCCCCAGGAAGATTCAAATTTGTTATGCCTAACTTACGTTACGTGTAACGCAACACATAAAATTATGTATTTCATCAATGACAGAGGGAGCTAATGCCTATAATACAATAAAAACATTGTGGCAAGATTATAGAAGCAATTTGCTGGGAACGTCAATTAATCCATTAGGGTCGGCAGTATCGACAAATATCGTCTGCCGTCTGTTCGTTAACGAGTTATGTGCTTTCGAACAATTAAACGCGTGGGTTTCTAATCGCAGTTTTCACATCGTAACTTATACCGTAACGCGTTTACATTTAAATTTAAACCTTATCGTTATTGCAATTAATCGGAAATTAGATAATGGTATGGGCTGCGTGTTTTCGATGTACATTGGAGATATCTGCATACTTACATCGGTGAGTATAACATTGTACGCACGTGTCACTGAACGGAGTATTGTTATTTCGTAATATTTCTGGTTGAATAAAAAGCTTAAAATTAAGTATTATGCACTTGACATTACTTAGTTACATAGATCTATCTATGTAACTAAATAAGTCAAAAAGGTACTTTTTGTAAAGTTACTTTTTTATTTGAAGCAGAGTAAACCCAAAGACTATAATGTTGTCTGCATATTAATATAATTTTTAAACGGTAAATAAATTTGATATACTAAAATATTTTTAAATTAGAGATTTTCTTTAGCAATTGCCAAGTGTCTAAAACTGATAAGTAAAAGTATCGTGGCAAACTGTAATAACCACTACCAATTACCAGGCCACAATTATGCAGACCGATAACGAACAGTAGTATCTAAAGTGTGTGGTGTCTGGTACAGTGATGGCCACTCCGCTTGCCATGCGTGGCAATTATGGCTAATGCTCTTTAAGGGAGAGGCCTACGCCCTGCAGTGTACATTAATAGGGAACGAAGTCTGCAAGTAACTATCAAATATCTATATCAAGTGAGGATCCATAAGAGTTGGTAATTCATCAGCCTTATAACGTTATCAAGGCGAGAGTGCGCCAACGCATTAATTAACGTTTTATATCAAAACCGCCGTTTAAGTTGACGCTCAACCGTTTTTGTATCGTAAAATTATTAATTATCCATTAACGGTCTGTAATTTGTAACTTTGACACCTCGCTTGAGCTGTGTTAAGTTACAACCTTATGTTTCCGACTCTTCAATTCAAATTTTCCCTATTGTAGATTAAATAACTTAAGCAGTTTGTAATTATTGACAATATCAATCAGTTCAGTGATGATATTCATTTGTTACATAATTTTTTATCTTCACGCATATCTCAATACTGGGGTAGTCAGAGATCTAAACAATTTAGTCCTTTCGAACCAGATTTCATATTTGGGACCACGTGACATATTGACGTCTTATTGTTAAAGCCAACGATACACATCTTGAATATGAATTTGAAAAACTCAGTGGTGCGAATCTGCCTCCTAAGGTCGAACCCGGATCTCCTAAATCCTAAACTTAACTATCGTGGTTCAGTCTCATAATTTAATGCTTTATTATTGTTTCTTGTACAGGGTCGGCACAAACGTAACGCCACCTTCCCCGGCGGACAAACAGGCAGCCTTCTTCAATCTTCGACAACGAGAAGTACGTATTCGTAAATATTTTCTCCTCTATTTAATTTGAGTTAAATAAAAACTTGGGTGCGGTAGTGACCTACAAAATTCTCAACTCATCTACTCACCTATAGTATACCTATTGATTGGGCAGAGTGCCCATATTGCACACTACCAGGAAGGGAACTGAAACATGAGTTATTCAAGGTTTTCGAATTATTGTATTGAGAGTCAGAATGAGGAACATAGGCTTCTTTCGCTCTGGTAAATTAAGAAATCCAAAGAGTATTTAATTATACACCGCAGATGGATTATCAGGCAGAAACTGATATCAGGCAGAAACTGATATAAGTGAGTCAGCGTCAAATAAAAAAGTCAATTTAAAATTAAGTCATGAGACCGAGTCATGTCATGACTCGGTCGGCATAAATAATGATATATTTGCTTTTAAGTATATATCTGAATGTACATAAATGACAACAACAAGCTCACGACCGTATTCCCAATACTGAGATGATCTAGATAGTTCATTCCTTTCGACCTACATTTCACCGGAGCTCATTAGCAACGTGATAGGTGGTCATATGGATAAGTAAACCATCTTAGTATCTAAGCAAACAAACAATACGTACATAAGTTTTAAATAACATTTCGTTGGTTTTCTTCCTGGAGAATCATAAGTCTAGTGATTCGAATTTCAATTACCAAACCATCCAACAATCCAATTTACCCAACCAGCCGGAGGTCGTGGTCATTCACGGCTACAATGAAGAACATATATACAATCGATGTAAGTTTAAGTTATGATTCTAAATTTCGTAACGCCTTCGTAATCTAGTACTATTGGTTATTTTATGTTCTCTCTTTCTTAATATACGTTTATCATCGCTACATAACAGTGTCTGTGGCATCGCTTGCAGAATACTCAGCGGACGCTTCGACGCTGCGCGACGTTGCGGACGGCTGCAGTAGTACCAGACCGAGATACTGCACGGGCGGCACCACAACGTGGCCAGGGCCTCGCGTGCAGCCGCCGCAGGCAGAGATTCCCAGCATTGCAACACCCACCAACATCGACACCAAAGGTAACTGACAACTGAAGTTGTTTTAGCTTGATTAATGTATCCTTACCATATTTTTTATGAAATCTCGAACCCATGTCAAGAGGCTGACAAAATGTTAGGTAATAGCAATAAAAAACACAACGTCAACGAGCAAATATTTTTATATATAAAAATTATGGTCAGTGACTTCTATTACTGCGGCATAAAAGGTAAACAAGGCAACACACATGCAGTCCTTTCTGCGCTTGTTTTTTTTTTTTAATAAATACATATTATATAAATATATACGTATCATATCTCGATGAACGTTCGAACAATTACTTATCGTCCATATTTTGTGTTTAGAGGGTTTATACACATAGGTTTTGTCATCTCTGAAAAAAATATGTTTCAAATTCTAATAAAACGTCTTTTGTTGCCGCCATGTGAAGCTTAGTCATCCAGGTGTTTTAAAATAAGCAATGTTATTAAAAAGATCGAGTTTCGCAATTTCGCAACGACTTAACTGTAACTTAACAGTTAATTCTAGAATATCTGGGAAGTATACCACCTACATTAAAGACTAAGCGAGGCTAAACCGTGACGTCACCCCATATTTCAAACAAGCATGCATCTGATATGGTGAGCTTTCGACACGCGAGCGAACCCAACTTCCCACATCACATGGCGCCCGTGCAAAATTTGCATTTCAAATTTCAACCCATAACTTATTTCTCTAAGTACATCAGCGTGATTAGATGTATCGCGTGCGAATTTGTGTCATAGCGCGCTTTTAATATACGCGAAAATCGCGCGGTGAATTCCAAGATGGCATTACTCGTCACGTCACCTATTCTATAATTCTTAAGAGGATTTATGCTTGTCGTCAACCTTGATCCACATTTGCCGTCGAGAGAAACCATATAGTTTTGCCATGGTCGTTAAATACATTGTAGTAGGGGGGTTATCAAACTATTGCTTGGCTCTTATATTTGGATAAGGGTGTAAACAATCCCCCTGATAATAGTTGGTCACTGCTGACCATCATCCATCATCATCATTACAAGAGCCTGTAAAATTTCAAGTTTAGTATCACGATAGCCGAGTGATCGGAATTTCGAGACGACAGACCCGAGTTCGATCCCCAGGTTGCAGGCTCGTACCAATAGGTTTTTTCATAAAAAAAGTGTATACTAATTATATCGTTGGCTTGGAAATTGAAACGGCGACGGGCTCACCACCTGTCACGTTGTCCCAAAAATATCTTCCGTGGAAGATGGTTCGAAACGACTTAATTGTCAAGACCTCTGTCTACCCCTGTATTGGGAATGGCGTGAAGATTCACTACAGGACATTGGCCTCTCCGCTCTGGCTCTCTCCGCACGGGAGGGTTTGTCATAATCGCCAAGCCCAAGCGTGCAACAAGCGACCAATACGCTTGCCAACAAACGTATTCCCTCTCGCAGTGCCAGACACCTCGCACTTTAGACGCTGCTTCGGTCTCCTGAAGTTTGTCGAGTATTTTTCGAGATGATTACCCCGCCATCTGTCGTTAGCTAATAGTATTTGCTAGATTTCACTTATTCGCCTTTTAAGACACTCACCGGAAGAAAGGGAGTGGTATGTTCGGATACCACACGGATACTGTTTACTGATCATTTATCGATTTGCCGAAAGTGGCGATTGTGATTAAACCTCTGTAGCGTAGCTTTTGAGCTTATGTCTTGAACCTGCTTTTAGCTTTTCGGGCTTTTAAATTTTATAGTAATAAACAGTAATAATCAGGATTTTAATTTTATACTCATAAACAATAAAGTAAAAACTTCCGATGAGTATAAAACTATAAAATTCTAATAGTCTCAATTCAGCACCGCAGATTTGCTAGACATTCGTTACTCTTGAAATACAGCATTGGACTGTAATAAAATTATTTCTTAGCAGTTGTGAGTTAACTTACCGTTAATAAAACACAAATTATTACTGCACCTACAGTAATACAATAAAATATTACCTAGCGTATCGATTATTTGCAATGGAAACGCTTAGGAATGTTCGCGGCCTTGTTAACTAGGTCGCCTTAGGCTTGATTAATTACACCCCATTTACGTACGACCTCAGCGCCGATGCCTGAGCGGTTGGACTGGCTTACGTTGTGGCTCGGAGGTCGGAGTTCAAATCTAGCGTGTAATGTAATTTTCACGCTCTTACCCTGCTCCGTGTCTGGCGATTCTTCCGCATCTGTGTCTGCTCGAACTCCCTTTATTGTAAATAATGTCTTTATGTATATGTACATACATCTTCACGCTATTACCAATTAGACTGAGGTCTAGACAATTAAATCCTTGCGACCCACTTTCCACCGAAGATATTTTTGGGAGAACGACAACACCAAATGTATGTCTATGTGCATTATGTATTGTTTTTAAAACACGTTGTTAGTATACATAGTCACGATAGCCGAGTTGTTGGGTGGTCGGAATTTCGAGTCGAGAGACCCGAGTTCGATCCCAATAGTTTTACCGGCCCAATAGTTTTGGCAGTACCAATGAGTTTTTCAAAAACTTATGTACTAATTTCATCGTTGGCTTGGACATAAAGGCGGCGACGGGCTCACCACCTGTCACGTTGTCCCGAAAATATCTTCGGTGGAAGGTGGGTCAAAGGGACTTAATTGTCTAGACTTGACCACTGTCTACCCCTGTATTGGGAATTGCGTTGTTAGTATACAATCAATCTACTGACGGTCGTAAATCGATCGATCTAGATCTACAGGTCCTAAAATTTCGTGTCAACCCATCGACAAAATTTCTGGATTTAAGGCCACAAACATACGGAAGCTGCATTTTTATATATATTCCAATAACATTCTATGCCAACAAACATGTTTCCACTAAACATAACGATTGCTTGGTCGTTAAGTTAACCGCAATCACTTACAATAAAAAGCAATAATTTCGTAAATATCGTGACTCGAGTATCGCTAATCGAGCAAACAGTTGTAATACAGTACGTAATTATGCTGCGGACGAAGTCAATCTCGAAACATCTGTGTACATTCGATAAAAACTGCATGTCTCGTTGTATGCATGCACTGTACATTGCAAACACGAGCAACTGAATGAAGTCGGTCTACTTGTGTATCGTGTAGTTAAGTTAATTTTAGATCTAGGGCAATAGATCAATACGTGGACGGACGGAAGCTTTTCTCGTTGCGGTTTTTGAACATAAAATTGACATTTGAAATATGGCGACTATGCGTTATTATTAATCATCATAACGGAATGTAATTTTCTACTGCAGTAAATAGACTTATTCCGTGTGGTAACGGCATAAGAATATTAACGCTCCCTTTCTTCCCGAGGATGTCGTAAAAAGCGACTATGGGAAACAGCCTTGAAATTCGTTATAGCAACCGATAGATGGCGGGATAACCATCTCAAAAAATATCAGACCAAAATTATAATACCAATGGGCAGCAACGTCTGAGTTGCAAGTAATCTGGTAATGCGATCACCAAACCGCTTGCCAAGCATGGCGATTATGGCAAATCCTCTCTATGGGAGAGGTCTATGTCCCGCAGTGGACTTTAACAGGCCGATATGAATGTATGTATGTATGTAAGTAAGTAAATACATAGACTTTACCCTTAAGGTAATATTTTTTCACAGTTGGAAAGCCTATTCGCGATCAAAGTACCAGATACCGGGTAGCTCGGACACTTCTGTCCGTCACCATGTGACCATTTTTGGTGCTGTCTCTCGTATGCCATTATTATTTTTAAGGTTTTCCCTTTATGGAAAGGTGCCGTTTATTCTTAATAATACAACGATATCACATGGCACAAATTGTAACATTTTTGTTTCATTATTGGCATTAAGAACTTGTTTTGTACATATTATATACCATGAACTTCACATGCTGTGAAACAAATACATCTTTAAATAAATAATAATATTGTTAGTATGTAAAAGATTACCCTCAAACTCATGGTCGGATTTTGAAGATTATATTAGGTATAGTAACTTTCCTATTTTATAGTTATGGTTTCCTACGCTAATCTTGAGGGCTAAAGGTTATAAAGTATTATGCTCAAAACATCGAAACTTAAATGTTAATAATAGCTGCCACGGGCTGCACGTTATTCAAAAAAAGATCCGATGAATTGTGAATCGAAAATACTAGTCCAGACTTCTGATAACCCCAGTTTAGAAAATACGTGAATGTGAAAAAAAATATATATTCTTAGCTTTTGATAAAACAGATCACTTCTCTCGACACAAACTTATAGGTTTATAGCTCTGTCATAGCCCGGAAGTACACTAAAAAGGTCGAACGTTAGTTACGGGCTATATGAAACCTGATACGGAGCACAAGTACCGACATTAATGTCGAGATAACTAAAGTTTTATCACAAAATTAAATCAGGAGTTCATATCTAGTGGAGTTTCACTCCAGAAACGCCAGCCATAAGCTCTTACAAGCACAGCTATCAATTTACGACGTTTAACATTAAACAATAACCGCTCGCATGAAATAGTGTGACCTTTGCCTAATGATTGACGGTGCACATTGCAGCCATTTTGTAATTTTATAAGCGATTTATCAAATCATTTACCGATCGATCGGTTTTCTAAGCCAATAACGCAAGCACTCGGAAGTCGCCCGGGGTAACAGATGGACGAGAAGACTGCGAGCTCTCATAACTACATAATGCTCCCATGTCAATTGCTAGGTTGGCAGTGCTCAGTCACGCCATAGAAACTCCTTTAATGGTTCAATTAGTCCTGAGTCGAAGAACTTTAAATCTTCAAGGAACCAACTGAATGAGGTGAAATCGTTTACTTCTTCTTGACATCCTGTAAGAATAAATCCACTACAGGTGAATTAGGTTATTTTCGTAAGGAGTGTTTGTTTTCATTTTGATCTTTACGCGTTGTCCAATAGTCAGTCCGGTGTCTAGGCAATTTAGAATTTGCGAGATTTATTTCACTAGAGCTTATTTGACCAGTTGTGAAAAATGTGACCAGTGCCCAAATCGAAAAAAATCTATTTCGTTTCAAATTAAAACCCGGTTTACTATCAGTTGTACAACTGGCCTTTAACTACCCAACTTTCACGATAGTACATCAAAAAATCGTAAAGCACTACGTATCGGTTTCATGGTTTATGTGGTAGTAGACATATTGGGCCGTTAGGCACAAATCACAATAAATCAATACGTAGTCTTGCACTTTTTAATACTCATAAATTATTTTAAAAATAAATCAAAAGAATTTTGGAAGGAAAAGGAAATTTGTTTGGATACAGAACATCGAAGAAGCAGCTTATGAAATTCATTATGTTATTAAATAAACTTGTAATAAATGTCATTCCCCATCTGATTGATTGCAAGGCTAGGTCTAACTTAATAGAATAAAAGCCTTTTTGTAGAGTGTCTCATTTTTGGGATTAATCAAATTGCTTCCTACTATCTAGAATTCTTTTAATAGCGTGTGGAATCGATATAAAAATGTACCACCTCCTAGCTTCTTCTGAGTATTGATAGCGAAAATGGTTACCGATACGACGGGATAAGCATCTGAAATATAAGACGATAATTACGCAGACCCTTGACGAGCAGCAGTGTCTCAGTTGCGAGGAGTCTGGTACTGCGATCACCAAAACGCTTGTCAGGCGTGGCGATTATGGCAAATTCTCCTTATAGGAAAGGCCTAGGTCCTTCAGATGACTTTTAATAGCCGTTATGTATGTTATGTATCCAGAATTTCCAGTAATTCATCAAGAAACGTGAAAGGTAAATCGTTTGCACCGCTCGTAATTAGAGTTCAAAACTATTAACTCGCGAACTCGTGTAAACACATTGTAAAAATATAAATTAACAAAGCTGACGAAGGGAAAAGCCCCATCGTAATGACGCCGCTGCAATTTCAAATGACTAATGACGGCGGGTTCACTGACCGCGGATATTGGGATATTTCGACGTCTAATACCAATCAATCTTGATATTCGTTAATATTGCTTGTCGGTTCAACAGTTTCAACAATAAAACATAACCTACCCCGCGGTTCCCGCCTTAAATTTGTATTCACAAATATATGATGAATAGACGAACAATACAGGGGTAGACAAAGTTTAGACAATTTTATCCTCTCAATTCACATTTCATCCGAGCTGATTTTTGGGACGTCGTCTGTTTTGCCATAATAGTCGCGCTCGGCAAGTAGATCGGTGAACCCTTCGACTCTGCTAAACCTCTCTGATCTGCTGAATTTGGTTCTGATATTTTTCGAGATGGTTATCCTGTCATTTAATTGTATTCTCGAGGCTTCAGTCGCCTTTTACGACACCCAGCTCAAGGCTCGGTAACCTGCAGCCATCATCTACAATTATGTCGGAGGGGTGCTGACTTGCGCTCAATGTTTTCGCGAGTTCAGCGCAAAAATTGGTTACGTCAGTCACCTTCAAGCACACGAAAGTCACTCGCAATAGTCCAAGTCGCTGCGGCCGAAATCGGTCGGTATACTATATATATACGACACCCACGGGATGAAAAGGGTGGTAAATTTTTAAACCGTAACCACCCTATGTACCTATATAATTATAAATAAACAAATATCTTCACGCAATTCCCAATACAGGGGTAGACAGAGGTCTAGTCTAGACAATTAAGTCCTTTCGACTCACCTTCCACTGAAGATATTTCGGGACAAGGTGACAGGTGGCCCGTCGCCGTCTTTTTGTCCAAGCCGACGATATAATTAGTACATAAGTGTTTTTTAAAAAACCCATTGGTACGAGCCTGCCACCTGGGGATCGAACTCGGGTATCTTGTCTCAAAATTCCGACCACCCTATCTAGGCTATCGTGACTTATTACATGACTACGTATTATATTAAACGGCAAAAGTAACAAATCCATAGTTAATCTATTACGAAAGAGATCGCACGGAGGGAACGTAGGGCGCTATGCACTCGCAGTGGGTGTCAGTGATTTACAACCTCCAGCGGACAAATATAAGTATGAAATAATTTTATATTCCATTGCCATTTCTTTTTCAACTGTAAATCTTAAACATGTCTTCTCCAGTGCAATGCACCGCTGGAGCGAAATGGGACCGTTCCGTTTATTTTTATTAATTTCTGGACTTTATTTACTATGATGTTATTAATCATACGCATTGTTGAACGAAAGAGGTTTATTTATTTATTTATTTTTGTAGCGTTTGACGTCGCGTTGAATTTTACTGTCAACCATAAAGATGCCATAAACCATTTTCAGCGCAAATGCGAGCCAGTTTTATTCTTAAACTAGCTGCGCCCGAAGGTTTCGTTCGCGATACAAAATAATACAGGAACTGGCATTTCTATGACATAAAGTAGTTAATTTCTTAATTTTAGATACAAAAGAAATAGTTATCATTAATGGCGCCACTTGCTGTGTGGTTGGGTGGTCTAAATTCGAATCTGAAGGTTCCTTGCCCATATGGAAGACGCTCTAATAAGTTTTTCGAAACTAATGGATGAGTTTGTTTAGCGCAAAGACGGCATCAGACTACCTGTCTCGTATCAAATAAGCTATTGTGAAAAATGTCGTAAGGACTTCATAATTAATATCTGACCACCCCAGGTAAAGATATTGATGCAAAGCCTGCTAATTAACAGGTTGAAAAAAAATTCACTAGATATATATTTAAAAAAAAAAACTTTATTATAATTATTATTATTATATTATAATTATTAGGTTTATTATAATATAAATAAATACATTAACCCTTAGAAATAATTACTTACTTATCTTCACGCACAATCCCTGACGGGGTAGCCAGAGAGAACTGACCGCCAAGTGTCACGATCCCTACATACTTAGAAATAATTAAAATAAATATGATTAAACATTACAAAAAGATGGTATAGGTTAACAAAAGACAATCAATTAATGTACTGTACTCGTATATTACATATCTCGTTGAACAAATGGTTTGATTTGATTTGATATTGTTATGAGAGTTCGAAACTATTATTATAATAGATATTACAATACCAACATCTAATCTAAGCACAAGAACCAATATAAGTAAAATAGACGCATGTATTTCTGAAAAAAATATCGCATTTCCCAAGGCCTCCCTACTGCAGAGGAATTGCCACGCCATTTGACGCCTTTCAATAATTATTCTTTTGCTGATACCATAAAGATATGATATCCCGGTGCTCTCTATTTGTTTAAAGCCTCACCACGTCAACTAAACAAAATTTATGTATGCTAAGTTTAAATTAAATATATTATTTCAAAAACATGTTGTGAAATCGTGCTCACGCTGACTTCAATTTCACCGGCCGGCTAATATTTCATGTATAATGACAGTCGCATTATTTCTAGAAAGCTATAAATGCCTACGATTTTATTATTAATAAATAAGGAATATGCAAATGTAATAATTATTTCATTCAACGCTGTCTATAAATGCGTTCGTAATGTAATTTAAACAAATGCGAGGTAATAATGTGTCCATGCGAACGTGAATTAACTAGGACTGGGTTTCTCAAAGTTATGTGTTATATGTCCTCACCCTGTTAAAGTTCCAAACTACGACGAGCCGTGATGAAAGAGAAATTTAAAAGATGTAGGCATGAAATAATAGTTCTTTAAATCTATCTGATTAATAATTATTGTGTCGGTTAAATCAATTAGCTTTAGTTCTGATACTATTCAATACATACTATTCAGTATCATTCCTCATCCGAGATGACCGCCACTACAAAATGAACGAAGGCCTTTTTTACAACCTCCTCATTATTGGTATCAAATGAAAGGACTAGTAGACTACAATACCCCATGAAAATATTCCAAATTCAAGATCGCGTCCGTAACAGAGGGTGAAAGATAGATGTTGTTGCAGTCTGATTACTACCCTATATTGATAAGGAAGAAAATATTAAATTTTTTATCAAATTTATTAAATATGTTTTTTATAATATTTAAAGGACATAAAATCGGTTATTAAATAATGTGATAGGTTCGTTGTTAAAAAAACAGAAGGAAAATATCACAGGAGTTGAAAAAATTCACTGCTTAAAGTGAGAGTTTAAGCGCTGCTAAGCCATCCAACCACCATAGTGTAATCGTATAATCGTATAAATAACCGTGTAATCGTATAAATAACTTTATACCATTATATGCTGAACCCCTAAAGATTCGCTTCTTAAATTTTAAGAAACTCTGAACATGATGGCAGTGGCAGGCAAAGCAGAGTAAGCGCGGAATCGTTCGCCAAAGCTACATCATTTATTTTTGTCGATTAACGTGTCCTCTATAAGTCAATAAATTTATTTATCCTTGACATTACTCTGATCTTTTGGTATATACGCTTCGGTTTTATGGTAAAAAAGCATTTTTGATTATGAATATAAATTTAATCTCTTCATCCGGTGTTATTGCAAAAATAAATTATTTTTCTTCATCCTTATCATTATATTTATATATTAAATAGTAATACTAATTCTTCTAGATATATATTTTTCATGGAATTGCTTAAATTGGATAAAGATATAATTATTAATTTTATTAAAATTGTAGCCTTTCTTCCTTTCCAAAAAAGAAACATATTTATGACTCTGATATTGTAGTTAAAGTCGATCATAATCCTACATGAATCTTCAAACAACACCATGGTTATACGATCATCAGACAGATTTAAAGAAAAACTTTTATTTCATGCCTACATCTTTTACATTTCTCTTTTATCGCGGGTTGTAGTTCGGAACTTTAAAAGGGCTACGTGCGGACTAACCCAATCCTAGTTAATTAACCTTCGCATGGACACATTATTACCTGGCATCTGTATATATCGTAAAGGAAATGCCTTTCTACTCTTCTTTTACGGCACCCTCGTGAGCAAAATTCCCTGGTGGTAGACCATAGACTTTCGCCGATACCACACTGCAATCTGTTTCACTTACATGTTTTCGAAAAAGACGCTACACTTTTGCTATATGACATGTTCGCATATCATTTCGTTGCAAAACAACAGAGAGTGCGAGTGCGCGTCTCGTTTTAATATCAACTAACTCGTAAATAATCGTACTAAATGGGCGTTTGCTCTTTATGAGGGTACACGTTGAAGACCTTGGGGCACGCGATCCAGCCGTTACGGGTGGAGCTCTCGTGTCCATCCAAAATGATTTCGGATATTGCTTCAATATATCGCTCATAAATTAGCCTATTAAATCAATTTATTTCTCCATTTTTATGAGAATTTCTCCAACTGACGATTGTAACAATTGTCATTGAAATATTCATTCAGTCATTGTGAATATGATTTCTTTTAACGGTTTTGCCATATTGCATGTAAATTGATTGAAAAGGAAATTCCAATTCCAATTTTTTTTATGGAAAAGGAAGGCAAACCCCCAGAATTGGAGGTGGGGGGTGTTGGGACTGCGGTTACCTGCACTCACCAGACGAAAGGCAGGACTTTGTTAGACTTCTACTTCACGCCGGTATTCTGTGGGGTCGTGGTGCTTCCCCGGTCGAGCCGGCCCATTCATGCAACAACAAAAGCTGATGCATGCGTGGCTCTACCACTGTTAAAATACTTGGCGTTATAAAAAAACACACACATTATTGTTCGTCTGCGGACAGTTTACAATAATAATAACTTTACTTAATAATAATAACTTAAACTGTTACTCTAAAGGCAAAATAGTTTCTAAAAACATTTTACTATATGCCTGCAATATATTTTTGAGAGATGATAGAGGCGGGGAATGTCCACTATGCTGTTCGTTGCGAGTTGAAGGACTACATACATCTTACGAATAGTATATTTTTCATAATATTTCTAACATGCAGATTTCATCACGTTGTTTTCCTTCGCCGACGAACTCAAGTAAATTCAGCAATTAAAGTTACTATAAATAGGGCTCAAATCGAAGAGAAACCATAATAGTATCACTTCTTAAATGAAGCTATGCTTTTGTAGTTTATAATGAATAACTATTTCTATTTCTCTCTGAAATGTTTTAAGCCTTGAATGCATTGTTTCAGTATATGCTGATCAACCGGTATCCTCAGCTTCGCCGCCAACAAGAGACAAAATAAATGGAGAAGAAAAGGCACGAACTAGACGCCGGGATTGGGCGGAGTCCACCGCACCGTCCACTGTTGATGAAGACGGTATGTACCACACTGTAAATTCCATTCTTTCATTACTACTGTAGAGTATCAAGAAACTAGCGTTTTGCGAAAGCAGATTATATTTTCATGATATTGAAAGAATTTTGCCGTAAATATACTTATTTATACTATACTTATTTAAAAGTCCGCTGCAGGATATAGGCCTCTCACGTAAGGAAAGGTTTACATAAATTTAGGATTCGCTATCGCATTTGCAGGCACCCTATACCTAAGACGCTAATGCCCGTCACCGGTCTGATGAATTTTATATGAATTTTCCGGAATTTTTGAGATGGTGGGATAACCATCTCAAAAATCCATCAGAGTATTTCCACTTAGTCGAAGAAAAGGGGTTATTAGAAAAAGGGTAATAAAAAATATTGACTTCTAATTTGCTGGAAAGACATAAAAAGATATAGATATAATGAGATTACTTTGGCAGCCACTATAAATAAAACTCTTAAACGTGCCATCTTTTATTGTGTGTGTCAATGAATAACGTTTTTCCATGTGCAGTAAGCGTGGTCCGGTCCCCGCTGCTTCAGCATCAGCACCAGCAGTACGACGAGCAGCTGCGCGACATCGCAGCGTCGCTGACCCGGCCACGCTCCCGGCGCGCGTTGCCTCCCACCCTCGAAAGGCCCACGAGGCTGCCACCACCCGATCGCCTGCCGGTACGCGTCCACCACATTTTCACCTTGTCACCAACAGTTTATCAGGTTGCAAAATCGAGCTCAATTTAAGTACAAAAACTAGACTAAAGTTAAAATTAAGACCACAAGTCGAACATATTTGGAAAGCGAAAAAGAAATAAACAGTGTATTTTGTTTCCCAATTAGTTTTAAATGTGATTAACAATATTACGATTTTTCGCTACCATTTTTGTTTCTAAATTGTGTTTGTTTGAAGAATGTGAGTATGAGTAAATGTATCATTAACTTCATACTCTCAAGAGTTTGATAGAAGCTAAAGAGATATTTAAAGATTATGATACTTGGCGATCTGTTATTTTGTGGTTAGCCCGAAAGAGATTATGCGTGAAATAATAATTTTCAAGTTTCGTCCAGAATCTCAATCTTTATTAACAACTAATTATCATCTGAGACGTCATGTTAGTACATAGTAAAAAATAATCTTTACAGGCGAGAGGTACGCCAGATGGTGGCGCGCCACCTGAAGAAGGAAGCTCAAGTTCTGCAAGTGATGGCAGTGAACCAACTGATGCAGTCGAAGCCACAGAAAATGGAGAGGGTGGCAGAGTAGAACTACCTGCTGAAAGGCTCCTACATGCCAGAGCGGGATGGCTACAAAGACGAGGCCCTGCCGGATGGTCGCGTCATTGGTTCGTGTTACGTGGAGCAGCGTTGTTGTACTTTCGAGATCCACAAGCTGAGCATCGAGGATTACTAGATGGTGTCATTGATCTTAGTGGGGTGGCCAATGTAGTGGAATTACCTACATCTGTTACTACTAATGGATACGCCTTCGAAACTGAGGTAGGATTTTTTTCTGGCTTTTAAATTTTATGCTTTATAATGGATAACATTAATGTTAAATTTTTAATTTATATAGAGACACTACTTAGCTTCGTAACTAAAATTAATTTTATCGCACCTTATAATAATAATAATAATGATGTCATATTAGTTCTCGTCATTGCAGACATGGGATGGCAAGCACATCGTACTTTCGGCGGTGACAGCAGGGATAAGAGCAAACTGGGTTTCGGCGATACGTAGAACCGCCGGTTTACCCAATTCTGGACCATTATCCCTGATACTACGTGAGGATAGCGTGGATTTAGCATCAGAATCATCGACTTCACCTGTGACACCTGTGACTCCAAATACAGGGAAATCTGCACCATTTTCATCAGATGAAGAATATAGAACGGCTTCCGAAGGAGGCCGCAGAGATAGTGCCGATTGGGGAGATATGACTTCACAACCACCACCTTCGCCGATCCTGAATCGGACACCAATCTCCAAAGTTAAAGAAAAAGTTCGTGCTAGATCTTGTCATTTAACGTCAATTCGGCCAGATATGAAAGATGAAAGGGACGAAATTGATTTTGGTAAAGATCGATCCGTTAGTGAAGTCGATGAAAACGAGAAACCAATCGAACCGAGAAAACGTAGTTATATTTCGACTATTGACAAGCAGGCAATAGAAATTGACGATTTACGCAAGCAACTTAAATTAGCATTGAATGATGTTAACACTGCGGAATCTGAACTTGCAAGACTCCGAAAACTGAAATCCGAAACGGCGCTGCGAGAGAAGAAAATGGAGGAACTCGTCACTACCTTACAAAAGAAAGAAGAAGAATTGTCTATTCGCACTAAGGAAGCTGAAAGTTTAGACGCTATAAAACAGCTTTACAATCAAGATAAAACCACTTGGGAGACTAAGTTGACAGAAACACAAAACTTTTTGAAGGAATCAACGGAACATTGTGAATTACTCACAAAACAACTAGCTTCAGCTCAAGAAAATATTAAACAGTTACAGCAAGAGTTAAATGAACTTAATGAAAAACTAGTGAAAAGCATTAAAGAAAATGATGGCTTGTATTCTAGGATCAGGGAATTGGAAGGCCGGGCAGCATCAGAATCACCGTCTAAAGAAAAGAGAAAGAGCATCGGTTCACTAAGTGATCTCACGAACTTAAATAAAGACCTAAATTTGGAATCGTTGGAAAAGAATCGGTTAATTGAGGAATATATTGAACTGAGGGGACGATTCTTAAAAGCTATTCAAGAAATAAAGGCTATGAAGAAAGAACTCCGTGAATCACATAATATGTATGATGAGCTTGAAATAACGAATATGAAATTAAGAAATGAAATGAAATTGAGAGAACAATGCAGCCGATCAGAAATTAATTTAATGGCTGCTAAAATTTTGGATCTAACACAAAAATTAACTGCTTCTGACAAACAAGTTCGTACATTAAAACATAAAATTCAAAAAAGTGAATCGCGGGAAAAAAGACGTAGTTTGTCACTAAAGGGAAGAGAATCGTTTTCATTGGGAAAAGAGCTAGAAGAAAAATTAACAGAATTAGAAAATAAAGTTTCTCTTCTTGAATCTGGAGAATCGGTCCCGACCATAAATTCTCCATCAAAAAGTTCTTCGCCAGCCAAAGAAAAAGTAACTAAAACCGACAGTATTACAGATGACAAACGCCTTAAAAGATTGGCAGCTCGTCTAAGAAGGAAGTCCTTAGATAGTGCTACCAGTTCGGAACCCATGAAGATGCTAGTCCGGCTAAGTTCACTAGAAACCAAAATCGCAACTGCTATTGAAAACAAGCTAGAATTAAACAATTCTTGCGAGTCTTTGACCCTAACGACAGTTTCGCCAGACAGTCCTTCGTTGAGCGAAAGCCAGGAGAGCTCTTCGATTGGCACGCAATCCCAAAGGCACCTTCTTGATCGACTACAGAGTCTTGAGAACGTCGTTATACATTCGCGAAACAAAGTGAATGAATGCCTATGCCAAATGAGTGCCATGAGGGCAGCGAAATCACGAAGATCGCCATCGCCGAGTCTGGAGAAAAAATACAGTATTAAATCTATGGAAAAATGTTTAATGGATGTCAGTAAACGGTTACAAGAGTGCTTTGATAAATGTGTGGTGGATTATCAAGATTACAACAAAGAGGAAATCAATGATAGTGTGGCACAGGTCGTGGTTCAACTTGAAGAACAGTTGAGAACAAAATTGCTTGAAATATCAAAGAAAAAAGCGGCCCTATACGAAGCGGGCGAACTGACCCAACGGAAGAGCCTAGAAATACTGGCAGAAAAATTAGCTTATGAAGCGGTACTCATCAGCAGGATACAAGAAGCTCTGGAATCTTCCAACGGAAGCAGATTCTTCGCTAGATTAATCAAGTCTGAAATAAACGAAACTAGTCAACTAATCGATAACCTTAAATGTAAGATAAACGGCGAAAGTAACAAAAATATAAGTAGCACGAAGAGCTCCCTCGATTACTTAGCCAGGATACTGTCGCGTAAAATCGACATTATGAACACAAAGGAGACCAAGGAGTTCAAAAAATCAGAGTTGATAATACAGAGCGCCGATCTCGAAGCTCTCAAAGCCTCCCAGAAGGAAGTCGCCGAGGCGGTCGACAATTACAAGAGTGAGAAATTGGCGGAGCTGTGTTCCGCGTTGGCTTCCGAGACGCTCAGCTACGCCACGCCGAACGACAGCGACTTCGAGCAACAGCGAGCCAACGTGGAGGCGGCGCGAGTGCGCGAGGCGTGGGCGGCGGCGCGCGACGCGCTGGGCGCCGAGCTGGTGCAGGCCGAGGTGGCGCGCGCGCTGGCCCGCGCCGCGCAGCTGTGCGACGAGCGGCTGGACGCCGCGCGGCGGGCGCGCCTCACGCTCACGGCGCAGGACCGCGCCGACCTGGAGCTGTGGTGGCAGGCGGCGCACGACCACCTGCGCTGCGAGATGGACGCGGCCGTGCGCGACATCGCCGCGCGCTACCGCGACTGCCTCGCCGCCGACCGCCGCGCCAAGGACTCGCCGGGACTCGACAGCCGCGCGTTGCTGCTGCAGCTGGCCGACGTCCTCGCGCACAA
This sequence comes from Sericinus montela, assembly GCA_029286605.1. Classification (NCBI taxonomy): domain Eukaryota; kingdom Metazoa; phylum Arthropoda; class Insecta; order Lepidoptera; family Papilionidae; genus Sericinus; species Sericinus montela. The sequence continues at coordinate 2,558,604 of JAGSMR010000010.1, read as the reverse complement.
GGCGCTGGTGGATGCCCGCGTGGCGGTCGTGGAGGGCACCTACCGCGCCTCCGAGCGCCCCGACGCGCCCGCGCACCGCGCCGAGGACGCTATCTCCTCGCTGGAGACGGACCCCTCCCGCGAGGCGGAGTTCGTCTTCCTCTTCCAGCACTTCTCGAACGAGTGCCGAGCGCTCTTCTCCAGTGACTGTTCGGGCAACAGTGAAGACTCGATGAAGATCTGCGAAAGCCTCGCGCGGGTGGAGGCGGCGGTGGCGGCGGTGCAGCGGCGGCTGGGTGGCGACGAGCTTGAGGCGGAGGCGGAGGCGGGCGCGGCGGGCGGCGTGCTGGCGCGCGTGGAGGCGCTGCGGCGGCGCGTGGAGGCGCTGCAGGCGCTGGCGCCGTGCCAGCACTGCAAGCGGCTGCAGGAGGCGCTGGAGCGGCTGGCGGCGGAGCGCTCGCGCGGCGAGTGCGCGCTGGCGCAGCAGGCGGGCGCGCTGGCGGCGGCGCGGCGCGCGCGCGCGCAGCTGCAGGCGCAGCACGAGCGCGAGCGCGCACTGCTGCGGGAGCGCGCGCGCACGCTGCAGCGCCGCCTGGCCGCGCTCGACTCCGAGTACTCCGCGCAGCTCGACAGTCTGCGCGCCGCCTACCAGGTACACAGCGCGCTCATTATTACTATACTTCACGATTTTATACAGTTTTAAAAATATGAGAAAGTTATTTCACGTTTTTTTTGTTCATCAAAACATGAAATTGTTATATGTCAACGATGACATAAAATTTAAAATCAATACACTATCGCTATAAGCAATCAAAAGAGAGCGACTTCAACGTAGCCGGTGCCAGCTAAAGATAAAATAATAACAAATAAACACGTATATATTAACGTGGTCGCGGGCGCGCGCAGAGCGCGGTGGCGGCGTGGAGGCGCTGCGGCGGCGCGTGGAGGCGCTGCAGGCGCTGGCGCCGTGCCAGCACTGCAAGCGGCTGCAGGAGGCGCTGGAGCGGCTGGCGGCGGAGCGCTCGCGCGGCGAGTGCGCGCTGGCGCAGCAGGCGGGCGCGCTGGCGGCGGCGCGGCGCGCGCGCGCGCACGCTGCAGCGCCGCCTGGCCGCGCTCGACTCCGAGTACTCCGCGCAGCTCGACAGTCTGCGCGCCGCCTACCAGGTACACAGCGCGCTCATTATTACTATACTTCACGATTTTATACAGTTTTAAAAATATGAGAAAGTTATTTCACGTTTTTGTTCATCAAAACATGAAATTGTTATATGTCAACGATGACATAAAATTTAAAATCAATACACTATCGCTATAAGCAATCAAAAGAGAGCGACTTCAACGTAGCCGGTGCCAGCTAAAGATAAAATAATAACAAATAAACACGTATATATTAACGTGGTCGCGGGCGCGCGCGCGCGCAGCTGCAGGCGCAGCACGAGCGCGAGCGCGCGCTGCTGCGGGAGCGCGCGCGCACGCTGCAGCGCCGCCTGGCCGCGCTCGACTCCGAGTACTCCGCGCAGCTCGACAGTCTGCGCGCCGCCTACCAGGTACACAGCGCGCTCATTATTACTATACTTCACGATTTTATACAGTTTTAAAAATATGAGAAAGTTATTTCACGTTTTTGTTCATCAAAACATGAAATTGTTATATGTCAACGATGACATAAAATTTAAAATCAATACACTATCGCTATAAGCAATCAAAAGAGAGCGACTTCAACGTAGCCGGTGCCAGCTAAAGATAAAATAATAACAAATAAACACGTATATATTAACGTGGTCGCGGGCGCGCGCGCGCGCAGCTGCAGGCGCAGCACGAGCGCGAGCGCGCGCTGCTGCGGGAGCGCGCGCGCACGCTGCAGCGCCGCCTGGCCGCGCTCGACTCCGAGTACTCCGCGCAGCTCGACAGTCTGCGCGCCGCCTACCAGGTACACAGCGCGCTCATTATTACTATACTTCACGATTTTATACAGTTTTAAAAATATGAGAAAGTTATTTCACGTTTTTGTTCATCAAAACATGAAATTGTTATATGTCAACGATGACATAAAATTTAAAATCAATACACTATCGCTATAAGCAATCAAAAGAGAGCGACTTCAACGTAGCCGGTGCCAGCTAAAGATAAAATAATAACAAATAAACACGTATATATTAACGTGGTCGCGGGCGCGCGCAGAGCGCGGTGGCGGCGGTGCAGCGGCGGCTGGGTGGCGACGAGCTTGAGGCGGAGGCGGGCGCGGCGGGCGCGCTCACGCTCACGGCGCAGGACCGCGCCGACCTGGAGCTGTGGTGGCAGGCGGCGCACGACCACCTGCGCTGCGAGATGGACGCGGCCGTGCGCGACATCGCCGCGCGCTACCGCGACTGCCTCGCCGCCGACCGCCGCGCCAAGGACTCGCCGGGACTCGACAGCCGCGCGTTGCTGCTGCAGCTGGCCGACGTCCTCGCGCACAAGGCGCTGGTGGATGCCCGCGTGGCGGTCGTGGAGGGCACCTACCGCGCCTCCGAGCGCCCCGACGCGCCCGCGCACCCCGACCTCGGCCAGCTCAGCACGCGCCACCAGTCAGTAGCGCTGCCTAGCTTTTCATATTCACGGTGGGGTATTAGGGGTAGAGGTCTGGATAAGTCTTAGTATTTAGATTTCATCGGAGTTTGTTTTGGAACAATTCGACAGGTGCTCGTCGATTTTACGTGTAAATCCTACGTAGGTTTTTTAAAAACTCATTGTTGCCTTGAGATGGAACTCCGGTCTTTTGAAAATTTCAATAAACTCGGCTATCGGATATCGACTAATAATTTTTATAAAAAAAACAAATGTCTTCACGCAATTCCCAGCACAGGGGAAAAAAGAGGTCTAGTCTAGAGAATTAAGTCCCTTTGAGCCACCTTACGCCAAAAATATTTTCGAAACAACGTGACAAGTGGTCAGCCCGTCGCCGACTTTATATCTAAGCCAACGATATAATTCGTACATAAGTTTTTGAAAAACCCATTGGTACGAGCCTGCTGCCTTTTTTATATAACAATAATCACAAACGAATATTTTTTTAGTAAGTGGCTTTTACAGCTCATGTTAATACAATAAGGTAACTGTTGTGTTGTCAACTTGTTTTATCTAAGGACTAAGATGTATGCCTTTATGCCAATATGAGCTGCACTTCTCTACAAACGTAACAATTATAAAACTGCCATTTGTTGTCAGATTTAATAAGTTACCTGACAGGAAAAATTATATCGCCTATTAATGCTTTATTGAAGAATGTCACATCGTCATGTTACGCATTATTGGCATAACTGGCATTTATTTGCAATTTGCTTTTTTTTTAAACATTGGCATTTAAAAAAAAACTATGTTACAAGCATGAAGTATATTTCAAATATCTTTTGTGCAATATCAACAAAAATAATTACCTAGCAAATTCTCGCAATTTCATACACTACTCAATTGAACGCAATATGAACTTATAACCAAAATACAAAATAATAACACTGTATTGATTGGCGGTTTCAGGCAAGAGATGGAGGAGATCAAGCAGGAGATCCTGTCGCTGTCTGAGAAGTACTCGGTGAAGTGCGTGGAGTCCGCGGCGCTGGAGGAGCGACTGGCCGCGGCCACGGCGCAGCTCGCCCAGGCGCACGGACACATCATGCAGCTGGACGCACGGTGCGGCACCACCCACTCTCCGTGTTCAATAAATATCTTCACGCAACTCCCAATACAGGGGTAGACAGAGGTCTAGTCTAGACAATTAAGTCCCTTCGACCCACCTTCCAGCGAAGATGTTTTCGGGACAACGTGACTGGTGGTGATCCTGTCGCCATCTTACATCCATGGCTCAAGTACAAATATGAAATCCTTCTGAAATTATGAAAATATCAAATGTATCACATAGATATTTGCCCCATGCCGGATTCGAACCAACTAAGCTATCGAGTCTTCTCGTAATATCACAAAATGTGACATTAATCGCCGCGAGACTCCCCTTGCGGTTCTGTCCACTGCAATGTACGATGCTACGCGGAGTGCGCTAACACTGCACGGCTGCGGCAGGCTGGACAAGGAGCAGGCGCTGGCGGAGGAGACGCGCGCGACGCTGGCCGCGCTGGACGCCATGCGCAAGGCGCACGAGAGCGAGGTGCGCCGCGAGGTGGACAAGTTCAAGGCGGAGTTCCTGGCGCGCGCCGCGCACCCCGACCTCGGCCAGCTCAGCACGCGCCACCAGTCAGTAGCGCTGCCTAGCTTTTCATATTCACGGTGGGGTATTAGGGGTAGAGGTCTGGATAAGTCTTAGTATTTAGATTTCATCGGAGTTTGTTTTGGAACAATTCGACAGGTGCTCGTCGATTTTACGTGTAAATCCTACGTAGGTTTTTTAAAAACTCATTGTTGCCTTGAGATGGAACTCCGGTCTTTTGAAAATTTCAATAAACTCGGCTATCGGATATCGACTAATAATTTTTATAAAAAAAACAAATGTCTTCACGCAATTCCCAGCACAGGGGAAAAAAGAGGTCTAGTCTAGAGAATTAAGTCCCTTTGAGCCACCTTACGCCAAAAATATTTTCGAAACAACGTGACAAGTGGTCAGCCCGTCGCCGACTTTATATCTAAGCCAACGATATAATTCGTACATAAGTTTTTGAAAAACCCATTGGTACGAGCCTGCTGCCTTTTTTATATAACAATAATCACAAACGAATATTTTTTTAGTAAGTGGCTTTTACAGCTCATGTTAATACAATAAGGTAACTGTTGTGTTGTCAACTTGTTTTATCTAAGGACTAAGATGTATGCCTTTATGCCAATATGAGCTGCACTTCTCTACAAACGTAACAATTATAAAACTGCCATTTGTTGTCAGATTTAATAAGTTACCTGACAGGAAAAATTATATCGCCTATTAATGCTTTATTGAAGAATGTCACATCGTCATGTTACGCATTATTGGCATAACTGGCATTTATTTGCAATTTGCTTTTTTTTTAAACATTGGCATTTAAAAAAAAACTATGTTACAAGCATGAAGTATATTTCAAATATCTTTTGTGCAATATCAACAAAAATAATTACCTAGCAAATTCTCGCAATTTCATACACTACTCAATTGAACGCAATATGAACTTATAACCAAAATACAAAATAATAACACTGTATTGATTGGCGGTTTCAGGCAAGAGATGGAGGAGATCAAGCAGGAGATCCTGTCGCTGTCTGAGAAGTACTCGGTGAAGTGCGTGGAGTCCGCGGCGCTGGAGGAGCGACTGGCCGCGGCCACGGCGCAGCTCGCCCAGGCGCACGGACACATCATGCAGCTGGACGCACGGTGCGGCACCACCCACTCTCCGTGTTCAATAAATATCTTCACGCAACTCCCAATACAGGGGTAGACAGAGGTCTAGTCTAGACAATTAAGTCCCTTCGACCCACCTTCCAGCGAAGATGTTTTCGGGACAACGTGACTGGTGGTGATCCCGTCGCCGTCTTTATGTCCAAGCCAATGATATAATTCGTGCATAAGTTTTTGAAAAACCCATTGAGTCTATTGACTCGAGATTCTGACCACCTAGCATCTCGGCTATCGTGACTTCATATATTAAATATTTAAAAACGGCGAAACTCACATCTATACGTAGCTACCTACACCGATAGTTTAGGCTTAACTTTAGCTTATTCAGTTCATAATGTCTCTTTAATAATTTAATCAATAGATGTACTGCGTTATGGAATTTGAATTCTCTTTATGTCAACCATTTTGGTCTCTTCTCATTATTAAATATCCGGTTCTACTGTAAAAAATTAAATAATTACCAAAAAATTCCTTCACGCAATTAACAATACTGACTGAGATCTAGACAACTAAGTCTTTCCGAACCACCTTTCATTTGTACGAGCCTACCACTTGGAGACCGAACTCGAGTCTCTTAACTCGAATCCCGATCACCCAACCACTCGGCTATCGTGACCGTGACTTTAACTGTACATCAGCATGTATCCATACATGCTGATGTAGTTTTGACTAGCCATGTAAATTGTTAAATCACTAACATACAAGTATTTGATAACTTATCACGACAATTAAAGACAATTAAATAAAATTATAATGATTTCTTGTATTTACGCGAATACCACACATTTAAAATAAAACGATTTTCTGATTTTATCGCGTTTTTAATTAGTTTTTACAAACTTCCCGACGTTTCGGATGCTTTACAGCAACCGTGGTCACGGGGTAAATAAATAAAATTATGTTTAAGAGAACTACGTGAAATTTTTCCATTATGTTGACGTCATTTTGAATTAAATAATACAGCAAAGCTCATTTAAATTGTATCTCCCTACAGAAATAAACATCTCCGTGCACATATAATGTCCGAAGCAAATGAGATGAAAAACTCCGAAGCATCTTCCCTCTCGCAACTCATCGAAGAGACTGCACCGGTACGTATCTTCCCTACATTCAATCATAAACTTTAACTGCACACGCTTACAGACCTAAGCTTTTGTACATTGCTAAATTACAAGCTAGCATTATTAATAACAATAATTTTAGTTTAATTTTCATAATAAATTCATTCTTATCTATATTATTATTAACTTTCATTGGTTAGGCCTCTTAATAATTTTCTATCCTACACACCCACCGCTACTCACTTGCACACTCCTACCACAACCTACACACCCACCGCTACACACTCGCACACTCCTACCACAACCTACACACACCCACCGCTACTCACTCGCACACTCCTACCACAACCTACACACCCACCGCTACTCACTTGCACACTCCTACCACAACCTACACACACCCACCGCTACACACTCGCACACTCCTACCACAACCTACACACACCCACCGCTATTCACTCGCACACTCCTACCACCACCTACACACACCCACCGCTACTCACTTGCACACTCCTACCACAACCTACACACACCCACCGCTACTCACTTGCACACTCCTACCACAACCTACACACCCACCGCTACACACTCGCACACTCCTACCACAACCTACACACCCACCGCTACACACTCGCACACTCCTACCACAACCTACACACCCACCGCTACTCACTTGCACACTCCTACCACAACCTACACACACCCACCGCTACACACTTGCACACTCCTACCACAACCTACACACCCACCGCTACACACTCGCACACTCCTTCCACAACCTACACACACACCGCTACTCACTTGCACACTCCTACCACCACCTACACACACCCACCGCTACTCACTTGCACACTCCTACCACAACCTACACACACCCACCGCTACACACTCGCACACTCCTACCACAACCTACACACACCCACCGCTACACACTCGCACACTCCTACCACCACCTACACACACCCACCGCTACACACTCGCACACTCCTACCACAACCTACACACACCCACCGCTACTCACTCGCACACTCCTACCACAACCTACACACCCACCGCTACACACTCGCACACTCCTACCACAACCTACACACCCACCGCTACACACTCGCACACTCCTACCACAACCTACACACCCACCGCTACACACTCGCACACTCCTACCACAACCTACACACACCCACCGCTACTCACTCGCACACTCCTACCACAACCTACACACACCCACCGCTACTCACTCGCACACTCCTACCACAACCTACACACCCAACGCTACTCACTCGCACACTCCTACCACCACCTACACACCCACCGCTACACACTCGCACACTCCTACCACAACCTACACACCCACCGCTACTCACTTGCACACTCCTACCACAACCTACACACCCACCGCTACTCACTTGCACACTCCTACACACACCCACCGCTACTCACTCGCACACTCCTACCACAACCTACACACACCCACCGCTACTCACTCGCACACTCCTACCACCACCTACACACACCCACCGCTACTCACTCGCACACTCCTACCACCACCTACACACACCCACCGCTACTCACTTGCACACTCCTACCACAACCTACACACACCCACCGCTACACACTCGCACACTCCTACCACAACCTACACACCCACCGCTACTTACTCGCACACTCCTTCCACCACCTACACACACCCACCGCTACTCACTTGCACACTCCTACCACAACCTACACACACCCACCGCTACTCACTTGCACACTCCTACCACAACCTACATACACCAACCGCTATTCACTCGCACACTCCTACCACAACCTACACACCCACCGCTACACACTCGCACACTCCTACCACAACCTACACACACCCACCGCTACTCACTTGCACACTCCTACCACCACCTACACACACCCACCGCCACACACTCGCACACTCCTTCCACCACCTACACACACCTACCGCTACTCACTTGCACACTCCTACCACCACCTACACACACCTACCGCTACTCACTTGCACACTCCTACCACCACCTACACACACCCACCGCTACTCACTTGCACACTCCTACCACAACCTACACACCCACCGCTACACACTCGCACACTCCTACCACAACCTACACACACCCACCGCTACACACTCGCACACTCCTACCACCACCTACACACACCTACCGCTACTCACTTGCACACTCCTACCACAACCTACACGCACCCACCGCTACACACCTACCACAACCTACACACACCACCGCTACACACCTACCACAACCTACACACCCACCGCTACACACCTACCGCTACTCACTCGCACACTCCTACCACAACCTACACACACCTACCACAACCTACACACACCTACCGCTACTCACTTGCACACTCCTACCACCACCTACACACACCTACCGCTACTCACTTGCACACTCCTACCACAACCTACACACACCACCGCTACACACCTGCACACCCTTCCACCACCTACACACCCACCGCTACACACCTACCACAACCTACACACCCACCGCTACTCACTCGCACACTCCTACCACCACCTACACACCCACCGCTATTCACTCGCACACTCCTACCACAACCTACACACACCCACCGCTACACACTCGCACACTCCTACCACCACCTACACACACCCACCGCTACTCACTCGCACACTCCTTCCACCACCTACACACACCCACCGCTACACACCTACCGCTACTCACTTGCACACTCCTACCACAACCTACACACACACCCACTGCTACTCACTTGCACACTCCTACCACCACCTACACACCTACCACAACCTACACACCCACCGCTACACACCTACCGCTACTCACTCGCACACTCCTACCACCACCACCTACACACACCACCGCTACTCACTCGCACCTCCTACCACAACCTACACACACCCACCGCTACACACCTGCACACTCCTACCACCACCCACACACACCCACCGCTACTCACTTGCACACTCCTACCACCACCTACACACACCACCGCTACACACCTACCGCTACTCACTTGCACACTCCTACCACCACCTACACACCTACCACAACCTACACACCCACCGCTACACACCTGCACACTCCTACCACCACCCACACACACCCACCGCTACTCACTTGCACACTCCTACCACAACCTACACACCCACCGCTACACACTCGCACACTCCTTCCACCACCTACACACCCACCGCTACACACCTGCACACCCTACCACCACCCACACACACACCCACCGCTATTCACTCGCACACTCCTACCACCACCTACACACACCACCGCTACTCACTCGCACCTCCTACCACAACCTACACACACCCACCGCTACACACCTACCGCTACTCACTTGCACACTCCTACCACCACCTACACACACCCACCGCTATTCACTCGCACACTCCTTCCACCACCTACACACCCACCGCTACACACCTACCGCTACTCACTTGCACACTCCTACCACAACCTACACACCCACCGCTACACACTCGCACACTCCTACCACAACCTACACACACCCACCGCTACTCACTCCTTGCCTCCTACCACCACCTACACACACCCACCGCTACACACCTACCGCTACTCACTCGCACACTCCTACACACACCCACCGCTACACACCTACCACAACCCACACACACACCCACTGCTACTCACTTGCACACTCCTACACACACCCACCGCTACACACCTGCACACTCCTACCACAACCTACACACACCACCGCTACTCACTTGCACACTCCTACCACCACCTACACACCCACCGCTACCACTTGCACACTCCTACCACAACCCACACACACCCACCGCCACCACCTGCACACCCCACACACACCCACCGCTACACACCTACCACAACCTACACACACACCCACCGCTATTCACTCGCACACTCCTACACACACCCACCGCTACACACCTACCACAACCTACACACACCCACCGCTACACACTCGCACACTCCTACCACAACCTACACACACCCACCGCTACTCACTCGCACACTCCTTCCACCACCCACACACACCCACCGCTACTCACCTGCACACCCTACCACCACCTACACACACACCCACCGCTACTCACCTGCACACCCTACCACCACCTACACACACCCACTGCTACTCACTTGCACACCCTACCACAACCTACACAATTCCAACGCTACTCACTCGCACACTCCTACCACAACCTACACACACCCAACGCTACTCACTCGCACACTCCTACCACAACCCACACACACCCACCGCCACCACCTGCACACTCCTACCACCACCCACACACACACCCACCGCTACTCACTGCACACTCCTACACACACCCACCGCTACTCACTCTGCACACCCTACACACACCCACCGCTACTCACTGCACACCCTTCCACCACCTACACACACCCACCGCTACCCACTTGCACACTCCTACCACAACCTACACACCACCGCTACTCACTCGCACACTCCTTCCACCACCTACACACACCCACCGCTACTCACTCGCACACTCCTACCACAACCTACACACACCCACCGCTACTCACTCGCACACTCCTACACACACCCACCGCTACTCACTCTTCCACTCCTTCCACCACCTACACACACCCACCGCTACTCACTCGCACACTCCTACCACAACCTACACACACCCACCGCTACTCACTCTTACACTCCAACCACAACCTACACACCCACCGCTACTCACCTGCACACTCCCACACACACCCACCGCCACCACCTGCACACTCCCACACACCCACTGCTACTCACTTGCACACTCCTACCACAACCTACACACACACCCACCGCTACCCACTTGCACACTCCTACACACACACCCACCGCTACACACCTACCACAACCTACACACCCACCGCTACTCACTCGCACACTCCTTCCACCACCCACACACACCCACTGCTACTCACTTGCACACTCCTACCACAACCTACACACCCACCGCTACTCACTCCTTGCCTCCTACCACAACCTACACACACCACCGCTACTCACTCTGCACACTCCTACCACAACCTACACACACACCCACCGCTACTCACTGCACACTCCTACACACACCCACCGCTACACACCTACCACAACCTACACACACCACCGCTACTCACTGCACACTCCTACACACACCACCGCTACTCACCTGCACACCCTACACACACCCACTGCTACTCACTTGCACACTCCTACCACCACCTACACACACCCACCGCTACTCACTCCTTGCCTCCTACCACAACCTACACACCACCGCTACTCACTTGCACACTCCTACACACACCACCGCTACTCACTGCACACCCTACCACAACCTACACACCCACCGCTACTCACTCCTTGCCTCCTACCACAACCTACACACCCACCGCTACTCACTCCTTGCCTCCTACACACACCACCGCTACTCACTGCACACCCTACCACAACCTACACACCCACCGCTACTCACTCTTCCACTCCAACCACAACCTACACACACACCCACCGCTACTCACTCTTCCACTCCAACCACAACCTACACACACCCACTGCCACCACTGCACACCCCACACACACCCACCGCCACCACCTGCACACCCTTCCACCACCTACACACACCCACCGCTACTCACTCGCACACCCTACCACAACCTACACACACCCACCGCTACTCACTGCACACTCCTACACACACACCCACCGCTACTCACTGCACACCCTACCACAACCCACACACCCACCGCCACTCACTGCACACTCCTACACACACACACCCACCGCTACTCACTGCACACCCTACACACACCCACCGCCACTCACTGCACACCCTTCCACCACCCACACACACCCACCGCTACTCACTCGCACACTCCTACCACAACCTACACACACCCACCGCTACTCACTCACACACTCCTACACACACCCACCGCTACTCACTCGCACACTCCTACACACACCCACCGCTACTCACTTGCACACTCCTATCACAACCTACACACACCCACCGCTACTCACTTGCACACTCCTACCACAACCTACACACATCCACCGCTACTCACTTGTACACTCGTACAACAACCTACACGCTACCACCGCTACTCAATCTCACATTCCTACCACATTCCTACCACAACAAACAAACTTATAAACCTGAAATATTACCTCCTGTACAGTGTTAAACCAAAATTATTTTTCAATGATTTCTTGTATTTACGCGAATACTACAGATTTTATTGCGATTTTTTAATTATTTTTTACAAACTAATTTTAATTCCAGATGTTTCGAATGCTTTACAACATCCGTGGTCACGGGGGGCCTGAGGTCTAGAACGTCCCGCTCTCATAGTATCCGAAACGTCGGGAAATAAAAATAGTTTGTAAAAACTAATTAAAAAAACGCGATAAAATCAGAAAAATTGTTTTCTTTAAAAAAAATCATTTTTTATAAAGCTCCTCTTTCTCTCTCTCTGCTCTTCCTTTCTCTCTTTAAGTTCTACAACTAAGACCTGAGTAGGCGGTTACAAGCCAGGCTTTATTGCATTATTTATGTCAACTATTTCTTTCAAATTGTCTATGTGATTGTAATAAAATACCAGTGGAACTTAATCATGAAAATTGTCACCGGAATCCCACATTCCTCTTACTCATAATTACTGAAGGTTTACTGAGGTGGTGGAATAGCTTGAATACATTAGAAGTAATAACAGTAGAAAATTGCTTGCTATTACAACTAATCCGAGGTTTCGGATGCTACTGATTGTGTATAATATACTTTTAAATTATGTACGTACTTGTATACTGCATGTTATTTTCGTACTTTAGCCATAATACTGTTAAATTCTCATTTGTCATGTGTTTTTTAAGTATTTATATAATTAAGTAAATTTTATTACATGTACTAATGGTAAACTCCAATAAATTTTATTATAATGTATCATTAAATTTATTTCAGTCTAACTGAAACTCAACTACAGACTACATTGGTTTGTCTGGTTTTACCCCTTATATGTCGTATGTTTGGAACTTTGAACCTTATTTCAAAGTCTTAAAACTCAAAATAACAACACGAAACTATAAGTAATTTGTTGAAGCACACTAATAGCGTAAGTAAATTTCAGACGAAAGCATCAAAGCAGAGCGGACTAATGGAGGGTCGGTCGCGCGGCAAGCTGCCGTTCGCAAGCAACGATGCAAGGAGCCTGCAGCTGTCGCCCGTGCAGGTACAACTAATTACTTAGAATAACTAGCATAACCTCACCCCCACCCCTCCCGTGAAAGTAGTAAGAAGCGATTGAGGGATAATCATCAGGCAGGAGGGATAACCATCTCGTATATTTAGTAAACGGATAGCAGCGTCTACGTCAATGAGATCGCCAATCCGCTTACCAAGCGTGGCGATAATGTCAAGTCTTTTGAAAGAGTCCTATGATGGGTGCATGCAGTGGGATTTTACAGGCCATTAAATAAGCATAGCTATATAGTCTATAAAATGAATGGGGGTACCGCGTGCCACCAAGATACCTGCGTAAACCAGCATCCACTCTTTCTGCATTTCGTCTGTTGAGTGATACTTACCCCAAGTTTCACCTTTACCCTCCCCAATTTTCGTCTGATGAGTGCAGGTAACCGGAGGCCCACACACCCCCCTCCCCCAATTCTGGGGGGCGGGGGGGTAACGCATCCACTATGCCTCTGGTATTCCGGGTGTTCATGGGCGGCGGTAATCACTTACCATCACGTGAGCCACCTGCTCGTTTGCCTCCCTTCTCTATAAAAAAAACTTATTTTCTTTTAAAAAAACCTTATAGAAAATATAACATGAATGAAATTAATGTAATTTATTTCCTTTATCAGAACTAAAGCTATCGCCGCTCGTGGGCGTTGTCGTCGAGCGCAAGAGGCTGTTCGAGTGAGCGACAACAAACTCCATCTTACAACACAAAGATCACAAAACTAAGCATTAGTAAACTCTACAGAGTGAATGTAACTTTAACCACTTGTCCGAAAGTCCAATTTTGATGTGAATATATAATTTGGACTGTTTAAGCACCTCTATTTTAGTTATGTTAAGGTAGAGTTTCCAATGTAATATTAAATTCATCGAGCTACTTGAATGAAACCCCCACCACGCTAGCACCTGGCCACTTTGCTTCATTATCTACACGTTAAATGTATTTAATATAAACTATTGTTATTGTTGCTAAGTCTTAATATAGACTTGTTTGATTATGTAGCAGTGTCAAAGGATTGAGATGAATTAAAAAAAATCACTTTATTGACTTTATTTTGGTCTTGAAATGGTTTTAAATTAAAATTTGATGCAATATCAATCTAATGCTTTCGATTCACACAAATATGTATGTTAACAACGATGGGCACGTTATACCCGTGTCGTTTAGTTAAGATTTCACTTAAACCAAAAATTACTTTTCTTTTTTATAGTAAACGAGTGGCCAGATCTTTTAACTCCCACCCACCACGAAATGTATATAACTTTTGTTTGCATTGTTTTATATTTACTTACTCCCTAAGTGTATATTATTTCTTCTAATTTTAAACTATAACTTACAAATATTTAATGCAAACTATAAACTATATGCGAGCAGTGTTGTCACTACGAAATTTATATTTTGTAATTTATTAAATACAAAATGAGTTACTCTTTTCGATATAACCTAAAAGTTTTGTTAAATATACAAACTTGTATATTATATTATACAAACCGGTATATGAATTAAAACACTTGTTAGTCGTTCATTAACTCGTCTGTAACTATCCTAAGTTAGTTGTAAACAAATCAGGTTAGTGATGTGTTAACGAGTTGTAAAAAAATGCGGAAATTGTAACATTGTGTAAATACTAACGTCTTATCTATTGTACTATTGAAACCAGTCGTGTCCTAGTGGAGCGACGCTCTGGTTTATCTTTTAAGAAGTTCGTTACCAAATATATCTTATTTATGAGTTCTATTGACATATACGTTGACGCGGCACCGCCCGGCTGCCCGACGTACATTGCCTGCCGCGCTCTTGATAAAGATAATGTTTGTTATGAAGCGGCCCAATGTACTCGGAACAATCGGAGTGAATCGAGTGTCAAAATTTAGTTCTAATGTCCCTTGTTTATTTTTGTAGATTTATACATAGATTTACATTATTTGCGTGTATTAGACGTGTAGTATGATATTATAAAAATGATTTTAATGACACGTTTTTTTTTATAGTACAGAATGTTAGAAACCATTTTGACAAGTTGCAAGCTATTAATGTAAATTTTCTTGCATGCTTCTCTAGAGTGAATTATTAATTTATTCTTTTTATTTTACTAACACTATTTCTATTTTTTTATTTATCAGATCTTGAAAAACTAATTTAATAAACTTTATTTTTATTCTTACATAAACTTGATAGAATGCTTTGTAACATCCTGTATAATATATAGAGGCATATTTTGTTTTAAAACATTAACACAGTTTAGAATGATAAGGTTTGACATGAATCACTTAACCCTATATTATATATCCGTGTGTTGACTTGTTTGTTACCATGTTTTTTTTTCCAAACTGGGCATTTTAAATCTGTCTTCCAATGTCTTACTGCGTTGCATATGTTCACATTGTTATGTATAGTGTCTCACCTATGGAAGGAAACGTCGACAAGCGATCATGTTGAAGGCGATGGGAAACATTGAGAGACATGAGGCAGGGGATGATGTTATGTGAATATTTTATAATTATACAACAGAATGTTTCTAAAAGTTGTTTATTGATATGACTCGAGTCACTTCACTTCATGTCACTTCACGTAGTGCGTTCGCATCGGCTTCATGCACCAGGATACACGTCACCGCCACAGTGTAAGGTAGCTGCGTTTTGCTCAATATACTTTAATTTGCGTTGTTTTAACCAAAACGGTCGCGCTGTTGCGCTTGTTTCGGCGTGCTGAGGATTGCGACTTTTGACTACTGGACGCCGCCAACGCAGTAGTGGCACAACTTACATATTTCCACAAGCAAAATAATTTAAATCTTTGACTGGAACAAATGTTATTCGTTCAGTTTCAGCCGCCGCTGCGCTGGCGCCATTATCTTTGTATTAATTTAGTTGGTTGCATTAAGTGTTGGTCTATATAACAAAGATTTTTAAAAATAAACTACTTAATACAAATCTCATCGTTTTATTTTTCCTCTTTTATAAAAAAAGTCTACATGTTTGGATATTGTTAATCGTTTTACAATATAAAAAACTAATTATGCTATTAAGTTCTTTAACAACAATAACATCATATATACAAGAGAATAGATCAATGACTTTTACAAGCCAATCAAGAACAAACAAAGAAATCTTATAGGTAAAATACTTTACACATGGTTCCTTTTTGTCGTGCTCACAACAGCAAATCCGATATTTTGTAATCTTAATGCTTACACATTTAATCAGAATTGGGATAGATCAGCGCTACAATGTACTTACATAAATATATACTTTATAGATAAAGATTTGTATAAACATGTTATCATCTATTACTTGTCACGCAAATGTGTGCCCCTAGCGGGATTCGAATCCGCTACACTTAGCTTCGAAAGCAGGATCACTACTAGTTAGGCTATCGGGTCGTCAACAATGATAAAGGTGTGTCTATTTAAGAAGTTGAAAATTAGTAAAACATGCTTGCGGTTAATATTACATTAGACAATGGCAAGATTTAATTACATAGAGAATATTATCTACAGTTGGTGATAGCATTGTTGTTGTATTGGTAAAGTTAAACATTCAATCCAGATTCTGAATCAATGTATACAGCGATAGATGTCACTAATAACCCTAAAAAGCGCATAAAAGAGATTTACAATATCAAACCCACGCGGGAGAATACTCAAAGCAAGCAATATTTTGTCGCTTGTGCCAGCTGATTTTTTACTCTATCGTTTTTTTTTTTTTTTTCAAAATACTAATAATTTGCTTAAGGACAGCTTAGTGTCGATTTTAACTCATACGCAGCAAGCCTGCAACGCTCAGAGCTGTATGAGCGGCGAGTCCGGGGCGGCGGGGGCGGGGCGTGCGGGGGGCGCGGGGGGCGGCGGCGGGCGCGGGGGCGCGGCGGCGGGCGCGGGGGCGCGGCGGCGGGCGCGGGGGCGCGGCGGCGGGCGCGGGGGCGCGGCGGCGGGCGCGGGGGCGCGGCGGCGGGCGCGGGGGCGCGGCGGCGGGCGCGGGGGCGCGGCGGCGGGCGCGGGGGCGCGGCGGCGGGCGCGGGGGCGCGGCGGCGGGCGCGGGGGCGCGGCGGCGGGCGCGGGGGCGCGGCGGCGGGCGCGGGGGCGCGGCGGCGGGCGCGGGGGCGCGGCGGCGGGCGCGGGGGCGCGGCGGCGGGCGCGGGGGCGCGGCGGCGGGCGCGGGGGCGCGGCGGCGGGCGCGGGGGCGCGGCGGCGGGCGCGGGGGCGCGGCGGCGGGCGCGGGGGCGCGGCGGCGGGCGCGGGGGCGCGGCGGCGGGCGCGGGGGCGCGGCGGCGGGCGCGGGGGCGCGGCGGCGGGCGCGGGGGCGCGGCGGCGGGCGCGGGGGCGCGGCGGCGGGCGCGGGGGCGCGGCGGCGGGCGCGGGGGCGCGGCGGCGGGCGCGGGGGCGCGGCGGCGGGCGCGGGGGCGCGGCGGCGGGCGCGGGGGCGCGGCGGCGGGCGCGGGGGCGCGGCGGCGGGCGCGGGGGCGCGGCGGCGGGCGCGGGGGCGCGGCGGCGGGCGCGGGGGCGCGGCGGCGGGCGCGGGGGCGCGGCGGCGGGCGCGGGGGCGCGGCGGCGGGCGCGGGGGCGCGGCGGCGGGCGCGGGGGCGCGGCGGCGGGCGCGGGGGCGCGGCGGCGGGCGCGGGGGCGCGGCGGCGGGCGCGGGGGCGCGGCGGCGGGCGCGGGGGCGCGGCGGCGGGCGCGGGGGCGCGGCGGCGGGCGCGGGGGCGCGGCGGCGGGCGCGGGGGCGCGGCGGCGGGCGCGGGGGGCGGCGGCGCGCGCGCCAGGCTGCGCACGCGCGCGCGCCACTCGCTGCGGTGCGCGAGGATCTTGCGCCCGTGCGCCGTGTGGATGTCGCGGAACGGCACCTTCTTCGGCAGCTCGCTCCGGACGCTCTCCTTGTCTGCAATTAAAATGTGACATGTTTACAATGAGCAACTTTACTTAGGGCGCTTCTCCCGCCTCTCGTCCCATTGAATCTCGGATAGCCCACGCATGAATTACGACAGTAAATAGAAAAAAAGGGTGTAATTAATAAATTTCTTTATCAAATAAATGTTTGTTCTTTGGGAAAAATTAAAATAGACAAAATGTTATCCTATTATGTATCTATGTGGGTTACAAGTAAAAATATATAGATTTTGTGCCTTAAGCGATTTTGTGATTTTATCAATACTTACGATGTCTACTGCCAGGGACAGCCTTGCTCTGAGCTTCCCCTTCTGGTACACGGTTGAAAGGATTGTAGCGCTGTCCACGTGGAGGCACTTTAGGTTCATTCTCCGGTCGTGTGACGGTCACTAGAGCCGCCGCTTCGGCCGCTTCCTCTGCTACATTTTATACAAGTGGAATTTATGAATTATATGTTATTTCTAAATAAATTGGATGCATGATAGAAAAATACATGTGCAGCAATAGCAGGAACATGGAACAATAATTGCTGAAAAAACTATAATTTTTACTGGTGGTGACCATGTCGCCATCTTTATGTCCAAGCCAACAATATAAACCATACACAAATTTTTAAAAAAACTCATTGGTATGATCCTACCACCTCGGAATAGAACTTGAGTCTCTTGACTCACTCAACTGTTATGACTTCATAAGTCATGATAGCAAAGTATTGTAATTTTATTTGTTGTAATGTAATTAACAGCTTAAATAGTCACAATATTGACATTGTGAAAATTTTTTCTTAAAGTTAACATACATTGATTGTGTAACGAAAAATCTTGAATCTCCTTGCATTTCTAGCATTGAGTGACTAAATTATAATGGCCATGAAGGTGAGATAGATAAAAGAACAAATTTTAGGACTTCAATTTAAAAAATGGTAACATTGCTTGTATAAAATACCAAGTGTTGTTAGTGGAAGAACTTAGAACCATTTTCTTTCCATGGGTGTTGTCACAGGCACAAATAAAGCAATGACCTTATAAATCAAAATACAAACCTCATTTCAATTTATCATGATTCATATTAGAGTAAATATTAATTTATGTATTTCACCTGAAAAGTACTTTAAATTGACTGATAGTTTAAATTGACAGATGCTGTTCTCTCTCACCTTGCACTTCATCCAGCTGTCTCTGCAACTCGGCCACCATGAGCTTCATATAGTCATAGCTAGCGCATGCCAGGGCTTTCATCCATGCTTCCATTGAGGCCTGCGAGTTTGTGCACAAGTAGTATGTCCGGCCACCCTCACATTGAAATACTATTTTGAAACTATAAGACTCTTCTTCTGTCAGCTCTATATTTTAAGACAATACCTGATTTAACTAAATAATAGATGCCACTGGTTTTATGTGATGGTGTATATATGATACTTCTTAAAGTAATACTGGTTAAGAATTAGGTAACACTCCTAGGCATAAGGAATCATCTAAGCTCTCATACCCATTTCAGACATAAAACTGCAGTGCATATAATGTAAACTTTTATTTTAATAAAATTTCATGCAATAATTGGCTACAAGGAACTATTTCTGAATCTAACTGCTGCTTAACTTCCCTCCATACAATTGAAACTTTTTGAATGTATCCATAGACTGCAATAGATACTATGATACTACATTCATAACGACCTGTTAAAGTCCACTGCAGGCCGCATAGGCCTCTCCCAAAGGGAGCATTTGCCATAATCGCCACACTTGGCATTCGGATTGGCCACTCACACAGTACCAGACCACTCGCACGTCAGATGCTCCTGCCTATCTTCACTATATTTATATTTTAGTCTGTATATATATTTTGGTTTGACATTTTTAGGTAAGGCTATCCCGCCATCTATCAGTTGCCATAAGGATATTCTAGACTCTTACCCTTAGTCGCCTCTTATGGCACCCATGAGAAGAAAGGGAGTGGCAACATTCTTACACTGTTACCATACTGTACCTTAGCTAGCACATTTTCCATCCCTATCTTTTTAGAAGAGATGATATGTAAATTTAGTAAAATTGCATATTGACTTTGGCCAAATTGCACATTGGACAATTGAAGACAAAATCAATATAAACTTATTTTTATGGTGACACCTTGAACTATGAGGAAAGAGAAAGATGAAGTCAAGAATGAGATCTTACTTAGACCAATAGGCTTACCTATAGTACATCCTTCTAATATAATGACACCAACTGGTTCCTTATCGGCTTTTTTGTCAAAATAAAAAAGGAGATTCCCTTTTAGCGTAAACCATCGACGCTGGTAGCTCTTGCCCACTTCACACCGCATATCAAGCCAGCCCTCGCGGTCGACAGGTGTTGCTGAAGATGCAAATGCACAAAGGTTCTTTTCGTTGATTTTCATCTTACTGCTATGAAAATAACTTTCACACTCTCGTCTTGCTTATTATTTTTATTCTCTCGTGCTCACTATACCAAAACGATACGGATTGTGCACAATATTGTATATACAGTATAGTATATACATATAGTATAGTGTCTAGAAAAATAAAATAAAAATCGTAACTATAATCGGATCGCAAACGTCTATAATAATTTATTTTCATTCAATTACATATAAAATATTCATACATAAGATACAATGATACAAATGATATTGACAAACAATGACATTGACATAATGATTTTGATGTCCATTGTGCAGTGTTGTCATTACACATTACAGGTTATTACAATACATTTCTAATGTAATTCTTAATTTGACTTGATTAATTTTGTTTCCATTGAACTTTAAATATTTTCACTCCGTTTTTCCTACAGTGACGTAAGAGGCGTATACACTCAAAGCTATCTACAAGAAAATATTGGAGTAGCTACTCACACATGGTGCGATAATCATGCAAACCATCTCAACAAGACTTTTAACCTAACCACTAATCATAACATGACATGATTAGTATTTTGATGTTTATCATGTACCACAGGGACGATTACAGTAGCGATATCAGTTTCAGTTACGATAGCGGAGTGGTTGGGTATCCGGACTTCTCGATCCAAGTCTGATACCCAGGTGGTAGGTTCGTACCAATAGATTTTTCCAAAAAACCTATGTAATACTGTTATCGTTGGCATGCACATAAAGACGGCGACGGGCTCACCATCTGTCACGTTGTCCCAAAAAATGTCTTCGGTGGATCGGAAGGACCTTATTGTTTAGATCTCGGTGTGCCCCTTTATTGGGCTTCCCTGTATTTTCTTCCGCGAAATTTTAAAGGAGGGAGAATCCTTGAAAGCATTATTATAGTAGTTATTTTCTCTTTGATGATAATGGCTACCAACAAATGACGAAATAACCATCTCAAAAGATGGGAGAAAAGTGATGGGCGGTGTAGCTTTATTGTGATCGCTAAACTCAAAAGGGTTATATCAAATACACCATGATGGAGCCACATTTCCTGCTCCCAGTGCAATAAGTAGGCACTGTGTAAGTTGCCAATACCCGTGTTTGAGTGATTGGAATTCGAGGTGAGTTTGATCCCCATAAAAAAAGATTCATATCAATGAGTTTTCGAAATTGTGCACAATTTGTGGCAAAGCGACCTATCCAGCAGTGTACTTTTACAAGCCATTAAAGAAATAAATAATAAATAAATATCTTCACGCAGTTCCCAATACAGGGGTAGACAGAGGTCGAGTCTAGACAATTAAGTCCCTTCGACCCACCTTTCACCGAAGATATTTTCGGGACAACGTGACAGGTGGTGAGCCCATCGCCGCCTTTATGTCCAAGCCAACGATATTCGTACATAAGTTTTTTGAAAAACTCATTGGTACGAGCCTACCAACTGGGGATCGAACTCGGGTCTATTGACTCGAAATTCCGACCACCCAACCACTCGGCTATCGTGACTTTAAATTAAAGAAGTAAGGAAAATTAAAGATGTTAGTTTTTATATTATTTTTAAGGTTTTTATATTATACATATTTTTAAGTTTTAAGCTTTGTAAAAGTAACTGGTACTGTAATTGACAAAAACCACAGTAGGTAGAGCGTGGTGTGTAATTGTCATAATATAGTGATTAGATTCTGAGACAACTAGTAGTGTAGTTGCCTTGCTACAAATCTCACCATTGCATACTCTATTAAAAAATTTAGTAGGTAATGAAAATATTATTTCTTTCAAGATTAAATCCGCCGTGCCTGCAGTGAAAAAGCATGTTGCAGGTCCGAAATTATGTGCAACTAAATTGGTTGTATAAAAATTATTTATATTAGTAATGAAATTATTTAAAAAAGCAAGGAATACAAAATACAAATAAAAGAAGGCTTAAATATGTAATATTTTATTCATAGTTGTTATTACCTATTTTCACAGTTATTTATAAAGTTATATTAATATCAAGTATTACGCTAAGTTTGTTTACGATTCTCTAATGATTGCTCCATTTAGAAAATTTGATTTCCACATCAATCATCAGATTTGACCGCTTAACAACTAATATATGACAAAATGGTGGTCTATGTACAGTACAATCCCAATTCCCTAAAAAAATTGACAAATTCACAATAACAAAAAAAGGTCAAAAACGAAATCTTAAAAATAATTCATTCAACTACGAATCTCGCTTAACAACTGTACAAAATATTACGAGTGGTTTCTTTAAAACGTGCTCCATTATACTTCGGCAAAGTGGGCAGATAACTAACGGTATTCCATGCTACCTTGATCCTATGTACAAAATGTCATTTTACAAAAACAAAATATAAACTATATACAACATCATTATATATTCTCAAATGCTGTAACACATTTAAAACATTTCATATTCAACTAGGCGTAATTCAGTTAAGTAGCGGATGAGCCGCTGCTATCATTTAATAATTTATGTTTACAGTCGCCGTTCTATTATACAAAACTGTACAATTTGCCTACAATCATCACTCCTAGCCACTGGCATAAATACAAAAAAAAAGAACATTAATGTAAAAATGTTATAAAACAAATACTCATTGGGGAGGTATACAATTTGATTTAATTTTAGATCTGTTGCTACAAATCAGTATGGGGTCGAAGGGAGCGCTACAAAAATGGGATTAACGGCGGAGACACGCATTCGTTCGCATTCTCCACACTAAGCATACGGACATATTTACATGTATATTTATTTACTTACTCTTTAATATAGATATATATTAAAATAGAAAATTTAATATAACTACCAAACTGTCAGAGATTCGACGAATCAACATTGCAAATATTGTATCAACGGTTTCCATCTATATTTTAAAAAACGACTTCTATTAATAATACAAATGCTAATTGTAACACGACCTATGCTTCTCTTTTATTGCTATAACTTATCATTAACTATTGGTGTCACTAGTCAATTTTCAACTGGAGCTTTCATTTCATGTATCTAACAAATATATACTTGTATCCAGAGTGCACATTAACGCTGTTTCGGCAGTTTAGTCAGTATTATTGTTGACAGCAAACATTTCCACTCTGTTTCTGTCTGTCATATGTAATGTGACACAATGAACAATTAAATCAGCATTAAGTTGGCTCCCTGGATATCAACTTTAGATGAAGGCTCGAACATTAAGTTAATGGTCATTTTCCCTAATATAAAATTGTCTCTAAATATAAAGCTATACCACTTAAGTCGAGGTTTTTATGACATAAAAAAAACGAAATAATTTCATGTTTTACCAAAGTAAAAAAAACTATACAAAAATAAAAATGATTTCAATGAGGAACGCATAAATTCCATTATACTGATACACAACGAAAACCCTGTGGAACAATTAAAAAAAAACAAGGATGGTAAAAATATCTAAAACACTACGCAAATACCTAAATCCTTTGGTAATTCATACCGGTCTATAACATAACATAAATAGTTATTATATTCTACATAGCTCAACAAAATAATTTATTACAACTGTCATACAAAATTCTGACAATTGAAAGAGACACATGATTGAAACAAAAAGTTTAATTGAGGAGAAATTGCTAGCGGTGACCAAAGTCAATTTCAATATGACGAACTTATTTACAAACCGATTCGCTGCTTTGGTCACAGTTGTTTTTGACAAAAGTATATTGTTAAAAAACAATGCCGTTGAATGTAACAAATCAAAAGAATTTGTTTACTGTTTAATTAATAGTCACGATTTCAAATATTATTCATGGTGTATAAAATAAACAATAGGAATATAAAATAAATAAATATCTTCACGCCATTACCAATACAGGGACATCGACAGAGGCCTAGACACTTAAATCCTTTGAACCCACCTTCCACCGAAGATATTATTGGACCAACGTGACAGGTGGTGAGCCCGTCGCCGTCTTAATGTCCAAGCCAACGATATAAATCGTAGTTTTTTTTTTTGAAAAAACTCATTGCTTCGAGCCTGCCACGAACTCGGACAATACACACGGACTCCGACAATAAACAATTACACACGTCACCCCATTGAACAAGGATTTTTCCTATGTCTTGATAACTGGATGGCGGCAAGATACATATGAGTAAGTAGCGGCCTGTAAATGCCCACAGCTGAACAAAGGGCTTCGTAAAAAAGGCAGACGCATTCGTCATGCAGAATCGGCGGTTGGTGCACACGTCTAAGTACTTTATTTATTATTTCTCAAGACGGTCCAGGCATCGAGTTTGAATTTCTTGCGTACAAAAACGTTCCCCGTGACCACTAGGCTACTAACAAACGTATTTATATAATTAAATAGAAAAATAATGACATATTTATCCGACTCGGACACAAACATTCATATTCAATATAAAAGTGTTTGCTGCTAGCGGGATTCGAACACGCAACCCTATCTTTGAAGGCAAGCTCACTACCAACTAAGCTATCGGGGTAGTTATTTTCGTCTTTGAATTAAATCATAAATGATATACATTACGTAGACATAGCTGTAATAACTGCGTCATATTAATATAATAATACCTCAGAACATTAAATAATTTTACACTAAAACAAAATGAGGTTCATATAGAAATTTATGGAGTGAGAGATCAAGGAAGAATGAATTATAGCGAAAGACATCAATGGAAGTGTTTCGTGAGAGAAATAGACAAGAAATGAAGTGTCCTTAACTTCAGTTACAGTATAACGTTAGTAACATACTTCGAAAAATTGTCCACTAAGTTGTTAATTTTTCTGGCTTAACTAGATTTTTTTTATTTTTCTACTATATTTTATTTATAACATTTCAATATTTAAAGAAGTTTGTGCGTGGTAACTTATATATCTGATCAGAGCTAGTTGCAGATTCTTGTAAGTTGTTAATGTTTCAAACAGTGCCCAAAACATGAAATTTGATTAGAGCGGCTATTGAAAAAAAAACTTACAAGAAAAAGAAACCGCTTTTAAAAACCACGACACCACTATTAAATATACTATATATTACTCTGGAATAATCACCTTCCTCGAATGCCTTTTGAAGGCCCTATACAATCTCTTTACTTTAAAAAATGCCCATTTAAATACACACCCCACTAATAGAATTCCATACAAGTACTGTCAAATTTATTGTTGTTTGAATCTTATGAGTTTAATAACCCTAAGAAATTACCATGAGTGGAAAAAAAATCCGGATCTGTTTCTAACTTGTCAATAACAAAGATCCTGAAATGGTTTATTCAACTCAATATTTAACTACAAAATCAAGTTGTTTTGAAAAGGTATGTAATTCTACAGAACATTTTAAGGTGTCACCTCTGTTACTCCGAACAATATCTCGAATAACAAGAAAACTAGAGCTAGGTTGAGTAACTAGACCTAGTAGATGGTAACCTAACAGCTCTAACATAACAATGTCGCCTCACCACTTTTTTGTAATTGATAAAATTATTTTTAGAATCGACCTAATTTATTTGTTGACTCCTAAAAACTTGAAGATTTATATGAATAACTTTTAAAAAAAAGTAGCATCAAGCATTTATATATTGAAACATTAAGTCTTTGTAAGTGTTTGTAATTGTAATTCACGAATAGGCATTCCTAAACGTTTTAACATTCAGATATCAATTCGCAAAAAGCTATAGAAAAATTCTTTTTATACAATTTGCTCCAATTAAACTTATACAAGGATATTTTATTTAGTACATGATTAATATTCCCTAAATTATCCTTTTGTGGCAGTTGCTGATTTTACTTTGAATATTTTGTGATTGTATTTCAGTAAAAAGATAAGAAATATTCGATATTATATTATTGTTCTAATTAAATAATTATTTTTGTTATTTTAACACTGTCTCCAACAGTCATGGGAATAACAATATTACCTAATTTCATGTGTGAATGTTATACATACAAAGGCCAAAAGATCTTTGTAGCATTACAAAAATTGGGTTAAATAAGAGTACAATCACAAGTGATGTATAGTTTTATCATGACAACAATTGCACACGATGTCCATGTTCGTATAGAATTGAGATGACACTAAAACTTGGTTGATTGTTGGTGTATATCGGACGAAGGCGGCAGTGTGGCAGCGGTGTGGCTGCGGCGTGGCAGCGGCGTGGCAGCGGCGCTGCCTAGCCGAGCGCGGCGGCGGTGTGGTAGAGCTGCATGAGCGCCTGCACGTGCAGCGGCAGGCAGGAGCGGCGGTCGTGCGTGCTGCCGTCCAGCGCCAGCCACGACAGCGCGTTGTACCCCTCCAGCACGTACCTGCGCCGCCACGCACCAGTTACAACACAGTTTTTAGGAAAAAAAGAATAACCAATCAAATACAACAATCATTTCAACCCATAGTAGGCATTGTTACTGTTAGGTTTAACGTGTTTTAATTGTGATCATCATTATTTAATATGTAACAGAAATATTGCAGTTACTAGAACGAAGCATGTCAATTACGGAATATGATAAGGACTATAATGACTGACAGTATGATCTGCTTATTCAGTTTTGGATCCTGCATTTGAATATTTCAGCTGAAGTTAATATACATGTACATAACAGTAGCCATTTTTTTTTTTCAATTACAGTCACAATAGTCTAGAGAGACCCCAAGATCATCATATAATCGTAATCGAGTTCAATAGTATTGGTAGACTCGTACCAATGAGCTTTTATATAACTTATGTACAATTTGTTTCAGCTTGGACATACTACTCTTTTCTACATTCAACTCTGGTGAATATGGGTCGAAGGACCTCTAACTAACCTCTATTGGGAAATGCATAAAAATAAAAAAAAGTTATTTGAGCAGTGATTGTTTCATGTTCCGGCTACTATTGCTGCACATGTATTCTTTATCTCAAATCACTCTTCTCATTTTTTATCGAGTTTGATATTAGTAGTATTACATTTTTTTTGAATATGTTAGTCTATAAAAACCGAAATTAATATATTGCAACAGTAATTACGAGTAATTAGATCTTCTGTATTTTCACTGAGACAAAAGGCAACAATTTGTTCGTATCGCATACCTCAGCACGTCGGTGGTGGTCTGCGAGTCGAGCGGGTGCGAGTTGTTGTCGAGGCGCTGCGTGAGCGAGGTGAAGTCGTCGGAGGTCTGCGCGCTGCCCGAGTGCAGGTGCAGCGCGTTCTTGAGGAAGGCGGGGCAGGCGTCGCGCAGGTGCGCGCAGCCCGCCCACCACCAGCCCGGCATGGCGCCCAGCGGCGCCGTCGACACCAGGTAGCCCAGCGCCAGCGGCTGCTGCAGCATGGCGCCGATCTGCTCCTGCGGGCGCACAACGCTCAGCCACCGCACGACCTACCGCCGCGCTTTCGGTAGCTCGTTACTATCTTTTTGGGAACTCCAAACGACATTTGTCTGTTTTAGAGCACGAGATAACCTGCATTCACTTGAACTGCCCGTGGGCGACGTTGATTATGTATGAACGAGACTGCTGAACGATGGTCACGACTCGAACTTCATACGGCGTTAATCTTAAAGTAGCTTCCAGAAATTTAATGACGTAATTGTCCAGTTAGACTATTTGTCGAAATTTATTATAATCAAACATACCGGTTGGTGATCATCGGCGTGATGGTAGCCACCGCCAGCATTGAGAGCGGCGTGACGTGCGGGGCTGCCGTCCCGGCTGCCGTTCCCGTCGTCGTCGTGCCGTCGCGGAGAGGCGCGCGGGCTGTTCTGCGCCCACATGTGATTGAACATGTCGCCTATTAGCAGGTCCGCCATGTTGTCCTCGCCGATGTCTTCATCCGCCATGTCCACACCCAGGAACATGTCGTTGTCTTCGCCGTTAGCCATTGGTGGGTCAAAGGGCATTTGATTCGACTGCAAAACGAAATAGAAAATTTATTTGTTGACTCCTAAAACTTGAAGATTTATATGAATAACTTTTAAAAAAAAGTAGCATCAAGCATTTATATATTGAAACATTAAGTCTTTGTAAGTGTTTGTAATTGTAATTCACGAATAGGCATTCCTAAACGTTTTAACATTCAGATATCAATTCGCAAAAAGCTATAGAAAAATTCTTTTTATACAATTTGCTCCAATTAAACTTATACAAGGATATTTTATTTAGTACATGATTAATATTCCCTAAATTATCCTTTTGTGGCAGTTGCTGATTTTACTTTGAATATTTTGTGATTGTATTTCAGTAAAAAGATAAGAAATATTCGATATTATATTATTGTTCTAATTAAATAATTATTTTTGTTATTTTAACACTGTCTCCAACAGTCATGGGAATAACAATATTACCTAATTTCATGTGTGAATGTTATACATACAAAGGCCAAAAAGATCTTTGTAGCATTACAAAATTGGGTTAAATAAGAGTACAATCACAAGTGATGTATAGTTTATCATGACAAATAACTGCAATACGATCCATGTTCGTATAGGAATTGGAGATGACACTAAAACTTGAAGGATTGTTGGTGTATATCGGACGAAGGCGGCAGTGTGGCAGCGGTGTGGCTGCGGTGGCAGCGTGGGCGTGGCAGCGGCGCGGTTTGAAGCCGAGCGCGGCGGCGGTGTGGTAGAGCTGCATGAGCGCCTGCACGTGCAGCGGCAGGCAGGAGCGGCGGTCGTGCGTGCTGCCGTCCAGCGCCAGCCACGACAGCGCGTTGTACCCCTCCAGCACGTACCTGCGCCGCCACGCACCAGTTACAACACAGTTTTTAGGAAAAAAAGAATAACCAATCAAATACAACAATCATTTCAACCCATAGTAGGCATTGTTACTGTTAGGTTTAACGTGTTTTAATTGTGATCATCATTATTTAATATGTAACAGAAATATTGCAGTTACTAGAACGAAGCATGTCAATTACGGAATATGATAAGGACTATAATGACTGACAGTATGATCTGCTTATTCAGTTTTGGATCCTGCATTTGAATATTTCAGCTGAAGTTAATATACATGTACATAACAGTAGCCATTTTTTTTTTTCAATTACAGTCACAATAGTCTAGAGAGACCCCAAGATCATCATATAATCGTAATCGAGTTCAATAGTATTGGTAGACTCGTACCAATGAGCTTTTATATAACTTATGTACAATTTGTTTCAGCTTGGACATACTACTCTTTTCTACATTCAACTCTGGTGAATATGGGTCGAAGGACCTCTAACTAACCCTCTATTGGGAAATGCATAAAAATAAAAAAAAGTTATTTGAGCAGTGATTGTTTCATGTTCCGGCTACTATTGCTGCACATGTATTCTTTATCTCAAATCACTCTTCTCATTTTTTATCGAGTTTGATATTAGTAGTATTACATTTTTTTTGAATATGTTAGTCTATAAAAACCGAAATTAATATATTGCAACAGTAATTACGAGTAATTAGATCTTCTGTATTTTCACTGAGACAAAAGGCAACAATTTGTTCGTATCGCATACCTCAGCACGTCGGTGGTGGTCTGCGAGTCGAGCGGGTGCGAGTTGTTGTCGAGGCGCTGCGTGAGCGAGGTGAAGTCGTCGGAGGTCTGCGCGCTGCCCGAGTGCAGGTGCAGCGCGTTCTTGAGGAAGGCGGGGCAGGCGTCGCGCAGGTGCGCGCAGCCCGCCCACCACCAGCCTCCCGGCATGGCGCTCAGCGGCGCTGTCGACAC
The DNA here is from genome assembly GCA_029286605.1 of Sericinus montela. Lineage (NCBI taxonomy): Eukaryota > Metazoa > Arthropoda > Insecta > Lepidoptera > Papilionidae > Sericinus > Sericinus montela. The sequence goes on along the minus strand of JAGSMR010000010.1, from coordinate 2,528,016 downwards.
CAGGTAGCCCAGCGCCAGCGGCTGCCGCAGCATGGCGCCGACTGCTTCCTGCGGGCGCAACGCTCAGCCACCGCACGACCTACCGCCGCGCTGGTGCCCGTTACTATCTTTTGAACCCAACGACATTTGTCTGTTTTACACGAGACAACCTGCATTCACTTGAACTGCCCGTGGGCGACGTTGATTATGTATGAACGACGCGAACGATGGTCACGACTCGAACTTCATACGGCGTTAATCTTTAAAGTAGTTTCCAGAAATTTAATGACGTAATCGTCCAGTTAGACTATTTAATGAAATTTATTATAATCAAACATACCGGCTGGTGATCACGGTGATGGGTAGCCACCGCCAGCACTGAGCGGCGTGACGTGCGGGCTGCCGTCCCGGCTGCCGTCTTCGTCGCTGTCGTGCCGTCGCGAGAGGCGCGCGGGCTGTTCTGCGCCCATTACGTGATTGAACATGTCGCCTATTAGCAGGTCCGCCATGTTGTCTCGCCGGATGTCTTCATCCGCCATGCGTCCACACCCAGGAACATGTCGTTGTTCCTGCCGTTAGCCATTGGTGGGTCAAAGCGGGCATTTGATTCGATCGCAAAACGAAATAGAAAAAATTTAATTATGAGCAAGACTGTAATGTAAACATTTTTCTATTTTAAGAAAATATAGCTCGCCGATAGCAGAGTGGTTAGGATGATCGGAATTCGAAAACAAGAGAACTGAATTCGATTCCAAGTTTGTTGGTGGTATGATTATAAAGACGGCGACAGGCTCACCACTCTGCCTACGTTGTCCTAAAATATACCTCTACCTTCGGTGGAAGGTAGGTTGAAAAGACTTTTTATTGTCTCAGAATTTGTCTTCACCTGTATTGGGAATGGCGTGAAGATATATAAAATTATGAATATGACAGTTTCTGGGTTAATTTCATATTTTACTTGATTTCACATGGAATCTACAATTAAAATCTTCGCAATGTTGGCTAGATCATTATACAGAAACCGTTTCACTCATGAGTTTCCACTATATTTTTCGCCTTTGGAAGGACATGGCAATCGCCCGCTCATCATGCGAATTTATCGAGGTATCAACATCTCATACCCATAGCAGATCGTGATTAGCCTGCTTTATTTACCGGCTTCAAGATGTTGCAATAGGGACTACTACCTACTACTCTGGTGGAGTACCGTCCTCTGAGAGCAATATAAAGAGAGCAGCACCTGCGCGCGGGCGGAGGTGGGGAAGAGACGAGGATGTGCGTGGCGGTGAGCGTCGCGCGGCGGTGCGACTGGATGGAGGCTCGCGAGAAGCGCTCGTCGGGTGTGTGAAGCGGTCGGCTGGCGAGGCGCAGGCAGGGGAAGGTCGGGCTCGGTGGATACCAGGCAGGCTGACAGTACGCACGGCGCTGCCCGTATAGCGCCGCGCAGCCGCCGCTGCAGATCTGCGCAGCAATGCCCGACGCGTGATCAGGTTCTTGCGCGACAGCAGGTAGCTCCAGCCTGCGCAGTTGTGGCAACGTTAGTGCTGTGAGGTTACGGCACTAGGTACAAAATGCAATCAAATCTGTTTACTATACAAAAATACGGCCCTAATTGTGCGTGGCTGTAGTTCAATACAAAATTAAATTGATTGATGGAATTGAATTATGTGCATAGCGTATTATGTTCATATTCGGCGACCTGCGCTCCAATAACGTACGAGCCAGTTTTAAAACTGTCGCCGAGATCTGAAGTCCCGGATTCAATTCTCTGACGGGTCATTGTAGAAAACAGCTTTTTTGCCTCGGGTATAGGAGATCTTTTAGTATCTTAGTTGTTTCCGATTTTATAACTTAATTACTTTAGCTACTCACCATATGGTCAATTTATGTAATGTAGCCTCATTTATTTTTATTTATAAGATTGTTATAATGAAAAAAGGTTTTGTTATTAGGTTTAAGAAAAAAAAAAAGAATTTGGTAGTAAAAGTATACGACCACCTTCATAATATTTACTGAGTTAGACGAAAACATGTCCCGCGAAATCAACAGTTTGTGCAGAATGTAAGTGCATAATGTATATGGAGAGCGTCGCCCAGAGTTAGACGAAAACATGTGGCATGAAATGAACACAGTTTGTGCAGAGTGTAAGTGCACAATGCATACGGAGAGCGGCGTTCGTGCTCACCCTTGAGCTCGCCGTGGCCGATCCTGTCGTCGTCGTGCCGTCGCGGAGAGGCGCGCGGGCTGTTCTGCGCCCACATGTGATTGAACATGTCGCCTATTAGCAGGTCCGCCATGTTGTCCTCGCCGATGTCTTCATCCGCCATGTCCACACCCAGGAACATGTCGTTGTCTTCGCCGTTAGCCATTGGTGGGTCAAAGGGCATTTGATTCGACTGCAAAACGAAATAGAAAAATTTAATTATGAGCAAGACTGTAATGTAAACATTTTTCTATTTTAAGAAAATATAGTCACGATAGCAGAGTGGTTAGATGATCGGAATTCGAGTCAAGAGAACTGAATTCGATTCCTAAGTTTGTTGGTATGGATATAAAGACGGCGACAGGCTCCCTACCTGTCACGTTGTCCTAAAAATATACCTCTACCTTCGGTGGAAGGTAGGTTGAAAAGACTTTATTGTCTAGACCTCTGTCTACACCTGTATTGGGAATGGCGTGAAGATATATAAAAAACTATATCATGACAGTTTCTGCTTAATTTCATATTTTACTTGATTTCCTCACATGTGGAATCTACAATTAAAATTCGCAATGTTACTAGATCATTATACAGAAACTGTTTCACTATGAGTTTCACTATATTTTTTCGCCTTTGGAAGGACATGCCATAATCGCCCGCTCATCATGCGAATTTTATCGAGGTATCAACATCTCATACCTTAGACATAGCAGATCGTGATTAGCCTGCTTTATTTACCGGCTTCAAGATGTTGCAATAGACTACTACCTACTACTCTGGTGGAGTACTGTCCGAGAGCAATATAAAGAGAGCAGCGCACCTGCGCGCGGGCGGAGGTGGGGAAGACGAGGATGTGCGTGGCGGTGACGTCGCGCGGCGTGTGCAGGTGCGACTGGATGGAGGCCTGCGAGAAGCGCTCGTCGGGCGTGAAGCGGTCGGCCATGAGGCGCAGGCAGGGGTCGGGCTCGGTGGACACCAGGCAGGCCGACAGCACGCACGGCGCGCCGCCCGGGTACAGCGCCGCGCAGCCGCCGCAGATCTCGCGCAGCACGCCCGACGCGCGCATCAGGTTCTTGCGCGACAGCAGGTAGCTCCAGCCTGCGCAGTTGTGGCAACGTTAGTGCTGTGAGGTTACGGCACTAGGTACAAAATGCAATCAAATCTGTTTACTATACAAAAATACGGCCCTAATTGTGCGTGGCTGTAGTTCAATACAAAATTAAATTGATTGATGGAATTGAATTATGTGCATAGCGTATTATGTTCATATTCGGCGACCTGCGCTCCAATAACGTACGAGCCAGTTTTAAAACTGTCGCCGAGATCTGAAGTCCCGGATTCAATTCTCTGACGGGTCATTGTAGAAAACAGCTTTTTTGCCTCGGGTATAGGAGATCTTTTAGTATCTTAGTTGTTTCCGATTTTATAACTTAATTACTTTAGCTACTCACCATATGGTCAATTTATGTAATGTAGCCTCATTTATTTTTATTTATAAGATTGTTATAATGAAAAAAGGTTTTGTTATTAGGTTTAAGAAAAAAAAAAAGAATTTGGTAGTAAAAGTATACGACCACCTTCATAATATTTACTGAGTTAGACGAAAACATGTCCCGCGAAATCAACAGTTTGTGCAGAATGTAAGTGCATAATGTATATGGAGAGCGTCGCCCAGAGTTAGACGAAAACATGTGGCATGAAATGAACACAGTTTGTGCAGAGTGTAAGTGCACAATGCATACGGAGAGCGGCGTTCGTGCTCACCCTTGAGCTCGCCGTGGCCGATGCGGCCGACGCGGCCCACGACGAGGCGCCAGGGCTGCGCGGCCTGCGACATGACGCCCAGCGTGAAGTCCATCAGCTTGGTGAGGCCCAGCCGCCGCGCCGGGCCCGCGCGCCGCCGCCGCGACCTGCGCACACGCGTCCTTCAGCCTCACGTCAACAGCTCCATCTCACATTATACGTCTCCAATTTGGGATATGTAGCTACTAGCGATTACTATACCCGATAAAACTAGATATATGTTTTTTTATATCTTTATGCATTTTCCCATACTAGATTAGGTAGGGATCTAGACAGCTAAGTCCTTTACAACTAACTTTCACTGTCGTCGGACTTATATGTTACTTTAAAATTACTCGTTACTAATGTTTTAAGTAGAATAATTTTGGATACATATGAACACTTCAAATATGTTGCCGATTCCAAGTATTTCATCATTATTTTATAGCGCTGACCAGCTTACCTGGAGTGGTAAGAATGAATGAAAATATCAAAAATATACTAAACCTTATGGATTGACATCTCATAAAAATGAAGCCTTTCTAGATGCTGAGATGAGAGGGAAATTTAATTCACGAAAAATTCGGTCCTGGCATTTTATAAAATTAACGAACCGTGCGATTTGTCTGGCCCTCGTTGCTTTTTACATCGAACTTTACAGTAAATGTGGCTCTGCCTATGGCCTTTAAACTCAATAAGAAAAGGATACTACAAATGTAAACACTCTCTAGTTATTGCAAATGCAATTACGGTGCAGCTGGCACTGACCTCGCGGGCACGTGTATGTTGATGGCGGCGGTCTCGAGCAGCTCGCCGCGCGCGTCGGTGGCGGCGGCCAGCAGCCAGCGCTGGTCGTGCGACAGGCAGTAGGCCACGAACAGCACGGCGCACTGCTCGCCGCGCGACTGCCCCCACGTCTCCGCCACCTCCTTCAGCGCGCGGCGGCGCTAGCACCCACGCCGGCGAGAACAGCCGGTAGGGCGCGCGGTTCTTCTCCTGTCTCACCCCGACACGCATCACATTATTTACTTACAAACATTAATGTTTATGTGCAAAAACTATTTAGTAAATATCGATGTTAATTTTTCCCAATTCGTGATTTTAAAAAGCGCTCCAAGTGAAAATGTCCTAATTTCTTTTCTTTATCGCACATTTATTTCATCTCATCCTATATCTCCGTTTAATTGAAAATGTTGAACTCACGTCTTTGGAATTGAGGAAGAGGTTGGCGTTGGCGGCGGTGCCGAAGCCGGTGAGCGACTTGCCGTTGGGCTGGTGCTGCAGCAGGCGGCGCGCGCCGCTGAACACGCTGAAGGCCAGCGTGCGCAGCTCGCCGCCGCAGCCGCCGCGCCCGCCTCGCCGTCGCCGTGTTCGGGCGGCGGCGCGCCCGGCGTGCCCGGCTGCTCGGGGCCGCCGGCGGCCGCATGTTCATGGGCCGCTCGCCCTCCAGCAGCGTGCGGTCGATGCTCAGCGGCGACAGCTGCGCCACCAGCTCGCGCAGCGCCTCCGCGTACGCGCGGATGTACTCGCCGAGCCGCCCCGGCGGCAGGTCGCCGGCCCACTCGTCCGAATCGCAGCGCTCGGCGGGCGGCGTCCGGACGATGCCGTCCCGAGCTATCCTCGAGATCGGCTGATGCCTCCCCAGCCGGCACGCCTCGTAGGACGTGGCGAGTTCGCGAAAGAACGCCCGCAACGGGTCGGTGAGCGCGTCGCCCTCCGCTGCGAGCACCACGTAGGCGACGTCCCGGGCGTACGAGTAGGGCTCCAGGGAGAGCCGCTCCCAGTGCCGGAGGGCGTACGGCGACAGCGAGATCCAGTCCCGGTCGTGGCCGACGAGCAGCGGCGGCGGCGGCGCGCGCCGCCGCCGCGACCTGCACACGCGTCCTTCAGCCTCACGTCAACAGCTCCATCTCACATTATACGTCTCCAATTTGGGATATGTAGCTACTAGCGATTACTATACCCGATAAAACTAGATATATGTTTTTTATATCTTTATGCATTTTCCCATACTAGATTAGGTAGGATCTAGACAGCTAAGTCCTTTACAACTAACTTTCACTGTCGTCGGACTTATATGTTACTTTAAAATTACTCGTTACTAATGTTTTAAGTAGAATAATTTTGGATACATATGAACACTTCAAATATGTTGCCGATTCCAAGTATTTCATCATTATTTTATAGCGCTGACCAGCTTACCTGGAGTGGTAAGAATGAATGAAAATATCAAAAATATACTAAACCTTATGGATTGACATCTCATAAAAATGAAGCCTTTCTAGATGCTGAGATGAGAGGGAAATTTAATTCACGAAAAATTCGGTCCTGGCATTTTATAAAATTAACGAACCGTGCGATTTGTCTGGCCCCTCGTTGCTTTTTACATCGAACTTTACAGTAAATGTGGCTCTGCCTATGGCCTTTAAACTCAATAAGAAAAGGATACTACAAATGTAAACACTCTCTAGTTATTGCAAATGCAATTGCGGTGCAGCTGGCACTGACCTCGCGGGCACGTGTATGTTGATGGCGGCGGTCTCGAGCAGCTCGCCGCGCGCGTCGGTGGCGGCGGCCAGCAGCCAGCGCTGGTCGTGCGACAGGCAGTAGGCCACGAACAGCACGGCGCACTGCTCGCCGCGCGACTGCCCCCACGTCTCCGCCACCTCCTTCAGCGCGCGCGGCGGCGCCAGCACCCACGCCGGCGAGAACAGCCGGTAGGGGCGCGCGGTTCTTCTCCTGTCTCACCCCGACACGCATCACATTATTTACTTACAAACATTAATGTTTATGTGCAAAAACTATTTAGTAAATATCGATGTTAATTTTTCCCAATTCGTGATTTTAAAAAGCGCTCCAAGTGAAAATGTCCTAATTTCTTTTCTTTATCGCACATTTATTTCATCTCATCCTATATCTCCGTTTAATTGAAAATGTTGAACTCACGTCTTTGGAATTGAGGAAGAGGTTGGCGTTGGCGGCGGTGCCGAAGCCGGTGAGCGACTTGCCGTTGGGCTGGTGTTGCAGCAGGCGGCGCGCGCCGCTGAACACGCTGAAGGCCAGCGTGCGCAGCTCGCCGCCGCAGCCGCCGCGCCGGGCCCGCGCGCCGCCGCCGCGACCTGCGCACACGCGTCCTTCAGCCTCACGTCAACAGCTCCATCTCACATTATACGTCTCCAATTTGGGATATGTAGCTACTAGCGATTACTATACCCGATAAAACTAGATATATGTTTTTTTTATATCTTTATGCATTTTCCCATACTAGATTAGGTAGGGATCTAGACAGCTAAGTCCTTTACAACTAACTTTCACTGTCGTCGGACTTATATGTTACTTTAAAATTACTCGTTACTAATGTTTTAAGTAGAATAATTTTGGATACATATGAACACTTCAAATATGTTGCCGATTCCAAGTATTTCATCATTATTTTATAGCGCTGACCAGCTTACCTGGAGTGGTAAGAATGAATGAAAATATCAAAAATATACTAAACCTTATGGATTGACATCTCATAAAAATGAAGCCTTTCTAGATGCTGAGATGAGAGGGAAATTTAATTCACGAAAAATTCGGTCCTGGCATTTTATAAAATTAACGAACCGTGCGATTTGTCTGGCCCTCGTTGCTTTTTACATCGAACTTTACAGTAAATGTGGCTCTGCCTATGGCCTTTAATCTCAATAAGAAAAGGATACTACAAATGTAAACACTCTCTAGTTATTGCAAAATGCAATTGCGGTGCAGCTGGCACTGACCTCGCGGGCACGTGTATGTTGATGGCGGCGGTCTCGAGCAGCTCGCCGCGCGCGTCGGTGGCGGCGGCCAGCAGCCAGCGCGGGTCGTGCGACAGGCAGTAGGCCACGAACAGCACGGCGCACTGCTCGCCGCGCGACTGCCCCCACGTCTCCGCCACCTCCTTCAGCGCGCGCGGCGGCGCCAGCACCCACGCCGGCGAGAACAGCCGGTAGGGCGCGCGGTTCTTCTCCTGTCTCACCCCGACACGCATCACATTATTTACTTGCAAACGTTAATGTTTATGTAAAAAACTAGATATATGTTTTTTATATCTTTATGCATTTTCCCATACTAGATTAGGTAGGATCTAGACAGCTAAGTCCTTTACAACTAACTTTCACTGTCGTCGGACTTATATGTTACTTTAAAATTACTCGTTACTAATGTTTTAAGTAGAATAATTTTGGATACATATGAACACTTCAAATATGTTGCCGATTCCAAGTATTTCATCATTATTTTATAGCGCTGACCAGCTTACCTGGAGTGGTAAGAATGAATGAAAATATCAAAATATACTAAACCTTATGGATTGACATCTCATAAAAATGAAGCCTTTCTAGATGCTGAGATGAGAGGGAAATTTAATTCACGAAAAATTCGGTTCTGGCATTTTATAAAATTAACGAACCGTGCGGTTTGTCTGGCCTCGTTGCTTTTTACATCGAACTTTACAGTAAATGTGGCTCTGCCTATGGCCTTTAAACTCAATAAGAAAAGGATACTACAAATGTAAACACTCTCTAGTTATTGCAAATGCAATTACGGTGCAGCTGGCACTGACCTCGCGGGCACGTGTATGTTGATGGCGGCGGTCTCGAGCAGCTCGCCGCGCGCGTCGGTGGCGGCGGCCAGCAGCCAGCGCTGGTCGTGCGACAGGCAGTAGGCCACGAACAGCACGGCGCACTGCTCGCCGCGCGACTGCCCCCACGTCTCCGCCACCTCCTTCAGCGCGCGCGGCGGCGCCAGCACCCACGCCGGCGAGAACAGCCGGTAGGGCGCGCGGTTCTTCTCCTGTCTCACCCCGACACGCATCACATTATTTACTTACAAACATTAATGTTTATGTGCAAAAACTATTTAGTAAATATCGATGTTAATTTTTCCCAATTCGTGATTTTAAAAAGCGCTCCAAGTGAAAATGTCCTAATTTCTTTTCTTTATCGCACATTTATTTCATCTCATCCTATATCTCCGTTTAATTGAAAATGTTGAACTCACGTCTTTGGAATTGAGGAAGAGGTTGGCGTTGGCGGCGGTGCCGAAGCCGGTGAGCGACTTGCCGTTGGGCTGGTGCTGCAGCAGGCGGCGCGCGCCGCTGAACACGCTGAAGGCCAGCGTGCGCAGCTCGCCGCCGCAGCCGCCGCGCCCGCCCCACGACTCGTATACGCCCTCCAGCGATATTATCTGGAAATTAATTTATATTACTTTTTTTTTATTTTACTGTAATAAATAAGTAAATAAATATCTTCACGCAATTGCCAATACAGGGATAGACAGAGGTTTAGTCTGGACAGTTAAGTCCCTTCAATCCACCGAAGATATTTTCGGGACAACTTTTACTGTCATTTCAAAAATCAATTATTTGATCAACATTAATTTTCAGTGATACAGTGCTTAAATTGCAAAGTTGTCTAGTACTGCGTACTTCTAATCGGTATGCCAATAGTAGCGATTAAAGTTAATTCTCCTTTTTCAGTAGTGAACTTTGACAAGTTCTGAAAACAGTTAAATGTATGTCACGAAATTTGTTTAGATGTAGAAAATGATGATTAAAAAAGCGGTGTAAACGGTGTCAATGTTTCACCTTGATGTAGGGGTTGTGGTGGTGCAGATGGCGGTGCGCCCGCGCGGCCAGCCGCAGCAGCGCCAGCAGCGCGGGCGCGCGGTGCGCGTGCGCGGCGGCGGTGCCGAAGCCGGTGAGCGACTTGCCGTTGGGCTGGTGTTGCAGCAGGCGGCGCGCGCCGCCGCCGCGACCTGCGCACACGCGTCCTTCAGCCTCACGTCAACAGCTCCATCTCACATTATACGTCTCCAATTTGGGATATGTAGCTACTAGCGATTACTATACCCGATAAAACTAGATATATGTTTTTTTATATCTTTATGCATTTTCCCATACTAGATTAGGTAGGGATCTAGACAGCTAAGTCCTTTACAACTAACTTTCACTGTCGTCGGACTTATATGTTACTTTAAAATTACTCGTTACTAATGTTTTAAGTAGAATAATTTTGGATACATATGAACACTTCAAATATGTTGCCGATTCCAAGTATTTCATCATTATTTTATAGCGCTGACCAGCTTACCTGGAGTGGTAAGAATGAATGAAAATATCAAAAATATACTAAACCTTATGGATTGACATCTCATAAAAAATGAAGCCTTTCTAGATGCTGAGATGAGAGGGAAATTTAATTCACGAAAATTCGGTTCTGGCATTTTATAAAATTAACGAACCGTGCGGTTTGTCTGGCCTCGTTGCTTTTACATCGAACTTTACAGTAAATGTGGCTCTGCCTATGGCCTTTAAACTCAATAAGAAAAGGATACTACAAATGTAAACACTCTCTAGTTATTGCAATGCAATTACGGTGCAGCTGGCACTGACCTCGCGGGCACGTGTATGTTGATGGCGGCGGTCTCGAGCAGCTCGCCGCGCGCGTCGGTGGCGGCGGCCAGCAGCCAGCGCTGGTCGTGCGACAGGCAGTAGGCCACGAACAGCACGGCGCACCGCTCGCCGCGCGACTGCCCCCACGTCTCCGCCACCTCCTTCAGCGCGCGCGGCGGCGCCAGCACCCACGCCGGCGAGAACAGCCGGTAGGGCGCGCGGTTCTTCTCCTGTCTCACCCCGACACGCATCACATTATTTACTTGCAAACGTTAATGTTTATGTGCAAAACTATTTAGTAAATATCGATGTTAATTTTTCCCAATTCGTGATTTTAAAAAGCGCTCCAAGTGAAAATGTCCTAATTTCTTTTCTTTATCGCACATTTATTTCATCTCATCTTATATCTCCGTTTAATTGAAAATGTTGAACTCACGTCTTTGAATTGAGGAAGAGGTTGGCGTTGGCGGCGGTGCCGAAGCCGGTGAGCGACTTGCCGTTGGGCTGGTGTTGCAGCAGGCGGCGCGCGCCGCCGCCGCGCCCGCGCCCGCGCCCGCGCCCGCGCCCGCGCCCGCGCCCGCGCCCGCGCCCGCGCCCGCGCCCGCGCCCGCGCCCGCGCCCGCGCCCGCGCCCGCGCCCGCCGCCGCCGCGCCCGGCGTGCCCGGCTGCTCGGTGCCGCCGGCGGCCGCATGTTCATGGGCCGCCCGCCCTCCAGCAGCGTGCGGTCGATGCTCAGCGGCGACAGCTGCGCCACCAGCTCGCGCAGCGCGCACCACGCCGCCGCGCCCGGCGTGCCCGGCTGCTCGGTGCCGCCGGCGGCCGCATGTTCATGGGCCGCTCGCCCAGCAGCGTGCGGTCGATGCTCAGCGGCGACAGCTGCGCCACCAGCTCGCGCAGCGCGCACCACGCCGCCGCGCCCGGCGTGCCCGGCTGCTCGGTGCCGCCGGCGGCCGCATGTTCATGGGCCGCTCGCCCAGCAGCGTGCGGTCGATGCTCAGCGGCGACAGCTGCGCCACCAGCTCGCGCAGCGCGCACCACGCCGCCGCGCCCGGCGTGCCCGGCTGCTCGGTGCCGCCGGCGGCCGCATGTTCATGGGCCGCTCGCCCTCCAGCAGCGTGCGGTCGATGCTCAGCGGCGACAGCTGCGCCACCAGCTCGCGCAGCGCGCACCACGCCGCCGCGCCGCCGTCGCCGTGCTCGGGCGGCGGCGCGCCCGGCGTGCCCGGCTGCTCGGTGCCGCCGGCGGCCGCATGTTCATGGGCCGCCCGCCCTCCAGCAGCGTGCGGTCGATGCTCAGCGGCGACAGCTGCGCCACCAGCTCGCGCAGCGCGCACCACGCCGCCGCGCCCGCGCCCGCGCCCGCGCCCGCGCCCGCGCCCGCGCCCGCGCCCGCGCCCGCGCCCGCGCCCGCGCCCGCGCCCGCGCCCGCGCCCGCCGCCGCCTCGCGCAGCGCGCACCACGCCGCCGCGCCCGCGCCCGCGCCCGCCGCCGCCTCGCGCAGCGCGCACCACGCCGCCGCGCCGCCGTCGCCGTGCTCGGGCGGCGGCGCGCCCGGCGTGCCCGGCTGCTCGGTGCCGCCGGCGGCCGCATGTTCATGGGCCGCTCGCCCTCCAGCAGCGTGCGGTCGATGCTCAGCGGCGACAGCTGCGCCACCAGCTCGCGCAGCGCGCACCACGCCGCCGCGCCCGCGCCCGCCGCCGCCTCGCGCAGCGCGCACCACGCCGCCGCGCCCGCGCCCGCCGCCGCCTCGCGCAGCGCGCACCACGCCGCCGCGCCCGCGCCCGCGCCCGCGCCCGCGCCCGCGCCCGCGCCCGCGCCCGCGCCCGCGCCCGCGCCCGCGCCCGCGCCCGCGCCCGCGCCCGCGCCCGCGCCCGCGCCCGCGCCCGCGCCCGCGCCCGCGCCCGCGCCCGCGCCCGCGCCCGCGCCCGCGCCCGCGCCCGCGCCCGCCCGGCTCCTCCGCCACGCCCGTTATCTCCATCTCGTCCTGCCGTTACACATACACATTTATATTATATATTTATTACATTTCACACTGGCGAAGGAAACTGAAAACTTTAAAGTAAGTTTGTTACATGTTGTTACAGAATTACAAATGGCTACAACTAGTCTCAAAATCTGTTTTATTTTAGTAGTCTTGAAAAATCTCACAATTCATAATTGACTTATTCACACTGCTTGTTTAGTACGTTACTAAAAACGCAGAGAGGATAGTTACTATATCTTATACAGACTTACTACATTTTAGATTAATTAATCATAATAGAAAATAACAAATTTAACACAAAAATAAACTAAAACGAGTAATAATTAGTAACAAACACTTCGTGCCATCTAGGCACAGGAAATTTAAGAAAAGTCATCATGGGAATTATTGGTATAAACTATGTAACATTGAACAGATTTCTTAGATTTCATTGCATTTTTAAGTAAATAATGCAATGTCTTTTTACATTCTATAATTAAAATTTAGTTCCTAAAAACAATTTAAATTTGTCTTTAAAAGTGCATTTGATTTTATTTTATATTATGATAGTTCGGCCCCTATTTCCTAAGCAGCGGGTAACATCGCAGGTACCGTAGAAGAGGCCGGCGCGGTGCGCCAGACGGCGGTTGACGACGGCGCTGAAGCCGCACGTGCAGCGCGCGCCGTCCAGCTCGGCCGCGCCGCCCGGCTCCCTCCGCCACGCCCGTTATTCCATCTCGTCCTGCCGTTACACATACACATTTATATTATATATTTATTACATTTCACACTGGCGAAGGAAACTGAAAACTTTAAAGTAAGTTTGTTACATGTTGTTACAGAATTACAAATGGCTACAACTAGTCTCAAAATCTGTTTTATTTTAGTAGTCTTGAAAATCTCACAATTCATAATTGACTTATTCACACTGCTTGTTTAGTACGTTACTAAAACGCAGAGAGGATAGTTACTATATCTTATACAGACTTACTACATTTTAGATTAATTAATCATAATAGAAAATAACAAATTTAACACAAAAATAAACTAAAACGAGTAATAATTAGTAATAAACACTTCGTGCCATCTAGGCACAGGAAATTTAAGAAAAGTCATCATGGGAATTATTGGTATAAACTATGTAACATTGAACAGATTTCTTAGATTTCATTGCATTTTTAAGTAAATAATGCAATGTCTTTTTACATTCTATAATTAAAATTTAGTTCCTAAAACAATTTAAATTTGTCTTTAAAAGTGCATTTGATTTTATTTTATATTATGATAGTTCGGCCCCTATTTCCTAAGCAGCGGGTAACATCGCAGGTACCGTAGAAGAGGCCGGCGCGGTGCGCCAGACGGCGGTTGACGACGGCGCTGAAGCCGCACGTGCAGCGCGCGCGCCGATGAAGGGCCAGCGGTGCACGGTGCGCGCCGCGCCCGCGCCCGCGCCCGCGCCCGCGCCCGCGCCCGCGCCCGCGCCCGCGCCCGCGCCCGCGCCCGCGCCCGCGCCCGCGCCCGCGCCCGCGCCCGCGCCCGCGCCCGCGCCCGCGCCCGCGCCCGCGCCCGCGCCCGCGCCCGCGCCCGCGCCCGCGCCCGCGCCCGCGCCCGCGCCCGCGCCCGCGCCCGCGCCCGCGCCCGCGCCCGCGCCCGCGCCCGCGCCCGCGCCCGCGCCCGCGCCCGCGCCCGCGCCCGCGCCCGCGCCCGCGCCCGCGCCCGCGCCCGCGCCCGCCGCCGCCTCGCGCAGCGCGCACCACGCCGCCGCGCCGCCGTCGCTGTACCTGCGCAACCGTCGTATTATAGTGCCTCCTTATTAACTATACTAATGTATTTGTAACTATTTTCTAGTTTTGCTGCTAAATTGTTTAGTCTGTAGCTACGACATGAGAATATCACACCTTTTTTCCCGTGGAATCTTAAAGAAATACAACATATCCAACCAATAAATAACCAAGAAATAACAATTTCATTAAGCAATATGGCGGGATAACATAAATAATAATAAATCTTCACGCAATTCTCAATATAAGGGTAGACAGAGGTCTAGTCTAGAGAATAAAGTCCCTTTGACCCACCTTCCACCGAAGATATTTTCGGGACAACGTGACAGGTGGTGAGCCCGTCGCCGTCTTTATTTCCAAGCCATCGATATAATTTGTACTTAAGTTTTTGAAAAAACCCATTGGTACGAGCCAGCCACCTGGGGATTGACCTCGAGTCTCTCAACTCGAAACTCCGACTACCCTATCACTCGGCTATCGTGACATTTATATAACCATCTCGAAAAATAAAATACCAGACTAAAATTCAGTAAACCTGTGACGGACGAATTTAGGTGCTAGGTGAAGTGCGCAGCATGACGATTACAACCAATTCTATTTGCAAGATATTCATCTCTCCTGTATCGCAGAAAGGGTTTTTAATAGCCCGTTAAGTTAATGACGATTTGTATATGCGCGTAGACTCTAATTGATAAACTCTAAACGACTCCAAGGGACTCACTCGAGCAGGTTGAGCCGCAGATGGTCGGGCTGCGGCGGCGCGGCGGCGGCGGCGCGCGCCAGCGCGGAGGCGGGCCTGCCGGCCGGCGCGGCGCACTGCGCGGCCAGCACGCCCGCCACGTCCGCCAGCGCGGCGCCGCGCCGCCCGCCCGCGCGCCCGCCCGGCTCCTCCGCCACGCCCGTTATTCCATCTCGTCCTGCCGTTACACATACACATTTATATTATATATTTATTACATTTCACACTGGCGAAGGAAACTGAAAACTTTCAGGCAGAGGGCGCTGTAAGTTTGTTACATGTTGTTACAGAATTACAAATGGCTACAACTAGTCTCAAAATCTGTTTTATTTTAGTAGTCTTGAAAATCTCACAATTCATAATTGACTTATTCACACTGCTTGTTTAGTACGTTACTAAAAACGCAGAGAGGATAGTTACTATATCTTATACAGACTTACTACATTTTAGATTAATTAATCATAATAGAAAATAACAAATTTAACACAAAAATAAACTAAAACGAGTAATAATTAGTAACAAACACTTCGTGCCATCTAGGCACAGGAAATTTAAGAAAAGTCATCATGGGAATTATTGGTATAAACTATGTAACATTGAACAGATTTCTTAGATTTCATTGCATTTTTAAGTAAATAATGCAATGTCTTTTTACATTCTATAATTAAAATTTAGTTCCTAAAAACAATTTAAATTTGTCTTTAAAAGTGCATTTGATTTTATTTTATATTATGATAGTTCGGCCCCTATTTCCTAAGCAGCGGGTAACATCGCAGGTACCTCGTAGAAGAGGCCGGCGCGGTGCGCCAGACGGCGGTTGACGACGGCGCTGAAGCCGCACGTGCAGCGCGCGCCGTCCAGCTCGGCCGCGCCCGCCTCGCCGTGCGACAGGTACGTGGCCGCGTCCGCGCCGCGGATGCTGCCCACCTGCAACGTCACCGCAACCGTACAGCAGCTCGCATCACACCAACATTCCAATTTACTTATTGTCACACTTCCTCTTCATTTACACTGTTCTTTAGTCTATTTAAAATCAATATTCGAATTCAGCTAGGGGCAAACATTTGTGTGATAAATATGAATGTTTGCGCCATTATATATGAATATTTATCTATTCTTATACATCTGTATGAAAATTGGCATAGACACTATAATACGATAATAGTGAATTAGATGAAAGTGAGCATAATGCAACACATAAATGTCTCGGAAGCGATATCTACCTCCGAAACGCAGACGCACAGCGTGCAGCTGTCGAAGTTGTGGTCCCGGAAGACGTTGAGCACGGTGTCGGCCAGCAGCACGTTGAGCAGCAGCGGGCAGGCGGCGGCGGCCGGCGCGGGCGACGCGGCCGAGCCGGGCGACAGCGGGCTGCGGCGCGGCGAGCCTGCCGCCGCGCTCGCCGCCGCGCCCGCGCCCGCCCCGCCTCCGCCCACCACGCTCGTCACCCGCGTTTCCGCGAGCGGCGACGCGGGCCTCTTCACACCCCCACTACTGCTGCCATTTGTACTATTTGTTGTGCCTACAATAAATATTAAAATTATTGATGTTAGATTTATTTGATTAGTATGTTTTTTGAAATTCTAGAATAAGACACCGTGAAAACTAAAAATGGAAAAAGTTTTACAATTAGCGTCAGCTGGCTAACTTTAAATTTTTTAATATCAAGCTATTTAAAAAGTCATGATAGCCGAGTGGTTGGGTGGTCGGAATTTCGAGTTAAGAGACCCGAGTTCGATCCCCCGGTGGCAGGCTCGTACCAATGGCTTTTTCAAAAACTAATGTACAAATCATGTCGTTGGCTTGGATATAAAGACGGCGACGGGCTCACCACCTGTCACATTGTCCCAAAAATATCTTCGGTGGAAGGGACTTAATTGTCTAGACTTACCTCTGTCTACCCCTGTATTGAGAATTGCGTGAAGATATTTATTTTGTTTTACTTTCAAGCTGAGTAAACGTGTTACCGGCGCGGGAGGCGTCGGCGTCCGCGTCGGCGTCGCGCTTGCCGTCGCGCTTTCCGTCGCGCTTGGCGTCGCGCTTGGCGTCGGGCTGCCAGCGCGGCCGGTACACGGCGTGCGGCGGCAGCGCCACGGCCGGCAGCAGCTGGCTGGGCAGCGCGCTCAGCGGCGCGTACTTCGACGAGCCCACGTACTTGCACACCGTCGGCGCCCTGAACACGTACGACCAGTCCTGCA
The DNA here is from genome assembly GCA_029286605.1 of Sericinus montela. NCBI lineage: Eukaryota > Metazoa > Arthropoda > Insecta > Lepidoptera > Papilionidae > Sericinus > Sericinus montela. The sequence continues at coordinate 2,510,960 of JAGSMR010000010.1, read as the reverse complement.
ACGCCACGCCACCGTCACATATATACATTTCAAATTACATTTTTTAAATTTAAACATATATAATATTTACTCAAGACATCATTATTTTTAAATTTTATTCACGTAAAATTATAATCCAATATGCATGCATGCTCGAGTAAGTTTTTCTGGTAATTTTTTTATTTATTATTATCTATATTTCACAAAATATATTTGTTTAAAATTTAATTACGTAATGCTAGTCTTAAATCTTCTAGAAAGTTCTTATTTTAAAATATTATGTTGTTTTTTAAATGATATATTTTATACTTACTTATTTAAATTTTAATTTAAAAATATCATTATGCAATTTTATTGATTTTTAAAGCATATTTATGCTGAACTTTTATGAGATTAAATTAAAGAGTTTCAGAAAAAATTTCAACTGACTCGGGCGGGATTCGAACCCGCATCTACGCCAATCCGTGGCAACGCTCTTACCTCCGAGCCACCGTGTCTTACTCGCAGTAGTTCAAATTTTAAATCTGTATTCTCTAATATTATTTATGCCTTGTTTATTGGCATAGGCGCCATTTATTATCCCTTTTGCAAGTGACAACTTGATAATCCTGACTTTTCAGTTAGGATTTATCAATACGATAACTTAATTTTTATTATGCAATTTTATTGATTTTTGAAGCATACTTATGCTGAACTTTTATATAAATTAAGGAGAAAAAAGTTAAAATTTCAACTGACACGGGCGGGATTCGAACCCGCGATGTTCGCCGATCCGTAGCGACGCCACGGACGCCACGGCGAATGATATAAAGAGAATACAGTTTTAAAATTTCAACTGATGCGAGTAAGACATGGTGGCTCGGAGGTAAGAGCGTCGCGACGGATCGACGAAGGTCGCGGTTTCGAATCCCGCCCGTGCCGGTTGAAATTTTAACTTTTTTCTCCTTAATTTAATCATATAAAAATGTCATCTTACGATAACTTGTTGAAGATTAACATTTGATATTTTTAGGCCTTGTTTAAGAATGATTTTCAGGCCTCACAGACTTCGTCGCGGGGGGCCAGACGCACTCACCTCGATGGGGTCGGGCGGCGGCGAGCCGGGCAGCAGGTGGCGGTGCGGCTGCGGCGTGGCGTCGTCGGGCAGCGAGAAGCCGGGCGAGGGCTGCGCGTGCGCCTCCATGCTGGGCGGCGTGGGGAACATCTTGCTGAGCTCCTCGGCGCGCACGCAGCGCCCGCCGCAGCGCGCCTCCTCGCAGCGCGCCGCCTCGCCGCCCGCCGCCGCCGCCAGCTGCGCGCACACACACGTCACGGTGCCGCTCTTTACCAACGCTCGAAACATTTCACTTTACTCAATTACTTATCTATATTCTAATTTCATGTCTTGAAATAATAAATTAATTAACAATTCAAGGTTGAATCGACAGAGTCAAAAACATGCAAAAGATATAAGGAAGGTACACTCACAAGTCTTACCGTTTCATCGCCGCTGGCTGCGTCGTCGGAGTTGTCGAATATTTGGTCTAGGTCTTTCAACGTCGGGCACAGCCCATCCGACGTGAATAGATTTTTGTACTCCTTTACGTCATCCTACAAAAACAAACGAGTAATAATAAGAACATACATTCATTTATTAATATTTTTTAATCTACCACCAGGAAAAGGAAGCAGTCGGAGGGGAGGAGGCGGCGGGGAGGCGGAAGGGAGGCAGAGGGAATGAGGCGGAGGGGAGTAGGCGGCGGGGCGGCAGCGGCACACTCACGTCGAGGCGCTCGTGCTTGAGGTCGGCGGCGGGCGGCGCGGGCTGCGCGGGCGGCGCGCGCGGCGCGGGCGGCGGCGAGTGCGCGCGGCCGGCGTACAGGTCGCCCGGCCGCGCGCCCAGCGCCAGCTCCTCGCTCCAGGCGCGCGCCGCCGCCTTGAACCGCTTCACCGGGTGCTCCAGCCTGCGCGCACCGCACACATGTACTCATCTCCCTCACACAGCATTATACTACGTAACAATATATCATATATTTTTTCCCTTGGCAATTGATGGATAAGCTTTGCAAATACAATCGCTTCGATGGCTAGATCTCGGAAAATATCAGACCAAAATTCAGAAGGCCCATAATCGACAGCAAGACGACCACAAAATGAATGGGTTTTCTGCAGGCCGAATGATGATGATGATAAATATAAGTTAATAATGATTGTAACCAAATATTGAACACAGCATTCATTATCTACACAAATGTTGATGCGCTAATTGGTATTCTCATGTAGCGAGGTTTAAGATTCACATCAAACTATCTCCTTAAGATGTGACCGTGGTAAGCCCCCGCAAAATTAAGCTATAAATTCCCCCCCAATTTACTACGTATTAGTCATGCACGTTTCTCTACTACTTCAAATTACTAAATATTAATATCAATTTGTACTGAACACTATAAAGAATTGAAATTGAAAAAAGAATGGTCATTTACTTTCACGCCATTTGCACTACTTCGCAAGACTCTCGACCCACCTTTCACCGAAGAAATTTTGTGAGACAACGTAACAGATGGTGAGTCTGTTGCTGTCTTAACATCAAAACCAACAATATAAATCGCACATGATATAAATGTCACGATAGCCGAGTGTATGGTGGATGGTTCGATCCCCAAATGGCAGGTTCGTACCAATGGGTTTTTCAAAAACTTTGTACGAATTATATCGTTGGCAAGGACATCAAGACGGCGACGAGCTCACCACCTGTCACGTTGTTTCGGAAATATCTTCGGTGGAAGAATAGTCGAACGGACTTAATTGTCTAGACTAGACCTCTGTCTACCCCTGAATTGGGAATTGCGTGAAGATATTTATTTATTTATTATGATATACGTACCAGGCGTGCACGGTGGTGTAGTCGTACAGCATGTGCAGCGAGTGCTCGTCCTCCAGCGGGTCGAGGCGGCGCTCGGCGGGCGGCAGCACGGGCCGCCGCAGCAGCTCGCCGCCGCCCGCCGCGCCCGCGCCCCCGCCGCCCCCCGCGCACCCCGGCGAGTCGCCCTGCAACACGTGCCCAGACACATACAAATATACATCAACATCGAGAGGTTATTAAACAAACTCAGTACCGGTTATAATAGGCCGGAGTGGGTACAGCTATTTGGGGGTGAATGACCGCAAACGTTGATATGAATACGCCTTTAAAATTCGGAAATTTTAATATTGTCGATTAATTTAAGTTTTATTTATGAGATATTTATGTGCTGCTTATTCCATTTATAACAATATCTGGTGCAATGAATTTTTGGTTGTAACGGTATTTTATTTAGTCAATTGAATTTACTTATACTTTTCCGAGAAAAATAATATCATTATAGTCACTGTGGATATAACGCATATTTCTTGTAAAGCAACTAGTTTTAATGACTCATTTGTCACACTTTACTTAAAATCCTGTGTAGATGTTGCAATAATAACCTCGGCGGAGTTTTGTACAAAGAGAACACCTTGGTTCTGTACAAAGACACAAACGTGGATATGCCTTAAGCATATCCATGTTATGTTCGCATGTAGCAAGTACACTTAAATAACTTTCTTTTTCTTTTCTTTTTAGCTGTACCCGCTCCGACCATTGGTGTATTAGTATAAGCAATGAGTTACATGTTACGAATAGGTTAGTGCGCAATACCTGCGAGTAGTGCTTGTGCGGCGGCGCGGAGGGCGGCGCGGGCGTGGGCGGCGCGTGCGGGTCGGGCGTCGGCGCCGGCGTGTGCAGCGACGTCGGCACCGCGCCGCCCGTCTGCGGACACACCGTTACATCAGCTGCGTTTTATTTGCCGCTCACTTTCGTAGCAAGCCGGTCGCGAGTTTGTAATGTGTTATTGACGGCAAGTGTGTTGTCGGCGCGGGGCGCGGGGACCGACCTGGTGCGGCGGCAGCGCGGCGGCGTGCGGCGAGGGCGGCGGCGCGCCGGCGGACGGCGGCGCGGAGCCGGCGGCGGCGGGCGAGGCGGCGCAGCTGCCCGGCGAGCACGCGCCCGCGCCGCCCGGCGCCCTGCGACACGCACACGCACACGCACACGTCAACGCGCGCACACACGACACCTACGCCACTTACGACCCCAACGCAACTATTGCCTCGATTCGACACATTTGTCACTGGTGGCGTAAGTCGCAAAGGTGTCGGTGATGTCACAGTTTTCTTAACCAAAATAAACAATCCGAAGTCTAATGCCCGGTTGAATGAAGGAAAGCTTTAATGAAAAACATCACACGGGCACTCTAACGATTACACTTTAACTCCTAGCACAATATTATACGGTTCAAATTGCTGATACATGTCTCGTGAGTTAATCGATCGATGATTATCATATACATTCGTAAACGTCCCACATTATTCAATGAATGATTTTCCAAGCCCAGAATATGGTATGACAAACCGATTAAACAGTAAGAACCTTTGAGATGAGAGGTAGATGTTATAATGTGTACAAAATAAACGATCAAATTGATGACAAAGATTGCTGTTTACCGAAACAAATTCTTAGTTTAAATTCTAACACTGGCCCGACATAATAAACATTTTTCATACTCCAATACCAGATTACATTCTACGAAGCTTTAGAAATTAATTAATAACGCTTTCGACTCAAAGAATTTTGTTAAAAAATTTATTTAGCAAGTAGTGTTTAATATCAGAGACTTATTAGAGAAAATGTGAGAAGAGGAACGAAGCAACTCCTCAGAACTTAAAAGGCGTCGCACAGAGATCTTCATTATTATATAGGAAGAGTGTTACACAAATATATTGGCGACAAGATATGAAGAACATTGTGCCAATTATATCTTCCATAATTCTTAGAATTTTTTTTCATCACTATACTTTAAATCTTAATTATTTCAAGAATAAACAATCCATAATTTCAAAACAAAATTATGAAATAAAAAAAGGCAATTACGTGTTATTTTCCTAAATATATTATTATATTTTTAATTACAAAGACACAAAACATGCAATTCAATAATAAATTCAAGTCATGCAATATCATATAGTATGCAATAGATAAAATGGTACAAATATAGCTCTATGTAGGCAATGTAACATGCATATAAGCGCAGCGTCATTTGTAGCTTGCCCTCTTAAATGCTATAGTAATAAAAAATCACAAAGCTGACTTGAAATCTCCAGGGATATATCATAAAGTTACATACCATGTCTTTCATTAAGCATGTTATTTGTTATGATAAACTTAAACACTTACAGACCACGCGCGAGCTCACTGAAATGTTTACGTGTTAGTGTAGTGAATTAGTGCGGTGGCGCAACAATATCGGATTAACCCAGACCGGGTTACATAAATATCCTCATTATGATAACTTTGCGTATCGTAAAATGTATATATATGTCGATATATCGACATACGTATTATGACGATATACGAATTCTCAAGGCAAATTCGTACTGGTGTGATTGCCGGGAATCCACACTAAGGCGCGTCTATTTGAGCTCGTTCGGGGGCTGAAGATGCTCATAACTAATTTAACTTGGTCACCAATAATTATATAATATAAATATTATGGATAAGAAAATTTCCGAGAGTTGAAAGATGGCGATTGTTGTTCAAATTAGTAATTGTTTTGTTTTTCAATTTTGCATTACGATTTTTGCTTATGTAAAGATAATAAAAATTACCCCTTTTTCTCCATACGATTTATGTAGCAACGCCGCTGAAGAGAGCACGAGTTACGTACTTAAATTCAACTTACCTTACACTGATGGTTGCGGAGATTAGTTGATTTTAGGTGTGGTATTGACTTTGAAGAAGGGCGACTGTACTTACGTGCGTGTCGGGGCACAGCGCCGGGGAGGTCGGGGCGCGGCGGGGGCGCTGTACTTACGTGCGGGGCGCGGCGCCGGGGCGGTCGGGGCACGGTACTTACGTGCGGGGCGCGGCGCCGGGGCGGTCGGGGCGCGGTACTTACGTGCGGGGCGCGGCGCCGGGGCGGTCGGGGCGCGGTACTTACGTGCGGGGCGCGGCGCCGGGGCGGTCGGGGCACGGTACTTACGTGCGGGGCGCGGCGCCGGGGCGGTCGGGGCGCGGTACTTACGTGCGGGGCGCGGCGCCGGGGCGGTCGGGGCGCGGTACTTACGTGCGGGGCGCGGCGCCGGGGCGGTCGGGGCGCGGTACTTACGTGCGGGGCGCGGCGCCGGGGCGGTCGGGGCGCGGTACTTACGTGCGGGGCGCGGCGCCGGGGCGGTCGGGGCGCGGTACTTACGTGCGGGGCGCGGCGCCGGGGCGGTCGGGGCGCGGTACTTACGTGCGGGGCGCGGCGCGCGGCGGTGGAAGGGCGGCGGGCGGGGAGCGCGGCGGCGCCGCCACCTGCACAACACAACGCTACTGGCGCCGCACTGCGCTGCGGTCGCCCCCCGCCGGCCCGCACGCGACCGCACCGCACTGCGCGCCGCGACATTGCCCGTGTGACCCTTTCGAATATTTTCTCCACCGCCCACTACTCGCTAACTAACGCGCAACATAATATGGAATACCAAGCTCAAACATACATATCTAATAGAAACCAAATAATAATAATAAAAATATTTATGTGTTTCTCATGCGTCAGAGGAACCTCATTACGAAACGACTGTACTTTTAAACAGTTAGATACGAGAAATGTATGTTTCCTATATCAAATAATAAATAATTTCATTCGATTTCATATGATAAAGCATTCAATCGCTCACTGTTTTAAAAAACTTGCAGAAGTAAATCTAAAACCACTGCAAGCCTAATAATGTAGCAAATAGGAAATTTATTTATATTTCATAAACAAAATAAAAGTAGATTTAATTTTTTTTTTTACCAAATCAAATGTTTCGAATTTTAAACACATTGGTAAAGCATGTGAGGTAAGTATAAGTAGTTTGTTAATATCATCTTTCAAACATAAACTCAAGTAAAACAGAATATGTAAATCATATATTATTAAAAAAAACCTTATAGACCAGATTCTAATGGCTTTAAAAACAAGTATGTTAAATAAATCAACTCAGTTTCATACAAATAATTTTGGACAAAATAACAGTTACAAAATGCATGCCCATTCACACACTATTATTTAATGTAATTATTGTAAGAGCTCTACAATCACACTTGGCAAATATATATCAATGCTATGTGTTGGTTCCTTCGACGTGGTCGACATCGATAAAAATAAGGTCGTACAGCAAAAACACTGGTTGCTAGTAAAGCTAGCTAAGCCATGATCAATTTTTTCTGGTCTAATGCAGAACTCATTCATTCATTGAATTAATAAAAAAAAAGTTATAATATGGTAAAGGTTAATTGGAAAAAAGAGAGAATTGAGAAATATATTCAACTGAATCACACGGACAAGGCAATATGTCAATATGGCAATAGCCATAGGACGACAACACGCGCAGATCATGTCGGAAATATTGACACAATGGAGTGAAAATACCTAACAATGAAAGAATATTATATAGTATTAAAACCAAATATATGTTTAAAACGGTGCGTCGATATTTCCGACATGTTTTCATAAATAAAACCAGAGGAGAACCCCGTGGTACATCTCTTGGTAAAACTCTATTCCTTCTACATATTTAAATATACTATATAATATGGGACAAACTAGTTTTATAAAAGATTCACATAACATCTACCTGTCTATCTACAAGTCAGCAATACCCTGCATGTTAAATGCTGATATCTACATAATTATCCGTCAATAACAGTTGACAAATGAACTTTATGCTTTAGAGCATAAAGTACAGATTGGACTGTGATTGACGCTGCTTTTAATCATTCCAATGCAATAAATTAAACAAGTATGTATACATAATATACGTAAATTTAATAATATAATGCATGACAGCGTTCTACTGCAATATACTGCACCTATCTACTGTATATAAACATTATTCTAATAAGATGTTAACAAATGTGCGCTGAGAAAAAGAATTTAATCGGAATGTCACTTTAACACCTCTCTAGTCTCGTCACTTATAAGTGACCTTAGGAAATTGACAACAGGGCACATTTTTCAACAACACTTGCTTCTATTACGTACGGGAGCACCGAGGCCTGCGGCACGCGGGTACTTACTTGGCGCAGGTACACGGTGTCTTGCGGGTGGGGTCCAGGAAATCCTCGCTCTTGTCACCTGACGTGTCTCCGTAGCACAGCTCAGGCGTCTGGAATTGTTTGTAACCTTTAAAGTCCCGTGTCTTTATGCAAGTAATAAATAAAAAAAAAAAAAAACAAGAAAAGACTTGCATGTGAGGATACTCTGTAGACAATATAATTATGGTTTGAAATATATCGCTGACACTGATCAATACATTTTCAATAATGACAGCTAAAGTATCCTGTCAGATAATTTTGGAAGTATACTCAGTGTCGTCTTATGTTTTTAAGAAAAACACTGTTTCCCACTTCCTTTTTTACGACCATTCTAAGAATATGAAATAATACAAGAAAATAAAATTAATAGAGTTTCTGTTACGTTTCCTTGTAATAAATATGACATGGTGTACTTTACTTCAAAAGGATATTTCACTTTCAATCGCGTACATGTTGCTTGTGCAATATTCTGTAGTGTTCGTATTGCCCTTCTAAGAGCATTTGAATGAATAATTCTGTCAGCATAATTTTGTGTTTGAAAGATAATGAGTATACATATAGCACTGATTTCGGCAAGTCACTAGTTGGACGCACTGAAAATCAGCTTCATGAAAAAAAATTTTTCATGGCATTATGCTGAGTGTGCTCCAGTTCCCAGATGACGCCTTGACACATACGAGTATGGGTATTGTTTGGTTTGTAACATGTAGTATATTGTAATTTGTATTGTAAAGCCAAGTGTTATTTGTAAATTATGTGTTTTTTTATGTTATCTGTGATGGCGTCACTTTGGAGAATAAACCTTTTTTTCTTTCTTTCAATAAGCCGGTCAAAGGATAGCCGGTTAATGGATTTCGTCGCCTCGGCACAGCCGCGGGTGGGCGCGGCGCTCACCTGGTGCGGGCGCGGCGCGGCGAGCGCGCGCAGCGCGCGGCCGGCCAGGCGCGCGGCGGCGGCGGGCGGCGCGCCGGCGCCGGGCGCCTCCATCTCCGTCAGCAGCGCGTACGGCAGCGGGTAGCGCATGCGCACGCCGCCGCACTCCACCTGCGCGCACGCAACACGTACATCAAATTCAATGCTTCCTAACGAATGACACAACACAACACAAACGAGCTCCGCCGATGAGTGGCGCACACACCGGTTTTTATGGTGTCGCCTTGCTCTTAGGTATCAATGTACAAAACACTTTTTATATGTTTTGTCAGGTCTGATGTGATATTGTCCCTATCTATGTTGTATTTTTTCATTATTCAATATAGAGACGAGAGTATTCGTCATTTGGGCTACCTCCACAGCGCCGCAGCCGTGCTCGAGCGGGTAGAGCTGCCGCCAGGCGTCGAGCAGGCGCGCCGTGGCCGCGTCGCTGTCGCTCCACTCGCGCCCCGTGACGCGCCCCTCCAGTCCGAATGGTGCCAGGATCACTGCAACCGATAAACGAGACAATGTTAAATCTAACTCATACCGTTTTAAGAACACTTGAATAATTACAACAAATACCAAAACATAGCAAATGAACATGGAAAAGGAAGACAGGACTATTGTGGCATAGCTTGCACTCATCGATTAGCTTGGATATTAAGTCGACTATCGGCTCACCACCTTTCACGCTGTCCAAAACAAGCTTTGGTAAAAATGGGTCCAAGTGACAATGTCTAAACGCGATGTTTAGACCCCCTACCCCGGTAGAGGGAAGGTGTAAAAAATCTTAAGCTTAAATTTAATTGTTCAGTTAATAATGTGTGGTTGTCATGTTTTTATTTCCCACGAAGGGTAATTTCATTTCACTTCTGCAGACTAAAACTACATAGAAGATCTCTTTTTAGTCATCTTTTATATTTATTTAATGAATATATTCTATAATGGCGTAGGCACATTTTCCACTATGTCACAAAAGCGACTAAGGGAAACCCATTAAAATCGTATTGGAACCTGCGACCCCCATAGCCCAGGGCAAAACTATGCTTGCAATGGATTTAGAGACCGTTAAGGTACAGTGTAAGAGAAAAAGGGAGACGACCTGCATGGACAATTGGTCTACACACCGATTTTCGTTTCGACCAGCTTGGATCAATGTAGAAACCCACTTTTTCTACATTGTCTCCGGTGTCGGTGTTTGTGGTACCTTAGTTGTTTCTGATTCCATTACACGCGCGCTTATGTTACTAACTTTGAGATCAGTGCAGTGTACGAGATGTGACCCTATATTTCTGTCGTATTTATCAATATTATCTATATATAATCCTACGACGATGTGCGTATGTGCGTGTGCGTGTGTCTGTACGCTCACCCTTCGCGTGCTGGCGGTCGTCCGCGGCGGCGAGGCGCGCGAGGCGCTTGGCGGTGAGCGTGCGCACGGGCGGGTGCTGGCGCACGTCCACGGACGCGCACACCGTGCTCTCGCCGTGCAGGAAGAACGCGAACGAGAACGACAGGTGCCACGGGCTGCAAGCAACGCGTGATCATATTTAAATTACGTTACGTCACACACAGGGGAGGTATTTTTACCGTATACATATGGCGCTTAAAGGAAAACATATAGTTAAGACAAATTGCTAACTTTCTACTTTGAAATCAATAAAAATGTAGCTCCAATTAATACGTCTATACGACGTCGTCTAGACGAATATACGTCTCATTATTGCAATTGTAAGTTCAGTAATATAAAAAAAGACATCACAATTAATGGTCAACCATTAATAAGTTGTCTAGGTTGTGTTATACAGAATAAAACTACGAAACATATTAAATTTCTAAGAATAAGTGTTTGAAGGGGAACGAAGTTGTACCCTATTACTCAACAGGTACAACACAGAGATCTTCGTTCATTATATAGGAAGTATATTCATGTACATGTACACGAATGAATTTGAAACAATTATGAAATTAATCGCTTCAAATTTAACTTCCATTTAGAGTTTTAAACATTGACACAATAAGACAGCAGCCGTACGTACCTCTTCCCTACGTCTTCTTCGTCGCCATCGTAAGGTTGAACAAACCATTTTCCCAGCCTCACAAAGTCCCGCGACAGCAAACATCTGTAATAATTGAAAACGTTCCATATTAATTTGATAAATATTAGAAAATGATACATCTTATTACATAAATATACAGCGTATATATGTAGTGATGTTGATATATACGCTGTATATTTACGATCAATTTTTGTGACACAATAATCAAGAGCATTTTTATGTAAATGTCTAATTTTTTTACGGGAGAAGCATATGTCCTGTAGTAGACATTATAAGGCCGTTGTAAATGTACCTATAACCATGGTTTCATTATCAATTTAGAGGCTCAAGACTTAAAGATGTAGAGTTTTTCTAGAAGAGCTGAGTTCGAACAACAATTTACCGACCATCATATTACACATACTTAGATAACGGTCTCATAGCTTGCTGCTAGATAGGCCTCTCCGTTATAATCGCTACGCCTGGCAAGTAAATTGTCGATTGCAGTACCGGACACAAAACACCTTAGTTGAAGATATTCATACTAGTCAAGTCTGCTGAATTTGGGTATTCGAAATATATAATATAATATGGATTATGGTTATACTTCCAATTGTTGGTTGTTATTCTCCTTTTAAGGGTTTCCCGACGGCAAGTCGCCTCATAACACACCCACAGAAGAAAGGGAGTATATTGTTATAAAACTTCACAGCTATCTTATGCATAGTTGTAAATTATTCCATAAATACAGAAGGCCATTGCATTGACAGTAAAAGTTACATTTTATAAAATCTAGACATTCCATGAAATATTACTAAAACAAAGTTACTATAACTTCACAACTTTGCATTCATTGCATATAACTTGTTACGTGACTCTCTCAATCTATACCAACATTACAAAGCGAAAGTAACTCTTGTGTGTTTCATCTTCATAAATTTTACATCAATAGACAAAAGTCTTGTTTTTTTTTTAAATGAAATATCTAATACTTGTTTTTTTATAAATGAATAATATATTTTTTTAATTTATATAATAATCGAACATGCCAGACAAAGGTTGTAAAAATTAACATGATTCACATGCCGTATATGCGAAGACCCAGTAGCGGCATATATCGAAGGGTGTTTACTACCGACACGTGAACACCGCGGTATACGGATTCCGGTATTACGCATATAATGCAGCGGCGCGGCTTCGGCATCATTCCAATGCCACCCCGACGGTGTCGTAATGCCGCCGGCACATATCAATTAATATTACCATAGCGAATTTATAACGCACCGGCTATGACTAGGCTATGTGTACAATGCAGTCGTCGATACCTACACGAACGATTATGTGAAACAATTTACAATTTATCGATTGCAAGATTTCTTTATGCTATAATAGTAAAAACATTCACGTTACATTATCGATGTGTTGCCCCGTTCTGACGACCTGTTGTTTTCTTATTCGATTGCGTTACGAGTTTTTATACAATAATGTCGTTCGTTTAAAAGTTGTTATTGATTCATATGTACGTGATTATATTATACTTTGATTATATAATTACCTTTTAATGCGGAAAATTATTTCAATGAATCTACCTATAGCTACTTTGTTTTATTGTGTTTATTTAAGTTTATATTCTTTTGTTCATTTCTTTTACCGAATTAGCAGCTGTCAACATATTTTATTCGCCCAGGCAGAAGAAATTTAGAACAATATCATAAGGAATAAGTCCGCTCTTTGTAAACCATAATTTACAAGAAAAGATAAATATCTGTATACCACTTTCTAACTTCTTCATCACATTATATGGAAATTCCAGAGGTATCCTTAAAATAGACATGTCTAAGCTAAACAAAATCATTCATTGGTTCTCTCCCACAAAAACCGTCCGCTTTTCGGGAATAAAGAGAAAGCTATGTGTTATCTCAGCACCTCATCCAACTATTCTATTTACCAAGTATCATCCATATCCGTTGAATTGTATTAATTTCAAAGTGGTTGTACCAAACATTCAAACAAAGACTTTTAAATTTAAGTCGCAACGCTTGGCTTGGCAATCGCAGTACCAGACCTCTCGCAACTTAAACGTTACTGCCCGTAACACCAGTCTACTTTCTTTCGATCTGGTAATTTCGAAATCCCATCTACGGGTCTCCATAATGTTATTAAAAAGCTATTTGCCTCAGTCGTCTCTTACGACATACGCCGGACGAAAAGTGGTGGCACATTCTTACGCCGTTGTCATAAGGAATATCACGAGTACAGATAGCCGAGTGGTTGGGTGGTCGGAATTTCGAGTCGAGAGACCCGAGTTCGATCCCCAGGCGGCAGGCTCGTACCAATGGGTTTTTCAAAAACCTGTGTACAAATTATATCGTTGGCTTGGACCTGTAACGTTGTCCCGAAAACATCTTCGGTGGAAGGTGGATTTAAGGGACTTAATTGTCTAGACTAGATCTCTGTCTACCCCTGTATTGGGAATTGCGTGAAGATATTTTTTTACTTATTATTTATTTACGAGTACAGAGAAACTATTCGATGCAAAAATTATATATCTCATTGCCATTCGAAATTTAATGCATAATAAACGTACTATAACTTTAGTTCTGTTCTAACCAAAGGCCGATAGCGAAACCAACGTTTCGCTGTGAATTGATACTAGCAACAGAGTCATGCACACAAACATACCAACCCTGAATTTCTAGGAGCGATCTCGAATACGGCGAAACGGTTACGCGACGCTTCATTTATAATTACTGATCTATATGCTAATTGATGCTTTGTTACGGCGAAATAAAACTCGACGGCGTGGTTTTGTGTAGTTTAGCTTTATTCCACGAAATATCGTTTTATTATCATTTCATGCAATTATAGACATTTAATTAATACACAGTCTTATTATTTATAGCTCAAGAAACATTTTTGTTGTGCATATTTTATTTGAACTATTAAAATCGGTCGTTTTTAAAATAAAGTCATCGTTAATTAGTTGCCTGTGAGTAATTATAAAATTACCATTTTACAGGCCAGCACAAATACTCCCTGACGGCAGGACATCAACAGTATGATGGCTCCAAATAGATAAATAGCAAAGAATATTGTTACTGGTGTTTTATTAAGATGCGAATCAATTTTTAATAAAAGTTTAAATGAAAGTCATGATTACCGTAAGGATACAGAACAGCATTTTTATGTATCTCTTATGATTTAGCCTGCGTAAGCTAAGTATATAAATAATTATAAATAAATAAATATTTTCACGCAATCACGGTGATTTTCACCAAATCTCGGTGCGGCACCACCCACTCTCTGTGTTCAATAAATATCTTCACGCAACTCCCAATACAGGGGTAGACAGAGGTCTAGTCTAGACATTTAAGTCCCTTCCACCCACCTTCCACCGAAGATATTTTCGGGACAACGTGACAGGTGATGAGCCTGTCACCGTCTTTATGTCCAAGCTAACGATATAATTCGGACATAAGTTTTAGAAAAACCCATTGGTACGGCCTCTTGACGATCGAACTCGGGTCTCTTAACTCGAAATTCCAACCACCCAACCACTCGGCTATCGTGACTTAAGCTAAGTATATATATTTTTTAATGACTAAATTGCAAAATATGATTTTTTTTCTACTTGAAATATTGAAAAAGATACGGATAGTGCATCAAACTGCATCGAAATAGTTTAAAGGAGTTACCACAGGCAGACCAGACAAGGAAATCCACTTTAAATTACTTATTTATGCAGAGAAAAAAAAAAGACAAAAAAACAAGTCCACAATACGCGCAACTACCTGCAGTGTAATTGCAGCCAACTTTATAATAGCTTGTAAAAATTAATACAATGACCCGTTCGGCGGTGTTGTCGCACTAAGACAGAATGCGTGTGTCGCGCTCGTGAACGATGCACACATTGTCTTTGACGCGCCGCTGGGGTCATTGAACCGCTCGAGTTTCGTTCGTAGCCGAGATTTCGATCATTGCAACACCCCCATAGCAGCATCGATATTATGAATACAGTCAAAATAAAAAAACGACTTATAACTGCCGATGTAACTAAAGTAACGCGAAGATCGTCCTTTCTGAATTTTCGGCCAAGGAGGTTTCGACGGAAGCGTGTGCTTTAAACTTAATCCACCACCTACTACAGGCTAGGAAGTATTTACAATACAAATACTTCTTAGCCTCTCGCAGTAGTACCTTTTTTCTGTTTTTCGACACGATCGGCTCGGGTGAATAGAACGATTGTTTGTCTCTTTATTATTATTACCACTTCTACAATCTGTACCCAATCAATTATTAAACGAACACTTGCAATAAGATTTTCCCTATAAGCGACCCGTCCTTAATCACCAGGCTCCAATGACCTACCTCAATCGAATTATCGTGAGTACTTCAGCTGGATGTGAACGTACGAGTACAAAGTATTTTTTACCAGTACCAACAAAGTATTTTTTAGCAACGACGATTTGGAGAAATACTTCTTTTTTATTATATCTTGGAATAGAATAATAAAGCGTTAATAACGATAACGTGGATTAAAATTACAGAAGGAATAGCAGAAAATCGCGCAACTAACAACCTTCAGTGCAATATAAACTGTGTTCTTTACAACAAAACTCCACATCTATTTGAACGCGACAAACTCAAAAACCATAGAAAGGGCTTTACTATTTCCACTACTGGACAAGGTGATTCATGAGGATGGTTTAGGTTAGGTGTACTAATTGAATAGGGTAATTCATTCAAGTTGGGTGTGAATTGGCTAATTTGTGACGATGATTGTAATCATGTTTCTTTATAATGCTTACACTATAAACATGATTATAATCCTTGTCTTAATCTATTATTGTGTATAGGTTTTAAGAACAGAGTAGGCTGGACCTATGGCAAATGGTATGGCTGTGGATAACAACTAATATCAACGAATTCTCTACAAATTGTATTTAGTACAATCATTTTTAACCCATTTTTATATAAGTCACGATAGCCGAGTTGTTGGGTGGTCGGAATTTTGAGTCGCGAGACCCGAGTTCGATCCCCAGGTGGCAGTACCAATGAGTTTTTCAAAAACTTATGTACAAATTTCATCGTTGGCTTGGACATAAAGACGGCGACGGGCTCACCACCTGTCACGTCCCGAAAATATCTTCGGTGGAAGGTGGGTCAAAGGGACTTAATTGTCTAGACTTGACCTCTGTCTACCCCTGTATTGGGAATTGCGTGAAGACATTTATTTTTTTTTTTTAACCCGCAATTCGGGTATTTCATTTTGCGAAGCAAAAAGAAAACACAGCAAAACAAACTTAGAAAGCAAACAACAATCGTTTATCAAACATGAGCAGGTACTTTGATATTAGACTTCTCATCATATACGAAAGTAAATAGATACTTCAATTAATAATACCATGAAATGAACGCAACTCTGTTTCGAGAAACGTAATTGGTGCGTGTGGAACCTTCGGTATCGTTTGAAATAGTAAGGCGTGTATTTCTTTTACAACAACCTCGGTCTGGACCTCAAAAGCCCCGGCATCGCTTGGAATGCAAAAAACGACATCCGAACGTCCGCCGTTTTTCAGATACCTCACCCGTCCGCTGTATGCCAGTACAGATGTAAATACTGACAATTATGCCGGACTACCAAATACACTTAACTGCATATCTATACATATAAATTAAATTGGAGTGTCTGTTTGTAATTTTGAAATAACCTGTTTTTACTACATGTATATGTAATTTACTACATGTATATATAATTTTTGTTTGTCTGCCTGCCTGTCTATTTGTTCCGACTAATCTCTGAAACAGCTGGACCGATTTTAACAGGACTTTCACTGACAGATAGCTAATGACATAAGGAGAAATATAGGCTACTTTACTCTTATTTTAGAAACATAATTAGGTCTGCGTTAGGTCTTAAAGTACGGGCCAAGCCGCGGGGGCGGAGGAGGAGGAGGTGGCAGAAATTTAATATTATTTGTAAAAATTATATCATAGTAATTTGGGTTTTTTTGTCGTGTGAACACGTCAAAAAAAAACCCCAATGTACTTTTTGGCTTCAGCCAGTAATAAAATTTAGATGAGCCCCCTTGTTACTTTGATTTAACATGTCATGTTATACTACTATCATAAGTATTATACCGATTAATTATTCCGTGCGGTGGCGCCATAAGAATACACTACCCTCTTTTTTCCCGTGGGTAACGCAAGAGGTCACCAGGGAGAAAAACCATCAGAATTGTCACCAGATGTACACTGATTCCAGAAAACAACCGATTGAATTAAATTAAACGTCATAGACTACCGACAGATGGCAATCCAAGTGCCAAGAGTAGCATTTTCGGAAAACCGTCCCCTTATGGGAGAGGCCTATGTAATTGGACTTTTACAGCCCTTTACGTATGTATGTGATAATTATATGAATAATTCCTTAGACAGAAGATGATGCTGTGTTCAATATAGGTCAAGAGATTTACCGACATGATAAATTACAAAACTCCTAGTAAAAAAAACATCGCTTGGAAAACTGATAATAATGCGATTGGGAGGCTGTCGCGGATGCCACAGTTTTGTAGCGCTACGGCTATATGTTTGCTACGCGAGGACAGACCGCTTTGATGCTATCTGGCGTAAGAATAACAACAGCATCCTACGCATGATAGTATGGCAACTGGATAGTCTTCTGACGGAGAAACGTACACAGAGGACTAAATCCCAATTAGATTTACAACATAGGTATTAAGTTTTATTATAATTATTAACACCTACGAACAATAAACCATATAAGAAAAAAAAAACAACGTCAATGTTTAGCTTTGCATGTAACGCACCGGTGCAATCTCACCGAAACGACGTGTTAACAGCTTGTAAAGCGATAAGCAAACAAACAAACACACAATAACAGCGGAATTGTAACAAGAAGCGCGTTAGGAACAAATCAATAAAACGCCCCGAGCGCACGGAACGTGACGCTCGTGTCACGGATCACGCTTGCTCCGTGACCGTCCGACATACGGATTCGAAACTCGGATTAGAGTCAAATAATTAAAAACGGCTAAACTCACGTCTAAACAATCGGGGTTAGTGGGATCCCACTCACCCTGATGAAGGACCTCCGACAGGTCCGAAAATAGTCGGGTACCCACACCGATTGTTTAGACGTGAGTTTTGATAATGTAATCATCGGAATGGAGTCCTTGATGCAGACGGAGAATTATAACAATATTCGACACGTGTTGCACGAACTTTATATTTCATTTGTTTTGATGTCGATTTAAAACGTAAACTTATTATATAAGTTATATCATAAATCGTTGTTTACCTTTCGATGAGGTTATGCAGAGCTTTGAAGAGTAAGGAACGACATTCATAAGAGAGCCCACTCTCCCATGATCCCTGGTCGCCTTCTGCAAATAAAGAAAATAAACGATTAGATACATTTTAATATATAAATATAATATACAATTAAGTACTTTAGACCCATTTTTTGCCGAAGACATCTTTGGAACAACGTGACAGGTGGTGAGCTCGTCGCAGTCTTCATGTTCAAGCCAAAGATATAAACCGTACATAAATTTGAAAAAAAAAAAACCATTTGTACGAGCCTAATATCTGGGGATCGAACTCTGATCTCATGACCCGAAATTCCGATGACCCAAACAACACTCGGCTATCGTGACTTTTATATATCTATAAATCTTATAGTTTATGAACAAGTAAATAAAAATATTTGAATAATCTAGTCCTCTGTGTACGTTTCTTCGTCAGAAGACTATCCAGTTGCCATACTATCATGCGTAGGATGCTGTTGTTATTCTTACGCCAGATAGCATCAAAGCGGTCTGTTCTCGCATAGCAAACATATAGCCGTAGCGCTACAAAACTGTGGCATCCGCGACAGCCTCCCAATCGCATTATTATCAGTTTTCCAAGCGATGTTTTTTTTTACTACGAGCTTTGTAATTTATCATGTCGGTAAATCTCTTGACCTATATTGAACACAGCATTATCTTCTGTCTAAGGAATTATTAATATAATTACATACACAACAGTCCTAAAGTAGGATTTCCTGTGTCTTGTCGACTGGATGGTGATAAGATATAATAACTTATACGTTCATAGATGAATAATCATGTATAAAAAACATCCATGACTCGATTATAAACATTGTTTGTCCTAAGCGGGTGTCAAATCCGCGACCCAGAGCTTAAAAGCGGGGTCACTGCCAACTAAACTACCAAGCTGTAAAAGGAAAGAGCGC
This sequence comes from Sericinus montela, assembly GCA_029286605.1. NCBI lineage: Eukaryota > Metazoa > Arthropoda > Insecta > Lepidoptera > Papilionidae > Sericinus > Sericinus montela. The sequence goes on along the minus strand of JAGSMR010000010.1, from coordinate 2,491,657 downwards.
TGACGGAGTGGAGGAAAGATGCATTTTTGTATATACAGTTGTAACATTATATTGAAATTCGACAGCCGCGACCTAAACTTTCATTAGCATCTGGATCGCGTCCACCGTTTAGTTTACAATAAGCGGCGGGTGAATCAGTGGTGATCTCCCTATCGCGCCGGCAGCCAAGGTCGTGACGACAGTGCAGCGTCCACGATAGCGGAACAGTGGGGAAGTGATGATAAGCCCGCGAATACGGCAGCGGTGAGGAGCGCTCCGTATAGCATCGCTGCATTCGCAATCGGTAGATAAACCCGGCCTATCGTCGGCCTTACATGTAAAAACAAAGCTGCTCGCGCTGTTGCCGTTCCGCGGATCGCGCCCTCCTTGTCGCACTCGGAGGGGCAGGCTCTGTGACGTCACGCGGTCGCTTGCCGCGCACGTGCTTGTGTTTGCCGCGCGCGACACACATGCGAGATGCGAAGTCGCGGTGCTCGGCCTAACATTTTGATTGACATTGAATTTTCTACCTTATCCAATGGCAATAGAGTGCGATTTGTAAATATATCCGTTGACAAGCCCTAAGCCTAAATCGTTACAAGTTTACAGCGGAACTGGTGAAGCTCTAACTGTTGGTCGTTTAGTTTATGGCGATTTTTGTGAATCGAATTAGAGCTTTTATACTATACGCTAACAGCGAAATAAACACGGAGCGGAATTTAGCGCTTGCAGTCAACTTGCTGGAGCTGTTCCAAGCGTACAGCCTTGACATTCGTATTCCATCCAGGTGTTGGCGACGTCTTGTTTAGCTAAACTAAGATTTCTACTTCGTGAACAACAATTGACAGTTTTAAACAAAGGAAGACCTCTCTAGACCAAAAAATACTTTTCATCGGTATCATACATTTCAATATTTAATACTTAGAATTTAATCTAGCTAAGGAACTCAAATGTAACCAGTTTTTGTTATAATCGCATGTTGATTACAAACGATATTAAAAACATGGCATTCAAAATCACGTTCTGACAGATAACGAAACGCAATGAAATTTTTTGTCAAGAGATAACACGTAGCTTTGTATTGCCTTCATTTTTATTATCTTTACCAATTTCACTTTCACAAGACAAACGAGATAAACATTATATTATCACAGCATACCAAATTATTCACTCTCACTTAATTTGAAGAATGTGCGAAATTGATCATGCGCACTGGGAGGTTTCAGATTAATTATATTATTCAATAATACGTCAACAAATGTTTAAAGTCGTAAATCTCGATAAGCATATCAACTACGTACATAATGTCTATTACAATAATCAGTCTCGCTCGTCTAGTGTACGCATGTTTCATGCCTTGTATTACGATAATAGAGCAGAAAAGTCAGTGAAAAGCAACCGTCTACAACCGAACCCTGCAAGGCAAACAATGTTTTTTAAAAACATAACCAAAACGGCTCTTCGAATGAACAAGAGTCTATTAAAAAAAGGACCATCAAAATCGAGTTATAATGTATATTATACTTTTACAGATGTTTACAGCTTACAGGGATAAATAAAGTTATTTGTAACAAAAAGAAAACACTTTCAAAAACAATTTTAGAAACCAAATTGTTAAACTTTGTAGTTGTTAAAAGTTTAGAGACTATTTTATGAGAATCAAAATTAATATCTATCTTAAAGATTTCTTTTTTTCAATATTTGCATTTTGGCCATTTTTCGTACTTTGTAGTAAATTTTTACGTTAAAAAAAGCTTCAAACGCTGTTATGGAATTAAAGAGACAAAAAAAGTTGTTTCAAAATAAAATGGAAGACAAACGTAATTTTGAAGCGCACAGTAAAAATTTCTCAAGATATCTTGAGGAGCACAAATGACATGTCATGTCTCGCCTTTAGAATGTGTTGTTTTTTTTTTTTGGAATATTCCGTCTGGCGATAGCTTGATATTGCATTGACCCTTTCGCAGAAACCAACATCGCTATCAAAATCAATAGTCGAACTCGAGACTGAATAAGACTTCTTTATAAAACATCGTTACTGTAATGCAAAGAAAAATGATAAAATTACAGACTCACTTGCCGTGAATTAACTTAAAACTTGTTTCTTAGATAAAGCAACTTTTTTTTAATCGGACTATTGAGGGTCCTGCACCTTCCATTATACAACATTGTAGACGTCGGCTTATCCGTTGAAACAGACATGGGTGGCGACAGGCTGTATTACATAGCGATTTTAATTGTAAAGATGTCTACGACACAGCAGGTCACCTTCGCTAAGTGACATTATGGAACTTAGCGCGTTTTGAACGACTTGCAGCTTAAATTAGTAATTACTAACGTCTCGTATATTGTATTCGGTGGGGGGTCGCACATCGCTAGGGCTTCATTCGCAGGACGCCCACGCTGATGGCAAATTCGCGTTGCGATTATTATTGCGCTGGGTTCGGAGGCGGCGGGCTGCGCGCTCAAGGCCGCGGGGCGAACGGCACGCTCAGCTGGCACCGACATACGCCCAGTCACGACGCAACGAGGTACCGTTCCACCAAGGCCTCCTCCGCTTCGATCAATGAAGACGATGCACTAGTAACCCCAACAAAGAGTCGGTTCATTACGTTGTAGTAACCAATCCTTTCTTAATGGTGTTAAAATTCTGCTATAGTACGCGATAGCATGAGTACTCAAGAAAGATATCTACATAAATTATGTTCGATTTCATTTAAAAACTAACTCTCGATATTCGATAATATTTAATGAAGTGTTCCTAAAATTTATCCAACGACAGTAATGTTGTTAGTCACACAATATTACAAATGTAAATATTTTAAACTTGTCGTTTAATCATGCTTAAAGTACAGAACAGGTTTGGTAGAGATATTATGACAGATTGTCATAGAGAAAAAAAAAACATCCGAACATGGATTGACCCTTTCGCAGAAACCAACATCGCTATCAAAATCAATAGTCGAACTCGAGACTGAATAAGACTTCTTTATAAAACATCGTTACTGTAATGCAAAGAAAAATGATAAAATTACAGACTCACTTGCCGTGAATTAACTTAAAACTTGTTTCTTAGATAAAGCAACTTTTTTTTTTAATCGGACTATTGAGGGTCCTGCACCTTCCATTATACAACATTGTAGACGTCGGCTTATCCGTTGAAACAGACATGGGTGGCGACAGGCTGTATTACATAGCGATTTTAATTGTAAAGATATCTACGACACAGCAGGTCACCTTCGCTAAGTGACATTATGGAACTTAGCGCGTTTTAAACGACTTGCAGCTTAAATTAGTAATTACTAACGTCTCGTATATTGTATTCTGTGGGGGTCGCACATCGCTAGGGCTTCATTCGCAGGACGCCCACGCTGATGGCAAATTCGCGTTGCGATTATTATTGCGCTGGGTTCGGAGGCGGCGGGCTGCGCGCTCAAGGCCGCGGGGCGAACGGCACGCTCAGCTGGCACCGACATACGCCCAGTCACGACGCAACGAGGTACCGTTCCACCAAGGCCTCCTCCGCTTCGATCAATGAAGACGATGCACTAGTAACCCCAACAAACAGTCGGTTCATTACGTTGTAGTAACCAATCCTTTCTTAATGGTGTTAAAATTCTGCTATAGTACGCGATAGCATGAGTACTCAAGAAAGATATCTACATAAATTATGTTCGATTTCATTTAAAAACTAACTCTCGATATTCGATAATATTTAATGAAGTGTTCCTAAAATTTATCCAACGACAGTAATGTTGTTAGTCACACAATATTACAAATGTAAATATTTTAAACTTGTCGTTTAATCATGCTTAAAGTACAGAACAGGTTTGGTAGAGATATTATGACAGATTGTCATAGAGAAAAAAAAAACATCCGAACATGGATTGACCCTTTCGCAGAAACCAACATCGCTATCAAAATCAATAGTCGGTCTCGAGACTGAATTATACTTCCTTATAAAACATCGTTACTGTAATGCAAAGAAAAATAATAAAATTACATGACGGTTGCAGTTATTCATAAACAGACTCACTTGCCGTGAATTAACTCAAAACTTGTTTCTCAGACAAAGCAACTTTTTTTTTAATCGGACTATTGAGGGTCCTGCACCTTCATTATATAACATTGTAGTCGTCGACCTATATGCCTACACCCACAAATCAGTGATCAGTATATCCGTAGCGCGAGGGTAAAGCACACTGTATTGTGCCTATGGGTACCACGTAAGTTTTAGATGCATATTTGTTACATTCTGGTCTATAGTTAACCTGCACAGCCTGATGAAGATAAGAATAGTTCGAAGTTAGCCTATGAATAAAAGTTAGATTAATTCCAATAGGTAGTGACCCTCGAAGCTAAAAGTTGCTGGTTGGAATCCCGCTAGGAGCAAGTATTTGTGTGATGAACATACATGTTTATACTTTAGTCATGGATGTTTGTATGTATGTGTGAATATTTTAACTATATGTCTATGTAAATAAATTATACGTAAACGACAATAGGTTCACCACCTATAACGTTATAAAAAAATAATATCTATCACGTTGTTCTAAAAAAAGTTTAGGTAAAAGGTAGGTAAGGGTAGAAAGGGCTTGTTGTACCCCAGTTTTGGGAATGTACTTGAAAACTTTTATTTTTTTATAAAAGTTCTTTATTGTCGCCGATTTGTATAACGCACGCACCGAAGCGTCAGTTGTGAGCTAATTCGTTGGAGAGCAAGAAGCGGCAAGTAGCGGGAGGTGCAACGCGACGTGCAGCATGCGGGTGGGCGGGTAGGTTCAAGGTCGCGCGGCGCCGGGATCGATACGGGGCAGGCGCGCGCCGCCCCGCCGCTAATTGTAGCAATCATCACCACCAGAACTCCGACAATCGGACGGTGATCAACGCTTATAGACTAACATAAATACTTCGGCGGACTTCTAGCATTGCGAATGTCGTTATAAAATTGGAGTTGAAAAGAATTTATCGCGAACAATTTTCAACTTTCAATGTTTCGACTGCAACATTTGTTGCTACCATAGCAGGACCAAGACACATAAATTTAAAATATATTCGTAAATCGAAAATATGTAAAGTTAACTGTGACTTGTTATACATTGATTACGAATCTATCTATACAAGTTATGTCTATATCTTTAGTTATATCTTTTATCTTCTATATAACCTTTATAGTCGATCTATACAAGTTATAAAGAAGTAGATCCATCCTATCCTATCAATCGGGTAATAACATTAAAATATATTACTAATTTTCATCCTATGGGTTTCATAAAAGACGACTACGCTGAAAGACCACAATGCCAGCTGCAGCTTAGCTGTTGACGGATAACCGGGATAACCATCTCAAAACCTATTAATCGATAATGAACAAGAACGTGTAAACTACGAGATATTGGGTACTGCGGTCGCAATCCGCTTGCCAAGCTTGGGGATTACGACCTACAACAGTTGACGTTCACAGGTTAGACTGTTTGCATGATCTGAACATAGAAATATCGTATGAATTTGAATCAGTTCAGTAAATGCAATACCTTAAAGCGTACAGTACGGCTCCAATGTTAAACCGGGCCTGACGAAACTTACGTCACAAAAACGTCTAGATTACAAAGTAACTTAGAGCTGGCAGTTAGTGTTCTTGCATTAAACCGTTCAGTGTAGAACGCGCGGACAATAAACATTGCCGTTTAACGAGCGACTAATGGTTCGCGGAGATTTATTATGGATTTGTAAAGTTACACTGTCGCAAGCACGTGGCCTCCTGCCCGCTCTACTTGATAGTGCGGAGTCACCATCGCTTACAATAATACCAACAGCTCAATTTTCAATCAATAAGAATACAAATGGAACTATAAGGAAAACTATCGCGTGCATGCATATATATATATATATATATATATATATATATATATATATATATATATATATATATATATATATATATATATATATATATATATATATATATATATATATATATATATATATATATATATATATATATATATGTATATATATATATATATATATACACATATATATATACATACACGTCGGACCTTGACGAGTTACACAAGGTAACTAAACTAGTACAGAGTAATGTTATATGTGGATACGTTGCGCGTGTGAAGCAAGCAAGGCGTTCGAGTAAATAGCCGTCTCTGATTGTTAAATCGAACGTATTTGTTTCCGAGCGAGACACAAGCCGCGGACGCACAAGGGCTATGGGACACGTTCGTATTACAATGAAATCATCGACCGATTATAGCAAAAGCGTGCGGCGCCCGCCCCCGGCTCGCGTACGGCCCCGCAATAAACATACGTACGGTCAAACGCAAAAGGTTACGAATGCTCTTTAGGAATTTTATTGAATTCTGAGCTTTTTTTCTACTAAATAAATAAATTCATACATAGAGTAAAACAAACATTGCTCTGATCCCAAAGTAAGTAGCACTTGTGTTATGGAATCTGAAATAACGAATAAACCACAAACACCCCGACCCAATCCAATTCATAAAGTAATTTTCTACATTGACCCGTCCGGGAATCGAACCCGTCGCCTCGGAGCTGGCGACCTCAACGAAAACCGAAGTGCAACTGGTCGATGGAGATCATCGTTTCTACTGATAGTCTCACAATCCATTTGTAAAACTAGGAGGTAGCTCATTCGTGCTAATGTATCGTATTTCGTAGCCAGAGAAGAGAGGAGACCGTATGAAGAGACGGAGCGAAGAGCGCATGTCAACTAGGCAACCGAGCGCGATGTTTACAACACCGGTCTGCGGCGCGAGGTTAACCACTGCGACCGCCCGCTCCCTGCAGACCCTCTTTAACTACACATTATTATATTAAATAACTCAAAATGTGCATGCATTCTTTTAATCTTATTATTATTAAATTTATTATTAATAATTAATAATTTATTTTATTAAAATTATACCACGTTCCGGCTTCCTGTAACGATGCTAAAATGTTTTCGGTGTTATGAACGCTGAACGACATTAAAAAAAATAGCAACGGTTCTTTTAAACTTGGGCTTATCAGAGAATATAAAGTAGTAAAGGCGTTGCCCATGGCGTGTGACCAACATCGATACAGAACGGTAAAAGTTGAATGAAATATTTTTTTTTATATTCATCATCAGATACTAAAAGGTTAAAGTTTTTAAGTTTTTCTAATAGTATTAACCTTGGGCTAATATATTTCTTCATATATGTTTATTATAATATATATGTTTATAATGTTATAATATATTTATTGTAACATATTTGTTTAACTATGAGTTAACTAGCAAACAATAACATAATATGACGATATTGTAACAGTTTGTATAAAAGTTACAAGCATTCAGTCGGTGCAACAGACCATTCACGTCTCCAAGATATAATGATAGATATAAAGTAATCAGGCATTTTCGGGTCTACCCAGTGGTTGGAGAGAAATTGAAGTATTTGAAGCCACAAAAGACAAAATGAGGAGAAAACTTAAACTACGAATAAAATTAAAAGAGTGTCGCCACGCTACAGTGAAGGTCGCGGGTTCAAAACCCTCCATTTTAACTTGATTTTTTAAATATTTTAATTGCTAAACAACTTCCGTAAAAAACTTTACATGATTTTCCTGTTAAAATTATCAAATGATTTACATAATAATTTGCAATTTTAAACATTCGTAATTTACTAATATTGTAATAAGCTCATTTGGTGCAAATAAATAAAAACAATACAATCACAATTTCTCGTCAAATCCATCTCAAAGTTTAAATAAGTATAATTCCGATTACAGACATTCCATTTCGTCAAAACGTTATCTGATAGTGTTTTCCGCATCACTGCCTCTTGAGAATGTGGTGCGAATTGAGTCCTGAGAACTGCAAAGTAAAAACTCTACCAATGGAAATATTGATGACCATGAGAAAACTTTAAAATATTTAACAATTTCATGACAGTATAAACCTTCATGTCGTATGCCGTCAACTGAAACATTTTAGGTTAGCGTCGCTACCTAGTTCTCAAATCAAATGCGTTAAGTTTAACGTTGTTGCTCACGAGGCAGCAAGGGCTAGCGGTCTCCGTTCGCGGGCTGTGTTTCGAAACCGGTATTGAATGCATAAACGTGTTATTTATTACAAGCATACATACGTAAAACCAGATCTACAATGTCTTTGTTTCTGTTCTATGCCTTACAAATTAGCGTGTCTAAAACACCGGGAAACATTAGTATGTATTCAATAAAGAATATCAAATGAAAACGTTACTTCGATTAGAAATCGATTTTAATACGTGCAGAATGATTAACATCAGAAAATGCTCTAACGCTGTTACATTCTATAGGTATGTATTATAAACGGAGATCGATTTTTACGTGCATGATTCGCAATTAATTATGCATTACATATGAAGTCTGATCGACTAACAAGACCGACAAGAAGATCCATCTAAGGTACTCCTTTTGATAAGGTGGTTGAAAAGACAAAGAAAGGTGGTTAATAAGGTTTTGGGAGATTATCTTAATAACTAATATATAAGAAGGACGTATCCAATGTGTACAAAGGTAGGATAAAACCTTTTACGCGATGAATCTCGATGAAAGCCGATGTAGTACTCTATGTATTCTGAGAATTGGGCACATTAGAAAAATAATAATTTTAATATTAGCAAACATCGTATTCAGAATCTGTAGTACTCGATTATTTATAAACATTTAATCAATCTAAGACGCATATTTTGTAGTTGGGACTCGGATGCTATAGGGGGATGCAGTCGTCGTTGCCGAACGGAAGGTAAGTCAGTCGACGCGATAATGCTATCAAGATCGTATCGAACGTGTGAAAATCTGTCAATTCGCGCGCGCCCTCTGGCGACCGGAGGCGTGCACCGACCTCCTCTGTTTCGATAGCTGTCTCTCTCTGACCCGCGCACGCCCACGTGCGCGTGACGTCACATTCGTATCCCCACCAACGTCACTGGCCCCTCTACGAGGCGGAATGGCATGGAAGCCTATCCAGACACATCCTGTCAGCAAGCTTTCATATTTTACTTTAATAAGTCTTTTACTTCTATTTACTGATCGTACAAACGGTAATTTATGAAATTTATACCCATGGGAATATTTCCCAGCGGTGATCTGTAAAAAAGATATTTGAATAGGTCGATATGAGATGTGCTTTTTAAGGACAATAACATTAATGATATTGATATCAAGGAGAATTTTTTTGATAGAGGAATTTCTGCAACGCGAACTGACTTATTACAGCATGTCTTCGGGCGCATGTATTTGTTGCGGGCGACATTGGTGTCGGGGAGGGCGGGGGCGGCGCGAACATCTGCGCGGTGGCGCCACGCAGCCACTCGCCCCGACCCACCCCCGGGACCGCATTGTTTTCATCGCGTGTACGGCTTAATCGTTATGTAAAGACAAGTAGCTAGGGGGCGCGTGATTACAGGACGCATCTTGTGCACACCAAGTTTTAAGAAAACAAAGAAGTTACTTGTAATGTTTAGTATGGATGTAAATTTTTCCATGAATATCAAACTTATATCTTACCAGCTGGTCGATACCCCGCAGGGCATAGGGTTGGGCTTTGGTTCAGGGCATAGGCAACATTCGGTAAAAGTATTGATGATTACAGTACTATACAAAGAGCTTATGACACGTTGCTGTCTGCCATCGATCTGCTAACTTTTTTGATCTGATATTTTTTCGAGATCGTTATTCCTTCTACGTAACTAAGGGGTAGCAAATTATTTTTCCGATATGTATAACAACCAACAAGGACCATGGAGCAAAATTTGGAAGGCAAGCCATGCAAGTAAATTCATTTGACTACAAGATCGAATTGAAATCCGACAGAAAAATTAGAGGAAGGCTTTTTTTAAATCGTTTCTGTAAATTTAAATACTAGGACAACGTCTGTTATGAATAAACTGCACTATAACTTACAACATCACAAGTGAAAACATAAATCACCAATTTTCCGTCGGCAGTCTCTATCAGTCATTAACTTATGATAATCAAGTTTGAGATGGAACGCTGCAATATGCCTCGGTCGTCACGGTTACGTATATAGCTATTGAAACTGACCGTCGGTTTTATTGCCGTCGTAAAACGTCATTAAATGAAACTGCAAAAGCTATCAAAGTTTAGAACGGTATGTAAAAAGGCATGAAATGAGAAGACAGTGCTAACGGTACGTTCACGATCGCGTCTCAGTCTCGAACAGGCCCGGACCGTGGGGCTCGTGACGTAAGCTGAGGCCGCAGTTGAAGCCCATTAAAAGTTGTATTGAAAACTTCGGACAATGATTGTCGCGAAATAAATACGTTGGAAAATATTTATCGGCTGTTGGCTCACCTGTCAAGTTGTCCCAAACAGACTTTGGTTGAAAGGTGGGTCGAAAGGACTAAATTGTGTAGATCACTGTCAACCCTTGTATTAGGAAAATGCGTGCGGAAACAAATAGTAAATAATTTTAAAAGACTATAAAAAAGAATATAGAATTTTTTCTACAGTTCGTATGAAGCACAAGATGATCGCGTAACTAAAAAGCTTCCACCGTAATGTACAGGTTCAAACGTATTTTCAGAGTAGAATTTTCTATTGCTCGGCAATACCGGCGTCAATAAATAGTTCGATCGTGTCGATGCGCGTCACGCCGCTTTATTAATAAAACACCGAACGCGGCACCGTTCAACAACCTCGGAGGAGGCTCGCTCCTACAACTGTTACATACTTGCTCCACCGGTACGCCCGATCTCGTCCAATGATTTAAGTGATAAATGGGTCATCGTAACACACAAAACCATAACCTCCTCTGTATAGAATAATCGCAATTGTTTAAAGTGTGGAATAGAAAATAGATTAACCCCAATAACTGAGATAAGTTGTTATATTATTATATATGTGATATGTTTCAACACATTTTTATAATGATTTTGGACTCTCCAAATAAACGTACAGCGTTTCCTTATAAAATAGTTTCAACATTCTGTAAGTTAACCGCTACACCGTTAGAACCGTGGGCACCGGCGTCTAAGCAGCAACTTTTTTCCCACGGCCTCGTCGCAGATCCACTAGAATCACGAGCTCTACGCGTACATCGACGACGCTACAATGTGTCCGCCGTCTTTCAACACGTTATCGACGCTCAATGGAGTGCGTTGCGATGATGACGCAGTGAAATTGTGATGCCGAGGTCACGATGAATTGCGGCTCCGCTACCGCATCATTAACCGTAGCTTAAAGCGACGGCGTTACGTACTCGGGTAACTACATATGCATAGTGTAGTAAGTAAACAGGTTTACATCCTCTAGCGGTAGAGAAGCACTGTTTTGTTTTCCTCATTTCAAATGTCCGAGGCAATATTTTCGAGGAGGATGGCCCAGAATCTAGTTAATTGTAATATTGTGGCAATTAAAACATTTACACAATCTAAACAATAGTAAGAAAATTAAAAACATGTAAGTATTGGCTTTTATTTGAAGGTAAAAATGTCGTTTTCTAATTCATTGAAAAACTATATTTTTACAAAAACAAAAAGGGGTGAGTTGCAAGCTGTGAAACAGATTAAGAAAATATCAAAGAATATTGATATCTATAATAAATTACTAGATTAAAGTATCATTTAATTACAACTTTTAAAATACTAGATATTCGTAATAACAGAATGTTATACAGAAAAATATAGTGCTTAATCCAGTAAAATTTATAATTGAAACATTTTGGAGGCTTTCCACTTGGTGGATTAATTATAAAGAGGCACCATAGCGGGTTCCGCATTTCCAATGCACGGAAAGTTAAATGAGTAATTACTTACAGTCTACACTTATATATTTTGGGTAGGGAAAAAAGAAATAAAATTTTAAATAGTTAGAAGTAGTTGCGATGCTGAATTGAGAGCAAGATTATGTTTCAATGTCTTATGCTTTATCTGCATAGTCGACTCTTACATAGATAGATAGAATACACATCATAAAATCAATATAGATACATAAGACGATGGTAGTACAATAGGTGGTCTTATTGCTGAAAGCGAATTCTTCCGGACAACCTTACATACGAAATATAAAATACAAATCAAGCAATTAATGTTGACAAACCATTAAAACTCTTTTTTTTATTTTGTAAATAGAAAGTGATAGATTATAATTTGGCAGCGTCACATGTAATAAAAGGCAGGAACACGTGTTGCAGCCCAATAACAACTTGAGCAGTAGTTGCGAGTTTGTTCATTTTACTGCCGGCACTTAAAACCTGGACATATTAACAGCGAGTGTCGTGAAAGAAACCGCCGGCGAGCGGAAGGAGCCGCGCCTTTTATCTCGCCACGTCATAAACAGATCGTCGGCGATGAGATAATGTTTGGATTAGATAGCGCCGTCAAAACACTGGCCGAGTTACGTGGAAAGAGTAAGTTTAGAATAAATAACTAAACGAAGGGCGACTTACGAAGTCGGTGGAGTGGATCTAAGTTTTTTTTACCCACTAAGATATGTTTTACACGTATAATGAAGACTGAAAGCATTCGCCGTTTGCCATTGACTATGTTTCTTATTAACATCCAGTAATCGAGGTAAAGCAAACCATCGTTGGGGCATATACTATGAAAGAGATCGGTATATCTTATATTATTAATAGGTATATTTTACATTATCTTCGATCCATTTGAATTTATTTGAGATAACGTGACAGGTGATGAGCCTGTCGCTATCTTATTGTCATGGCCGACGATACAAATCGTATGAAGTTTCTAAAAACTCATTCTCAGGAGTCGTCCTCTTAGGGATCCAACTTAGTTATCCTGATTAGAAATCCGATCGTCCAACCACTAGCGACAAACGGGCTCACTAGTTGTCACGTTGTCCAAACCTCTGTCCCAACTATCCCAATATTGGGAAATGCGTGAACATAAAAAAGTAACGAAAGCTATTCGGTAATAATAACAGCCCCATTGAATTCCAACGATTGATGAGCAAAACTACATCGCAAGTATGAAAACATAAAAATTTCTTATTTCGGACACGATATTTATTGTTCGAAGAACTTACAAAAATGTAAAACGAAGTGAAATCTAAAACGCGAATGTTTTCAATAATGAATAAAAGATATAAAGACCGAATACGTTCGGTGACGTAACGAATCAACAAGAGCAGCGATTACGCAGCGGTTGGAGCGGGCGCCGACCGCCGGGAGCAGAGGGCGAAGTGTCTGTGGGTCAACGACTGCACCACGGCGCATCTGGCCCGGTCTCGCACCCACCGAGCCGGTCGCGCTGTGGAAATTATATGCGGCCGCTTGCATCGTAGCGCCGCTCATAGTCACCAAATGTCGCTTGCTTTGGAAGCAAACATTGTTCTTTGTTTGATTAATTATAAATACATACACAGATATGGACGGCATCTCATGCATTGCTCTATCTCAAAGTAAGTAGCTTAAGGACTTGTATCAGAAATTACGAAGATGCCACAAACACCCAGACCAGATACAATGCAGAAAAAGTGGTTTTCTACAATGACACCTCCAGCGATCGAACCCGGACTTAATAACTAGCGACCCCATGAAAACCGGTGTGTATGCAACTCGTCCACGGAGATCATCAAATAAAATATTTTATGTTATAAAAATTACGCTGCTAGATAGAAGGCCTCTTGCTCTTCCATAGCCTTCAAAAATTTTCCATAACGTACTGCCCGTCCTAGGGATTGCTTGATTAAAGGCTGGCAATTTTGGAGGAGGTCTACCGGACACCGTATGCAAAATTGTACGATTGAATAGCGAACTACGATTTTTCAAACTTAAACTAATCTGTAAAATTAAATTCAAAATTTAGGGTTTGTTTAATGTTGTAACAATTTGTTGATAAAGATTTATCGTTCTGTTATTAACGCGCCTTTTTACCAACCATAAAATTGTATTCGAGACTATTTAATACCACTAAACAATGGCGATGTGGGCAACGCTGCGGCAGGCACATAAAATAGAATGTTCCGTGACGGACCGATACACGAAAAACACCTACCTACAAAGGGTTCATTGTGAGGAATTCGGGCGGGCGGTTGGCGCACGCGCACTGTTACCATTTAACGTCGGCAATTTAAATCGGTCTCGATATGCGTGAATACTGGGAAATTGTATCGGTCAATTTGCAAAGACGTTTCCGAAAATCGCACCGTTTATGTGTTTTACAATGGTCGTTTATTTTGGTGAGAGAGCGAGCAAATGGGCGCAATTTGATAGCGCCGACGAGAGCGATGCGGAGCCACCCGTCTGCCCTTGAGCACTTCGTGGTGGTACGTTTGGGCAGGGACATGTGCGGCGCGGATCAGGTGTCGCAGCGACCGCGCTCAAACCAGTCGGCGGCCCGCTCCGCCGCCGAGAAAGTAAAAGCTAATTCTTTACGACATGTCGCGTGTCGTTTTAAAGCACGTTGAACTTTACACTCCGTTACCGATTCCACTTTAGCCTAAAGTCGACACATGAAAATGTTATGCATAAAACAATCAGAAATAAAGTGTAACAAATAAAATAGGTTTTTTACTGGATCTAGAAGGAGACATGGTCGGAACAAATACAGAACGTTGTTGACCATAAAATGATAAATAGCCCTATCGATTATAATTCAAATAATCTAATTAATGAACCGCGTCGTTATCATAGTTGATTGCTGAAATTCCTACTAATACGACGAATTTATACATTAGTATCAGTAGATCAATTTGTTGGAGTACAAACATAAACATCATATAGATCATATGATGTCTAGATGTATTATTATTATCATTTTCTATGTAGAATTTATACACAAGACATTCCAATTGCAATTTATCCGTTCTATTACCAAAACACAGATAATCCTATTATGCAATCGGATGAAGTTATTGTTCCATATAGTAATATGTTTTTCGATATGCGCACAAAAATAATAATGTCCCCGTGAATTGTGACGACGAGAGCAATCAGCATAACGAGAAGCGGAGCATGTAGCATTGTAAACCGCAATGTAACATCCGTCTAGACGAATTCCGGTTTCCTTACAGGCAGGAGGTATTAGAAGCGCGCGAATTGACGATGCCTTTAGAGCCATTGTTACCCAATCCGTCAGACTATGGATAAAACTGTTTAAAAGGGCAATGGTCGGGGGGAATTCGAAGCCATACCCATTCCAGACGGAGAAAAAAAACAAGTAAATTCACAGCTCCATTTTCTTTCTACGTTTGTTACAAAAAGTAGGCGATTTGTAAGGATTCAAATATGTACGATAACAGATTTGCAATGTATTGTAGTTGAGGAATTTGTTCAATCTGCTCACATAATATCACACATAACAGATATTTTCATCAAATATTACCAGAGCTTATATTTTACAACAACGCCAATTTAGTATAAATTTGATAAGGACACCACAATTATAATATTTACCATAACGTTACCATTAAATTGCATATCGCTAATTGATTATCTATCTAGAAATATCTACCTAAACTCATATCAATAACAAATAAGATCAGGCCTCGAGAATTTCATTTTAATAGTACATCTGGAAATCGGAATCCTGAATGAGATTTGTGCGTTTGGCAGCAGTTCAAAGATGGCATTGGCATAATGCACATAATGTGTCAGCGGTGTTTATTTCTTTGAAACCATTGCGGGAGGCGTGCGGTGGTTTCATTTCATACTTTTGCGTGTCTTTTGAATAAACAATGAGCTGTAACTCATCGACTTCAAAGTGCTCCCATCATTTCAAAAGCTTGAGTTTCATTAAAAAAATATACGACTATACCATTGTGACGATGAACATAGAAACAACCGAAAGGACTCAGGGCCTATTAAGGGGGTTCATATTATCATTCAGTGAGACAAAGAATTGCGGTTGGCCATTCAATGTAACGTACAATAAAGAACGGCAGCTGTAGTACAACGATCTAAACAAACATCTAAATTACCGTTAAAGTCCAAATTAAATTCATAATGTGGCAATTGTTTCTGTCGACGTATTTTCAGCAGATAATCTGAGAATTAATCAAATAAACTTTTAACACCATTCACGCCTAGCTATAGCTCCTGTAATGCCATTTGATTCGAGAAATTCGAATTATAAACGATAATAAAATGACAACAACTCTTTAGTAGAGGAATAGTTCAGTAATAGTTTTAAAGTTTATCAGGACTAAACGAAGTATAAAATGAAAATAAGGCAGCAGAGTGAACGTCGGGGTACGATTCCGCGATCATCTGTACATTAGTGTCGGTGGTGCGGCGGCGGCAGCGGCGGCGGCAGCGGCGGCGGCGGCGGCGGCGGCGGCGGCGGCGGCGGGCGGCGGGTATCGATCAGGGGCGCCTCGTGCCGGTGCCACTTACCGCCGTCTTCGCACCTAATTTATCGCGCGCCGCAATCGAAGCCGGCTCCTATACGACACGGCGCGCCCCCTTTCTCTACGTTATATTGCGACCGTGGCATGGCGTTGAGTGCTATCCGGGCACTAACTAAATGTCTGTTTTCCAAAGGCTTCCCTTATATACATTTAAATATTATCATAAATAGGCATAGTGAAAGTCACGATAGCCGAGTGGTTGGGTGGTCAGAATTTCGAGTCAAGAGAACCGAGTTCGATCCCTAGGATGCAGGCTCGTACCAATGAGTTTTTAAAAAAACTTATGTTTATCAAAAACTTATGAAGGAATTATATCGATGGCTTGGACATAAAGACGGCGACGGACTCACCACTTGTCACGTTGTCCCGAAAATATCTTTAGTGGAAGGTGTGTCGAAGGGACGTAATTGTCTAGACTAGACCTCTGTCTACTCCTGTATTGGGAATTGCGTGAAGATGTTTATATTTATTTATTACTTTTAAGATTATGCACCCAATTTTTAAACCCTTGCGGGCATTACAGGTCTAGTATAAAGTTTGATCCAACAGATTATCATTCCGCCACCTTTAATTTTCAAAGATATGTTGCCCGTAGGCGGGATATTATATTGCTGCAGGCTTGAGACAATGTTGCGATCTCGGCACAACTTCAACCCTTCTGTCGGGGAATTTTGTTTTATTTTCATTTATTTATTTAACCATATTGTAAACACCTAAATTCAAGGGTCACAAAGAGCGAAGGCTAAGACATTTTACAAGCTATAATGTACGTACGGAGTTTACGTATGAAATGTACGGCTATGTACATGATAGTAAAATTAAATATATTACACCGAATCTTTGACGAGGAGCAATTTATTTTAAAATGCCAAAGCTTTTATACCGTGAGTTACCTTCATGTAAAATAAATGACATTTGTCAACCTTTTAGACAATTTTAAGCGTAAGCAATTTTGCTGTCGTCGCGTTTATGATTTTATATCGGTATCAAATTATTACGAAACATAAAAGCTTTTATGGCGGATACAGAAACATTAACCGCCATAATTCTGCCGCCTCGTCTATTTATGTAACATATATCATTGCGATTCAAGGAAAATACATGTATAAGATACAGACAACAAAAGCGTATTAATTTACCATCACCTGTCTAAACGTCGACTAAGGGAAAATGCAATGGATACTGATAAGTTAAAGGATTACCATCATTCTCACATGCCCACACAAGACCGTCGATTAGCAGCAGGGTGTAAGCTGCGAAGTATCTGATACAGCGTTCGCTAATATGTTTCGCCATTCATTAGTTAAAGTCTACATCCGATTCTAAAGCCCATAGTCCTCTCGCCAAACGTATTTGAACTGTTTAAGTCAGTTTTAAAAAACTATACCAGCAATGCCTCTCTGACTAAGCTCCAGTAATCGTATTTAAAGTACACGAAAAGTCGGACGACGGGCTCGAACCTGCGACGTCGCTATCACTACTAATTAGCTCATGGAGCTTCAAACACTTATGGCTAATTGGTCAGAATGGACCGTATTGTAAACCTCATACCGCTCATACAGACAGGCCGTTTTAATAGAGCGTCCTTGAGGGGCAGTCAACACGTGGCGGTGGCGTGAACCGGAGCGGGCAGCACGGGACCCGGCCCCGGCTGTCCCCCGGGAGCCGATCGATACGCTCCGCATTCGAGTCCGCACAGCGCGCATCGCCCCCGCCGTATGCACATGTCACTCGACTAAGACACGCGCACACGCGTCAATTGTGTCACACTATGAAACGTAACAATTTCTATTTTTTCTAAGCCGGTTGATATGTAATATATTTTTTAGTTTTAAAAAATGTCTGAAAATAGTATTCTTTGATGATTCACATTTCCAAAGAATACTTAAGTATCATACAAACATTTCGTTATATATAATTTCGCTTCATAGTAATAATAATCTTTAAAGTTTACAAATCTTTTATAGCAATCGTTTACACAAATGATAATAAATAATATTTAAAGTGGAAACATTAAAAGTCAACAAGCGTAATAGAAGAGTATTATTCAATTATTGTTTTGTTACCATATCTTAATATGCGAATAACATTTTTGAATAAGATTTTGTATACGGCACGTTGTTTCATTAAAGAGGTAGAAAATAATAAATCAGTAAATGCCACGTAGGTTTAGGTGATAGGATTCGAATCAATACCGTAGTCCCTAAGAGGAAGGATGACAATATTTCGAAATTTATGGACGTCTGGTATCATTCGCTTGGATACAAAGACTATGATAGGGTCACCACCAGTCACGTGTCCAAATAAGCTCTAGTATGTCTAAAATATTAAATTGTCTATGTATTTGACTAGTTTAGTTAAATGCGTGAACTGAAAAAAAATAGAATGTACACTAAAACAGTTTTAAAATTTCACATGCCACATAATACACCGAGGTAGTTGTAAATTAATTCCAAAGTAAACAAATGGAAATTCTAGAAAAACTGTATGGTGAATTAATAAAGAGTGAATTAAACGACCCCATCATGTGAAAACAGTCGAGGCGCTGCGAGCGACACTCGAACAAAAAAGCACCGACGTTGCACCGATTGACGAGCTGGTGCTTGATGAATTTACAGAGCGCTCGCAACCGGCACGAAAACCAGAGTCATTAATAAACTCGGGTTCAGTAAACTATCGCGTACGCCCGTTTACGTATAGGTTATTGCTGCAACCACTCAATAATTATTTAACGTTCGGCATCGGGTTGCAACTGATACAGTTGCGAGCAGGGTACGAGCTTCGGCCGGTTAACAGACTTCGATCTATTTATAAAATTTATAGAAACATATATAGTACAATATCATATTTCAGTGCACATTTCGATGATGAAATGTGTATTGTTGAGATCTCCTGGTTTCTTAAAATTTATAATGGAGCCGCTCGGGTATCACCCGGAATCGGCATCGAGGTAAAAACGTAGCTAGTACAGAATAACTGTTAAAAACTTATAGGAACGTTCCAGAAGTTTTCGAAAAATATACATTTGCAAATAGAGACGGTGCAAACAAGTAACTATTAGCATTGTACCTTTAGCCATTTTATTCTATAGTAAGTATTTTACGCCGCAGGCACACATTGTTGTGCCCTTAACATAATAAGTAAACCTGACATATATCACATCACGTCATTAGCAATCGATTCCCTACAAAATAGCGTTTTAATTCTGTCAGCTGATCATATTGAATTTTATCATTATATATCAAGTCATAATCAGTACAATTTTTATAAATTTTATACATGTACATTAAATCATTAATATGTTTTAAATCATCATTACCAGTGGTAGGAGTAAGGCCCGCCTGGTTTCGTTTCTTCGAGCCGTATTAGAGATATAGAGATATTTCATAAAGAATTCTTCCGAGGTTTAGAGTTAGGTTAGGAAATAGTATTTGTATATGAAATTAAAGATCCATTGTAAATAAATTCACTTTAAATATCGTTTTATTCGTTATACCGCCTAGCTTTATTTTGGAAAGTCTAACTTCAACTACAACACAATTTGCATTGCCATTGCGACACTTTGGGTTCAAAAGATGATTGAGATAAGACTACGTCTGGCGAGTGTGGGTGACTGAATGGAACGACTAACTTTAAAAGCTGTGACAAATTAGATTTGACAAGAAATTTCATACAGCTAGAAATTAAAAATACTTTTATGTATATCGATAAAATCAGTATTAATTAATTTGGACCTATGAAAAATATAAACATTTTTAACAATAAATCATACAGTGCAGTAATAAATAACGATTTATAAATAAAGCATTGTATTTATTATGTATTGTTATATGGTACATTAAATGAAAGAAACTCGGTGAACAAAAAAAATATACACAACGAGAAACGAGTTCAACTAATGTTGTTTTAAATTGAGGACGTAACCTTTAAAAGTGTTATACTCCAAGGTAGTAGAAATTACAAGGCGAACGCGCGTCGAGGGCGAACAGCGTAGAAACGTAGGGCGGGGCGCTACGTGCGCCCTGTGGACACCACATTGGCCCACGCCCACGCCGTACTGGAGGCTTTCAGCGAGCTCGATACCACCACACCACCTAACAAGATACATCAATAACAGCAAATTATGTCGATGACGCTACATCACTTTTGACATTCAACAACTCTCATTATAATTTGTAATTATAAATGTATTAAAACAAAAAAAGTAGTTGGTTGCAAACATCAGTGCTTTAAATCGAGTAAAACGTTAGAATATATAGGAATAATAAACAAATATTGAATTAGATTCATAGATTCAGAGCCATGCTTGGGACAATGTGTTACATTAATAGATCGATTAATATGCTGCCGCAGTAGCGGCTTCGAATCAACTGGCAATTGAATAGTTGCATTCCTGATTTACTTTCCTTAAATGTAATCAGTAATGCGTTGTAACTAATTCATCATCATGTAACTTGGTAAAGTAGTTCCTATCGAATAGATCTCGTATGTAAACGACCGATGATTATAATATTTTATAAGTTTTTTATAGTGCAGTAAAGCGAGTTTGGAATTACAAACGTGTACTGGATATGGTTCGTAAAACATTCATGTAATTCAGTGGAGTAGGCGTCTGTATTGCGTAGCACCGCATCACCACAATCGCTCGGATGCCGCCATGCCGTAGTGTATCGGGCAGCGAGCGAGGCACGCGGGCGGCGCAGCCCCGTAAACTAGCCCTCCCGCCCACAGACGCCGCCCTACACCTCTAATTGACCCGGCTCAATGCGATCCGTTCGAATATACGTTTGAACTATGAAATCAGAATGCACACAGTTGAATGGATCCGCATTTGCATTATGTAAATGAGAGGTAAATGTATTATATTTTACTATACGACCTGTGTATTTTTTAAAGATAAAAAGTTTCAAAATCATCCCAGCCGTTTCTCGTTCGTCATGTGGCGCTCCATGAAAAGCGGTAAAAATATCGAAAATTTTGTCTTTTTAATCGCAATTAAATTGAAAACGTAAACGTAAACTATATCAAATGTTTGGTTAACCAACTTAAATCTTCAGAAACTATTCATAAAAGGTTGTAAAAACTTATCATTGCTCCTTTTTCACTCTTTCTTAAATCATTATATATGTCATTTAATAACGAACATAAGACTAACTTTAATATAGCGAATCAAATTGGTAATAAGTAAATCGGTGTGCCGTATTATTAAATTATGTGTGCCACAGGTCTCAACTGCAGGCCGCATCCCGCCCACGGGGTGGCGCCCGACCTTTGCAATCCTCTCTCTCCCCTCCCGATCCTCACCCGGCAGGACGCGCAAGGCAAGAGCAACGTCTTGGCCGTAATCTCTTGCACGTATCCTAGTATTGAGTGCCTTTGTGAACTCCACAAAGGAGCGTAATGCTCATTTTGTACCCATCATCTGTGACTCTGCTCTACAGAACCTTCGGAAACCCATGTTAAAAATACTAGAACAGGAGGTTCATTTAATTTCATAAATAACTGTTTTCTTACGGTAATACTGAATAGTTGAATGCATTCATAACAAAATCACGATTACAGATTATTATTAAGATAAGAAATTACGTAAAAAATATGACTGCTTTCACTCTCATATCTCTGAGCACATAAATTTAGAAATACTGTGAATTAATTAGACATCGAATAGATGAATAACTGTTTTAATATAAATAATAAAACAACGGTTAGTAAGCGCACGTGTGACCAGATCAATCTGTCAACTGCAGAACCGCACAACATCGAAATATCGATCTCATAAAAGATATGAAAATATTTTCCCCAAGTCTAATTTCGATTATACGATTACGATTCGAATAGAAATTTCATTTTCCAAATATAATTATAAACAAAATAGTTAATCATAATGTAATGAATGATAAATGTGATCTTCATTGACAATTTCTATATTTTAAATTCTAACGTTAAGTATTTAAATCTTTATTTTATAAATATATTTTCTGTAGTATGTCAAACAGGCATTCATTAGTTTTACTATATTTTCAGACAATATGAAGTATTGAATATCCATCCACATAAAAGATTCTACTAATAGTGGTAGTGTGTTTAGTGGAGTGAACATAAAGTATTTCTTTATGTTCACTCCACTAAAAACACTACCACTATTTGCTTGTAAAATGCAATAGACAGATGCCGAGATATAACTATAACAGATATAACTATTTCGAAAAATACTAGACTAAACTTCAGCAGATCGATGACGAGCAACAGCGTCTAAGGTGCACGATATCTGGTACTGCGGTGGCCAATCCGTTTGCTAGTGGTTATTACGTCAAACCCACCCCAACGGAAGAAACCTATGTAATGCGGCAACTTTTCCCAGCCGTTATGATTATTTATTTGTTTATTCTTTAATAAACCTTAAAAACAGTAACGGAACACAAGACGGACTTAATGTTATAAGCATTATCTGCCAATCGACCTTTACAAACAAACAACCTTTGAAAACATTGAAGGCGGCAATATAAAGACTGTTATTAACGCATTTTGGTAGTCGACCAGGGCTGTGAACTGGGTGTCCTAAAGCGTTGGGAGTGTACATAAAGAAATAGCTAAGCAAAAGGATTTGTAAAATATAGCCGGCCATCATTCGCTTATCATATCTAAATACTCGGGGGAGCCTAAACCGATTAGCTTCGACAAGACGACCGTCGGGGGTCGAAAAGTTAATTATGACGCAAATAGGCTCACGTACCACGTACCCTACGGCTGACATCGTTGAAAATATAACCGGCGGCACTTTAATATCAAGGCAGACACGATGCTTCTAATCTAATGTGGTTTAATATGATCTTAAGTAACCAGTTTAGGATTGTAATAGTATTCAGGGAGTCAAGATTATTTGACGACCCGATAGTCTAGTGAAACAGTCTTCGAAGCCCGGTGTTACGGGTTCAATTCGCGTTAGGGGCAAAGATTTGTTCGATGAATATCTGTTCTCGAGTCAAGAATATTTATATATCTAAATATATATAAAATAATAAATACATAATAACACAAAGACGGCGATAATACGCTAAAAGAATCGTAGTTCTGTTGTGTTGCAGATAATGTACTCGTAACGCAGACATAAAAAATTACACCGTTTAATCTTTTCCAAACTAGCTGGATAACATTGTTCTTTATTAAATTACTTACAGTAAGAGACTATTTTATCTTAGTGCGACTATACTTTCAGATTCCATATTGCATATAACATGTTCTATTGTAATAAAAGTGCTAAATTCTTTTACGTGTACGGGAGGCGTATACGTTTTCAAGGTGTCGCCAGCTCCGAGATCGGTGGTTTGATTCCAATGTATGTAATGATGTCCCGTATCTGTCTATCTATCAACTTTATAATTAGTACAGTTTATGTAACTTATTTATAATATTACTAATAACAATCTAGCGAGTGCATGCCGCCGCCGGACAATTCGCGTACGACGGGAAATTGCCGAACGTTCGGTTATTTCCGTCCGCTGTCCGCACCGACGGAGACCTTCGATCGAATGCAGCCCGCTGACCCGAGCCGCTCCACGAGCCAATGTAGCTTTTATGCGACGGCGACAATGTTTACAATGGCTCGCAGTATCATTTCTAAGCAGTTACTGCTCTTTCACCGTTTCAATGAATGTGGTAAACAGAGGAACAGAATTCCAAACCACAATTTGAACTATTCGGAAGTGCCCGATCGTCAATGTCGTTCGCGTCTTACATGAGGCCTTAGTCTAAAAGAGAAAACAAGTGTTTCAATTTACTTATCGCAAACAAGAGGCAGCGATGACTGCCCGTTCGATAGAAATATGTCCCGGACACCGTGTACAATCCAGTGTAATGGAAAATGTTTCGTAGAGTTGATATTTTCATCAGAAACGAAATAGAGATTGCCTGTGCAACCCTCGCCGTCTAGACGTCATTTATTACATCTACGTCCCTATTACAAAGTGGAGTTAGCCGAAACAAGCTTAATTTTTAAATTAGTTTCAGTTTACTGTACACATGGTACATTATATAAAGACATTATAAGAATATTTAGACTGACAGTATCATATTTACGTAACTAAATCGTAAATATCTTTGTTTCTTTACTATCAAGAGTGTACTGGTGAACCCTGGCCTCCCCAAAAGTTTTAGATAACTTCGCTAGAAATTCGCACTAGAAATATGCTTGTGTATTTTGGTTATGCATGCCTCACAGAGGTCTAGTCTAGACAACTAAGTCCCTTTGTCCTACCTTCCACCGAAGATATTTTCAGGACAACGTGACTGGTGGTGAGCCCGTCGCCGTCGCGTAGAGTTTAAGAAAAATTTTAAATAAAAATCGTTTGCAAGTTATTGCAGCAGCAGTTGGCTAAACTTAGTCTTATGATTCTACCAAGGTTCATCTTTTCGTTCTATTGTATTATATTTCGTCATATTGTATTTCGTCCTATTGTATTCCCTTATTTCGTCCATATTTCGAACAGAGTTCTTACTCGCCTGTAACTTGTTAACTCGCCTTGTAAAGTCTTGACTTTACGCTACTAAACGAAAGCAAAATTGTAGTACTGATTTTGTTTGTGTTGCGCGGCCAGGTGCTGCATAAGACCTTCTTATCTAATCTAGCACAAGCCTTATACCCATATCCTATCCGTCACACCCGTCCCATATGTCACCTCGCATTGGGACGCGTCACATGAGACGGATGTATATTAATTTTATAAGTAGATATTTAATAGTGAGGGTATCTTAGAGTTTACAGTTTAAGAGGTCCTCTTTGTAAATGATATCCTCTTAAAAATAAGACATATTAATAACACAAAGTGTTACTTGGATCCGTAACAATAAAAAAGAAAGGTGTACCGGATTTAAATCTTTATCGTATATGTAACTTTTAAATTAGTTATCTCGATTGGAACAATGATCTTGCCCTTAAGTCGGACTAAAGGATCAAAAATCAGACAAGAACATGTTTCACAGTTAAGACAGCGATACGTTCCTGCTCAAACAAATTACCCAACGCGTTATCTTTCCATGTTAGCATTCGGTAATCGCGTCACTGATTAAGAGCAGTGTTTATCTGAACGGCTTTTCATACAGCACGGCTCTAAATAGGAACGCAAGGCTAAAACAATTGATGCGACCGCGGTCACGACCACGCCAAGTCAGCCGCGTGTCCCAATAGCCAATGTATTAGAATAGGACAGCATGAAACTGTCCGTTCGCATAGGAGGTAATCTCCGGTTCTAATCATCCGATCTTGATTTTTTTTACAAACAGAAAGTTATATTATCCTCGAGTGCGGAGGCTGTGACAAGTTATAATAATTATTTATGTACCGTGAATTTTAGCTAATCACATTATTTTGGTATTAATTCATACCGTTCATGAAGAGCAGGCACAAAGCGTGCATTCTATGATGATATGTCGCCGCCAATCATACGTCGGCCGTAGAGGACAGAAAGAATGGCTAAGCTCTACCACCCTGGCTGTAGAGAGTAAGGTGGATGGTGCTAAGGCAACAGCCGTGATAACAAATTGTCAGGGCGTTTACTGTATTCTTCATATCGTACGAGGTACACAATTTCCATGTGAAGTCGTGTAGGACCCCGTCTCAGCATCGTAGCAGACCTTTCTCGTCTTTAATCTCTCACATAGAATATTTGAGGGAAAAAAAAGGAATTTATTCGACCATTTTAATCCAGTATGCCGTATTGTTACCGTGTAAGTACATATAACCATATCTTCCGGGTTCCTTAGAAATTACTCCGTGAAAAGCCTTTAAAATGTCTTTGGCTACCAACAGATGCCGGTATAAACATCTCGAAACGCACTAGATCAAAATTCACCAGATCGGTGACGGGCAGCAGCGTCTAAGAAGCAAGGTACTGCTATCCGCAATCCTCTTGCCAAGATAGACCAATTATGGCAAACCCTCCCTTGCCGATATCCTGCAGTGGATTTTTACAAGCTACTATGTATTTATTACTGTACAGTAATAACGGTTACACTAAGTGTACAGTTTTTATAGTAACAAAATAAAAGGTCTACTAACAAAATCTTTGTTAAAATCGGTCAGTATTAAAGTCCGTATAAATCAAATACCTCGAAAATACTTCTAATTTAAATTCAGAATTTATACAATTCTATTCAATATACCTCAAGTATACAAAATGGAAGGCTGAATCTGGTTACAATTGACGAGTACCGAAATAAGTACGTTTATGCAGATTTATGTCACGATCTATTTCGGGAGGCGGCGGCACCGGCGTGAACTTGCCCGGCGGTGCGCTGCGCCCGCGCCGTCACTCCAGCCATCACGTAAGGGGAAAACTTTGTAATACGAGGAAGCCCGCTCGATAACAATGAATTAGTCACGGTAATGTATTATTCACGACGAACTGTCTCGTTACGACTGTTTCTTTTTAAGCAACGACTAACACAAATCGTCGCTGGTCGTGTCTTTGACCAATTAAAACGTTAACTTGAATTGCTTAATGCTGTTAATTCGTGGCACTTAGTTAACAGC
The DNA here is from genome assembly GCA_029286605.1 of Sericinus montela. Lineage (NCBI taxonomy): Eukaryota > Metazoa > Arthropoda > Insecta > Lepidoptera > Papilionidae > Sericinus > Sericinus montela. The sequence continues at coordinate 2,464,779 of JAGSMR010000010.1, read as the reverse complement.
CATGCTGTGCAGGTATTTTGTTGCCCGAATGTCGCAAACGAATTGTTACAAGATTGTATAATGACGTCGCAAGCCCGTGCCGACGCTCGTTATTTGTTTTAGATAATATACTCATAAGTGGAACAGCATTAAGAGCGGTTAAAGCCCAGTAGTGATCGAGGCGCTTCTTTAGTACCGAATTTGATTTTAAAGTTGGCACAACTCATCGAATCTTTTCGACACACTTTCCACCGAAGATATTTCTTGGGATAACGAGACAGGTAGTGATCCTGTCGCCGTCTTTATGTCCGACGAAGTTAATTGCCTTGGGGATCGAACTTTGATCTATAGACTCGAATTCCGATCACCCAACCAATCGGCTTTCGTGACTTTCTTTCCAAAGACTTTAAATAAAAATCTATGTGGGAACATAATAAGAAACTAAGTTACGGCAATCAAGAAGGAATTGGCAAGAGGTGGCTGAACAAATAAAATATCGCTTCGAGCTGGGAACTAGATATCTGTAACCACCTGTAGGATTCCAGACAGGATTGTTCTTTAAAAGCCTCCGACTGACCCTATGTGCCGCCTTAAAACTTTTGCTCCGCGCCAATGCCGTAGCGAACATCTGTTCGATAGGAATACGTACAACTTAGGCATAAAAATACCGTCCGTATTTGATTATTTGTATAATGTATTTGATTTTCGAATACGGCATTAATATTTGGCCGCACAAAAGTGGTATTATATAAATAAAATATTTTATAATAATTCGAGTTATTCCTTGCGACTTTATATCTCGAATAAATGTTAAGAAATTATATATATCTTCACGCCATTCCCAATACATGGGTAGCGCTGTTAAGTAGAACCATAAATCTGTTAACGCGGGCGAACATGAATTGGTCCGACGTATAATCGTCTGACGTTGCTGCAGAGATATGAACGACAATCAGATGATTTTAAAATTTAAGAGCTTAATGGCTGTATTATTTTAATATATAAACACCGACGTGCCTTTCTATCACCGCGTAGCAAAATAAATTTCAATGAAATTTTGCAATTATACATATGCATATTATTCTTTATATATTGAATCCATTTTAAAAGAAAATTAATTTTGAACTAGACAAGAATATCAAGCCATGTCAGGAAAATTTTAACAAAAGTGTATTTTGGATGTGTAGCGTTATGTGAATACGTGAAGTGGACATGATATAAAGACATAGGTTTTAATTTATTTAGGACTTAATGTCATAGAAGGGAAGGTGGGCGAAACGAGTAAGAAACCAAGAAAATATGCAGTCCTTCACGGTCTTCTACTTTTACTTGTCCCGTTAAAAGAAAGACTGAATGCAGAGAGGATTAGTTTCATTGCCGAGACGATAAAATCTTTTAAATTTCAATAACAATAAGAGTATGTAAGGTTTGTTGGAAGATTATTAATTCGTTAAAGTAATTCCTGAAAGTTCTAATTACTTTGAAAACAATACAGATACATAACTATAAGATTTTCAAAGTCACAATTCAAAACGACAATAACTTGTCTCGGATTCAGTGATAAACTTAAACGTCGAATTATATGAAAACTGTTAACATTGTTCAATTTGTGCACCTCAAAAGCGACAAAAGGTACTCACGGCTAGCGATGAGCTCGGGCGCGACGAGTCCGCTGAGGTCGGGCTCCTCGCCGTACCAGAAGATCCAGAGCTCTTTGGCGGCTCGGAGCGAGAGCGGCGGCGGCGTGGGCATGTCGTACAGGTCGGGCGACTGCTGCGCGGGCACGCGGCGCCACACGCACAGGATGTCGCCGGCGAGGCAGCGTGCGTAGCTGCTGATCACCGGGTCCGCCAGTGGCGCCGCGCCCTCCTCGCCCTCGCCGCCGCCGCCGCTCGACTCCCGCTCCCACACGAGCTTACGCCATTTTATGCCATACAGCTCCGTCTATAAAAAAAGAAACAACGGAATTCAGTGTCTATGATAATATATAATCACGCATGCTTGACGAGACTTTAGGAGAAGACTGGAGAATGTTTGGATGAGAGACTTAAGGGAATTAAAACGCCGCAAATATTGTAGGTCGATAAAGCGAAACGTCAAAAACATACGGCTTCCTGTCTAATGGACAGAAATGTTACAATATATGATAGAGGCGAAGTTTGTATTAGCGGACTTCATAAGAATATTTTTGATGAAAATGTGACCGATACTGTGCGATACATAATTACATTTTTAATACGATAATTAGTTTGACAACTCTTGTTAGCCAACAAACAGCTTCGCACGTGCTGCAAAAAGTTGCGAATGTATTTACAAGTTTAAATTAAAAATTAAATTTTAACGTTTGATGATGTTTTTGTTGGACACTCGCGCGTGTATTAAAATAGATTATGAACAATTTGAAGAATTAAAGTCGTAAATTTTTCGTCAGAATTAAGAATTATTTTGAATTTTGTATAATCAACAGAGGAATGTAGATTTTGTATTTTTCAAATTTTTAAAAAGGAAGATGGTTTCTCAGTTTATTATGTATCAAAATGCGCGTGACAGAGAGTACAGATAGGCATGCTAAATAAAATATCCATATCAAATAAGTTAAACGGTAAATAGCGACACTGTGTCCAATCGCATTTAATGCATCGGTGGTGACACTAAATTCGAGCGAGAGAGGGAGGGAGAGAGAGAAAGAGCTTCTCTCTTTCTCTGAGAGAGAAGGTAGAAGTTCTAACGGAAAGTCCCTAATTGTAGGGATTGAATTAGAGTAAGTGGTAATTTATATTTACTTCCCATTAATGTGTTATAAGATCAAAAGAAATCTCGCCATTCGCCTCCAGACACAATCTACCGCACAAGGAGCTAAAAGGTATATACTCTGGGGTCCGTTGATACCGTTTTTTAATAATCAATTTCACCAATAGGTGATAGATGACAGGTGAGACGAGTGAGTGAATATTTAATGAGTTTCTAACAGGAGTGCAATTAATTCAAATTAATTATAATAGGACTTCTACAAAACCGCCTTATTCTGAACGTTTTTATCGGACGCTATATTTCAAGTCGAAGACGGCAAGATAAGAGGCAGGTGTCGCGGCGACCTTCAGCATGCAGATATAATGATCACGGGTCAAAAACCCAGCACCTCCCTCTCGTCATCAATGTCTGGACGTTTAAAACAGCGCCCCTGGAATCTTTACAAGTTTATGCGCACACTTCACGCGCTCATCCGTGAACATACCACTTGGCTCCTAAGGCAATGCAAAACGAAAGAATTTCGAAATATCTTTAGAAAACGTACAACTAAAATTAACTTAAATGTATTTCAGGGGGCTTAGTTAAGTAAAATATGAATAATTTAATTAACTAAATATTCAGTCATCTTCGATTCCGTGTGATGTTCGCGTTAAGAATATTCCACCTACTTTCTTTATGTGGATGTTGAGGTAGGCGACTAAGGGAAAAGCGTAGAAGCTGTCATTATAACGACTTCTGACACATACTTCAAGGCTCGTCGTCATTACGGCACCCGTTAGAAATCAGGATAATTGTCTTAAAAATTACCAGACAGAAAGCAAACATATCACATGCAGCAATGTCTAAGATTGGAGGCGTCTGCTATTGCAATCCACAATCCGCTTGCTGAGCGGAGCAATTATCTTATAAATTCTCTTTGGACAAGGCCGATAAGAATAAGAAATAAATCTCAGACATGTAAGTCCTAGTCTGTTTATCTTTAATGCCAGACACGTGGAAAGTTCATAACTTAAAAATTGCAAATGACGGCACTGTCATGCCACGCTATAGCGAGATCTCGACCTATCACCTGCCGGTCATAAAAATGTACAAATGATGCAATAAATTCAATCGTACATCGAACGGTAAAGGTTCAACATTGGCAAGGCGTTCATTCCGCGACGGGTACGTTGTCAGGTCATGCGACTCCCGCCAATGGATATTGAATAGCCTGCTATTACAGGGTCAACGGTCCTGTTCCCGCGACGCTAACATCTGCGGAGGAAGAGGGCTCTTTCCACGCACCTGGCAGACGCGGCGCGCGTGGGGCCGCGCCGACCCGACGCGATAAGGGGGACGGTCTCGATACGATTTGGAACGGGTTTAGTGTTTAACATTGAAACGGGGGTTATTGGTCGTAATGGGCCGCGTTTAGCGCTCGCACGCCGCTTACACTTAATATTTGGTCACAGATATTGTCGTATTCATTTCTAATGACTGACTTTCGTTTTCATCCGCTTTTGCTTTGACATATTCAAATATTTTATGAGTATCATTGATGCGCAATAAACAGGTGGCGGAATGTACGTCGAATTCCTCCGTTTACTGCAACCCGTGTATGATATCAACTTACTTTACTGGTTCATTAATTTAATATTTATTACACGTTACAAAAACAGTTACGAAACATAAGGCAGACTTGATGCTAGAGCATTCTCTCAAGCAAGGTGGTGGGAAAATATTCGTTACAAAAATAAAAACTGATGTAAGTAATAAGAACTATTATAACTACATAAATATATACACATACGTATTAATAAAATACACACACACAGTATTTATTCTGTTTTAACAATACAACTATTTTTACGTGTGCTTTTATAAAAAAAGCTTTCTGCGTAAGGTATGTTAAAAAGTAAACAAGTGCAAGATGTCACATCACGTCTGAACATTACTGTAGGTTTACGTAAGACCGACCGACCAGGTAAGAACATGGGACAGTTTCTGCGTACCTTAGGTAACCTGACATTGTTAACATATGTTTGCATATAACGATGAGTACATGCCGGTGAAACGTGACAGTATGTTTTGCTGTTTGAGTTCATCATTAATTTTTGTTAAATCTGTCTACAAATTGAGGAGCAAATATCGAAAATTACAATGATCCATAACGTAATCCATCAAGTTAATTAGAGATCAGCAAGACCTAGTCCGCAAAAAAGGATTCGCTATAATCGCCACTCTCGGTAAACGTCTGTTGCCTATCATCGGTCTGTTTATTTTGACCTCGCATTTTATTTATTTATAATATATATATATATATATATATATATATATATATATATATATATATATATATATATATATATATATATATATATATATATATATATATATATATATATATTCCACCATTGTCGGTAGACATAACGTTTAAAATGACACAGTCACAAAGATCTTTCGGCTTAGGACATCCACCGCGCGAAAAGCGACGCAACATTTTTCACCTACATTAAACACTCACAGAATGAAAACGAAACAAAAAAAAATTAAAAATTAAATTGGTCACAAAGCAATGTCAAATGTTATACTGGTTTTGACAGTGGTAGAGCCACGCATCAGCTTTTGTTGTTGCATGAATGGGCCGGCTCGACCGGGGAAGTACCACGACCTCACAGTATACCGGCGTGAAATGCCTCTGGCGTGAGCGTGAGCGGATTTCTTCTGCTTTCGCAGGTATCGGGCCTCGAGGCAAGCCTCATTGCCCGGGCGTCTTCTCAGGGGGCTGCTGCTCCCCCGGTCCTGGGTACCGCTTTCTGCGGTATACATGTCGGTGTGTTGCGTATTTTACGCCATGCGTCGGGTCTTTCACTCTTCCCCGTCCTCCCCCTCAACGAGGTCGGGTGGTGGCTGCAACAATTCCCTAGGGAGAGATCGCCGCTCTGGTGGTCGAGCGTGCTGCGGCAGGAGGTCCGATAAGGACGCCAGGTCGCGCAGGTGTTCATGTGGCCCATTATCAGCGCGGTCATACATTTTCCGCGCCATGTGGACCACAAAGTCGTGGATAGATTCGATTTTAAGATCTCTGGCGATGACGTCATTCCGGACGTAACGATCAGCTCCACAATCGTTCTTAGGGAAATGTTCTGCTGAACCTGCAGTCTTTTCCGCTGTGCGGGAGATGTGAACGCGTACCACGCTGGTGCAGCATATGTGATTCGCGAGCGGATGTAGGTCTTGTAGATCCCTACCTTGGTCTTCGTTGGCAGGTTGGATGCCAGAACCGGACGGAGGACCGCCCTCGCAGCTCTTGCGCGCTGCATGACGTATTCGACCTGAGGGGTCATACGTAGAGAGCGGTCAATCTGGCATCCAAGGTAGATTACTGTTTTCTTCCACTCTACATCCTGGCCTCGGAGCTTGAGTGGTGGTGGTACACGTCCCTGTCTATTGACAATTATGGCGCATGTCTTGCCAACGTTCACGGCCATGCGCCATTTGTTCAGCCATTCAGGCAGCAGGTTCAGCAGACATTGCATCCTCCTGGCTGCAATGTCTGCCCGACGGACGACGTAAAATACGCGCTGTCGTCTGCGTAGAGGGCGAGCATGACATCTTGTTCCCATTCTTGGACGCGACCTTCAAGTGTGGGGATGTCGTTGGTGTAAACTGCGTACAGGTGCGGAGAAAGACAGCTGCCTTGTGGCACTCCTGCCTCTATCCTTCGTGCTGCCGAGTCGATCCTCTCGACGCTAACACAGAAGCTCCGTCCCTCCAGAAATGACGCCACTAGTCGTATGAGCGCTGGCGGCGTTGTGGTGTTGCATATTAGTTTAGATTAGACCCGTGTGCCACACCCGGTCGAAGGCCTTCTCTATGTCGAGAAAGACCCCCAGACAGGAGCGGCCGAGATGGGTTTCGGCCGCTAGGTAGTGTAGCACTCGGGTCAGCTGCGCCGTGGTGGAGTGGCCGCTGCGGAATCCGAATTGCTCCTTTCGGAGCTCTGCGTATGGTCGCAGTCTCCGCAGCAGCAGCCTTTCAAAAAGCTTTGCTACATACGACAGTAGCGTGATGGGACGGTAGCTTGCCGGGTGTCTTCTGTTTTTCCCCGGCTTCGGCAGCACTATGATTTTCCCTTCCTTCCACTTGGAAGGGTAGTGTTGGGTGCGTAGCACCCCGTTGAACAAACGGGTCAGTGCTACGATCCCTTTCCTAGGCAGCTGTCTTATTGCAGTAGTGGTTATGCAATCGTTGCCCGGCGCTTTCCGTAGTGGTAGGCGCTGTGCCACTCTTCTTACTTCAGAAGGGGACATGAAATCGTCCCCTCCTAATGGTGGCGCCGGGCTCGTCAGGAACTCCTGTACACAATGCTCAACCTCCCTGTGGAAGTCTGCGACGACAGCAGCAGCAGTATTGGGTTTGAACTGCCCCTCTAAATGTTCTGCCAGGATCTCGGCCCGGTCTCGTGCTCCGTAGTGCCGTTTTCCTGTGCTGTCCACTAGTGGGCAAATGGGCTGTGGTGTGCGCGAAAGCTGTCGGGTGAGCTGATATAGCGAGGCTGGATGTTCCGAGGCCTCCTCGATGCGAGCGTTCCATGACTCGCCTCGGAAGGCCTTTATCCCTTCCGACAGCTTTTCGGTAATGGAGTTGAGTTTTGCCTTTACTTTGGGGCATCTGGTTCTAGCCCAAAGCTTCCTAGTGGATCGTTTCTCCTCTAGGAGAGTTTTGAGCCTCCGTGGGAGTACCTCCCCACGGTGCGTGTCAGGTATTGTCCTGGTGGCCGCTAGATACTCTTGATGTATCTTTTCACAGATATATTTAGCGGCCACTTCTACCTCTTCTCCAGATGTTATATTCGCACCGTAGGTAAGGTTCGCCAGCGCTCTTCTGTATTGCTCCCAGTTGGTCTTCGTTCGGAGGCCCCGGGGCACTACGGAGTCGGCGCTGGTCGACATGGTAATGAGAATTGGTAGGTGCTGCGTGTCCAGGTCATACAGCACCTCCACTTGGACCGGACATGTGATTCCTTGGCAGAGAACTATATCCAGGACATCCGGCCGATGTGTTGTTGTCGTGGGGATATGTGTGGGAGCTCCTGGTCCCAGCACTTCATATCCCCCTTCTTCGGCGTCTTCAAACAGTCTCCTGCCGGCGGGGTTCATGATGCGCGAACCCCATGCCAGGTGCTTGGCGTTAAAATCTCCTGCCATAATGACAGGAGAGCTGTTGTCCATGACGGCTCGGATGTCCGAGGGGCAGAGAGGAGGGCCGGGTGGGCGGTACGCTGCGTAGATCCTTAGCTCCACACCGGCCGTCTTCAGGAGTATCCCAATGCTCCTGGTTGAGATAAATGGCAGCAGCTCCAATTCCTCATGCACTAGGTCTCTCCTAACCAAAATGGCCGTGCCTCTGTAGGCCTTTCCTTCGGGAGAGACCTCGTCGCGACGATACACGAAGAAATTGGGGATCTTGAAATGGCGTCCGGGTCTGAGTTTAGTCTCCCTAGCAACACGACCTGGATTCCGTGCTGCTGCACCATAGTGCGGAGACTGGCGGCTTGTTGTTGGATGCCGCCTGGGTTCCAGTACATTACCCGGAGCTCAGCCATTTCTTGCCATTGTCAGGTGGGTCAGGGCTGTCAAAATAGCCGTGAGTGGGTCAGCTCCCGTGGTCATCGCCGCTAGGACGTCGCCTAGGATTTTCATGACGACTGTGACCAATTGTGCTAGTGCAGCCTCGATCGTAGTCGGCACGGGTGTTATTTGAGGGGGGGAGGCCTCGGTTCTCCCCCTTGAGGCTTGTGCTCTCGGAGCTGGGTGTTGCACTCGCACATGCTGAGTTACATTTCCTTGCGTGTTGGCAACTGCTGGCCCTGGCTGGATGGTGGCAATGGGAGGGGGTATGGGTGTGGAGGTCACCCTGGCCTCGGACTTGGCCGTCTTCTTTTTCTTCTTCTTCCCCCTCCTCTTCCTCTTAGTGGAGAGGGGACCTCCCCTCTCCGTGGCCTCGTTAGCTGGCGGTTGCAGAGTTGTGACCGCTGCTAACTTTCCAGGTTTAGTGGCTGGTGCCACTTCTGTTGCCACCTCCAGGCGCCGCGGCTGTCGCGGCTGTGGCATGGGTCTCGCATCGGGTGCGCCCTCTGCGACTGATGGTGCACCTCTGTGCGTATTTTGCCGCGGCGCATGCGCTGGCGGGGGGGGGATGGGAGGGGCATTCTAATCCCCTCTTGCGAGCGATGCGCTGTATAACAGCGCATCTTCTGTCGTTTGCCGAGTGCGCCTTACCGCAATTGGCGCACTTCGGTGGCCCATCCCTTGGTTTGGGGCAATCTGATGCGACGTGATCCCCGGCGCATCTAACACATTTGGCAGGGCGATAGCAGTTTGCCGAGGAGTGTCCGAACCCCTGGCAACGGTGGCACTGAGCCGGGCCTTCCTGCCTTGCCATGCCTCGATCGTTACTCCAGGCATGTAGAGGAGCTCGTGTACGTTATACAGCCTCTTGAGCTCCTCTTGGCTAAGGTGGTGTAATTTTACGTGGAAAAGGCAACCCGGTCTCCCTTTCTTCGGGGATTGCCCTCACAAATGTAACGGGAAAGCCCAATGCCTTAAGGGCCTCCTCGATATCTTCTGGATGTGTGTCTGCTGGTAGCCCACGCAGTCCCACCTTAGTGGGCAATTCCGCGGTCGGTGCATAGCAGTACCATGCGAGCGCTGCGTCCTCCTTGCTGCGCTCCGTTAGGTACCTCTGCACCTTCCGGTATTCATCAGCCGAATGCGGGCGGAATCTTACCCTTTCCCGAAGGGGCGCGCATTCGGCGCGTGCCCTAAAATGTTGTGCAGGGCACGGAAGTGTTTTGCCCACTCTGGTAGGCACTCTACTATTATAGGAGGATATTTGCTATCCTCCTTTTTCCTTGGCCACCACCTTCCCAGGTGATGGCACAGGTGGGCTGCGCGGGCACTTGGGTGCCGCTGCCATCGTGGCGTACGTCGACGCGGACGACGTTCCTGGGCGCGTTGGCCCCCACGTTTGGGCATCGTAGACGGCAGCTTTGTCGACCGGTGTTTCTACCGGCGACATTGGTTTTGCCCTGCCTTTGTCTCAACCTCCATTTCGGAGGGAGATGGGTAGAGCGGTTTAGAGCCATGCCCTCTTTGGCTCGATTAGTATGGTTGAGGCGACCCCTCTGTACGCTGACCCCACTACGGAGGTTTGCAGGAGGGGTGGGGGGCATCATAAGTCGTCTCGACTTTTGCGAGGTCCGTTCCTTCCGTATTTATACTGGTTGCCGGGCCCGTGCTGAGTTGTGTTACACAACTAGCGTCAGGTACAGCAACCGTATTTCCGGCCTCGCTTTCCAAATTGGAGATTCCGACGTACTCGGTAGAGTCCCATCCTCCCGGGTAAAGTGCTGGTCCCCTTCCTCTTCCACTTGCGTTTCGGTGGCTGGGGAATACTCCGACGAGGAGGATGAGGATGGCGATCGCGGCGGGTCTTCATGCCGAACAGGCGTTTTGTCCTTTTCCGCGGGAGCGTCGATTTCTGGCGGCGTGCGACGTCTTGCGGCTAGTCGCCCTTGTAGGACCTCCGTGTCTTCCACCTGACGATACTCAGATCGCCGGTCAGTAGACGCGGGGTCGGGGCGATGCGTGTGCGCGGCAGTGGCCGTGGTATCCCGGTCTTGCTATCCCGGGGAGGTAAGATCACCGATTTCTCGGGATTGAATAGGTCTCGCTTCACTAGTGTCCTTTCGAACGTCGTTGTCCGCCGCTTGTCGGGTGGTTCCCTAGGTCGGCGGGAGGGGGGTGGGTCCCCCTCATCCGACATTCTTATACACTGAGTGTAGTGTGTACCTAATATGTATGTATGTGCTTATTTCGTAGACGTGCGAACGATACGGTTCCTATGTCGCTTGACCACTCCCCCCCGCCCCTCAGCGCGGGCCACTTAGCCGGGTGAAACCTTCGGAGGCCCAGCACAGCGCCCAGCGAGCGGTTTGGGGTTTGTTAACTTAAAGAGAGATGTCCCGGCGAAATGAAACTTAATACCCCGAAGTGTACAAGTACACCGCAGGGCCGAACACCGGTGCCCTTTTCTAAGAAAAGGGATAGGGTGTCCGACGCGCTTGGAACGCTGTTGGCCAGTTACAATTGTTACGGCAAGGGCGTGTCAATTGGCAAACAGACGTTATCCCGGGGGTGTGGTCGCCCAAAGTCTCAAAGTCTAGGAACTTCAGGGAGTAAACTCAACCTTTAGAACTTCGACCGAGTTCTTCGGAGCGACGGGTGCCGTGGTAATAGTACTAGTTAAAAACTTTCCTTATTCACCGATTGCACCGCTACACAAGCCCGAGATGAACACCCGCAATGCCTCTGGCATTGCGGGTGTTCATGGGCGGCGGTAATCACTTACCATCACGAGAGCCGCCTGCTCGTTTGCTGGCTTTTTCTATAAAAAAAAATACTGGTCGTACACACCAGTGAACGTCGGGCCTAAAACTGTTAATTACAATATTATATTTATGACTTCACTTGAAATTCCTAACGATATATAGTCGACCACCCATGGTTAACCCAAGTGGCATTGAATTCTGTTCTTAGAGAACCTTCTAACCAAGTCGGGATAAACTGTATTCTATTTACTATTATTCCATAGCCGATTCTGCCTTCGGACAGTTTCATTAACAAATATTCTGTACTCAAAGCATGATTAAGCGACAAACATTAGAATACAACTTTCACATTTATAATATAAGAACGATGGTCATATTATATGCTTACTGCTCGTGTTTCAAACATGGAAAATGTATGTTATTCAATATATTCCGATATTTCTTTATAATTAATTAGAAAGACTTAGATTTAAATTTTTTAGATGTATATCGTTTAGATGTCGTCGTAAGCGGCGTAACTTTATGCCATTCACTTTACTAGTCAGGGGCTATAGCTCTTTTAGGTCATTTCTCGATAAGACATTTGGAAAAATATTAATCTGAATTATAGAGTATCTGCTTAAATTTAAACGTTGTCACAGTAAAAGAATCCGCAACGTAATACATGACCGTGACAGAAATAAATCCGTAAGATTTTGCCATAAGTTTCGTTCAGAAATCCACCCAGCAGTCCGTAGCGTTATAAAGCCGACATTACAATATGCCATGAGGGCATGAACATATATAGAAGAAGTTACACCCCATTTGACTTTGCCGCACGGCTGCGTGTGAAAGAATGTGGCGACGGGCGGGAGTTTGGGCTGCGCGGCCGCTTTCTAGCGCCGATGCGCCCGCGCACGACGCGCTTCACTTTCTATTGTGACGAGAACGCACGCTGATCAAAATGCGCGCATTTTCGTGAAGACAAGTATTTTGATATGGCTATGAAAGAAAAGAAATGTAAACTCAAAAAGATAAAAGAAATGTCCTTTTACCTAGGAGTCGTCTGATGACCTTGTACCACCACCCCGTATTTATGATCGGACACGATAGGACACAGCTTTTATGTAAATTAAATTTGTGAGAAACTAGTGTGTGTAATGTCATACAGGGTCTTCGCCCCAGACTCCAAATCATAGGTAAATTCTGTGATAATTACAAATAAAAAAGAAAAATATTTTACCAAATTAGATGAAAATTTAAAGTGTCTGTGTATAATTACGTGAATTCACATTATAAAAAAAATGCATGATTTATGAAAGTAGTAGTTGTGAAAATCTCTCTAAAGAACATTATTTGTAAGGCTTTAATACTGATACGACCGAAGCGAAAGGTTTAATGTAGTCTTTTATGCTAATAAAGTCACTACTAGATCCATCTGCGTTGTGCACGAAGAGCGATAGTTTGTCAGAGAATCAGTAGTTATTTGAATTTCAAATGCGGAGCAGACGACGGCCGGATGCCGGGACAACAGCCGCCAGAGGCTGCGCAAAGCCGGGGTTCTCCGAGCCGCAGTCTTCCCTAAAAGATTCGACTTGAGCGATAATTTAGGTCGACGAAGCCTTTTAAATGGGACAACAACATGATGGGCTTAAGATACTTAAAAACAAACTTCCAGAAACTTACAGAACAATATTAAGTTATTTTGCTTTATAATTAATTTTATGTAATTAAGTGTTTAGGTAAACATTTGTTATTGAGTACTATGTTGTCTTTACCTCTAATCAATTAAGAAAATGACTAAAATTAAAATTTAACAATTCATTTTTGTAATTTTAGTACTGGCAAAAGAATCAAGTTACTAACTAGCAAGTAACTTAGAATCATTAAAATCAGTACCAATTAAAATCTTTTAAAATGTACATAATGACGTGTAAAATCAATACAGATTCAACGTTACTTATGACCCTACACAATAGTAGCGGTTCGAAGTGCGAGAGCGACCGGCTGGGGGAAAAACTGCGCTCCGAAAAAAAAAAAATAAACCGCGCACCGCTAACCGCTAGGCGTTCGCAGAGCTCGACGCGGTGCGGAGCGGGCTCCGGAGGAGCACGGGTCGGTCGCGAAAGTGAGAGGAGGCGCGGCAACGTCGCGTTACGACGCGCGAGTAAACAGTCGGCCGCCGGTGACGACGCTGCGCGTGCGCCGCCCGCCAGTGCACTGCGCTGCTGCATTTTTGTGCAGTGACGTCAGCGCGCGCGCGCAGCGCCTTTGGGTCACAAGTACAAATATCAACTTGCTAAGTAACAAAAGAAAAGTAAATACTAAGTCGCAAATTATTTTTCCAAGACAAACCTATCTACAACAACTGCTTTGTAGCACTGTTTCTTTTTAACCCAATTAAAAAAATAAAAAGGGGTAAATTTATTGCATAATTAATCCAGTTTATTGAAGATTATAATAGTACTAAGTGATTCAGTGCTATACGGAGCAAATCAAAACTACGCAGATTACTTAACCTGTTGACAATTGACCCTCCTTAGTACATTTTCACTCGCTAATCATCGTGACGCCACGTTGTTAGTAAACAGGGGCAGTGTCGCGCAAGTGAATTCAATTGCGCAACCAAACACACAACTAACTCTTGTATACGAATAGAAATGACAATGTTAAAAAGATTAAAAGATAAACATAGAGTATTAAGATAAAAACTTCAACAAAGATAATCATATAAATATAATTCAATAAATAATAAAATATTTGGACCTGAAAAAGTATGAACATGGTAAAAAGAGCTATTCGTTTCATTGTAACTTGCGTTCAATGTTTCATACTACTACTACTACTAAGTACTACATAGCCAGTAAAAGTCTACGGTAAAACAATAACCTCACTCGTTTGAAGAATATGCAATAATCACCATGCTTAGCAAGCGGTTTGGTGACGGCAGTTCAGACACCTTAAACCTTAGACGCCGCTGCACACAAGCATGGTGACAAATCGTTCCTATGGTAGAGGCCAAAACAGGAAATATGTCGTTTTAAGGTTAAGTAACTTAGGGTAAGATAAAAATGTATAGCACAAGTAAACTAAATGATTAGTCAACGAATGACTGGCACATATTTTGGTTACATATCAATGTACGACGACAATGTTTCATCGCATGTAGCGCTAAGATCACGGTGCGTTTTTGAAAAGACGAGGCAATATCCCGAAGCGACCTCACACACGAGCGCTCTTTGCGTGACATCGGCTCCCCGCATATCTACTTCCGCGAACCTCACCATTATTATGGATTACGCGTTTTCATATTACCCACTTTGAGGCGGCACGGAATTTGTGGAGCAAGCGACTATAAATCTTGACTAGTTCGCTATAATGTCCATTATCGCTTCTACGATTTCTGACAGTTGCGACATAGTTTACTATATAGCGAGCGGGAGTACTGTTACCATGCGACGAGTTCAAGTTTTAAATGAAAGCGTAAATCGGTGATCATGATAAGACAGGTAAGAGTAACAAAGCAATATTTCAATTGCATTGTACGAGAACGATAATGTTATCTGTTATTAGTTAAAGTAGAAATTACCTCAAGCTCTTGTGAAAACTCGTTATAGAAATTTATCGTTTTGTACTAAGAACAATTTAAGTAGAAATCGAGATGGTTATAGTTGACAATTGGAGACTGAACCAGAGGTTAATAATAACTACTAAAGACACAATAGTATTTTCTATTTTTTTTTTATTTTGGTTTAGAGGTAGAAATAAAAAAAACAAGTGACAAATCAGATGTGTCAGAAGTAAATACTTCAGAAAAAAAGGAAGACAAGTTTTCAAAGGTTCATCAAGTATCTGAGAAGCGACAAAATTTTTGCACTCGTTGTTGTCTCTTTTCTGAGCATCCCTGTAATTTTAACTTCATTAGTCTATTTCAACTCTTTCTAGTCTTCGCTAGACTTTTATGAATGTTACTTTTTCGTTTCATCGAATTTTAAATAACACTGCGGTGGTAAGTTTACAGAGGTGTTGGTATAATGAGACCCGAATCTAAACTTTTTAATATTTATTTCTAAAGTGCACAGAAAATAATTTAATAGGTAACACGCACAACATTATATACAAAGGAAACAAAGTATATTAGAGTGAAAAAATTATTAACAGTCGGTCAGGGGATGGTAAGTGACTACCGGAACATACAATAACTGCAAACCATTTCAAATGAAAAAGATAGTAAATATTTATTATCCGGCTTCCTATCGAATGCGTCATAGCCCGTAATTGCACTAGCTCTCTTTACCCTTGAAAACGAAACAATAATTAATAATCGGCCGAAATTGGAGGTACTGACACGGAGGCAGACTCCTACGACCCCTAGACACAGGAGGTGTTTATCTCTTTTTCTAATCACAGGTTCGCGAACACTTCTTCACATTCTTCCTTGACCTATCCCACTATGTTTAATAACTCAGAGCGTTTAATTGATAATTTAATATTTGCATAAAAATGAATTCCAACAAATCTCTTAAATATTATTTCATTACGAACAAAATTTATTATTGTGTCAAGCTTTACTTGTAAACAACAATTATGCAAACCACATTCATGCCACTTTTATAAATAATTATGAATAATATTTCGGACTAAAAGCATAATTATAAATAATGACGTCAAGTCAATGTAATAGAATGACATCTTAAAGAAGACTAGCTTATGTTTAGCAATAACAATTTTTTCTTCACCTATGTTCCCTAATTCCTGTATGGAGATAGACCTCGTCCAGTGCACCGATGCAGTTACGTACATATAATTTACATAGATAAAATCCATGCCTCTAGTTTCCCCGGTTTTCAAGGTGTCACCAGCTCTGAAGTCCCGGGTTCGATTCCCGGTCCGGTTGAAGAAGAAAACACTTTTGGTATGGGTGTTCGTGGTACCTTCGTTGTTTTTAATTCCATATGATATTGCCTAAGCAGCTTACTTTGATCGGCATTATTTTCTCAGCCAGTAATAACGTTCTCGACGGTAAGAAACCTTCATATTATGATAGCTTTTATCAGTAATCAATTTACTTTCATTCGAAACACACGTTAAAGAATAAAATAGATTAAAACTAAACATTCAATTATACGTTTGTTCTTTTAAATATGTTAACGGTATTGAGATACAGTTTACATAAATTAAATATTATTATATTCACAAAACGAAGATCTCAGAATCGCTCACAATGTTCGCAACGGCGGGTAAACAATGGACAGCCTTGTGCAGTGATAGTACTACCCTCTCTACGCAAGCCGGCGACCGTGCGTCTGCCAGATGTAGGCCGAGATAAAGAAGCAAAACATATAAAGCTATACAGTCCAGTCATTCTTCATTCAGTGTTCTTCATCCTAAACGCAAATTCATCTTAACCACATTTTTGTATTTATACCAATAAGAGAAATTGTAAATATATGTAATTTTTGATAGATAAATTAATACAAAGGACGGGATAGCAACCGCCTCAACCAAAAGTTTTTACATCGAAAAGAAACGTAGAATATACATACTTAAAACTTTGATTAAAGTTCTTTGTAGGCCATAAGTCTCATCTATAATGTTAAGATTCTATGAAAGGTAGGTCGAACTTCACTGTCTGGCCTTTTGCTTACCGAGATTTTGAGTGAAGATGCGAAAAAAGATGACTCATAAAAATTAAATTAAATTCGTGATAATTTAACTTTATTTAAAAATTATAAAGAATATAGTAATGTATGAACATAGGTAAGATGCGTGTACCGGAAGGCAGATCAGCGCGTTCGCCACTTCGCCCACGGCCTAATCCACAATACATTCTTCCGTCTACCATGTTACTTATGTTTCTCGTGGGCGGTATTCGACCGCTTCATACTCATCGTAATCTATCCCTCACTCTGTCTCTCCTACCAAAAGCGGGCTTGACGCGAGAGGGACACTCCCATAAGCACTCCGTCGAACCCTACCGCGATATCCTGCGATACAATAATAAAACAATTACCTCTGACCCGCAGAATTAAGATAACATCTATGACATCAAAGGATTGAACGTTGCTTGATAACATAATTCTACTAAATAGGGTGTCGATTGTTAATTCATGAGATTGTGATCCATCGCAACCGATGTAATCACGAGACAAATCCTTTGAAGAGGTAATTACGTCACAAAACTGAGAGTAACGTTTAATTTGTAGTCTAATGGGGTTATAATTAAATAACTAAATATCAGACATAGTAATGAAATCTGGTCAACTGCTTGGAAGCTCGCTCGGTGGCATTGCGACGGTAAGTACTATGGAATAATTGGTATGCAGCGGACGCAACGGCGGGCACGCGCCGCGCTGAGGTCAAACGCAGCCGGACCTCGGATGCAGCCTATTTTCAGTTACAAATACACGTTGTTGTTGTTTTTAGTAGCTATAATCCATGTTTAATTTTATATAAATAATAATATCTCGTGGACGGGACGATGTCCCATGTTATAAATTACATGTTATGCTTCTTGAGGCATATAGCATACAGTTTCTTTTTTGTTTTCATACATCAAAAAATTATTTTATTTGATAATATCCAGGGAGTTTGTATTTTTATAATGTGTTAAACTATATGCGATTTGAATTTAAAGTTTAATATTGAAAGTTAATCTTTAAACGATAAGATCTTTTTTTTATTTTTACAGAGTTGATAATTAATCTAAGGTAACCAACACATGACATAATGTAATTACCCTTAACTATCTCTCCACTAGCGGTAATTCTTCATTTAACTGGTATTTTGTTAAATTTTATTGTCAGAGGTAATAGTACCGCCTCCTCTAACTGTCCGTGTTTGAACATTGCGTATTCTTAGCGCATATACGGCGGACGAGGCGCCACTAACGGGTACAATTCAAAAAAAAATAAACCGTAATGGTGCCCATATTATATTTGACAGACCGGCAGACCTGTAACCCGTGAACGCTAAGGATAACGTGTTACTGTTATTTCTACTTGTTTATTTTAACAACGATATCAGTTCACAAGATCCTTTTCTAATCCAAGGCACAAAAAATTAGTATTCCCGCCAACGATTACATTACTTGTGTTTGGTCGCATAGAGATTACTTCTAGTCGATGTACTGCAAAAACCGTTCAACATCGATCTGTAGTTGGCCCATTTGTACGACCGAAAAATGGCACCACGACCACCAATGTGTCAGTGTGGACATACCTCTAAACAAACATTATATATATAATTTTATCATTTACAACAGCGCGTTTTCTTGTAGAGACCGTGTGCAGCAGTAAATCTAGTGGGCTTTAGAAAAACATGGTGGACATACTACGGAGGGTCTAAAAATAAGGTGTCACAAAGTATTAGCCTAAACTTAATAAATGTTGGCGAACGTAAATTTGTCTTTATAGTGCGTGCCCACACTACAATTCACATTGTTTATTCATTCACAAATTGCTCCGAGTGAGAACGTTGGACATTAATTGACGCCCACGGTACCCGTGATACACTCGACCATTCGTAAACGTCCAAAATGTTTTCGACACCAATGTAAAATACACATTGTTATTAACCCAAAAAACATGTTTCAAGACATTAATAGAAGTATGGTCACGATGCCGAGAAACTGGATAAGTAACTTAA
This sequence comes from Sericinus montela, assembly GCA_029286605.1. Taxonomy (NCBI): domain Eukaryota; kingdom Metazoa; phylum Arthropoda; class Insecta; order Lepidoptera; family Papilionidae; genus Sericinus; species Sericinus montela. The sequence continues at coordinate 2,446,049 of JAGSMR010000010.1, read as the reverse complement.
CCTAGGTAGGTAATATTACCTATCCAGTTTCACCTTATTTCTTCGTATACTTGAAAATATCACACACAAAAACATACACAAATTTAAATGAATAAAGTGATAATCTGTCTCACACGCATGTGAACTCTAAATTACAAATATAAACTAACACTATAAGTACCGATAAGGGGAATGCCATAATACCATCTTTTTCTTCGAATATATCATTGCAATCGTTCTTTAAAGTGAATGCGATCGAGTAGGTAGCTCACCCGCCGTCTACACAGTACCGTCAGCCACAGTCCTGTCTATTCGTCGTGTCTAAGAGCGTCGGTGACATAAATTCAGTAGCCAATGTTTCTTATCGTCGTCGAATTGTCTCACATTGTGCACGCCTCTATTGTTTGCACGCTTTCGTGATGTCGTAATCGAGTGGAATTAACAATCGTTGTGTCGATGGGGCGTTGAACCGCGCGAAGATGTAAAAGGCCCACCAGCTCCGCCCAGATGTCGGGTTTTCGGTTTAGGATACAAAATGTAGTCTCGCAGACCATAGTTGGTCTGCGAAGGGCGTACGCGACACGATATGGCCGATGTTATTAATGTGAATGATGTTGTTTCACTCAATGCAAATTGTCCGACTATAAAAGGTATCGTATAATCAAAATTGCGAAGCAAGAAGATTAAGCTGAGAAAACGTATTTGTTTTTTATTGTCTCGTTGTTTTTTTTTGATAGCGTTTCGTACTGAATAAAATGAAAACAATAAATATGATATGCCAGGGAATTAATACCTAATAAAATATTCAATTATAAACGTTCAATTTTTTCATTAGGAAACGATCGTCGACACAAAAAAAACCATTACGAAGCGTAGATATTGCGCAGTCAAATATTTACCTGTAAAGCACGTGACCCACTTTTATGTATATAATGGTTACAGTTTGTATTATGTAGCTTAGTTGTAAACAACGTGTGTAGTTGACGAGACGCAGCAAAACCCCACGGGCACCGGGCTGTCACCCAGGCGTGGTGCACGGCTGCAGGCAGGCGGTGCGCTACCCGCCTGACGTACCGGCGCGCGCCACCCGCGGTCAACGAACTTCGCCCGTGTATACATCTAGAATTTTTGACGATATGCCCCAGTTTTTTTTTTCTACTAGATCTCTTTAGCTCGATTATGTAACGTGTTCGCAACGAAAGGTTGTGCTTTTAAATTTTGATGTTGCAACAACATTTCCGATAACGGAAAGGTGTGTATGCAACATTTTGATATATAAAAAAGCCTCATCCAAATAGTCTTACAAAATGAAAACATTATAAATTGTTATTTAATATATGATGATAGATACTAAGTTTATTACCAACAAATAATGGAAAGTGAAAGAGAATAATGATGCTATAATCAGAATTTTAACACATCAACTTTCACGTAGTCGCAATGTATATAATGATGTTTAATAATTTCAATAAAAAGCATTAAAATACATTTCTGTATACTTTTGACTTAATATATTAACAATTATACAAAGCTTTTCTTCTATCGATGTCAGATAAATATGTCTATGTCAGGTATAAAATTTGTAAAATTTTATAAAATATGTTGTGTTAAGAGAATAGTAACATTAAAAGTTATTTCACTAAAATTGGCTGCATAAATTGAAGTGTGTGCAACCAGAGAGAAACTCCCGTAAGAAAAGGAATCTGCTGATCACAGCAATATAATTAAATTAATGGATACAAGAATTGCTCGATACAAGATATTAATGCATGCATATTTTTAAGTGGTACAAAGAATGTAGTGTAGACAAGCTTGCGACGCAATGCAGATTCAAAGCCGCGTATGCAAAGCTTTTATGAATACAGAGCGCTGCACGCCCGGATTGTGAGCGGCGAATAGACAGTACGTACTTACGACACAATTTTACATATGAACTGTAAAGTTGTCCACATGTACTTTTTAACTTACTCTTAAATAATTACTAATTCAATATTAATATATCTTTAAAGTTACTTAAGGTTTAATAACTTTACAGTTAAGGCAGCATTATGTATAAAAAATTAAATAAAAAAAAAAACAAAAAGCTCACACCGCATCCAATACTGACATGGTCAAAGTGGTGTAGACATATAATCTTTTCAACTCACATTTCAATAGAGCTTATTTAAGCAAGCGTACCATACATGCATTAATCATATTTGTATTTAATAAAAAAATAGATCTGTAGCAAAGCTAAATAGAATTTCTATTTTTAAAAGCTGTTAAAAAGGCCAATATTTCCGTTTTTTTTATAAGAAACTAAGTTTTCAGTAGAGAACAGTCCAGCCAGCTCATACTACACTTTTGCATATATGAATTGTAAATAGATGAACATCGTAACACTCAAATATTTATGTAACTCATAGAAACTCTTAGCACGATGTTAAATCGGCATTAAAAGGCACTTCTTGGCGTTCGAATAAACATATCCCACCTAAACATTAATAAACTCCTTTGAATATTATTGAGATAGGTATGCACCAGTGAGCACGCTAAGAACTCTTTCTACTTGAGTGGCCAACCTCCATGATGACACAAAAATATAATTGCATGCACCAATTCTCAAGTGTGCCACTAGAAGTACCGGCGCAAACGATACAAATTTATTTATGAGACGCTTCGGACACTCCCAATTCAAAGTTAACGTTATAACTAAGACGATTACCAATTCCTTAATCGTGTAGACCGGAACGGATAACACACTTTACAGCAAATTAGGCTTACTAACAAATGAGGCGCTCACAGTTACTTAAATAGTTATAAGAGCTACTTAAAGTGCGTCGCGAATAAGTGCAGAAACTGTAAGGTAATATAGCGAAATGTTCACTTAGGAAAGCCTATCGATAAGAACACAAATGGCAGTGATATGATCATCGATCAGATTGAAAGGAAAATAGGAAGATATTTACCCTTTAGTTGTATACAAGTGTTCTATATGGTTGAAAAAAAATATATAATTTTCAATTACTACAATGATATCACATTTTACAAAATTTCCTGTTGTTTAATGTACAGCTAGAAATTATAATTATGACCATTATGGCTGTCGATCTTAGTCCTCAGGGTTATGTAACTTTCATTCGAAGAAGTAGTTTGAAGGTATGTCTGAGAGCTACAGTAGCAAAAATACTTCATAAGGACGGGCAAATCGATATGTAACTATTCCCAATCTTTTGTATCATTAAGTTACAAATTCTTTACTTTGCAAATTGTATTAATTTAAAATAAAACTTATAGGTTAAAAAACTCTACAAACTCTGCTGGAACTGAATTACTGCTTAAACTTTGAAAATACTTGAAATATTGCGGTATGATCATTTTTACTTTGAGATCAAAAAATTTAATTTCATAATCCATCTCATAATATTACATTGACGTGAAGTTTGAGGTAATGGTTTAATAGATGATTGTTATTCTTTGATGCTATATCGGCTGTAAAATTTGGGAGAAAATTGCAATGGAAATAGCTTATACACTGGATTAACGTATAAGTTTAGCTTTATTCCGAAGAATTGATTGTTCTTGTTGTCAGTTAAATCGCGGGTAAACCCTTAGAAGAAATGCAAGCACCATACACGCACACGCTGCTATGCATCATCGATCTGCTCATGTTTGAATGCGAAATTTTAAGATAATTATCTATTGCCAATAAGATATTCAAAGCTCCTGTTCCCCAAAGGAGTAGTCTGTTCTTACGCCTATACCATACGATTCTGTGTGTAAGAATTTTAATTATGACCAAAACCATTCATTTATTTCAATACAGATAATATATTAGGTCAAAAAGTCAGACGATATGTACGTATATTTTATTCGTTATCTCTCTCTCTCTCTCTCAAGAAATACTTTCTAGTTGTATCTGTGATACAATTCTTTACGTCCTACTTATTGAAGTTGCTCCACTTTAAATGAGAACGTGATCGTTAAAGCTCCTTAAGGCGAAGCATGAAATATAGGTTTTAATACACCGACCGAGTCGTTAGGCTTGCAAATTTAAACGTAAACCCGTCAGATACAATGGGTGCAATCTTCGGAACAGATCGAAACTAGTTCGCGAGCCGCGGCTCCGCGGCCGCACGCCTCGATGGTGGGGCGAAACGTCGGCGGTGGTGGTATGAGTGAAAGCGTTTCAAAATTTAATAGCATGCCCTCTGTTAAACGCTGCATTCGGCCGAGTTTCCGTCGCGGCCGCGCCGTGGGGCCCTTGCTCGCGGACGCAACTTAACTACAGGTTACGCAACCGTTCTGCTGTTGACGATCTAGTTGATCCGACAGCGCCGCCGCAACAGAAACGCGGCGTCGCATCGGAGCGAGCCGCGCTCACTTGCATTGTCACTTGGAATTGAAACGTTCGCCAATTGCCTTATTGAGGCCGAACGTGCAAATTGACACGTTAGGTACTATGACGTAACTGTTCGTTTAATACAACAGTCTAAAGTTCTTTTTTTAACACGGAATATTTATACATAACAAATAGGCCTATTGAAAACACAGTCCGTCTGCTATTAAGAAAATGAAGATTTATAAAATTGATAAGCTACAAAACCTGTTCACGGTGGTCAAGGCCTATTATCTGATGCAAACATATTATATAAAACAAGTATGTAGTTATTAATACTTAATGAAAATAAGAAAATGCTGTGGACTGATTAATCAATCTATAGCCATTACCAGATGACCGTGAAGTCCAGCTAGTTTTAGAAGCATGAAATTTTGAAAGAAATTGTATGATATAACTTTCTTCATCTTCAACCAAGCTATTAACAACCTAGCTGATACACAATAAAGAAATAATTATTAATACTACTACAAAATATACACATAATATAATTTCTGTCCGTGAGGCGTCCACTCATTATGAAATACTATAAATCAAAAGCATGCCTCAGATATCACCGACATGGCTGTACATTAATTCGGAATAATTGAGTAACCTATAAGCTATTCTAGATTATATCTGTTTTGTGGCAAATTTCTTATTAATCTGTTGAACCGTTCTAGCGTGATTGACGTTGACGTTTAAACAAACATCTTCAAGTTTACTACTATTTTTATGTGAAAACAATAATTTGCTTATACGAAATAAAGACAATATTTGAAATAATTCGAATAAATACACCATTTCTTAGCGATAACAATACAGTGGAAGTCCACATAGACACGGAAGATTAATCCTAAAATGCCTTCGAATGTGGAACGCGGCTCCGTGCCAACCGACGCGCTCCTCCGGCAGCTCACTCGTGTTTACAAAACAAACTGCAGGCCAGTCACGTTCCGCTACATTTCGGCTCTCTGCCTGCCATTTGTGTCTTTTAAACTATGCAGAATTATGTATGAAACAAGTATTTTCTACAATTTTGATACGACAATTTTAATAAGACAATCAGAATCTCTTTAAAATATACTTTTATCTACCATTGTCATATTTAAGTTGTACCTATAGGTAATAAGGATTCTGCAACCTACGTTAGTCTACGCCGGCTTAGCCGCAGCCAGGAAGCTAGTTATAAATAAACAACACGATTGCAAACGTGTATAAAGGCATGTGTAAGAGGATATAGAAAGTTCGATGGGAACCTCTCTATTACATAGTTTTGTACGCACTTCCGTCGAGTCGGTCGCGGCGCCGGACAGTGGTGGCGGGTTCGCTCCTGTTATCTTGACCCACATATCGTGACCGCGGAGGCGGCCGGCCCGACGCTTCGCTAATCTAGCGGAAGGCCTTAATTGCGACCCGATAGAAAACAATATAACTTACACTTAATAAGGGAACAAACGAAACGGGAACATCCGATGCAGTACGATGCATTGAATAAACGACATAGTTGCGTAATCAATACCAAGGCTCAACTATATTGTTATGGCGACTATCGGTTTCTATTTCACGCTATTAATTTAATTATTTAAAAATATACATAATTTCAGGAAATCAAGTGGCTTAAGAGGAAATCACAAGATTGTGGAAAATGGCATAAAATTATAATCAAATATAAAATAAGGTTTAAAGATATGTGGATAACGTAGATCCGATGTATTCATCTTTAATACGCTGACACCCAAGTTTTTTAACCTGATAGTAACAGTTATTAGTTTACACAATTATTAGTGTTATAATATTTAAGTAGAGGGACAGTACAGTTGACCAGAAGTTGACAAAAAACTTTAGAGTGACACACTCGACCACCATTGCATTGGAATGCGCCAATTTTTTCAATTTATTCGTTTCGTATACTTAACATAGAAGTCACGATAGCCGAGTGGTTGGGTGGTCGGAATTTCGAGTCAAGACACGAGTTCGATCCTCAAGTGGCCGTACCAATGGGTTTTTTTAAAAACCTACGTCCAAATTATAACGTTGGCATGGACATAAAGACGGCGACGGGCTCACCACCTGTCACGTTGTCCCGAATATATATCTTCGGTGGAAGGTGGGTCGAAGGGATTTAAATGTCTAGACTAGACCTCTGTCTACCCCTGTATTGGGAATTACGTGAAGGTATACTTAACCAAAAAATTAGAAATCATCTTGATTTTTATCCATCTTAATCAATATTTGGACACTACATTGGACACTAGATTTTGAATAAAATGCTGCTCAAAGGTAATTTAATATACAAGTAATACAGCAAATATGAAACCTCAGTTTTTATGGTAAGGTCTCCACTCTTGTCACAGGACTCGTAGGTGACGTCTAAGGGAAAATCCTTAAATATAACAATGGCTGCGGAACTACGTAGGTTGCTTTTACAAAGTTACGACGATAAATATAATAAACTATGTTTTTTCAAACCTTCACTACAAATAAATGTCTTATTAAAATGAGACTATGGGGACTAAATTACACAGATTTTCTGGGAAATTTACACCCCTTTATTAGAGACCCAGTAGTGCAAAATACATTTGTAAAGTCTGTTACTGTACTGTACTTTTACTGTAAATATTGCTTTTCATAATACTACAAGTTACTGTGGCTTACGATTAAGTTTTAAAGCGAATGCCATGGCTCTTTTACAGAAATATTTACAAAAACAAGGAGTCCGAATAATTACGATTCAAGTATGATTCCAATTTCGAATTCTACACAACAATCAACATTAACGTAATACTGGCAGTGAGAAAGCGACCGTAGTGATTTTCCTCAAGACATCAAAACACAACCTTGACCCGAAATGCGTTGCTCATAACACAACAAACCAAGAAAAAGGACGACACACATTTATGTCGCGGATGGAGGTCAGGGGCTCGCTCTGGATAACGACAAAGTCAATTAAATTAATTCAATCATACTAATTTATTAATATTATCTTTATAATTGGCTGTGGTTTCATAACTATAAAACGTAGCGAAACTACTAAAATTTTCGTTAAATAACTATGATAGTAAGTACTAATGTGGTATGGAAGTAAGATTAATACCACTCTCTCTCCCTTTTCCCGTGGGAATAAAAGGCGACTGAGTGGAAAATGAGAATGGCTCCTGTTAGACGATAGGATAATCATCTCGAGAAATAGCACACCGGTGACGTATATCACAGCATCTATGGTACAAGGTATCCAACGATAGCCAATCCCCACTTTCCCAGCGTGTTGATTACGGCAAATGCTCCTTAAGGGAGCAGAAAGTAAGAGACACTTATATCCTTCAGTAGATTTTAACAGGCCGTTAAGTAACCTATACATGTATATATAAATATATGGCAAATATTAGCTTCCGTCTCCCATATGTACATGCATTATATATTATATATAATTGTATTATTCCAATGTAATCTATTTTTATGTTAACAGTAAAGAAAAACTTTAGTTTTAAATGAAACCCAACCATATAACAACAACATAATAAAGGCTATAATTAATTAAGGCGAAATTGTTAACACAGGCCAATTAAACGAGGTCTGTGAGAGAAGTGTAAGCTCAAGACTCGTAAAACAGGCACTCGAATGGAGTGCGACCTCGATGATACAGTCTCGGCGAATAAACAAAAAAATACAGACTGATTATACAGTTATACCCACTTATGACATATTGCAGATCAAGGGCGACGTTACGTGCATGTTGTTTTCACAATCCATATGGGATCAATTATAATTACTGCTTGGTAATTAATGATTATGTTTACACTGCGTTATCCGTAAGCTATGGGCGTAAGGATACGCGGACCCTTTTCTTATCGTGATTACGTCGTAGACGATTATGAGAAAAGTTCAAGATAAAGCCGACGTTGGCGTACTCGGTTTTCAAGCCGGCTGCCACCGGCTCTAAGGTGCAGAGTTCCGTTCCACTTAGAATCAATGTTGGAAACCTCTTGTCTCGGATCTGGTTGTTAATAGTACCTTCGTTGTTTCTTATTCCACAACATAAATGCTTTACTAAGCAGTTTTGGGAAATTAAGTAGGTAGGAGTAAGAGTAAGGGCTCCAACGTGCCAGTAAAATATAATGATCAAATTATTAAAAGCGAATCCTTACGGTTTTAGCGACCAAGTAGCACAACGCGCAAAATCTGACTTCTCCTTTTGGCAACATAGATTATTGCTCTTATTGGGTGGCGGATTGGATTGGCGCTTATAAATTTGACCATACGTCAATAAAAGAGAAATACGAGGATCGTTTTATGCATAAATAAATAATGAGCTCGTTAAACAAATTACGTGTAAAATTTTTGACAATTTACGTCTCCAAGTAAGATAAGACAAGTTAAACACATGTTACAATTAGCAATAACATTCCGGCGTAAGGCGCAGTCTTATTTTTTTTTCAACACGGGGATTTTAAATATAGGTGTCAATTCCGTGCTTTCCAGTTCACCACAACCAGCTACTGAAATGTGTTACGTCTCAAGGACTTCCACTGCCCCACCGCTTGTTTGTTGACTTTTAAAGCATATAGACAAGATGCTTGCATGATGATTTGTTCCAACAACTTTATACATTAGAAATACAAACGTTAGAACTCGAATACCGTGCGTAAATGTAAATATCTAATCTTTGGCGTTCTATTCTCTCTTTCTTCACCGGAAGGGCTGACTATCAACAACCTTACAGGTTTTTATTTATTTCATGTAACATAAAAATACATACATACCAATATTATAGAAATTTATCTAAAAACAATTAGATTTTGGAAAGTACTATTTTTTAATATATTCATCTTATAAATCCTAGACTAGGATTGTTCCTGTGTCTAGGTAGTTACCTATACCTAAGATACATACACAATACCTACATAAACAAATACACTACAATTATCATATGAAATATTAATTATTTAAGTACTAACATTAGTATTCAACAAATGATTGAATCGAATGATGCAAAATTCGATCAGACACAACCCACAGTTTAGAAGCGAGGCTATTTCGCCGTCATTTTGATGCTGTGCTATTGACTCCAAAGCTAGCTCGGCAACAAAACATAGTGGTTTTTGTTATCACTGCTTCAGTTAGTTCGCGGTTTGACAATCGGCGGCGGACAGAAGACGATGTGATAACACCGCCACGAACGGACTGTTATCACCGTTGATAGCGTAGTGACGCGCTGCTAGCGGCCGGCGTTAGACCCTGCTTGTAGGTCAACAATTGACAATGATATTCGCAACTACTCAAATAGATATTTGGAAATAAAAAAGGGTAAAAGGAAACTTACAAAAATACTATATATTTATTTTTTGATAAATACGTATCTAGGAATAAAAATAGAACAAATAACATAACACAGAAACGGGCTTTGTCAGTTTCATAAGGTTATCGCGTATTGAACGTAACTTTTCCGTTACATCGTTGTGTTGTATCAATATAAAATAATAATGAAAACAAAATAACAATAATAACACTCTCGACTTACGTACGATTGCGTATCGCATCGAACGTACGCGATATTAAGAGCAGAGCAAGGACGCGGAAGTGTCTATAAAAGTAACACGTTTACTTACATAATACAAACATGTAGCAAATCAATTTCCGGCCGCGGGGATTGTAAAGTGACCACTTTTATTTGCGATATGCACAAATCAAAAAATACAGAATATAATTTCTTTGAAAATTAACATGACAGATAACTTACGCAGGTTATTAAACAGTTATTTGCTGTAAATAGCCACTGCAAATATGAAAATAAATATACAGTTCTCTCTATATATTTTTGTAGACGGCAAGCGCTAAAAATACTGTGTAAAGTTAACCTAACTAGACAATATAGTTTAAACGTAATATTGTCGATACCGCCTCTACATTCAAGGTAGACTGTGAATTTATCAAAACGCATGTCAAAAAGCTAGAGATGACAACATAGCAATTCTCGATACTGTCTCTATATTACACGTAAAGTGTTACTTTATTAAAAGCATGTAAAAATCCTAGAGATTTCAAATAATAAGATTCTGTATATCGAAAATATTTCGAGTTCGTATAATATTCTACGACACAAGTTCGTAAGACGAATATGTACCTTCGAAAACGAACATTAGAGAAATTCCGCTGTCGTCAATGATATCGAAAGAAAAATGAGAATATGACACGTGTGTGGTGACCCTGGCGAAAACAAGTTCACTCCTGATAACAAAGGACACGAACTCATTACGATTCTCAATTACGGAAATGGAAATGAAGTATTGCGCTAATTTAATGTTAGGTCGTTTCAGTCACCTTGTGCTGTAGCAGCGAACGGAGCCTTCTACCTACCTACCTGTAATATCGCATTCCTATGAAGTTACCCAGCCACGTGAAATATCAAAATGTACCTAGCTAATGTTCGAGTTGACCTTAGCACTTAAAAATCGACTGCGCTGGTTTTTGTCGGTTATACCGTCAAACCGATGAGGTTCTGTTGGTTCTTAAGGCGCTATTTCCGGCCGGTCATGGGAACGAAAGTGAAATTATTCTTCAAATTACGTTACCGCTGTTTAATATAGAGTTTTTTAACTTAATGTAAATGATATTTATTTCAGAAAGAAAAGTTTAGAATATTTAATTTAGTAATATGAATTGACTTTCTCATGTTGTCAAATGCGTGAGACCAACGAAATTTAAAAAAAATAAATGTGGGAAAAAACGTCTTCTATCCCAATCAAAAAACTTCATAACACTCAAATTGTTTATTTAACATTGGAAAAGTTTATAATAACAATTCTGATGCCTTTTGTATTAATTTTATGTTGTTCGTAAGAAAGTTGTTAATTATAATTTTTGCTAAGTTTATTTAGTCAAAAAATATTGTCTATCACTGAATATTGGCCGTTGTTCAATACGTAATACAGATAGTTGCACGAAAACCTTGCATACAAATTGAGTTATTGAAATTGTACTCAATGCATTTAATGAACCGCATTTTCGTTTGTTAATAAATATTGAAATAACACAGAAAGATTATAAAGTTGTTATTAAACAAATACATTGTAGCATTCCGTATGCAAAAAAAAACACATGTTACCGTGTCACGGTTGATATTGTTTTATTTTGAGGTAAAACACGCGTCGCGTTGACGATGGTGGCATATATTACCTGGTTTTGAAAGATATTGGTAATGGTACATCCAGTAGAATTAATGCATGATCTGTGGGATTGAAGGTGGTGCACTTTTTCTCTTCGGACCATGTAACATATGCCTTTTATTTTAGCATGCGGAATGGTGCAATTGTTGGTGTACTCTATAATGATAAGGTTATTCTGCGGACTTAAGGAGGTTATACCCTAAATGTGTAGATATGCAAGATGTTTTAGTGTATATGCTTTGCAGAATGATATTGTTTACATTGCGGTAAAGTAACAATTCGTATGCATGCAAACGGGTTGGCAACTCCACTTTATTTGCTCAAAAACATCCATTGGCAGCCTAATTTATTCCACTAATAAAATCTTTCGATACGTACATAACGAGATGTACATTGAAACAAATTTGCAGCGATAGACTAATAACAATAATAAAATGTGAGAATAACAAATACCTAGTCTCTGAACACGTAATAAATTTGTACACGTAAGTCCTCTGCAATCAATGAAAGCCGATTCAAAGTTTTCAATGTTACTGAAACCAGGCTAAAATTTCTAACAAATTATAAACTTAATTTTAGCCATACTTTATCGTTAAAGTTTTCTCTATATGCATTATTCTTATACTAGGGTAGACAGACAGAGCTTTATACACCTTTTTCACAGAAGCCTATTTGGGAAAACATGATACGATGGTTAACCCACCGCCTTTTTATTGTCCAATATACTTACAAACATGTATTCATACAACTTATTAGCTTTGATAGCAGGATAATTACCATCTCGGCTCTCGGGTCTTCAACTTAAACACGGAAATAATTTCGCATTCGGAATGTCTGTAGGTAAAATTCTATTTTTACCACAAAGACAAATTTCCCGTATTAAACGTACTTGCATATGTACGAGTCGTATATGAATGTCTTATATAGACATTCTGTCTATGATCTAATGATGTTTCTATTAAAGTTGGCTTGAAAGTTACTCGTATCATAAATCACGGTAAAGTCACGATAGCCGAGTGGTTGGGTGATCGGAATTTCGAGTCAGGCGACCGGAGTGTTTTTATTTAACTTATGTACGATTATATCGTTGGCTTGACATAAAGACGGTGACGGGATTACCACCTGTCACGTTGTCCCGAAAATATCTTAGGTGGAAAGTGGGTCGAAGGGACTTAATTGTCTAGACAAGACCTCCATTGGGAATGGCGTGAAGATATTTTTTATTTCGAAAAAATATGATGTGGTAAAAAAAAAAGTAAAGTTTGTAAATTTAACTATTTTGTTAGTCATTCTTAGAAGTTGTCTTCTACGGATTTGTTCTTTAAATTTCAGGAGCTTTATCGGTCTAAATGTTCTCCTCATTTTTATTTTAACTGTATCCACATATTCCATACAAAAATAAAATTTATAGACATTTGTTTTGCAAAGATTTAAAGCATTACACATAGAAAAACGTTAGGTTCATAGATCAATTATTTCACTAAAGTGCAGCATGAATAATTTCAATAGAATAACATCTTTGCACTTGCGAGATAATATCGAGCAGGCGTTTCTAATATCACAGGGGATGAGTTCATTCAGGGCGAAATTGAAGGCGTGCTCAGTTTGCAGAGAGGACAGGGGCGGTCTGTGGAGCTCACTAGATACCATGAATAACTTAGTGCTGCTTTTCGGAGATACTTGCATGGTGAAGAAGCTTCGACAGACTATATGAAATATGACCGCCGATTTCTGGTCATGTTTGTAAATGTTTTAACCTACTTCGTACAATAATAACACAATTAATTATTTCGGTACATATCAAAGAATCTTTCAAATGAAGTTCTTCTTTTAAAAGACCAATTAAACTGATAAAAATCTTGGTTTATTAGTTGAGAAATGGAAGGCGTTTTCAAAAACCTACTTGGAACTGTATATTTGAGGTTAGGTATAAATCCATTGACATACCCTTTCAAAATATATCAACTGGTAAATTGTTAATAGTTATTGCATTCCATATGAGATACAGAGGCATCAATCGAGTCGTAATACTTATTGAATCTTGTGTTTTCAGAGCCCTAAATGGACTATATCGGTCATGTTTTAGTACAGGTAAATGTAGCCTCGGTAGGACACTTTTTTACAATTTATTCCAATACAATGCTAAAATAAATAAAAAGAGGAGGTCGCGCAACGCCTATCCATGGGAAAACTATCAGTAAAGCCCAGTCATGGACGCTTGAATGGGCAGCACTGCGCGTGCACACCGACCCCGACGTTCATAGAGCTACCACGCCTATTGATCTGAATCTACAAACACCAAACACTACGTTAAAAATACATAAATTGTTTACCAAGACTCATCTTGAAAACAAAACTAATTTATGTATGTTTGCGAGCCTTTATATAATGAAGGGCGACAACTTTATAACACAGGTCTGTAATAATAATTATATTTAAATCGACTAAAATTCAAATCTATAAAAATTCCAATCGACTACTTCTCATATAGATTCAGAATAGTCATAGTATCAGTTCGGAAACATTATTTTATATTCATTCATTCAAACAACTAATTTCTCGAGTATATCAGGGTTCAGCATATCTCCTGCTGCATTTTCTCATTAGAAAATATAATTAGGACTTTAAAAATGAGTGAATGAGTGAAGACCGAATGGTGAAGAAAATATATAGCGCGAAAGTTAATATTAAAAGGTGTCGAGGTAGACCGAGACTAACTTTCGAAGATCATGTGAACAAATTGCTCGAAGAGGGGAGGGTCAATAGTACTCGGATACCTAGACGTGCATGTATGAAGAAGATGATGAATCTGAAAGAAACGAAAGAAGTATGTAGGGATCGTGACACTTCTGTTCTGGCGGTCTGTTCTCTCTGACTACCCCGTCAGGGATTGTGCGTGAAGATAAGTAAGTAAGTAAAAATAATAGCTTCGCCGAATAAACTTTTGCCAACATTAATTTATACTTGCTCAATGTATTTATATTGCTCAGGTATCAAATCATAGGAAATAGGGTGTATTTAACGTATAATCTGAAAACTATAAACTATTTTGAAATAATTGTATGCTACATTTCTTTGAAAGCAGTCTTACACATATACTATATAATTGACGGACGTAAGATTTAAATGACAATACACCTACATAGTAATACTTACGTTTTACTGCATCTAACAATATACGTGGCAAAAAAGCGTGCGAAAAAATCTCACGTGTCGTTTTGTCTTTGTCGCACGCGATGGGTAACGGTTAGCTGGAGTGAGACAACAAGTAAAAGGGATCCTGTAACCCGCCCTTAGCAACAGCTGTACTACGAAATATACATTCTCAAGTATAACTGTACAGCTGTACATACTTTCCTTGATTACAATTATGACCCGTAGATGAAAATAGTACCAAATCATAACTGAAATTTTGTTACAAAAATTTCTTTAATCGAAAGGTAATTATTCGTTTTCTATTTTTATTTTTTCTCTTAGTATATTTTTGTTAATATATTTTCCTCCAGTATATTTAAACGAGGTTTGTAGGTCATTGTTTCGTTTATCGTAAAATGTTAATCACGAAGATGTGCTCGCTTTCTAAGCCGGTGTTTACGGATTCGGTTCCCACACCGAACTCTTGTTTCGAATGTCTGAGTGCGCGCGTGTAACTGTGCGATTTATTTATAACTCAAAATATATGATAATGTTATATTAGTTAATTTTGTTTAAAAAAACATACTTATTACGTAGATATTTATTGAGTAAAAACAGAAAAAAGAAATAAATACTTCAATTTTGTTAGATAATTTCTGAGTTACCTATTCATTTTAACTATATCTTAGACGACAATATAACTTTCTTTACTGCATCGTTATTTATCTTATTGAATAAACAATAAGAAAGAAAAAGATGCAAACGTTAAATAAAATTATCTGATAAGTGTTAACGAAAGCTAGTTTGTAAATTTTTCGTAACTCTACTGGTATTTATGTAATCAGTGCACCGACTGCTGCACCAAGATAAACAATAACACATTTTATAAAAGTTGATGCCAGTGCGATCTACTAAAGAGCCGAGTGTATTGAACCCGGCGCAATGTCAGCCTAGGAGTCCGATGCGTCACCGATTTCGTTCGGCCGATGTGAGCGGGAGAATTCCACGCGACAAAAGGCGCAGTGTGCGCAAACGACGCATAAATAATTAGACAATAAACAAGCAAGGCAAGAAATCAGTAATTTGTATCGCGAGATAGGCGGAGCTGTGAGGGAGACGGTTGCAGGAGGCGCGCGCCGCCGCAACACAGAGATATGGCAACGCGTCAGGTGGAAATGGCGCCGAGTTGCTCTCCGCCGAGGACAACCGACCGCCCCCACCCGTCCTCTCGAACCCCCGCCCCACTCCACCAACGCACCCGCCGCTAATCCTCACCCGAATACAATCTGATAAAATTCGCGCCCGCTATAAACGTTACGCAAAGCGATTCCACACTACAACACGACGATAATGAATGACCCGACAGCTTCATAATATCCAAACATTCTCAGTATCACATTATAACGCAGTATAGTACTAAGCAAGACCGTAAGAATGTAAGTAATAAGAAAGTTATTTCCTCGACCTGGCGAAACTAGTCTTGCGAACGCATTACGGTCTACGTTACGGCCAGGTGAATTCAAAATGACCTCTATGAGCCGGTGGCTTCTCGTGGCCTCGGTTGTCGAATGCGATGACATTTTGTGGGTTAGCAACGCGACATGCCTCCTATGTTGGGAATACGATGCCAGGATGACTAACGGCTGATCGTCATGAGCCAGCATTGAATTTATTGTACTACAGAATTAATTTAACGCAAAAGATCAATCCCATAACTATACTACACTAAGGTGATTTTTGTATATCAACGTACATTGGCGATAACTGGATCGTTTGGGTAACGTGAATTCCATAAAATGGAAAGATATAAATTCTTAAAGGCGAACTAGAACAATACCACGTAGTAATATAATCAAGATAATCAGAATGATTTCGAAAGAAAAGTACCTACGAGTTCTTTCATCAATGTAAAAGTGACTTACCAAGGCGAAGAAGTTTGTGTGGCAATCCTCGAGGCTAGCACCGTTTGTTTGGTGGTTTTGATGCGTCATGGTAGTCCAGGGCACTTCATTTTCATTTCACAACACTAAAAACGGGTTCAATCTTAAAGAAACCACTCAAAATCTTAAAATCATCACCGACATTTAGTGAAGTTTTCACCTTTCAATGGCGACTGGAAAATGGCGGATAGGAAACAACAACCCAAGCCGATAGTGCTGCCGACGACGGTAGAAATATGTACTTATTTCGTCCAGAAACATTCCAACGTTCTGTTTCATGGTTTTAATTTTGCAACGGAAATATATATTTTATAAATCTTGTCTTTCGCATATCCATGATCGAAACTGTAACATATAAAGGCATAAAAATATCATAAAAAATATTATATTCCAATATGTTATAACATATAATACTAATAAAATAAGTGTAATATAAAAAAAAGTTATTTTTTTTAAATATTTTTATGACTATTCTGCGTAGCATGACTCCAATATTTGACAGTGACACATTGATTGAATGAACGATATATTTTTAATGACATTTTGTTGTAAACTTCATATGGTTGTTGCTTTTATAAAGATTTCGTAATTATTTTACGTTTTCAATTACCACAACGAATCTAAGTGATATGCAATTTGTATAAACTACCATAATGCTACGAAATGTCTTAACTTTAATACGCGCAAATTTTCAGGTTATGTTTATATAATTTATTTAAATGAAAATTTGTAGAGAAAAATGTTTCTAATTTTTTTGTTTGATTTGCAGATCAACTTAATAAGAAATGCTCAAAAACGATACCCAAAAGTTGACAAAAAATTACAAGCTTCTGCTGAATCTCTGGCATCAAGAGGGTGAGTATTGTGTGTGGTTGTTTCACAGTCAACTGCTACTTCATTAATTTTATTTTTTAGCTTCTTTTTAAAGGAGCTTATTCTTACCATTTTAACCTTTTTACCATTTGTAACAGCTTATCATTGACGATTTAAATCGAAACATAAATCGACATGAATATCTTAAATTTGGATGCATTTAGTGTGGCTGTAATTTTGATGTTACAGTTTTGTAGGCAGAGGTAAATTTAAATATCTCTTTATTATCTTTTAACGAAAATTGAAAAAAAAAATTATTTATATAACACTAAACAGTATTTAAATAAAATGTACAGTTCACTTTTGTAAAATGATGAAATAATTGATTAAGAAAAAAAAAAATTTTATTGCCCTTTTACCAATAGTATGAAGAACAAGGTCTTGATAATTTGAAGTAACCAAAACTTATATTGAACAATGTGTTAGGTGGTGGCCAGTTGCGGTCTTAGTTTACAAGTCAAATTGTACATTAGTATTAAAGTCATCCTCCCATCTCATCCCCTGGCTTGAATAACTAAACCACTATGTAATTCCGACTATTAATTTTTAATAGTTATTTCACTGAAATATCCTATGTCAATTATTTTCAGATTCCTTCGGCCTAACAAACCTTGGGATCCTCCAGCAAATATAAATGAAATTATCCTAAGAATTTGTGCTGATAACGGCTTGACACCTGATTCTGAGTTTGAAAGTCTTGATGTTAAATTTAATGTATTGAAGGCTTGTTTTGATGAAACTGGTCATGGAGTTCCTAACTCCATATTGCACAGCATTGAGAATGTCGGTAAGATCATCAACAGTCCCTGAAAAAGAACTTTATTATATATTGGTGAGACTAATTCGGACAATCAAAAGGTCCGTAAAACAAAACATGGGTTTTTTGGGACAAGATAATTAACATAATCTTTTTAAATAAAAATATTACATTCATTCAATGTTAAAATTTTTAAAATTTTTCTTTTTTACAGTCCACTTTAGAACATAGCCTCTCCCAAAGCTTTCCACAACAAATATATAATAATATTGATAATATGTAATGTGTATTTTAAACACATGAAAAAAGTGAAATAGTGAAGTTAGTATATTTCTTTTATAAGCTTCGTATCATAGCCATTTCACCAACATATAGATAATTGAGTATTCTGATAAAGTAAGTCATAATTTGTATAATGATTGAGGTTCAGAACAATCAAGACGCTACTGGTTTTAAAAAAACTCTAAATGGTCTATTGTTGTACCCCAGTATACTAAAGTCACTTACTCAGGGCACCAAGAACTAAAGGGTTTGCCGAGTTTCCTTGCGCCGAGTTGGCAAATGATTAATATAATGAAGTTGTAGAAACTGGCCTTGACAGATTGTCCTCTTATCCAAACCAGTAAAGTCTAAAAGTTTTATGTTGCAATAAATTATCTGAGTATTTAGTAATAATTTACAATTATTACAATGAACGATTACAATTATTTTGTTGGTGTTTGAGCTGGAAGGTGCATTTGATAGAGCTTGGGTCCTTTGTTGTAACTATGACTTAATCATTGTCTCCTTATGAAAAACTGGCAGTTGTGAACAATTCAGAAAAATCAAACTTACTGCCCTTGAAAAATTGAAATTATTACCAATTTCACAAATTATTACCATTTTATAAGTCACGATAACCAAGTTGTTAAGTAGTCGGAATTTCGAGTCGAGAGACCCGAGTTCGATCCCCAGGTGGCAGTACCAATGAGTTTTTCAAAAACTTATGTACGAATTTCATCGTTGGCTTGGACATAAAGGCGGCGACGGGCTCACCAACTGTCACGTTGTCCCGAAAATATCTTTGGTGGAAGGTGGGTCAAAGGGACTTAATTATCTAGACTTGACCTCTGTCTACCCCTGTATTGGGAATTGCGTGAAGATATTTTTATTTTTATATTTTACCAATTTCACAATCAACTGAACAAGAAGGTAGCTTCACTATTCCTGCAGCACAATATCTGCCATACTACACTAAAATGCAATGTACCTTTTTCAAGTTAATTAAATAAATTATTGAAATTTCTATAGCAAAAATCTTTCATAGTTTTCCTTTTTTTGGGGAAATGCTTTTTTCCAGCAATTCATCTAATTGACTTACCCTTTTAGGGCCAATTTTAGCAAAATCCTTTCTTTCCTATGAAGATTACATTGATAATAGATATGTTAATTTTTTTAGGATGATTTAATATTTTCTAATGCTCAAAATCTTATTAGATACAGCCTCTTTCTCTCTTCAACTGCTGACAAACAGTTGAAAACTTTAATCTCTTTAATTGTATATTTTGTAAAAACTGTGTTTAGCACTTATAGCTCCCTAAAAAATTTAAAATTTGATAGCCTTACAATTTGTTGCTGTGTCTATTTCACTTCATAGCACTGAGTCAGGTCACTATGGACTAGACATTGCTGACTTTGTCTAAAATAACCAAATCAATAAATACATTCCAATTGCATAATAAATTTTCATGTGGCTAATATTGAATTGAAACAATCTCAGATTCTACCCAGTAATAAAATTAATCGCTGATGTAGTGTTACCACCACATTTTTTTTAAATTTGATTTCAGAGGACTTGCAATTATTCTATGAAACACCTGTGGATGTTTTGACTCCGTTTGATACCTTGAAAAAGATGGATCTACCAAAGAACTTGCATGTGCAAGGAGATTATGTTCGTTTTCATCCTGGTATGTTGATTGTATTTTTTTCTTTCTATTAATACCTCCTTCAGTCTATATATCTTCCATGCTCAACTGTAATATGTAAACTTCTCTCCTGTAAATAGTCCACTGCAGACATGGGTATTTCTTATAAGTAGGATTTTTCTTAATCACATTATGGTCCAACAGAATATGGATCACATTGCCTGAATCCACAGACCCTACTTATTCCTTGTCTTAGATTTCCTGAAATGGTTATTCTGATATTTCTCAATAATATGGTACCTTGTCTTACTTTCATATAAAAATAAAGGCAAGGCCATGTGGCAAACAGTGTTTTTCTTTACAGCATATCAAGAGTTCACTGTTGGATATAGGCCTTCTCTAAAATGCCACCTGAATCTTCATATAACTTCTCGCAACATGACAAACAGTGCAGCAGGTAGAATCTATGGGTATTTGATCATCCTCAACACAAGATAAGGTGCAGACTTTTTTGGGTTTAAAAGTTGGTGATGTGGAAAAAACTGGGTTATGGCAAGAAAGAAAGTTTTATTTGTCACACACACATACATACTGACAACTGTTGCAAATAACATAAATGAAAAGAATGGTGTGCTCAAAAAGGGGTCCAAGTCAGCATAATGCTGCAGTAAGACTAGCGCTGGTGGTTATTGGGGAACAAACAATATAAATCAGTCATAAAACAATATAATCAGTCGCAGGTCTGCTGGAAGAAATTTCTTAAGAAATAAGCAGTGCCTTTGTACAAACGTTTTCCTTATATTATAATATTTTATTTTTGTGCGTACATAAGTTAATAAATAAATAAATAAAATAAATAAATATATTTAATGTTTGTGTATAGGCAGTTGTTTCTCATTAATTTATCAATTTGCGACTGTAAGCCTTGAAAGTGCATTATTTTCAGTCTCATTAGTTTAATGTCTATTCTGATTTTTTGATTCTAAATTAAAATATTTACCATTTTTACTAATTTTAATAACAGACTTAGCCACAGCAAAGCAAAAATAAATTATGTTAAAATGTATTATCTTTCTGTTTTTCACAGATAAAGACACCTTGTTTAATGGAGTATCAGCCTTCCCCAAAAGTTCGACCATTGTTTCTGGTCTAAAGACCAGGAAGAAGTATGAAGGTTACTCTGCGAAGAGATCATGGCCATAATTATCTAAAATTTCAATAACATAAATGTAGGCTTAGGATTATGTAATAAATTAATGCTGTATTAATGATTTTTTTAATTATTTTATTGCACCATTATCATGGAAATTTAATGGGTTGATCTAGTATTTCCATATACATGTGACTTCTATAATTATGGGAGTGGAAAAAATATGTTTATGGGAAATATTATAACTTATCAGTTATCTTGAAGCACGCAACACACTACTAACGACAATATTTTATTTTCCCGATACTTTTGGAGTAGTCAGATTTAGACATTATTACCATTTTGACCCACATATCAGTAGAGCTTATTTAAGACAACATATCAGAGTCCAAGCCAACGATACAAATAGTACATAAGTTTCGGGTAAACTTATTGGTATAAAATTCTGCTGGGGATCGAACTCGAGTTTTTTAATTGGAATTCCAATCACCCACTTCCCCCAACCGAAACCAAAAGGGGTTTTTTCAAAACTTAAGTACGATTTATATCGTGGGCTTGAACAAAAAGACTGCGACGGGCTCACCACCTATGTCACATTGTCCCAAAAAATGTCTTCGGTGGAAGGTGGGTTGCAAAGACTTAATTGTCTAGACCTTTGTCTAACCTAGTATTGAGAATGACGTGTAAATATTTATTATTATATTACTTTTGACCAAAAATTCTTTGCATCGAATTGTATAAGTTAAACATTAATATATATCTCCGCTGATATGTGAGCCCGTCGCCGTCTTTATGCCATTGCCACGCCAACGACTTTTGAAAAAACTCATTGGTACAAGCCTTCCACCTGCCGATCGAACTCGAGTCTCCAATCAGTTATGTGGTGGTGATGGCTGGACGACCACACACCGTATCCAGTAACTGGGTGCTGCAAAGGATACACCTGTGTCGTTAGGGTCATACCAAACTGACTGACTCTAACTTATTTTTGCTGCTGAATAGCCGTATAAAACCTGTTGTGTTTCGGCTGGAAGGGAATACAGGAAGTATTAATGGGTTATGACGCGTTCCATCTTAGTTATCGCGATATATATACGTGACTGACTAAAGGAAAAGCATAGAAAATGCAATTGACTACCCACAGATGGCGGCATCTACATCTTCAAATATACAAGACCAAAATTCAATATACCGATGACAGACAGTAGCTTCTAATGTACGAGATGTCTAGTACTGCGATCGCCAATCAGCTTGCCAAGTGTAGCGATTAAGAGAAAACCCTCCCGTACTGGAGAGGCCTATGTCCTGCAGTGGACGTTTATGTGTTATTATGACGGTGTGATTAAGTAGGAAACTGGTGGAGTTTTAACGGTAAAGGGACATATCACATAATTCTATAACCTATGAGAAATCTGTAATATAGAGCTAGCTTATCTATCACTGATATGTACTGTTGCGTTTAAAAAGTTAAAAAGGGCTTTAGCCTAAATTTAGTCATACTTCAACTATAAATCATTTTTATACGTCTGTACACTATCTGTTGTACCCAGGCCTGCTCGATATACGTCTACTAGTCATCAATCGAGATTTAAACTTCCCTGTCTATGTATATTCCATTAAAAATCGGTCAAGTAAGTCTAAGATCAAAATTCGGTAGACCTATCTCATTCAGTTTTTTTGATAAAATGTAGTTGTTTTGCTGGGGTATATCCTTTTTTTTGCAATTCAGCGAAATAGTAGTGTTAATTTATTTCTCCATGGTCATATTGGCGGAATACTGTTACTCCCTTTGCTTAGAGTGATTGATTACGGATGTATAGTCTCAATCCCACCCAAGGGCAGACGATATTTAACTCTGGTATGCATTCTTGTTTCTCGAGTTGCAACCTGGTAAAATAAAATATATTTTAAGACAACCCTACAGACGACGGCGTGATGACCCCCTTTATTAATTTTAATCTAAGGTGGATCGATGTATCTGGTAGCAGTTGCGAAATACTATTCTTTGTAGAAATCGTAGAAAACGTATATACACGCGTATATAAATTTTCTTCGACGTGACACCTATCCAGTTATTGTTTTTATTATTATTATTTATCTTAATGCACAGTCTTTTTACTATGTTATAAGTTGTATTATTATTGTTTATTTCACTTATCTTTATGTACAGTCTCTGACGGGGTAGCCAGAAAGAACAGATCACCAAGTGTCATGATCCTTACACACCTCTTTCACTTCTTTCAGATTCATTTATACACGGATGAATGCATGTATGATTTATGTGCATATGATGCATGTACTCGGATACGTCGATATCCGAGTACTATTCGCCATCTCCTCTTCGAGCAATTTGCTCACATGGTCTTCGAAGGTTAGTCTCGACCTACCT
Organism: Sericinus montela; assembly: GCA_029286605.1. NCBI lineage: Eukaryota > Metazoa > Arthropoda > Insecta > Lepidoptera > Papilionidae > Sericinus > Sericinus montela. Next base: position 2,422,396 of record JAGSMR010000010.1, on the reverse strand, counting down.
CGACCTCTTTTAATATTATCTTTCACGTTATATATTTTCCTCACCATTCGATCTTCGCTCATTCGCCCAACGCCCAAACCATCGAAGCACGCCCTTATCAATTTTAATGATAAGGTCAGGTCTTAGCAGTGAGCCATCCACACCATACCCCGGCAACAGTTCCCACTTTTTCTTCCGTACAACCGTAAATGCCTTTTCAAGAACCACAAAAGCACAGTAAGTATTCTGGTTAGAAGCCAGAAGCTTTTCCGTGACTATGCGGAGAGAAAACACTTGATCAGACGGAAAGAATTTTATGGGAGGCACAATGCGGATTTAGACCTGGAAGAGGATGCATGCTCTTCCAGGTCTAAATCTGCATTGTGCCTCCCATAAAAATCTTTCCGATTTCTCTCGCATCATACGCGTCAAAACCTTCGTGTAAACTTTACTTGCTAAACTGGTCAAGCTCAAAATGTCAACTTTTACCTTTATATAAAGGCACAATGATTGCAGATCGCCAATCATTTGGGACTTCCCCCGTCCGCCAGCTTAAATTGTATACCAGATTACGGTGTCATCCCCGAATAATTAACTAAGATTATCGCTCGCATACATTTCTCTACAATACTGATTCCATCGCTGCATGACGACCTACCCAGTTAAATTTAGAATATGGAAAAATTTCTTATATATATATATATATATATATATATATATATATATATATATATATATATATATATATATATATATATATATATATATATATATATATATATATATATATATATATATATATATATAAATATATATATATATATATATATATATATATATATATATATATATATATATATATATATATATATATATATATATATATATATATATATATATATATATATATATATATATTATATATATATATATGTTTTCAATGACAAATTATTATTATTATTATTTTTTATTTACCTTCACGCACAATCCCTGACGGGGTAGCTAGAGAGAACAGATCGCCAAGTGTCACGATCCCTACATACTTCTTTCGCTTCTTTCAGATTCATCATCTTCTTCATACATGCACGTCTAGGTATCCGAGTACTCTTGACCCTCCCCTCTTCGAGCAATTTGCTCACATGGTCTTCGAAAGTCTCGGTCTACCTCGACACCTTTTAATATTAACTTTCGCGCTATATATTTTCTTCACAATTCGGTCTTCACTTATTCGCCCAACGTGCCCAAACCATCGAAGCACGCCCTTATCCATTTTTGAGACAAGGTCATCTTTCAAACCTGCCATATTGCGAATCTCTTCGTTTCGCTTTCGGTCGGCCATGGTAAGGCCGCACATTTTACGAAGAGATCGCATCTCCACTGCATTCAACCTGCTTTTATGCTTCTTCTGGCATACCCAGGTTTCGCTGCCATATAACAAAGTCGGTACCAACACTGCGTTATGTATTACAAGGCGTGCACTTTTCACTACGCCTTGCCTTTTGATTAACGCAGTCAGGGCACCATTGACTTTGTTCCCGGTAGCAACACGCCTGTCCACATCTAAATCAGATCTTCCATCCCGGCTAAACGCACTCCCCAAATATACAATTTCATTCACCTGTTCTAGACATTCCTGAAAAAAAAAAATTCTTTTACAAAAAAATTTCTTAGTACAAAATATTGGACAAATCGATAGTGTGAATTCCGTGACAGGGTACAAATGTATAAAGTTACAGGGAAATAAAAAAGAGGAATTTATGGAAATTATCAGGACGGACGTTACTAGTAATTTAGTGCTTCAGTAACTATCAACTTTTTTAGCGTCAATGTCATTGTCAGTGCCAAATTCGTGTCAACTGTCAAACAAGCGAGTCTGTTTGGTTTGTACACACTCAAAGGTTATTTATTAATTATTATTGCAAAGACTTACTTCGAATATGAACGTATTTATTGTAGTTACGTTTATAAAGTAAAGAATGATACTAATACATTAAGATGAGTGCATTATTAATAATTTTATTTATTGTCTTGGCAATATACATTGGAGTTTCGTGGTAAGTTTATTTACTTGTTTTTAAAAATCAGCAAAAACATGATTACTTTTAAATTTTTACCCACTCATAAAAATATCTCTTAATATTAAATGTATGGTACATACAAGTTGTGTCTTAATTACAGTTTGAATATTGTTTGCAGGAAACTTGTGTGTGTTAGTTATCACTTATAATTTCTGTGATGAAATAAGATTAAATTTGTTTCCTATAAATAAGCCAGACCAGCTTTATATAACCTGTATTATACCCTGAAAGCTGTAAATTTGGGTAACAGTCGCCTCAATTAATTGTTCCTGTCTCTTAAAGTAAACACAAAAGACAATAAACAGTATTTTCTGAATTTCATAGAATATTAAAAATTTTCTTTTTATAAAACAAATTTTGCTAAGCTCTATTTTTACGATTGTCAGTTGTAATTATTGCATATGGTTTAGATAATCTTCTCTATATATGTGTATGTCATGTGAGGTAACTTGTCTACATTTCAAATCATGTTACCTAATACTAGTGGATTGCAATAACTTCAATAACTTCATTTGTGAAGAACCCTGAAATATTTTTTTAACATTTTTTTAATTATTTCAATCGAATTTGAATTTGAAACTCAAAAGAAGCTTTTAAATTTGTAACTTGTAAAAAAAAGACTATTGTGTAATCCAAAACTAATGTTAATATTTAATAAAATTATTTATTTACTGATAAGCTCTCATGACTGTATATGTATATGTAATAATTTACATATACAGTTATGAAATCTTATCAGTAAATAAATAATTTTTCTATGTATATATCACTGAATCATTCAAAATTTATAAATCAAGTTTGTAGAAATAGAGAAGGTTTTCAATTGCATTCTAGGAAAATATTTTTCGGCAAACCCTTTTCTCATATTTTCAAGAAGCCTATTATTGTGACATATATTCAAGAAAACCTATTAAAATGGTTTTAGATTGTAATGATGATTATGGCAAATTCTTAGGCAGAGGCCTATATCATTGAGTTGACTTTTGTAGGCTGTTTAGTTAATTTAGTTAGATGGAAACTATATTAGAAAAATGTAATTGAGAATTTAATTAAAACCTTAAAACAATGTAAAAAAAATATTAAGTTGTAAAAAATTAAAATAATCATTAACTATGGGATTTGTTGACTTATTTAAACATATTCTAGTTATGTCATGTCATATTTACAATTTGATATCAAAACATTTAATATAAGCATGGTTAATTTTTTAGGTTATTACCTACTCTATTAGCATGGCTGTTTAAAAGGAAATACCACATCAAATTGAAAATTGGCAGAATTGCGGTGCCTAAGCTTATTCTACGTGATGTCAGTCTTTCAAAAGATGGATACTTCATTGTAAGTTTCATTTAAAATACAGTTTTAAAGTTATATGTACTTTATTATTTGTTAATTACTTTTAAATCTGATTGTAATGTTAAAATTGTATGACTAAAAAGAAAGTCCATCTTCACGCCATTCCCAAATCAGGGGTAGATTAGATTAGATGGGCTGATCTCTGCATCTCCACAACCTAGTGCGTATTTTGCATAAGATATTTATTTTATTATTATTTATAAATAGTCTTCTTACAAATTGAAAATATCTTCACGCAATTCCCAATACAGGGGAAGACAGAGGTCTGGTCTAGACAATTAAGTTCCTTCAACCCACCTTCCACCGAAGATATTTTCGGTACAATGTGACAGGTGGTGAGCCCGTCGCCGTCTTTATGTCTAAGCCAACGATATAGTTCGTGCGTAAGTTTTTGAAAAACCCATTGGTACAAGCCTGCCACCTGGGGATCAAACTCGGGTCTCTTGACTCGCAGTTCTGACCACCCAACCACTCAGCTATCGTGACTATTCTTTTAATATAATCGTGACTCTATTCTTACAAATTCATTTCTTTTAATATAAATTTGCATTATTTATTTATTGCATTAGATCTTAGAAACAGAGCTAATAAAAAAAACAGAAGCCCTCTTGTTAATGCAATTTAATAATATAAACACTTTCATACTAAATATATAGTTTAATTGTGAAGAAATAAACACTACACAATTTAACTAAATACTTTACAGTAAGAAAATTAAGTTTAAATAAAAAATTAAACACAGCATTTATTCCATATTCTGTTGTTAAAAACTAGTTGACCCCTCCAATTTTGCTCGCGGTTTAATTTAACGCGGAACCCTTATTGTTTTTCTAAAATAAAAGTAGCCTACATTACTCTTTATAATATCAGTTATCTGTCTGTGAAAGTCCCATTAAAATCGGTCAAGCCGTTTCAGAGATTAGCTGAAACAAACAGGCAGACAGACAGACAGAAAAAGTTTCAAAATAGAGCTTGTATTAGTGCCATGTATACTTTTATATGAATTTAATGAAAAGCTGTTAATTTGGAATTACAAACAGATATTTCCACACACACCAATTTTAATAAATATTAGGAAAATAAAAGATTTTGTTTAATGAACAGTGTAATCATGAGAAAGAAGCAATTTTTGTGATGTTGTCCCTTACCTATTTATCTTTGTAAAAGAGTTTGCTTTTAGAGTTTATAATTTCTGTTGTACATGCAACGATACCTATGTAATTCGTTAAAATGTTTCGTTAATTATTAAAAAAAATTAACTTGAAGTACATTATGTGATGTTAATATTAAATTATTTATAAATATGTCAAGTACTCAATTAAACTGCAAAGTCCTAAATTCTTCATAAGAGGATAATAGCGTGTTGAAATTTAACGATTGAATTCCGGGAAATAAATGCATTATATTATTGTAAAAGAGTCTTATAATAACATTCCAGTAATCTTTGACATAACATAAACATAACTTATGGTTTACTAGCGACAATACAATTTTCTTTTTGCGTTTGTGTACAGTCAGTCAGACTTCCGCTATTCTTTTCAAAACAAAACATCGAACTTTTTGTGATTTCATAATTGGATTTGAGATTGAAATTTATAAACAATTTATGAACAAAAAAGTTTGTTTTTATGTTTATATTATAAATGGTTCTACGCAACTTACTAGGCAAAATACGCGCACAGAAGTGGAGTTGCGGAAATCAGCCCGCCTAACCTAACCTAACCTAAAATGGGTTTTAATTGCCAGTGTTGGCATGATGATTCGCATGACAATCGCAAGATTTTGACTCGCATAAGAGTATCCACTGCAGATCATTACTGACTCCAACCTCTAATTGAATAATCGAGAGAACGCGTTTATGTAGTATTTGGCGTTTATGCACTACTACTTAACATGAATTTATTTAATGTTACTAGTGTTGTCCGCAGCATCGTCCGCGGAAATCTTTTTTTTTTTACAATTTTATATAAATTGTCTTCGATCCCTAAATAAGTAGCTATGGAACTTTTGTTCTCGAATCAGAAACGATGAAATTACCGCGAGAACCGTGACTTGTGACAATTTGTAAAATGTGGTTTTTTACATAGGCTTGTCAGGGACTCCAACCCGAGACCTCAGTGATAGCTACTCCTTGAACCGGTGTATACGCCATTCGATTATGTAGGTGTTATCTTTATCGGCCAAATTTATTGATTTGTGCGGGATAAAAAATCAATTTGGCGTTTTATCTACGTCTTTCCTACGTCCTTTCTTTTGTTTTGTCTTTTGTCAGGGATAAAACTTTTTTTGGTTTTAAAATACATATACAAATAAACATTTCTTCTTTCTTTCTACCTTCGAGCCTAATTTCATGAAAATCGTTTTAGCTGTCTAGCCATGAAAGCGTATCATACAAATTAGTGAATATAATTTATAATATTAGTATAAATATAATAAAGTCACGATAGCCGAGTGGTTGGGTAGTCGGAATTACGAGTCGAGAGACCCGAGTTCGATCCTGAGTTATGTATGTATGTATGTACGAATGATCCTTATCCCTATATTTATATCCCTATTAAGTTGTATTGCACTTTGCTTGAAGTTCTGTTGTTTAATTTGCAGCACATTGGCGAAGTATCGTTCCGCAGCAGCTTCTTTAACTCGGACATCAATAAACTGGTCTCTGTTGTTATAAACAAGATTCATATCACGAACAATGCTGAGGAGAAGAGAAGTGCAGTCGTGGAGACCATACTCAAACCTTTACTGTCCAAGCAGAATTCTAAGGCGGAGGGCTTGGAGGAAGAGGCTAATGGATCTCGAATGACCAGAGAATTGGAAAGCATCGTCAAGGAGAATCTAATAGACTTTCGGGATAAAAAGCTGCCGCCCAGTCTGATTATGTTTGCTCAGGTCTGTTATTATGTAATATACAATTTTTAAGTTACAATTTTTAATTTAATATTTAAATAAATATACAATTTTTAATTTAATATTTATCTAGCTTAACTCGACTACGCTTACAGTGAAAAATGTTATCATTGAATATGGCAACGGAAAGTACATAAAATATTATTTAAACACTGAAAAGAGTATCACTTATATTATATAGATTACATATATAGATAAGCAGGTAAATTGAAAACTTGTCTCCTGAACTCGGAACCATTTTTTCTTTACGAGTCTCAATCTCAATTTAGAACATTTCTATCTCCAAAGCTGATTTGGGACTATGTGACAGATGGTGAGCCTGTGGTCATAAGCTGACAACATAAGTTGACAATACAATATACAACTCCTATATACACAGAGATATATTTACATAAACGTATATGTAAAAATATTCATATACATTTCGCAAATGTTTGCTCTTGCGAGATAACCGTACAAAATAGGCTATCAGCTTTCACCTTTTGAAATTTAACTAATAAGGCGTAGATTCGCGGATTATGATCAGTCCAGTTCAGCGGTGGAGTTAAGAAGTGAATGTTTGTGCGCGCAGTTCATGGGCGTGCACGTGACGGAGGCGACGCTGACGCTGGCGCGGGGGCCGGCGGTGCTGGAGCTGAGCGCGGGCGCCGTGCGCGCGGACGGCGCGGCGGGCGGGCCGGCGCGCGCGCTCGCCTTCTGCGCCGCGCTGCAGCGCGTGCGCCTCGCGCGCCGCGCCGCCCGCGCCGCGCCGCGCCTGCGCGCCGCCGCCGCGCTGCACGTCGAGGGCACCGTGCGCGCGGACGGGCCGCTCAACGTGGAGGTAGCTGCCCCGGCGCGCATTAACCCGTGGCAGCAACCTGTCGCCGTTGATTTGTTTACTTAGAATAAAAAAATATGTCTACTCTATATGTCTTAGTTTTAAGTGTCCCATGAAAATATTCACTATTGATAAGTAAAGTAAGAAAACACACTAAAACAGATGTACAATACGTGCATGCTTGTACGTGCGAGAGTGCGTGCGTGAGAGATTGCGTACGTGCGTACGTAGAGGTGCGTGCTTGCGCACGTGTGAACTGTACATAATAAATCAGTGCCGTAATATCTATTAAAAATAACTGATTAGATCCGCCAAGCTGCCGAGGTTACAGGTCCAACGCTCTACAAACACTGGGAAAGTGCGGGGTGTGTTAGGGTGCTCTCACAACAATCCTCGTTTCCTCGAAGCTAAGATATTGCGCAGCCTATATTGCGATTTATTATTGTAATCTTAGTATCCAAGATGAATGTAGTAATTTGTATTGTATGTAATGTAGATAGTCTGAACTTAAAATGTACATAGTAAATAGATTTGTAAATACATGCATATTTGTTACATTTGCAGAAAATTCATATAGTCGTCAGCAATCCATCAATAACGCTGCAAGATGAAATTTACGACTTTATACAAGACCAGAGCAGTAGGAAGACTCCGCGAGCGAAGAGTTTTGTTCAGGATGATGATCATCTCAGCACGTTGATACCCAGATTATCTCCAATTATACCAAAGGTAAATTAAGTGTAGCAATAGCTAAATGTAATGTGATACCTTAGTAATCTGCTTATTGTATAGCATCGACTTTTGTTGAATTTTATTTGTTCGAATTCTGTAGACTATGTTGTAGTGCTTGAAATAAAAAAAAATATAATAAAATATTTTTTTGAATGTCCTGATTACTTTGTTGAACCCAGTTTTTTTCTTTACAGATTTTTAGCTTGAAAATCGATAAGACGACTATAACATCGGGGGCTAAATCCACAACAACTACACTTCAAAGTATACAGGTGAGATATATATATATATATATATATATATATATATATATATATATATATATATATATATATATATATATATATATATATATATATATATATATATATATATATATATATATATATACATAAAATATAAAATTGATGATTTTGAAAAAATAAGATATCCGCAATCTCACGTCCCGATTATTACATCCGTAATATTTAAAAGATTAAGTAATAATAATAATTCTACATTCAAAGGATGGTAAAATTTTGCATTTGTTAATTGCATAAGTTTGTCGTATACGTTAAAAATTCTCGTCTCCTAGTAAATTTTAACGTCACGTTCACTGTTTTAACTCGATCATTTTTTAATTTTAAATCATTTGCACATATTTTAAAAGGATGAGTAAATTTTTTTGTCAAGTCATTTATACAAAAAAAATTATGTAAAACCAAGGACCTAAATGTGAGACTTGCGGTACACCAGTTGGTATTGTTCTGCTTTTTGAAATATATCCCCCAATAATGACTAACTGAGATCTATTTTGTTAATATGATTCCCTCTAGAGCAATAAAGAACCATGAATTCATAGCTTTGATATTCTTTTTAGTGGAACCTTTTTAAAGTCTGTATATATAGCATGCAATTCCTTCCCGTAATACAAATCTTTGGCAATATTACTAAAATATCCTATCATGTTAGACGTTAGTTTAATATCTGCCAGTAAAGTTTTCGCAGTACAAGAGACATAAGTTCTGTTTAATTACAACACTTGTTGACTCATCTAAAGAATTGTATACATATTGAAAATACTCAGAGAATAAATCAACAATTTTCTGTCCACCGATAGCTACTTTCTGCCGAAAGACATTTGATTGGGAATTGAATTGCTATTACATTTCTGGTTATCATATTTCTACAATAGCTTCAATTTCACTAACATCGTTCCACACCTCAAACCCGTCTGCGAGTTGATGTCAGATAGTTTGTCATTTATATTTTATAATCACATTTAATAAAATTAAGTACAGTATTCCTTCTCCTCTTAAGAGAGCGTTCAGATTGCAGTGTCAATAATATTTTCAAGAGCTGGGTGGTGAGCAATCTAAATTTGTTAAATGAAGACAACAATTATATATTTTCAATTTCAATTATTGTCATTACTGATGGTATTGCGTTGAAAAAAGTTATTAAATAGCATTTCATCTATAAACATATTACTGACAGTGTACTGGATTAAGGCATGTAGACTGTTTTGTTGTTAGCGAGCTCCCAGACAGGTTTGATAAATTAAAATTTCCAAGAAAAATATTCATAGACGAACTGGGTGTATTAAAACCATATTGGTATTTTTTTTTAAAGTATTAAAATAAACTTAATCAATGGGTGGCATGGATCCTAGACAGCATAAATATTTAAATTTACATTCGCTGCATTCTTATCTTATATTATATTCACCCAAATATCTTCACATTTTGATTTCCATGTTAGCATTCGAGTAACCGCTAAGTTTTTACTTTTTTTATGTAAAGAAGACGATGTGGAATTACGAACTCGCCTAAGACATTGTATCTATCATCTATAATCTCATGATGATTAATATTGTCTTTCAGCTAGGTTTCAACTAATAAACTTAGCTAGGTTAAAACTATCATATCATATTGTAGCATATTAAAATATAAATCTTCACATTTTGTTCTTAAGTCTCTCTGTTAATTGAAAATGATACAACAGTATAATATTGATCTTGATGAAAACAGTGGTCATATTTTAATTAACCTCGCACTTTTATCGATTTACTCTTAGGTAAATTCCCGATTCAGCGCGGCGCTGGCCGAGGGCCCGGCGGGCGCCGGCGTGCCGCAGGTGTACGTGGCCTTCCAAGCCGACCAGCTGAAGGTGGCCACGGACCAATACACACTGCTCTTCCTCAATAAGCTCAAGTTGGACGCTAAGGTCATTGAGTGTTCCTTGAATATATAGATATATATATTAGACAACTAATGCTACGGACATTAGTTGTTAAATTTGCTGTTGTATTGTGTTATCTTTATCTCCATCTATATATGTTTATTTTTGTCGATTTATTCCAGTTGGAGAAAAGCGTACTGAATTTGTACCTTATAATTAGTACGCTAAATATGTTATATGATCATGAGGACATGTTTCAATGGTACTGCTCGACTCAGAAGAAGGTCGCAAAGCCGATGCAGATCATAGAAGAAAGACCAGATTGTAAGTTTTTAATATATTTTTTTTTGATAAAAGTGATGGATTACCCACAAGATTGAGGTACCAGCTGTTTCTTTAAGCTACATTCTTTTAAAGTTTTGTTTTGTAAAATAATGTAAAAATTTTATAATTTGTTAACTTAAATATCCGTAGCAGAAAACAGTGAGACGTGAGAACATAAGTTGTTTATCTAGATAGTTTAAAAATAAGTGGTATTTTGTTGTGGGCAGACGAGCCGCCCGCGTGGCTGCAGGCGGCGCTGCGCTGCTGCGCGGTGCAGGGCTGCGCCGAGCTGCGCGGCGCGGCGCTGCTCGCGCGGCGCGCGCCCGCCGCGCCGCCGCTCGCGCTCGGCTGCGGCGGCCTCAAGGTCAAGCTGGACCAGCTGCTGGACACCAGAGGTGGGTCCGTGGCAGCTGCGTGTGCAGGCCTTAATACTTTTATTAAAAACGCGATATTATCATTTCATATATTTGTTATTCACGTATTGTCATGTTCGTGTCCGCAGAGGAGGCGTACCGGTCGCGCGTGGCGCGGCTGGTGGTGGGCGCGCGGCACTGGAGCGCGGAGCTGCTGGTGGACGCGGGCTGGGCGGGCGCGCGCCGCGAGCCGCCGCCGCGCAGGCACCACGCCTGGCGCGAGGCGCTGCTGGCCGTGGCGCTCGTCAAGTGCGGCAGCCAGGGCCCGCGCGACTGCAAGGTACCGGCGCGAGGCGCTGCTGGCCGTGGCGCTCGTCAAGTGCGGCAGCCAGGGCCCGCGCGACCGTAAGGTACCGGCGCGGCGCTGCTGGCCGTGGCGCTCGTCACGTGCGGCAGCCAGGGCCCGCGCGACTGCAAGGTACCGGCGCGAGGCGCTGCTGGCCGTGGCGCTCGTCAAGTGCGGCAGCCAGGGCCCGCGCGACTGCAAGGTACCGGCGCGAGGCGCTGCTGGCCGTGGCGCTCGTCAAGTGCGGCAGCCAGGGCCCGCGCGACTGCAAGGTACCGGCGCGAGGCGCTGCTGGCCGTGGCGCTCGTCAAGTGCGGCAGCCAGGGCCCGCGCGACTGCAAGGTACCGGCGCGAGGCGCTGCTGGCCGTGGCGCTCGTCAAGTGCGGCAGCCAGGGCCCGCGCGACTGCAAGGTACCGGCGCGAGGCGCTGCTGGCCGTGGCGCTCGTCAGGAGTGCGGCAGCCAGGGCCGCGCGACTGCAAGGTACCGGCGCGAGGCGCTGCTGGCCGTGGCGTGAGTCAAGTGCGGCAGCCAGGGCCCGCGCGACTGCAAGGTACCGGCGCGAGGCGCTGCTGGCCGTGGCGTGAGTCAAGTGCGGCAGCCAGGGCCCGCGCGACTGCAAGGTACCGGCGCGAGGCGCTGCTGGCCGTGGCGCTCGTCAAGTGCGGCAGCCAGGGCCCGCGCGACTGCAGGTACCGGCGCGAGCCGCCGCCGCGCAGGCACCACGCCTGGCGCGAGGCGCTGCTGGCCGTGGCGTGGGTCAAGTGCGGCAGCCAGGGCCCGCGCGACTGCAAGGTACCGGCGCGAGGCGCTGCTGGCCGTGGCGTGGGTCAAGTGCGGCAGCCAGGGCCCTTGCGACTGCAAGGTACCGGCGCGAGCCGCCGCCGCGCAGGCACCACGCCTGGCGCGAGGCGCTGGCCGTGGCGCTCGTCATGCGGCAGCCAGGGCCCGCGCGACTGCAAGGTACCGGCGCGAGGCGCTGCTGGCCGTGGCGTGGTCAAGTGCGGCAGCCAGGGCCCGCGCGACTGCAAGGTACCGGCGCGAGCCGCCGCCGCGCAGGCACCACGCCTGGCGCGAGGCGCTGCTGGCCGTGGCGTGAGTCAAGTGCGGCAGCCAGGGCCCGCGCGACTGCAAGGTACCGGCGCGAGGCGCTGCTGGCCGTGGCGTGAGTCAAGTGCGGCAGTCATGGCCAAGAGCAATTGGCAGTAAAAGAAGCGTAGATCTTCAATGTACTTCAATTGATGGACTTCAAAATGGGTCACAAGGGAGTTAATTTTTAAGATGAAACTTAATTTTTTAGTTACAAAGTTCATTTTAATACTTAAGCTCTTTATCCAGGGATTCTATACCAAATGTTTAAAGTAAAACTTCTTTACGTACCAAGTGTTCGAAGTAAACTGATGAATGTGATATGAGAACGTTACGAAATGGGTGATCGGGTGAGGCGAACGGAATTTGAAATGGAGGCAAAAGTTAGTTAAGATAGGAAAAGAAGACCCCTTTTGTCAGCTATATGTCTGCAATGATTTTAGGTGAACACCTCAGAAACTTTTACAAAATATTGCACATTACACTAATCAAAGTAACATAAAAATGTCTATGTATTTATACTATTTAATTTTTCCAAATATTACGGAGCACTTATTCAAGTGTCATTTTTTATTGAAACTAACATTTCAGGTAGAAGCCATGATGGACTGCTTGCGTCTCGAGTGGAGCAAGGAGGTAGCTGAAACTGTGATATCAATTGTCGAATGTCTGAATGACTACAAGAGACCATCTAAGGAAAAACCGCCTCAAGAACCCGAGGATGACTCTCCTGCCAACATATCTGTGAATGTGGCATTGTCACATATTAACCTGTTCCTAATTGTGACGGATGAGATTTGTTTGATGACCAGGATTGATGCAGTGACCCTGGAGAAGACTATCAACAAGTCCGGAGCTCTCGTGTCTGGGTTGAAAGTTGTTGAAATGGTACCCTACAAAGGTAAGCAATTAGGAACGTACTAGATATAAATTAATAATAATTTAAGGTCGGATTTAAAAAACAATTCAGAGTCAAATCAATTAAATTATATGCGGCTAAGGCCTTGAAAATAGCAAAAAGCAAAGATAGGCGGTACCATAATGAGACCAAAAATAAGCACACCAGTGAAAGGAAGCAATGTCTAAACTCTGGTGTCTCATGGATGTAGTTTAGCTCTTGCAGTAATTTTTTTTTGTTGTTGCCGTTCCAAAACTTATTAATTATTTCGTATTTTTAATTATTTGACTGTTAGATAAATAAAAAATATGGCTCTTTTTTCTCTTTATTTCTCAGGTACTGTGCAATGCCAACGGTCAGATGAAATCACTTCTACTTTTTTCCATGTGCGATTAGCAAGAATTGAATACGTGCCTTCCCTGGATAGGAATTCTGCTCTCCTAGATTTTCAATTCCTAGAATCTGTAGAGTTTGAATGGAGTGCTAACATGCATTTGAAGATATTGACTTTTGTAAGAGCTGTAAGAGACTTCAGAAAACAATTAAGAGAATTACGAAAGAGTGACTGTGAAGAAAACGTGGACAGCAAAAATAAGGTAGTGCTTGACTGGAGAGTGTCTTTCAAAAGTGACACGAGCTTAGTTCTTCTTTTGTCAGAAGAGAATAATATGCTGTTTGCAACAGGTATGCAATCTAATTTAATTAAATCTAAATCGTAATAAATTTACAATTATAGTAAGATTTTCTAGCAGAGCATATAATTTTTATCTTACTAAATAAACCAAGATTGAGTATGTATAATTTTTATAATATAGAATCATATACAGGTATCTTGGAAACTAGACAATTAAGTCCTTTCGACCCACCTTTCACCGAAGACATTTTTGGGATAAAGTGACAGGTGGTGAGCCAGTCACCGTCTTTATGTCCAAGCCAATAACATAAATTGTTCATAAGTTTTTTTTTAACCCATTAGCACAAGCCTTGGGTATCGAACTCGTGTCAAGACTCGTATCCCGTTCACCAAACCGAGTGGTTTGCTATTGTGACTTATATTTATAAGTCACATACATGAACAGGTTGGATCGAAATAGCAGTTTTAATAACAATGCTTTGCCGGCATGGCTGGCCCACTGCGCGCGCAGACGAGCTGTGGGTGGGGCGGTCGCGCGCGCGCGGGCTGGCGCTGGGCTGGGCGCAGCTGAAGCTGGTGCTGAACGGCGACGACGTGGTGGCGCTGGACGGCTACAGCCAGGCGCGCGCGCCCGCCGACCCCGACGTGCGCCTCGAGCGCCGCGCTAACGACTCCTTCCTGCTGCCCAGCAACCGCGTCTGGTGCGTGCCTCGCTCCCCACACTACTCCTCAATGCTTTTCCACAGATCTACATATTTGCCTCGTAAAGGTTACTAAGTGAAAATTAACAGCTTTCATTGAAAGAGTGTCACAGGCAAATTTATGACGGAAATCAATCTTATGTTATCTACATCGATTTTAATAAAGCCTTTGACAAAGTTACTCCTACGTCACGGACCCTTAAACCGTCTGCTTTGACTTTACAGTTCCTGTCTTAAACTGGAAACTTTCCTTAAAGGAAATATCTTTTTATGGTTTTAGTAACGACTTTGTTAAAAAAAAATATTCAATAATTTCAGGCATTCCACAAGGATCTCACTTAGGCCCTACTTTGTTTAATATATTTATCAAAGACATATTTGATGATTTAGAAGTACTTAAAATAATAAATTTCTTTTTCGATGCAATCAATTCTCCCAAATAGTTTCCAGTGAATTATGCGTATAACCCACTAAATTTACTAGATCCCTAACTACCCCTGTATTGGGAAGTGCCAGAAGATAAAAAAACATTTAAATTAAGATGTAGGAATAGTATTTAAGGGTATATCAGCTAACATTATATTTTATTCGCAGGGCAGTGAATATAGAGTCGGTACGAGTTATCTTCCCGTACAAGCATAGGTTTGCTGAAGCGGTGCAGGGCGATTTTGTGTCGTTATTCAAATGGTTGAAGATTGTGCACGGAATTAAAAAGAAACCATTCACTGCCGACAGTCCTTTACCCAGTGATTTGCATATCAAGGTAATTTTGTTTTTGTATTATATGACTGTGAAAGATAGAGAAGACACTTAGATATTGTTAGCCTTTATATGTTTATCTTGTTTCAGATTGATGAGTTGTTAATAGAAATGAGCGACGATCCGTTTGAAGTAAAGCTGCGGGACAACTACGAGTTATTAGAAGACGAATACAAAGAGAGTGAGAAGCGACGAACAATGCTTGACGCAAAGGCAAGTTATTAATTTAATATCCATACTGATATCATTATAATGTTAAAAAGATATGTCATAATGGTAAAAGTTTGTACAAATCTAGATATGCGATTAATTACTCGCTCAGCTGGAGATCTTGTGTACCTCATTCATTGATGTGCGGAGCTACCTCCGAGAGCAAGAGGGAGACAGGTCATGGCAGTTTGTTTGGACATAGCGAAAGCCTTTGATCGAGCATGGCACAAAGCGTTTCTCTCTAAGCTTCCGTCATATGGGCTTCCCGAGAAATTGGGTCACTAGTTTTCTCACAGATCGGAGCATCAAGGTCTTAGTTGACGGTGCATGCTCGAACTCCAAGTCTATGAATGCTGGTGTCCCACAAGGCTGTATGCTATCGCCATCCCGGTTTTTTCTGCATATTAATGATTTGTTACAAATCAGTAACATTAATTGCTATGGAGACGACAGAATTGGTGATGCCTTATAGACTGGTCGTGCCAATATTTCTAGGGAACACGTGGACGAGTACCGGAACAAGCTTGTATCTGATGTCGACATTTTTAGACAAAATCTCTGATTGGGGCCGACTAAATTTAGTCCAGTTCAACCCTAAAAAGACACAAGTTTGCGCGTTTACCACAAAAAGAAACCCTTCTTCGTGTCACCTCATTTTGAGAGCACTTCCCTAGTTCGGCCTCTCGGTTCTAGCCAGTTCCGACCCTTGGCATCGACATATCAAGCAACGTTCAGTTTGCGTTGCGTTGCAACTTTATGAGGCGCAGGTTTGACCGCGCATGGAGTTGTTCTCATCTCTAGGTGGGGGCACCCCAGTGTCACCTCCTTCCATTTGACCGTATCCAATGAAGAGCGAATTGTTGACGATCATGTTCTATCTGATCGGCTAATCCGCTGGCTTTACGAAGAGATGTTGCATCTCTTTGCGTTTTTTACAGGATGTACTACTGGGAGTGCTTCGAGGAATTGTTCGGATTAATCCCAGCCGCTGAATTTCACCTTCGTACCTTATGGCATAGTCATAAATTCTATCAACACCATCTAGATGCTTGGCATTCCACCACAATGCGTTTTCGCGTAATTTTCTGCCTCGCACTTGTACTTTATGGAATATGCTGCTGTCAGCGGTTTTTCCGAACCTATCCGCCTTGGGGACCTTCAAGAAAAGAGCCTATACCTTTCGTAAAGGCTGGAAACGCATTTGCTATTCCTCTGGTATTTCAGGTAATCATTGGCGGTGGTAATTATTTACTATCACGTGAGACACCTGCTCGTTTGCCCCCTATTCTGTATAAAAATAATTAGTGATAGCAGTGCGAGACACCTCGCACCTTAAACACGAGTCGTTCATTGTTAAATTAATTTTTTCATTTTATTCTTATCTCCTTCAACTATTTAATTTCATCTCTGCAAGTTGGCTAGAAGGTTGACTGGTAGAGATTTTTTCTGGCATTAAGTCCGCCTATACATTCTTATATGTATAATGTATCTAAACCTTTTTTCCGTAATGTATAAATGGCTTATTTTATGATAAAATTATGTGTAAAATAGTGCAAATGTTTTAATTCTAGCGGCATTAGTATTTGTAACTCTCAGCTTCGGACTTCTCAGTTCGGACAGCATCACTACTAGCTAGGCTATCGACCGCTGTAGGGCAGGGACACGAGTTGTTTATAAATGGATAAGATGCGTTACTCAGGTGCAAGAGCTGTGCAAGCCGCACCTGTTCCTGCCGGCGGGCAAGGTGGAGGAGCTGTACGCGGCGCTGCGGCAGAAGGACGCGCAGATCTACGTGCAGCGCTGCCGCGCCGCGCCGCCGCCGCGCACGCGCCTCGTGGCCTGCTGCGTGTCCGCGCTGCGCCTGCTGGCGCTCGCCGACCCCTCCGTGCACGGCGCCGCCAACGCGACGGCGCGCCTGCGCGAGCTGGACCGCGACAGGTGCGTGTACGTGTGTGCTGCGTGTGCGTGTAAAAACTTCGAGGCTGAAAAGTAATATACCAATTATAAAAATTTTTCCTTCGTTAAAACTCTCAAAATTTAGCAAAATACATTTGTAACATATTTATTTAATAACATCGAATTCGCCTTCCCTCAGCCCATGGCCGGAAGACGGCATAGAGTTCACGACGCTGTGGTGCCGCAGCGTGAGCGTGCAGTGCGCGCTGTGGCAGATCCGGCTGCGCGACTTCCCGCAGCCGCTGCTCAGCATGTCGGAGCTGCGCCTGTGGGGCACGCTGCTGGCCGCTGAAGAACAGCCGCCGCCGCGAGGTGAACCTCTTCTCCTTTACTTTACTTTTTCTTATTGTTGAAACCATGTAACTGTACGTAATACTTTAATTATATGACAAGATAAATATAACAGATTTATCTTTATTATTATTTTTACTATATCAGTATGAAAAGTTTAGATTAGTATGGGTATAACAGACAGCAACCACTGCCAGCTATATTATATTTGATGTGCTACGTAAATAAATAAAATAAAAAATATCTTCACGCAATTCCCAATACAGGTCTAGTCTAGACAATTAAGTCCCTTCGACCCACCTTCCACCGAAGATATTTTCGAGACAACGTGACAGGCGGTGAGCCCGTCGCCGACTTTATGTCCAAGCCCACGATATTATTCGTACATAAGTTTGAAAAACCCATTGGTACGAGCCTGCCACCTAGGGATCGAACTCGGGTCTCTCCCGTGACTCGAAATTCCGACCACCCGACCACACGGCTGTCGTGAATTTTAATTTCAACTGACGCGTGTAAGACACGATGGCTCGGAGGTAAGAGCATTGCCACGGATCGGCGAAGGTCGAATCATGCCCGTGGTTGATGCCTGTTATTTGATGTGCTACGTATGTTATATATTGAAACTATACACTATACTTATTTTATGTATTGTTTGGGCAAAATGTTAGTGAAAAAAAAACTGAGAAGAAATGTAAAGAATGTATGAAATAAGCACAGTTGTGTTTTCCAGCGCTGAGGACGGTGATCATTGACCAGGGCGCACCGTGGGGCAAGTTCGAGCTGGAGCGGAGCATGATGCCGCTGAAATGGTACTACGACTTGTGCTGCGAGATGTCGGAATACAGTTACGCATTCGGACCGTGCTGGGAACCCGTCATTGCTCACTGTAACCTTGGTGAGAAAATTAATTAGTAGACTCTTTTGTGATTATTAAAAAAGAAAATAACAGAACAGGTGAATGAAATTGTATACTTGGGGAGTGCGTTTAGCCGGGATGGAAGATGTGATTTAGATGTGGACAGGCGTGTCGCTGCCGGGAACAAAGTAAATGGTGCCCTGACTGCGTTAGTCAAAAGGCAAGGCGTAGTGAAAAGTGCACGCCTTGCAATACATAACGCAGTGTTGGTACCGACTTTGTTATATGGCAGCGAAACCTGGGTATGCCAGAAGAAGCATAAAAGCAGGTTGAATGCAGTGGAGATGCGATCTATTCGTAAAATGTGCAGCCTTACCATGGCCGACCGAAAGCGAAACGAAGAGATTCGCAATATGGCAGGTTTGAAAGATGACCTTGTCACAAAAATGGATAAGGGCGTGCTTCGATGGTTTGGGCACGTTGAGCGAATGAGTGAAGACCGAATGGTGAAGAAAATATATAGCGCGAAAGTTAATATTAAAAGGTGTCGAGGTAGACCGAGACTAACTTTCGAAGACCATGTGAGCAAATTGCTCGAAGAGGGGAGGGTCAAGAGTACTCGGATACCTAGACGTGCATGTATGAAGAAGATGATGAATCTGAAAGAAGCGAAATAAATATGTAGGGATCGTGACACTTGGCGATCTATTCTCTTTGGCTACCCCGTCAGGGATTGTGCGTGAAGATAAAAAAAAATATCAGGAAAAATGTAAAAAAATATATCCTAATTTATGTAAAAACCTAAAGACCAATATGACTTTTCATTAGTTCTATGAAAGAAATCGCAATGAAGCGATAAGGGCGCTAAATGCTCCATTTCCTTAAGTGTAATGGTGTACAATAAAGTACATTTCATTCATTAATTTCATTCATTTGTTCATTTGAACATTTGACTGTTGTTTTCTTTTGTGTATTTAATCATTTAGTTATGGTGTACAATAAAATTATATTCATTCATTCTTTCATTCAATCAATACATATGCCAATTCTTACAATCTGAATACATATAACATTTGGCGTGAAAGACAAATACGAATGAGTTTCCTTACGTTTCCTTTCTATAAACTTCTAGTGTACAAAACATTTGATAAATCCCGAAGGCAACGCCGTAATTGAATATAATTGTGAAGATTAACATGACATTAATTAATTTAGATATGATTTTAATTTGAATTTGATGATTAAAAATTTCCTTTTAAAGCTTTCGATCAAGTGTCTCGACCGTCGTTGGATCCGTCGGCGCCACTAGCGTGGTGGGACAAGGTGCGGCTCCTCATGCACGGGCGGCTCACCGTGAACTGCAGGAAGTTCACCTGCCTGCTGCACGTGTCGCTCGACCCGTACAACACCACCGAGGAAATGGAAGTCACTTGGAATGATCTTGTGTTGGATTGGACCAATGGTAAGTGCTACTGGTATACTATACTAGTGTTATTTACCATCCCCTTTTTAACCCGTCAGTTTCTTAAGCGGGGATTTAGAATTAGAGCTTTAAAATGGTATTGTTCCGATATATGACGCGATAATCAACAAAGACTGAAACTTCACAAAATGCCGAGAATGGTATGGCAAATATTAATGGATGGCTTCGTGAAAATTTACTTAATATAAAAAAGACTAATTACATCTGCTTTCACAAAACAAAAGCGACTGCCCCGAAGGAGAATACAAATATTAAAATCCACTACTGTACAGAAAGAAATATACCTGCGGACTGTACGTGCCCGATCATAGAAAAAGTATCATCTATAAAATACCTAGGCATTTTCATTGACCAACAATTGTCTTTTAAAGATCACATAAACTACATAGCTAGTAAAACCAGAAAAATAATATACATCATGAAATTGATAATCAAGAATCAAGAAGCATCAAGAAACGATATTCAGCAGATTGACACATTAATCACACCAGCAGACTCCATAACTGACGTAGGAGAGATATGCGAATGTTTTAATACTTACTTTTCGACAATTGGTTCAATACTTGCAAACGACATTCCAGCTGAATATCACAATTTTGAAACTTCAGTAGAGCATACAGCTGTAAATGAACAAGACCAGCTAAACAGCTTCGAGCCAACTACCGCTAATGAAATAATACCATACTAGCTGTGGTATGGATGGTATTTCTGTCAAAATAGTAAGAATTTTAAAGAATCTCATTGCCGAGAAACTCGCAAAATGCATTAATTCTTGTTTAGAACAAGGCATTTTCTCAGAAAGTTTAAAAATAGCAAAAGTGACCCCAATTCATAATCTGGCAGTAATGACCCTTGCAATTATCGCCCTATTTCTGTCCTGCCCGTAATTTCAAAAGTATTTGAGAAAATCTTATATAACAGACTTGAAAGCTTCCAAGTTTCTAAAAATTATTTATATAAAGGCCAATACGGTTTTCGGTCCAAATCATGTACCCTCTCTGCAACTATCGACCTTATTACTAAAATAAAAACTAAAATAGATCAAAAACAAATTGCAGTCGGTATCGACCTAAAAAAGGCATTTGATACAGTTAGTCATGAAATTTTATTAAGAAAACTATACGAATGTGGCATAGGTAAAAATGCCCTTAAAATTTTGAGGTCATATTTACAAAACCGGCAGCAAATAGTTAAAATAGGAAACAATTGTAGCACTTCAGAAATCATAACATTTAGCGTGCCCCAAGGTTCTATACTTCGTCATTAATGTTTTTGATTTACATTAATAATCTACCCAAAATATCACTGAAAGGTGATATAACCCTTTATGCTGATGACACTAATCTCTTTTACTTCAGTAGGTCTATTGAAAACATTATAAAAGATATTCAAGAGGACTTAAACCTAATAAATAAATGGTTCCAACAAAATTTACTGACCATTAATTCGTCAAAAACTAATTATGTCATATTTGCAGAAAAAAATAAAAAAATAAACAATAACATTTCCCTCCAGTTAAACAGTCAGACAATACAAAGAAAGACAGAAGAAAAATACCTCGGGCTTATTATGGACAGCCGTCTTAGTTGGAAACCTCACCTAGAAAAAATTAACACAAAATTAGTATCTCTCTCAGGAGCCTTGCGCGGCGGTGCAAAATGTTTACCAAAAACTGTAAAATACATAGTTTATAATTCCTTACTTATCTCTCATATTGACTACCTAATAGAAATTTGGGGCACAGCGTACAAAACCAATATAGAAAAAATAACACAACACAACACAAAACAAGTTAATAAAAACTTTATTTAACTTTAATTTTCGGAAACCTACGCAAAAACTATATAAAGAAACAAAAATAATGAATATAAAACAAACTTACGAATACTACACATGTATACTTATACGTAAAATACTTAATAAAGATATTCATACTAAAATAATATTCACTAAGAAACACAATATTCAAAAAATGAAACTAAGAAATGCATAATAATTTGGTGACTAAATTACCGACAACGAACTATGGAAAAAAATCTATAGAATTCGAAGGAGTTCAAATGTACAATAAGTTACCTAATGATGTTAAAAATGCAAAAACACTACACTCTTTTAAGAAAAGATTAAAAATTATATTATAAATATGTGATGTTGTATATAAACATAATAGGAAAATAAAAAATAACCGGATATAAAAAATCGTAAAATTAAATGTAAAAAATAAAATATATTTAAAAAAAATTAAAAAATACACTTATATCGAACGTATTTTTGGTTATAAAATATTATTTAAACCTTAAAAAATTAAATGAAAAACACTTATTATAAAAATAAAATAATGTGATGCATACCATAATAACTTCTAGTTTGATATTTGTTTCTATATGTCCGTGATCTTACCTGAAACATTCTTTTGTTATTGTTGCTTGTGTATTTATTATCATGTACCTACTTATCAATTAATATTCCTAAACACTCTGTACGTTCCGCAAAATGTATAAAACTAAGATTCAGTTATTTGTTTTTTATCCTTAAGTAAGTGAATTTCTGTAATTCTTATTAAGGAAATAGAGAAATCTCAAACCGTAAATTGTTAAGACACAGCGTGCAAAGAAGTCTACTGATAAAACTTTATATTAGTATATGACAGTCTATTATCACTTTCTGTTTAACTATATGGGGCGGAGCCGCTAAAAGTAATCTTATAATTATCGAAAGAACCCAAAGAGCTATGCCAAAGATCTATACAATGACTTTCAACTCCTTAGCGTCCGACAATTATTTATGTCATACTCTTTTTGTCGATGTCATAAAACAGTAGTATTCACGGCTGATTACAGCGATGCCCTTAAAAATGTTTTATCAAAATTCATTATTCGCACAAAAGTACGCCACTGTCAGCAACCCATTTTTATACAATAAAATTATAAACATATGTCAAGTTTATAGAAATGAAGAATAAGGTAAATAAATGGTTACAAAATCTGAGTTATTATGAAACAGAAAATATTTTTAATATACTTTCTTAAACTGTTAAAAATAGCAAAAATTTTAATGTTAAATATTTGTTAAATACATGTTATTACTGAAATGCATTTGAAATGTATATAACGTTAAATAAATAAATAAGTAAACAAATAAATATCTTGACCGTTATTTTATTAATCAATATACTAAAATTTTGTTAACATTTTTATATAAAGTAATAAATATTTAATCAATTTTACATCTTTGTTTTACCTGTTTATGTACTAGAATTCTTTGTAATTCGATTTTAAAACAACAACTTTCAAAGTCATTCATGTTTATGATTTTATTGCGTAATAAACACGCGAAAGTATTGAATTCGTATTGAAAACGATGACTTTTAGACTTTTTAGATTACTCCACACCAATATGATCCATAGGTCGCTTTAATCCGGCTCGAAGGATCAAAAACAAATGTAACCGGTTTAAATCCGTTAACTTTGGAGTGCAGTGTAAATGTCAATTAATGCAATAATGAGTGCCCAAGGGATGCAATTAGACCACCTTTTGCAAATGAGTCTACTTGAACACTAAGTTTAATTAGTTGCATGCACTACAATATTTCCAAGGAACCTGACTGGTCGAACGGGCTTAAATAAAGGGCCTGTTGTTGAGGTATCACAGTTAATGTGTAATGCCTGGCAGGCAAGCTGACGTTTCTGGGCGAGCTGAACGTGTTCGTGCGCACGGCCAGCAAGTACGACGACTGCCGCGTGCTGCGCGTGCCGGGGCTGCGGCTGAGCGTGAAGCTGGGCTGGCAGTGCGTGGGCGAGCCGCGCGACCACCACGCCGTGGCGCCCTGCGCGCCCACGCGCCTGCCCGAGTACTCCAGCAACCAGGTCTGTGCTTTCCGTAATGTGTATGTTACTTACGAGTTTGAATTCTCACATTTGATCTTGTACTACCCAATTACTTATTTTCAGGAACACGACTCATACCGAGCATTCCGTTCTCAAGGTCTCGAGCTGCATTTGGGCATGGACACTAAACCTGTCGAAAGAGACGGGCCTGTGCTCTTATTATATGGCAGCACCCTTAGGTAAACTTTCAATCTACATCCATTTGATAAGCTTTCAGTATGAAGGTGATGGATTCAGATGGTGTGATTCGCGCCGCTCGCAGGTGGTTCGAGAGCCTGAAGCTGATCCTGTCGGGCACCACGCGGCCGACGCGGCGCGGGCGCGTGTTCGGCAACCTGCGGCCGCGCAAGCCGCAGCTGTCGCGGCACTACCGCACCGTGGGCGCGGCGCTGGCGCTGCACCACGTGCAGGTGTTCTACTGGTCCTCGTCGTCCATGCAGCGCGGCATCGAGGCGCGCGGCGCGCGCGTCACGTGCGGCTCGCGGCTGCGCCTGCGCCTGGCGCCCGCGCCCGCCGGCCTGCGCCGCCGCGCGCGCGCGCACTGGGACACGCTCTACCTCAACTGCGACCTCAACGACGCCGAGATCTGGCTCAAGACGCCGGCGCCCGTCGCCGACGACAAGGACAACGACGAGGTGCGCGTTCAGCTATACACCATTATGTATAGTACATCACTATTTCTCTTAGGCATCTTTGTTATTTTTATTAAATTTATTTTTAGGTTGCGTCATAGATTCTGTTATAGAAATACCGACTTTAATATTGTTTGATCAGAAGTGCATGCTGAGCTCGCCGGTGATGGAGAAGTGCTACTGCCTGTCGGTGAGGCGCGTGTCGTACGGGCGCGAGGCGGGCGGAGCGGGCGGGGCGGGCACGGCGTGCGGCACGGCGAGCGGTGCGGCGAGCGGCGCGGCGAGCGGCGCGGCGCACCGGCTGGCCGTGCACGATCTCCGCGGCGCCTGGACCAAGCTCAACCGCGACCTGGCCTTCGCGCTCATCGACACCTACATCAAGACGCAGGTGTGCGCCACTTACGACTTCTTGAATCTGTAGCTGTATTTCCATAAGTCAGTCATAAGTGGGTGTGAGGTGCTTAAGGAAGCTGGCCTACTCGAAATTTGCAGTGAAACTTTTACATTAATTTAAAGGATCAATATACTCGTATTTTCTTACCGTGCCTTGTGTCTTGTGAACTTACAAAAAGAGTATGCCTTCGTTTTAGTATAATTATCATTAATTTTTGTTACCATAGTTGAACTAGTACCATAGTCTGAAAACTTTTACAGCAATTGAAAAAGAATCTGTCGACCAAAGCGCTGAAGGAAGAAGAAAAACCATCTACTTCACCTAAGCAACAGAGAGAGTCTGATGTTGTGTCGCCGCCTCCAGTGTCCAACCAGGTAACAAAAGCAAGCGTGGTAAAAAAATGTCAACTTCTTCTCCATCAGAGGAATCTTATTAAGTAACGGTGGTCGATTTTAAAGTTAAAAACAAAAAAAATATTTAATTTGAATTTGTTAGTATCTGAGCGCAAGTGGAAAACTAATGCTTTATTATTTCATTTTCTCTTTATTGCACACTGATGACAAAACATAAAATAAAAAGTTGTGTATGCGCCTCAGAGCGGCGGCGGCGGCGGCGGCGGCGGCTGCGCGGCGGGCATGCTGGCGGCGCTGGTGGCGGAGGCGGGCGAGGCGGGCGGAGCGGGCGGGGCGGGCACGGCGTGCGGCACGGCGAGCGGTGCGGCGAGCGGCGCGGCGAGCGGCGCGGCGAGCGGCGCGGCGAGCGGCGCGGCGAGCGGCGCGGCGCACCGGCTGGCCGTGCACGATCTCCGCGGCGCCTGGACCAAGCTCAACCGCGACCTGGCCTTCGCGCTCATCGACACCTACATCAAGACGCAGGTGTGCGCCACTTACGACTTCTTGAATCTGTAGCTGTATTTCCATAAGTCAGTCATAAGTGGGTGTGAGGTGCTTAAGGAAGCTGGCCTACTCGAAATTTGCAGTGAAACTTTTACATTAATTTAAAGGATCAATATACTCGTATTTTCTTACCGTGCCTTGTGTCTTGTGAACTTACAAAAAGAGTATGCCTTCGTTTTAGTATAATTATCATTAATTTTTGTTACCATAGTTGAACTAGTACCATAGTCTGAAAACTTTTACAGCAATTGAAAAAGAATCTGTCGACCAAAGCGCTGAAGGAAGAAGAAAAACCATCTACTTCACCTAAGCAACAGAGAGAGTCTGATGTTGTGTCGCCGCCTCCAGTGTCCAACCAGGTAACAAAAGCAAGCGTGGTAAAAAAATGTCAACTTCTTCTCCATCAGAGGAATCTTATTAAGTAACGGTGGTCGATTTTAAAGTTAAAAACAAAAAAAATATTTAATTTGAATTTGTTAGTATCTGAGCGCAAGTGGAAAACTAATGCTTTATTATTTCATTTTCTCTTTATTGCACACTGATGACAAAACATAAAATAAAAAAAGTTGTGTATGCGCCTCAGAGCGGCGGCGGCGGCGGCGGCTGCGCGGCGGGCATGCTGGCGGCGCTGGTGGCGGAGGCGGGCGAGGCGGGCGGCGAGGCGCCCGTCGTGTTCAGCGACGAGCTGGCCGGCGCCGAGGGCGAGCCCGCCGCGCCGCACGCGCCGCGCACGCACGCGCTCGACGACGAGAACGCGCACACCGCCTGCCTCAGTCAGTAGCCCGCTCCTCATTATTACTCATATACTGAGTAAATTCACTAGAAATAGGACTAATTATTTCATTAAAATTCGCTGGTATATTAATTATGCTATTCCAATTTGATATAGATTTAATTTAATTCTGACAGAGCCATTAGAAGCGTTCACCTATTGTTGACATAAACCCGCAACGATCGTGGGGATCGCGTTATTTCAATACACTTATATTGTCGTGCACAGTCGAGCTGGTGAACTCGCAAGTGGTCCTGAAGGGGTGCGAGACTCGCGGCTACGTGATCCTGTGTGCGGCGCGGGCCGAGGTGCGGCAGCGAGTGCGCCGCGCGCCCGCCGCCACCGCCTGGAGCGGCGCGCTCTCCGCCATGCAGTACTACGCCACCGTCAGCGCGGCCGAGCGCGACCAGCTGGACGGTGCGCCCCACACTGCCGCAGCTGCAGCCGCGCCCTGCGCCCGCCGCCACCGCCTGGAGCGGCGCGCTCTCCGCCATGCAGTACTACGCCACCGTCAGCGCGGCCGAGCGCGACCAGCTGGACGGTGCGCCCCACACTGCCGCAGCTGCAGCCGCGCCCTGCGCCCGCCGCCACCGCCTGGAGCGGCGCGCTCTCCGCCATGCAGTACTACGCCACCGTCAGCGCGGCCGAGCGCGACCAGCTGGACGGTGCGCCCCACACTGCCGCAGCTGCAGCCGCGCCCTGCGCCCGCCGCCACCGCCTGGAGCGGCGCGCTCTCCGCCATGCAGTACTACGCCACCGTCAGCGCGGCCGAGCGCGACCAGCTGACGGTGCGCCCCACACCGCCGCAGCTGCAGCCGCGCCCTGCGCCCGCCGCCGCCGCCACCGCCTGAGCGGCGCGCTCTCCGCCATGCAGTACTACGCCACCGTCAGCGCGGCCGAGCGCGACCAGCTGGACGGTGCCCCACACCGCCGCAGCTGCAGCCGCGCCCTGCGCCCGCCGCCACCGCCTGGAGCGGCGCGCTCTCCGCCATGCAGTACTACGCCACCGTCAGCGCGGCCGAGCGCGACCAGCTGGACGGTGCGCCCCACACTGCCGCAGCTGCAGCCGCGCCCTGCGCCCGCCGCCACCGCCTGGAGCGGCGCGCTCTCCGCCATGCAGTCCTACGCCACCGTCAGCGCGGCCGAGCGCGACCAGCTGGACGGTGCGCCCCACACTGCCGCAGCTGCAGCCGCGCCCTGCGCCCGCCGCCACCGCCTGAGCGGCGCGCTTCCGCCATGCAGTACTACGCCACCGTCAGCGCGGCCGAGCGCGACCAGCTGGACGGTGCGCCCCACACTGCCGCAGCTGCAGCCGCGCCCTGCGCCCGCCGCCACCGCCTGGAGCGGCGCGCTCTCCGCCATGCAGCATTACGCCACCGTCAGCGCGGCCAAGCGCGACCAGCTGGACGGTGCGCCCCACACCGCCGCAGCTGCAGCCGCGCCCTGCGCCCGCCGCCACCGCCTGGAGCGGCGCGCCTCCGCCATGCAGTACTACGCCACCGTCAGCGGCCGAGCGCGACCAGCTGGACGGTGCCCCACACCGCCGCAGCTGCAGCCGCGCCCTGCGCCCGCCGCCGCCGCCTGGAGCGGCGCGCATGTAAGTTAAACATTTATCCTAAATGTTTTTACAGAAAATATCCAGTGGGTGTCGGTGGAAGAGATAGAGGAGCGCTGGCAGGGCGCGGAGATCAGCACGCTGCCCGACGTGCCGCGGCTGGTGGGCAGCGGGCACTCGGCCGGCGGGGTCATCGGCAGCACCGTGGGGCCCAGCGCGGACGCCGGACTGGCGCAGGTAGGCCACAATGTTTTGATACTCCTCTATAAATCTATTGAAACTTCTCTATTAATTTCTGCTGTCTCTCTCTCTCTCTCTCTCTATTTTTCTGTTAATTTTTGCCATGAAGTATTTGATTAATATATTCAACTTTTTTACATAATATAGCTTGAATCATGCATTGACATTCCATTGATGATGTAAACCGATGTATTGCCACCACTAAATACTGTCAGTGATGACAATGTAACGGTTTATGACACTTGCCACTAAAAATAAATACACTTATTTATAAAGAGTGATTGTAACTTCGGTACGTGAGCAGCTGCAGCGCATCGTGTCGCGCTGCGCGTGCGAGTTCTACTACGTGACGCACGAGGACCAGCAGGCGCGCGGCGCCGGCGCGGGCTGGGCGCAGGCGCCGCAGCCCTACGACTCCTTCACGCTCATGCACCACGACCTCGACGTCTGCACCAACTCGCTGCAGGTGCGTGTGCAGCTGCAGTTCTACTACGTGACGCACGAGGACCAGCAGTCTCGCGCATCGTGTCGCGCTGCCCATTCACCGCGCTCTGGGGTTTTGACTGCAGGAATTGTACTCCTCCCTAAAGTATGATAAGCAACGGTTGACATGCAGATCATAACAGTACATATATCGCTTAACGCTGCTGCCTCCAATCGGTCTGCTTAATTAGGTTTGGATATCGAGAATTTTAGTCTGGTTATATGTTCACGTAAATATTCAACATTTCGTATACTATAACTATTACTTTCAAGACAATGAGTAAAAACATAATATAAAAATACATAAATAAATACCTTTCTCTTTTTAACAGTACGCGATGCTGCTGGACGTAATCAACAACGTGGTGCTGCGCGTGGAGCCGGAGCGGCGCCGAGCGCTGGAGCGGCGCGCGCGCATGCGCTTCCAGCTGCAGCTGCACCAGGACCGCGACCACCGGCAGCTCATACACACAAGCTGCAGACGCGGGTGATTGTGCCGCCAGGCGCTTCCAGCTGCAGCTGCGCAGGACCGCGACCACCGGCAGCTCATGCACAAGCTGCAGACGCAGGTGAGTGTGCCGCCGGGCGCTGGCTGCAGCTGCACCGGGACCGCGACCACCGGCAGCTCATACACGTTGCAGACGCAGGTGAGTGCCGCCGGGCGCCCAGCTGCAGCTGCGCAGGACCGCGACCACCGGCAGCTCATACAAGCTGCAGACGCAGGTGAGTGTGCCGCCAGGCGCTTCCAGCTGCAGCTGCTGGGACCGCGACCACCGGCAGCTCATACAAGCTGCAGACGCAGGTGAGTGTGCTGCCGGGCGCTTCCAGCTGCAGCTGCACCAGGACCGCGACCACCGGCAGCTCATACACGTTGCAGACGCAGGTGAGTGTGCTGCCGGGCGCTTCCAGCTGCAGCTGCACCAGACCGCGACCACCGGCAGCTCATACACACAAGCTGCAGACGCAGGTGAGTGTGCCGCCGGGCGCCCAGCTGCAGCTGCACCAGGACCGCGACCACCGGCAGCTCATACAAGCTGCAGACGCGGGTGAGTGTGCCGCCAGGCGCTTCCAGCTGCAGCTGCACCGGGACCACGACCACCGGCAGCTCATGCACAAGCTGCAGACGCGGGTGATTGTGCCGCCGGGCGCTTCCAGCTGCAGCTGCACCAGACCGCGACCACCGGCAGCTCATACACACAAGCTGCAGACGCAGGTGATTGTGCCGCCGGGCGCTTCCGGCTGCAGCTGCACCAGACCGCGACCACCGGCAGCTCATGCACAAGCTGCAGACGCAGGTGAGTGCCGCCGGGCGCTTCAACTGCAGCTGCACCAGGACCGCGACCACCGGCAGCTCATACAAGCTGCAGACGCGGGTGGTGTGCCGCCGGGCGCCCAGCTGCAGCTGCGCAGGACCGCGACCACCGGCAGCTCATACACGTTGCAGACGCAGGTGAGTGCCGCCGGGCGCTTCCAGCTGCAGCTGCACCAGGACCGCGACCACCGGCAGCTCATGCACAAGCTGCAGACGCAGGTGAGTGCCGCCGGGCGCCCAGCTGCAGCTGCAGTTCTACTACGTGACGCACGAGGACCAGCAGTCTCGCGCATCGTGTCGCGCTGCCCATTCACCGCGCTCTGGGGTTTTGACTGCAGGAATTGTACTCCTCCTAAAGTATGATAAGCAACGGTTGACATGCAGATCATAACAGTACATATATCGCTTAACGCTGCTGCCTCCAATCGGTCTGCTTAATTAGGTTTGGATATCGAGAATTTTAGTCTGGTTATATGTTCACGTAAATATTCAACATTTCGTATACTATAACTATTACTTTCAAGACAATGAGTAAAAACATAATATAAAAATACATAAATAAATACCTTTCTCTTTTTAACAGTACGCGATGCTGCTGGACGTAATCAACAACGTGGTGCTGCGCGTGGAGCCGGAGCGGCGCCGAGCGCTGGAGCGGCGCGCGCGCATGCGCTTCCAGCTGCAGCTGCACCAGGACCGCGACCACCGGCAGCTCATACACAAGCTGCAGACGCAGGTGAGTGTGCCGCCGGGCGCTTCCAGCTGCAGCTGCACCAGGACCGCGACCACCGGCAGCTCATACACAAGCTGCAGACGCAGGTGAGTGTGCCGCCGGGCGCTTCCAGCTGCAGCTGCACCAGGACCGCGACCACCGGCAGCTCATACACAAGCTGCAGACGCAGGTGATTGTGCCGCCGGGCGCTTCCAGCTGCAGCTGCACCAGGACCGCGACCACCGGCAGCTCATACACAAGCTGCAGACGCAGGTGAGTGTGCCGCCGGGCGCTTCCAGCTGCAGCTGCACCAGGACCGCGACCACCGGCAGCTCATACACAAGCTGCAGACGCAGGTGAGTGTGCCGCCGGGCGCTTCCAGCTGCAGCTGCACCAGGACCGCGACCACCGGCGGCTCATACACAAGCTGCAGACGCAGGTGAGTGTGCCGCCGGGCGCTTCCAGCTGCAGCTGCACCAGGACCGCGACCACCGGCAGCTCATACAAGCTGCAGACGCAGGTGAGTGTGCCGCCGGGCGCTTCCAGCTGCAGCTGCACCAGGACCGCGACCACCGGCAGCTCATACACAAGCTGCAGACGCAGGTGAGTGTGCCGCCGGGCGCTTCCAGCTGCAGCTGCACCAGGACCGCGACCACCGGCAGCTCATACACAAGCTGCAGACGCAGGTGAGTGTGCCGCCGGGCGCTTCCAGCTGCAGCTGCACCAGGACCGCGACCACCGGCAGCTCATACACAAGCTGCAGACGCAGGTGAGTGTGCCGCCGGGCGCACTATTCAGATGTCACTGTAATTTTGAGAAACATGGCTTAATATTGACACACTGTACAATAGCAAGGTGAAGGTGAGAAAAGAACAAATTATTTCTTAATAACATTTCTAACAACTACTTAGATTGACGTAATCGGTGATATCTGTGGTACATTTTCGTTTCGTTTTGTATATCTTCGGTAGTATAGTGGTAAGTATCCCCGCCTGTCACGCGGGAGACCGGGGTTCGATTCCCCGCCGGAGAGAACTATTTTATTTATTTTTTATATATTATTTTTCATTCTAACCATTTTTCTGTCAAATTTATACATAATCTAGATATTGCAGTATAACATTAATGCTGTTGTCTGGCAACATAAGATCATAGGTAGTGCCTTTTTCCTTCTTATCATTTATAAGCAGCACAGTGTGCGTGTGGTTTTATTTTAAAATATTTATATTAAATATTTAAATCTATCTCTAGCCTTTTATTTATCCCCAGATGGGGATCGAATACGGGTCTCGTCGACTCAAATCTTAATTACCCAAAACCACTTGGCTACCGTGACTTATTTTATATATTAAAATTAACAGAAAATAATTGTAACAAAATCACAAAATATCCCATCCTAAAATCTACTAGTTTTTCTGTCCCACATACATACATATTATCCTTCGTTTCTCTCCATCCATTGATTGATGGACTGGAAGGTTTTCCTTTCGGAAATAATGCCGCCCCTTGCTCACCAGATCAATATGCATATTATATTTAACTATATTTTTTTTTTCTTTGGTGTGCAATAAAGAAAGCTCCACTGAAAGATTTAGGCCTACAGGGAGGGTTTGCCATAATAGCCACGCTTGGCAGGAGTATTGGTGGTCGCAGTAACAGTGACACTGCGCACCTCTGAAGCTGCAGCCCGTCATCGGTCTGTTTAAAACAGAATTTATAATACTCTTCTATATATATCCTGTTTTTATAGACCGATATATAATTTAATCTATAATAATTTTATAAAATCAATTGATATTTTATAATTGATTATCTTGCTATCTGTTGGCAGTCTAAAATATATTGAAGGCTTTCCCTTAGTTGCTTCATACAACACCCACGGGAAGAAAAGAGGTGATATACTTTTAGACAAATATCATACGACAAAAAATATTCAAATAAAAAGTTTGTGAAACACTAATATTTTATGCAATTGTCAAGGTTATGTATAAATATGACAGCAAATTGGTAACAATGAAAAATAACTTATAAAAAAAAATTAAAAAAAGTTCTCTCCGGCGGGGAATCGAACCCCGGTCTCCCGCGTGACAGGCGGGGATACTTACCACTATACTACCGAAGATACATTACACGTTATGAAAATGTACCACAGATATCTCCGATTACGTCATTCTAGGTCGACAGCCAATCCATTGCCGCATTTATTTGTTACAGAGATAAAATTTGTTATCTTGAACCACACTATTGTACAAAGTATTACAAGTACAAATATTGAGCTGCGGTTCTCGAAATTATGAGATCTGAATAGTGCTGGGCGATTTTACGCATTTTTTTTCCAAAGGGCCTTACTTTTCTATAACTAAAGAAACTTAATTCTATGTTGAATTTTTAAAATAATAAATTTTAACTGTAAGTCTTAACGTTTATAAAATAATAAAAGAGTAATTTATATATAATACAAGCCAAAACAAAATGACCAGTGTTACTTTTTTGCAGAATTAGTTCACTACAATTTGTTTTTTTTTGTCAATTTTATAATTTTTCTGGTGTTTCTTGTTATTCTCTAGATTTAATTGGTAATCACAGAAAAATAGAAAAAAAGTTGTAAAAAAAATTGATGACACATGATTTAAATACTGTATTTTGTGTTTTTTAGGATTTATAAATTATAAATCTTTTAATCAATGGAAAAAAGCAAAAGTATTTATTACATTATTCTCAAAAAAAAAAAAAAATGAAACAAAAGTTATCTCTCCGGCGGGGAATCGAACCCCGGTCTCCCGCGTGACAGGCGGGGATACTTACCACTATACTACCGAAGATACATTACACGTTATGAAAATGTACCACAGATATCTCCGATTACGTCATTCTAGGTCGACAGCCAATCCATTGCCGCATTTATTTGTTACAGAGATAAAATTTGTTATCTTGAACCACACTATTGTACAAAGTATTACAAGTACAAATATTGAGCTGCGGTTCTCGAAATTATGAGATCTGAATAGTGCTGGGCGATTTTACGCATTTTTTTTCCAAAGGGCCTTACTTTTCTATAACTAAAGAAACTTAATTCTATGTTGAATTTTTAAAATAATAAATTTTAACTGTAAGTCTTAACGTTTATAAAATAATAAAAGAGTAATTTATATATAATACAAGCCAAAACAAAATGACCAGTGTTACTTTTTTGCAGAATTAGTTCACTACAATTTGTTTTTTTTTGTCAATTTTTATAATTTTTCTGGTGTTTCTTGTTATTCTCTAGATTTAATTGGTAATCACAGAAAAATAGAAAAAAAGTTGTAAAAAAAATTGATGACACATGATTTAAATACTGTATTTTGTGTTTTTTAGGATTTATAAATTATAAATCTTTTAATCAATGGAAAAAAGCAAAAGTATTTATTACATTATTCTCAAAAAAAAAAAAAAAATGAAACAAAAGTTATCTCTCCGGCGGGGAATCGAACCCCGGTCTCCCGCGTGACAGGCGGGGATACTTACCACTATACTACCGAAGATGTAGTAATCGGATTGAAAATATAGTATTGATATTATCAATTACGTCATTCCATGTCAATTATTTCTGTCGTTTATCTGCTAGTTTTTTTTATGAATGTTGAACATTCATTCATGGATTATGTCACTTTGCCTCTCCCTTATGCCGATTTGTCACGGTCACCACGCTTGGCAACGCAACCGCACCATTTAAAAAATCTACTATAAATATTACTATGTAAATATTTCTTTTTACTGTCTCTTGAACATGCGAAATTAAACAAAATACGGCAATTACGTAAATAATTTAACCCTAGTGTTTGAAATAAACATCGTTTTATAAAATCTAACAACTACTATGCTGTATCCCATGCACAAATTATGGGAAGGAGCCAACCCGTGGCGTGGCAAAATATAGTAGCAGGTGAATTAATTTAAAAAATATTAAAAGAGTTATTATGCTATAAATGTATACATAGATAACACGTAATTCCTGGGAAAGATTTATTGCGCACATGCTGCTTCTAATTATATTATGTTCCATAATGTACTTTCTTTGGTAAAAAATTACAGTAATAGATGATTTGATATGAGTCGGTGACTGACTAATTATAAGTCAAGTTGACTCAGGCGATATTATCCGAACCAAAATGTGAAGCAGAGCAAAAGCATACTTGCTATGGTCATGTATATGGTGAAAATGGTGACAGTAGATTTTTTCATGCCTAAGGTACGAGAATCCCTCGCGCGTCTCCGTCGATTGGAGAAGGAGTATTACCTGAAAAACAGATCAATCACGGGAAATGATCCCGTAGCGATTGCTGAACTCAAAAACCTGGATGATCAGGTTAGTTTGAGATTTGGATTTATCACTATTAGTTTAATCTTCATCTACACTTATCTTGGGACTTATAGATAATCTTTAAATTTTATACAATTATTCTAATTATTAAAGGTAAGATTTGAGAATTTGCAATTTTTTATGTAAGGGAAATGTGGGAGTTTTTTTTATGTATCTCAAGAATTGATGAAACCATCTTAAAAAATATTTCCTCGTAGAAAGCTAAATTACATCGCAGTGCTATGGATGTGGATCATATATTAAAAAAAACACAACGGGAACCAACGTTAACCTAAAAAGTGGACCAACTATTGCAAAATTGTTTTATTTACTTCCTTTACTATTTGTAAGTAACGAATTGAGCCGCCAGTTATTACATGTTGTATAATGTTTCAAAATAGAGAGTAACATTTTAGGTTACTATGCAGAGTATTCAATGTTCAAATGCTAAAATTATTTGGAAAAAATAAATAGGAAGATCCTGCAAGTCCATTTGATTGACATTGGATCGTTATATGTGAAATAAATAACTATTTCATAAATAATTCAAAATTTACATCCTTTTTTGTCTAGGAAAAGTCTGGAAATGTATTACACCTAGCCTACGTAACAGTATACTGTTAATATGCGAAGTCGGTAACAAATATCAGAAATAAAATTTCATATTCTTCTTTGGTGCAGTCACGATAGCCGAGTTGTTGGGTGGTCGGAATTTCGAGTCGAGAGACCCGAGTTCGATCCCCAGGTGGCAGTACCAATGAGTTTTTCAAAAACTTATGTACGAATATCATCGTTGGCTTGGACATAAAGACGGCGACGGGCTCACCACCTGTCACGTTGTCCCGAAAATATCTTCGGTGGAAGGTGGGTCAAAGGGACTTATTTGTCTAGACTTGACCTCTGTCTACCCCTGTATTGGGAATTGCGTGAAGATATTTATTTATTTATTCTTTGATGTATTATGGAATGCTGACGCTGTTTGACCCGGAAGTCCGATACAAAAATCCCATAGTGATCGTATCGTTGTGACGCGGCGTCAATGTGACAAGGTGAACGAGTGCAAGGAGGCGGCGTGGTCGCTGGGCGAGGAGCTGGACGCGACGGTGCGCGCGTGGCGCGAGACGCGCTCGGCCGCGCCCGCCGTGCGCGCGCCGCACGCGCCGCCGCACCGCCACAACGAGATCTGCTTCAAGTCGGCGCGCTGGCGCCTCACCGACGCCGACGGACAGCTCGGCATCGCCGACCTGCTGCTCACCAACTTCCTGTGATCTACCTTTGAACTTAGTGTTTTTTAAAAAAAGTCACGATAGCCGAGCGGTTGGGCGGTCGGAATTTCGAGTCGATCCCCAGGATATCTTCGGTGGAAGGTGGGTCGAAGGGACTTAATTGCCTAGACTAGACCCCTGTCTACTCCTGTATTGAGAATTGCGTGTAGATATTCATATATTTAATTATTTGTTTAATATCTTCACCTACGTTTGTTGGTCTCTGGTTTTCAGTTTGCTTTTACGTTTCATGTGATGGAACTAGGTTTCGCTGCCATATATTCGGTACCACCACTGCGTCGCACTGTATCGCAAGGCGTTTATTTTTTACTAAACCCTGCTTTATGACTAACGCAGACTAGGCTATGTTGACTTTATTCCCGGTAGCCACACATGCAATATTCAATGCAAAAGAGAAAAAAGAATGGACCTTTTGGTCCATTTTTTAATAAAACTATTGGTTGTACCGAAGACGGCCTAAAATTAGTGGGCTCCGAAGTACTACTAGATTTAAATTGACAATCGCCGTAATTTTTAGATTGTCATTGCATTGCGTCAATAACTGCATATAATAATGAAATTAAGCAGTTTCCTTATAGCTTGCAATAGACTTTTGTTCATAGAAATGGTTATTTGAGAAAAACATTATATTATGTCTATGATTCATCGGGGTACAGAATTAACGTCTTAATTGGTTGACCGATTAACTGATTGCTCTACTGTATCAGCGAATGACTAAACGTGCTAGCTTCGTTCATTGCTGATTTCCATGCATCATGTTTTAACTTGTTAATGTTAGTCATTCCTGTATCAAATGATTTATTTGTTTTAAAATCTAAAGTTAAAGAAAGAAAAATATGCATTAACCAATACTATGTTGAAGGCACACGAACATAAACTATCGAGAAAATATTAAAAAATTGCTTTTGACCCGTCTGAGAATCGAACACAGGACGTCAACGACAACCGGTGTGTATGCTAATCCACAACGAAGGTCTATTTTTCATATAAGCTTTGCTATTATAGAATAATAAATAAATATCTTTACGCCATTCCCAATACAGGAGTAGACAGGGGTCTAGTCTAGACAATGAAGTCCCTTCGAGAAGATATTTTCGGGACTACGTGACAGGTGGTGAGTCTGTCGCCGTCTTTATGTCCAAGCCAACGATAATTCATGCATAAGTTTTTAAAAACCCATTGGTACGAGCCTGCCACCTGGGGATCGAACTCTGATCTCTCGACTCGAAATTCCGACCATCCAACCACTCGGCTATCGTGACTTATAACTGACTGTATTATTGACTGAGACTGTTATCATTTAACTTATTATATATAGGTATACGAAGACCTCCAGATCGGATGATTCTGTGGAGCATCAGCTGGAAGTTGGATACGTACGAGTTACCAATCTGCTGCCAAACGAACCCTTCCCTGAGGTAATCAATGAACGGCGTGTTGTATTTAGTATATACGTTGATTTATTCGTCAATTGGTCACTGATTGTAGCATGAATGAGGTATACGAATCTTATTAATTTAAACTAGCTAATCTTGTATAAGGAATTCCATTCTTACTATTTCACAAATATATTGTTTTTTAACAGGGTTTTACATTTTAAGCTAACAGATTTTGCTAAGTTTAAAAATTTAAAAGTACTAGGACAGTTGCAATTTCTGAAAAATAAAACAAATTTATTAAAATTTACATACTCGACTCTAGTCATAAGTCTCCCCAGAGAAATTTGAATGATTATAATTTACTAAAAACAGTATAGACTGCGCATATCTTTCTGATACGACAGACCAGACATAAATGTGTGTCGCATATCAATAAACATTAGCAAAATTAGTCGGTAACGTAGCACCCGCAGTTCGAATACCTACAGGGTAAAAGGGGCCTGTGAGGTGGGCGGGACGTGGGGTCACTGGCCTGCACAAAAAGCTGAATTCTTTAGAAATTACTTCAGATTGTGCCACCGAAGACTACTAGTGCTTTCTTGTTCTTGTTCACTTGGATAAATAATTATTATACAGTCCACAAGCCTTTCATTTAAAAGGTCTTCAAAAAGGGATCTCAAAACTGGTGTTGTGGATGTTCGTAGGCGTCGATTATCAATACCGTTAGGTGTACCCGTCTGTCTACCCATCCACCCTATGGTCAGGACAGCCGAGTTGTTGGGTGTTGGGTGATCGGAATTCGAGTCGAAAGATCCGAATGCCATCCCCAAGTGGTAGGCTTGTACCAATCGTATTTTTTTTAAAACTTACGTACGCTTTATATCATTGTCTTGAACATACGGCGACGGGCTCACCACCTGTAACATTGTCCCCAAAACTATCTTCGGTGAGAGGGGTGGGTCGTAAGAACACAATTGTGTAGACCTCTGTCAACGCATGCACTGGGAGTGGCGTGGAGATATAGTGCGCCGAGTAGCCGGGCCTTTTTATAGAAAAGGGAGGAAAACGAGCAGGTGGCTCACGTGATGGTAAGTGATTACCGCCGCAATACCAGAGGCTTAGCAGATGCGTTGCCTCCCTTAGAGTGCAAGAATTGGGGGAAGGGGGTGTGTGGGCCACCGGTTACCTACACTCACCAGACGAAACGCAGAAGTCTGTCGGACCTCGACTTCACGCCGGTGCTCTGTGAGGTCGCGGCACTTCCCCGGTCGAGCCGGCCCATTCGTGCAACAGCGAAAGCCGATGCGTGGCTCTACCGCCGCGGAAGCCTGTGCGAGCAGTGCGCGTGCGCAGGTGCTGGTGCCGGCGGCGGCGTCGGGGCGCGCCCCGCTAGCGCGCCGCGCGGCGCTGCGCGTGTTCTGCCGCGACCGCCCGCCCGTCGGCGGCATCTCCGTCAAGGAGCACTTCGAGGTCAACATCGTGCCCATACGCATCGGTCAGCGCGCTTGTCTTGCACATCTAGATCTAATGTTAAATAAAATGTTTTATAAATATAAATATATTTTCACGCAATTCCCAATGCAGGGGTAGACAGAGATCAAGTCTAGACAATTAAGTCCCTTTGACCCACCTTCCACCGAAGATATTTTCGGGACCCGTATTCGATCTCCAGGTGGCAGGCTCGTACCAATGGGTTTTTTCTAAAACTTATGTACGAATTAAATCGTTTGCTTGGACATAAAGACGGCGACGGCCTCACCACCTATCACGTTGTCCCGAAAACATCTTCGGTGGAAGGTGGGTCGAAGGGACTTAATTGTCTAGACTCGACCTCTGTCTACCCCTGTATTGGGAATTGCGTGTAGATATTTATTTATTTTTTCTATATACTTCTAATAGTATATAATTCATAGAAGGTGGGTCGAAGGGACTATTCTATGATTGATTTTTTTATCATTGATTTATAAATATTAATTTATTTATAAATTATACTTGTTTACTTAAAACTACGTTATACTCTTTATTAACGTAACTTATTCGATTTTACTATGTATGGTGAATGAATAAACGTAGTGGTGACGGTAGTATTCTCTTTTTATATTTTCATACGTTACTTTCCATTTTGTCGAGCTTTGCATACGAGTGGCGTACACTACGATTTTCAAGGTTTCGCCCTCTCTGTAACAACTTTTTCTACAGTTTCTCGGGTCTGAGTGTTTGTTGTGCCTTCGTTGTTTCCGATTCTATGACACCAGTTTCGCTGTTTACTTTGTGATCGGAGCTATACATTTGATGTTGTACCTGTTTATATATGTATATATTTATTATGATTATATTACCCAATACTAGGGTAGTCAGATATCTGAAGCCTTATCTACACACATTTCACCAATTTGCTTGGCACAACGCGACAAATGGTG
The DNA here is from genome assembly GCA_029286605.1 of Sericinus montela. NCBI lineage: Eukaryota > Metazoa > Arthropoda > Insecta > Lepidoptera > Papilionidae > Sericinus > Sericinus montela. The sequence continues at coordinate 2,382,154 of JAGSMR010000010.1, read as the reverse complement.
AATCTGGTGCCATTTCAAGGTCCAAATTTACGACACAAAAACCTACATACGTTTCAGAAAAACTCATTGGTACGAGTTTTCCTCGTGGGGATCGAACTCGAGTCTCCTTATTCAAATTCTAGTCACTCAACCACTCGGCAATCTGCCTTAACATTTATACTTACAAATTGTAAGGTGTGGATGGGTAAAAGTTTACCAGATGCCTATATACTCCAGTTATTAAGAATCATTATAGTCATCATGAAGGTTACAACCAGCTGTAAAAGTAAACCGTAGGACGACGGCCTTAGTTTTTTGTAGTAAACAAATATCCCAAGTTCAATTTTAATTTGACTGCAATATAATATTTACTTTGAGTCAATTGCTTTAAATAAGAAAGATTACTAAAAAATTCTACAAACAAGGCACAGGAGTTGGAACTTTTTGTTCAGTGACTGACTTTCTTGATTAGCCTTGCCTATTATATTAATTTTACTATTTTCATCATCTTTATTTACATGACAATTTTCCCTATTCTCTAAGAATTTCTTTTTACAATTCAAATAAATATTTAATTGTACATTAAACCTATATAACACTATCCCAGCTAAATAGTATAGGATGTAACGTGAGACTATGTTAGGTTTGACGAAGAAGTTCTTCAACACGATGCTCAAGTTCTGCTTCCCCGAGCGGGACCCCGAGGCGATGGAGGAGGGCGAGGAGGAGGGCGCGGCGGCCAGGAAGCGCGGCAAGAAGCGCGACTCCAACTCCAACTTCTACGTGAAGCGAGACAAGCGCGACAAGGATGACGTCGAAAAGATGAAGGTGTCTTAGATTTAATTTGTTAACCTTAGTATTTTAAATATAATCTTGTATGTCGTTGCAGTTTTGCTATTGCGACGATATACAAGATGTTTCGAGGCTTCAAGTCAAGAGACTCGAGTCCCATCTGAAGGTTGTAGGTTCGTACCAATTAAATTTTCCAAAAACTTAGTGCAATTTATATTTGGTTTGGACAAAATGACGGCGACAGGCTTACGTTGTCCCAAAAAATCTCTACGGTGAAAGATGGGTCAAAGTTCTTAATTGTCATGACCTACTTTTTTATTTTGTGTATATAATATTAAACAGTATGTACAAATGTTACATACATAGGTTTTTTATATACATTTTATATTGGTGTCTGAATAACGTTCTAACGATTTGGTGAATATTTTGAATCTATCGTATATCGGTATAATTTCTGAGTAAAATAATTTACAAACATATTGAATTGGTATTTATTTAAAGTTTATTAAATCACTATTTATAGGCGCCAATACTTTTCTCTACTGTAATAATATTTGTCATTCATTCAACTTATAAATATTAAGATTAAGGTATATTGCATTTGTACGATTTTAATTCGTTCACAAAAAATTAAGGGTATCACACACGGGCGGACAGACAACAACTAGTGTTATACATACAACATGCATGCTACATTACGAAAGTAAAATTTAACTGTCTGGCATATTTTTTATGTGCAATAAAGTACTCTCTCTCTCTCTTTCCCTCCTCCCCCCGCTCTCTTTCTCATATGTAACTTATGAGATATTTATATAAGCGTTATTTAATCGTACGGCTAGGAGCGCGCGGAAAAGAACAAACTGTTCATCTACATCAAGATCCCGGAGGTGCCTGTGCGCGTGTCGTACAAGGGCAGCAAGGAGAAGAACTTGGAGGACGTGCGCGACCTGCCGCTGGTGCTGCCCACGCTGGAGTACCACAACGTCACCTGGACCTGGCTCGACCTGCTGCTGGCCACCAAGAACGACACTCGCAGGTGGACGGAACATCATGTCTTTCATGCTCAGATTTGCCTTTGACCATGCTGACAATTTAAATTTTGATGATCTCTGTGGTTTTGCCATTTCTGAGGTTTCTGTTCAATTCCCGGGCAAGTCAATGTAGAAAAACAATTTCTCGATTTTCTCGGGCTTGGGTGTTTGTGGTGCCTTCGTTGTTTCCGATTTCATCACACAAGCGCTTTATCTGCTTACTTTGGAATCGGAGTAATGTATGTGATGTTATCCCTATCTATGTATGTATATATTTCTTTAATAAATTTATTTACTTCACTACAGTACACTATTATCTAGCTGTGATTGGAAACGAACTACAGTTGTTTGAATATTTCAATCTACCAAATTTAAATAAGGTGCGGACTGTGAAACATAACGTTCTGACCTGAGATTCGACTATTGTCGTGAACCACTACAGATACAAGCGCTGCAGCATAGTAAAAGTGGTTAACAGGAATACTGGAAATGTTACTTGACATTGCTATTATGCAAAAAAAAATGAGTTTTTCAAAAACTTATGTACGAATTTCGTCGTTGGCTTGGACATAAAGGCGGCGACGGGCTCACCACCTGTCACGTTGTCCCGAAAATATCTTCGGTGGAAGGTGGGTCAAAGGGACTTAATTGTCTAGACTTGGCCTCTGTCTACCCCTGTATTGGGAATTGCGTGAAGATATTTATTTATTTATTTATAACTAATTCCAATAAAGTATTATTTAAAAATGAATAAGGTGTTATAAACAAGTTCAAGTTTAATCTCTTTTAATTTTGGTAACTCATTGATGTAAATTAGAAAAAGAAATGGTCCGAGAATGGAGCCTTGTGGAACGCCCATTAATACCAACGACCCAAAAGAAATAAATAAAATAAATGTGAGTTGCTGAGGTTAAGCGCAATATTTCTTATACCATAATAGTGTAATATTCTTAATTGTCCTTTGATGGGTCAATGTCCACCATAGGTGTTTGGTGATGAACGACATCGAAAGCTTGGGAGAGATCAGAAAAGACACAAGACATATATATAGCTTATATATAGCTTAGTTTCTAAGTTTCAAGTGTAAGATTTCGTAATGAGAAGAGCTTGCTGTGTCAGGGTGATCCTGTCGCAAGCCATCCGGCAGAAGCTGCAGCTGGGGCGGCGCGCGGCCGCGGCGCCCGAGCCGCACGAGGAGGACAAGGTGCGGCTGCTGCTCGGCGAGCGCACGGTACGTCTTGCCTAATGACAGGTGTGCTGTGCCAGGCCGATCCTGTCGCAAGCCATCCGGCAGAAGACAAGAGTGTGCTGTGCCAGGGCGATCCTGTCGCATGCCATCAGGCAGAAGACAAGAGTGTGCTGTGCCAGGGCGATCCTGTCGCATGCCATCAGGCAGAAGACAAGAGTGTGCTGTGCCAGGGCGATCCTGTCGCGTGCCATCAGGCAGAAGCTGGAGCTGCTCGGCGAGCGCACGGTACGTCTGCAGCCGCGCCCGGGACACTGGAACAGCCACTGGCTCCCTCATCCGACACTAAACTCCAGTGAAAACAAGTAACAACGATGTCCGAGTGGTTGGGTGATCGGAATTCGACTCAAGAGACACGACATCGATCCAACAGGCTCGTGGCAAAAGTTTTGTTCAAAAAGTTATGTATGATTTATATCTTGAACACAAAGACGGCGACGAGTTCCCACCACCTGTCACGTTATTCCAAAAAATGTCGTCGGTGGAAGGTGGGTCGAAAGGACTTAACGGTAGAAAAGACCTCTGTATTGGGAATGGCATGAAGATATTTTTTTATAAATTGACTTAATAATGATAAATTGTTTATAAAAGTATCTAAGTAAAGGTATTTAAAGATATTTATCATTTTCGATATTTATCGTTTCCAGGTGGCTGAAAATAAACCACAGAAGAAAAGCACGCCGAGCGTATTCAAATTTTCCAAATCATAGCGTAAGTGATGACGCATTTAAAGAAAAATGTACCAAATTGTACTTTTTGTTCAGTAAGAAATTAAATTAAAATTATATAACCGTTAATTTATTAATAATAAAAAGAATTTCATAAATTTTGTCATCTTTTTATAAAAAAGTCTATTAAAACAATCATATATCAAATATTTTTTGTTAATATCTTTAACATTTGTAACCATTATTATAGTGTATCAAAAGATAAGCAACATGATCTAAATTACATTACATTCATTAATTTAAAAAATATTTGTTTTAAAATTATTTACAATTTTTAAGTACTTCACCCTTTGTGAATCATGTGTAAATTAATGACTACTAATTGAAAACTGATATAAACAGACAAATCAATAGTTTTTTTTTATTTTTTAAGTTATTTTGATGGCTATTAAATATACACGCTAAGAAATATCAAATACATACATATTTCTTGCTCAAATATCAAATAATTAATTTGCGAGGATCCCGTTTCTAAGATGCCAAAATTTGTGTACTATTACAGTCACGTACGTTGTATACTTGTAGTGAATTCTAATAGTCTTAAATATTGGGATTTCCTAAGCGATGTAATGAATATATTTTGCAGAGTTCCTAGAGATAGATTTTGTATCGCAAAGTTGAAAGACAAACGTAATGTGGCTTCCTGTGAATAATTATATATTTTTCACATTTAGATTCTTTAACGTCGTTGGCGGAGATACAAAGTCGGCTTTGTTTGGATTTATTTCGTTATTTCTCTTCCGTCACTTATCGTTTGAAAAAATGCTTAAAAACTCGTGTGGTTTTTTTTAAAGACATTATGGTCTACACCAATTGTGATAGTGTTGATGCTATTTTACATATTACTAACACTTAACTTTTACTTAGCTGTAGAAAGCTAGTTTTTAAAATTGCTTATTCAATACAATTCTGTGTAGTCAATAGTTTTTCACTCAATATCAGAATAATATATAGTCTTTGTGGCTACTATTATGCGTTGTGAAGCTTTAGTTTCAGTACTTATTATTATTCTCCTTTGTTTAAAGTATATTTTGGAACAAAAAAATTTAAAATGATACTTAAAAAATTCGTAAATATATTTTTTTTAAATGACAGAGGATGTTTGGTACACAATAACTCATTTAATTTTCAAAAAATTTTGATAGAAACTTATATTTATATTGTTAAAACCAAAGAACCATTATTAATTCTCTTAAAAAACTTCACAATATTTTGAGACTAATTTAAAGATTAGACTTACAAAAGAGTTTTTGGTTTGTTATTTAGTTATAACCTGTACAATTTTGCTTCTAATAACTTTTTTATTTTAATTAATGCATTGTGCAACACTTAATAAAATGCGACATATTTCCTTTCGATATTACTTTGAATCTGTGACACATATAATAGCAGAAAGAACATACACCATAGTATAATAATGGAAAATTAAATAAAACGATCATTCACGGATATTTTTCGCCTTATGTTTATTTTTTTTTTAAACCTCCCGACGATTCGAGGGCGTGAATATAAGAAACCATAAAGACAATTTATTAAAGCACAAAAATATACTTAATCATTTTTTTGTTTTTAGTATTTTTTAAAGTTATTATATAGACCTTTAAATATTGTTTATCAAGATATAGATGTAAAGGTGATTATTTATATTTTCAATAAGCCTAATACTACCCGTAATAAAATGGTTGTAATTTCGAAAAATATTTATGCATTACACCGATCTAAAATATGAATTGTGTATACTGTTAGTGTTTGTAATATACAGTATTTAAAAGACATAGTATTTTATACGTTATGTGCTTATACAAACACGAATATGTTGTGTGAAATATTTATATTGTACATGTATTGTTGATTAAACATATTTGCAATTATTGCTTCGTTTGATTTACTTTCTTTTTTTTCCTAGCTCCCATTCCTATACACAAATACATGCATACAAAGTCAAGATAAATAAAATAAAATGCATTTGAAATCACGATGGCGGAGTCATGACACCCGAGTTCAATCCCCAAGGTTCGAATCAACGGGTATTTTCAAAACATTTGGACATAAAGAAGGCGATGGTTTCGCCATCTGTCACGTTGTCCCGTAAAAATGTCTTCGGTGTGAGGTGGATTGAAAGGACTTAATTGTCTAACTGTATGGCTATACTGGCCACCAAAACGGTCCAATCCAATGATTGAGAAAAAAAATGATTCAATACAGTTTACCTTCTTATTATCTTACCAGTTAATGTAACATACAAGTTTAATAATAAACTTAATTAAACTTTAGTCGAACACAGTATTTCTCTCCTTTCTTATACATACATAATGCATACATGTATGCTCATACATACATACCGGCCTCTAAAAGTACTGCAGAAAATAGGACCTTGCCATAATCGTCACGCTTGGACAATTTGTTTTCAAATTGGACAATAGCAGACAGCTTATATCTTAGACGCTGCTGTCCGTCACCGGTCTATTACATATTGATCTGGTATTTTTCGAGACGGTGATATTTCCAAGGCTTTCCCTTAGTCGTTAACTTACCACATTCACCGGAAGAAAGACGGTGGTATATTCCTACGCCTTCACACAGCATTCACGTCACTCTTCACGCCATTCCTAATACAGGGGCACAAATCCTTTGGACCTACCTTCCACCGAAGATATTTTTTGGGACAACGTGACAGGTGGTAAGCTTGTCGCTGTCTTTATGTCCAAGCCAACGATATAATTCGGACTTACGTTTTTGAAAAACTCTTTGATACGAGCCCGCCACCTGGATCAAACTCGTGCCTCTTGACGAATCCTGATCACCCAACCACTCGGCTATAGTAACTTTTTATATTCACGTCACACAATACTCTAACAATTTTATCTACGTTTCATTTTTCTGTTACGCAGAAAGTATTCAATGTTATATTGCTCGAAAGGCTGAAGTCGAAAGGACGTAATTGTCTAGACTCCTGTCTACTCCTGTATTGGGAATAGTGTGAGGAACGGGTTCAATATAAAGAGACAATACTAAATAGTGTTTTACAGTTAAAGCTTAGTCAAAGAACAAAAGAGATACGTTTATTGATATTATTTCAAATCTTTATTGCAATCAGCACTAAGAAAGTGCAGTTGACTGTTTCTACTATAATAATAAAATAAATATTTTGTATCTTAGAGTTAATTTTATTGTAAACTATATTAAATATAGCTTAAATAATGATTGGCTTAATATATATCTGTTTTATTTAATATTGTTTATATTGGTTTTTCTATCTATCTGTGAGTATATGCATATATGTATGTATGTATGTGTCTATGTTCATATTCAAGTAATCAATTGTATGTTAATCATAAAATTAATTAAGAAAAAGAAATTAAGATATAAGTCAGCGCAATAAGCCCACGCCTGATTCTTACAATCCGATCCATTCAAAGTTTGTCTGGAAGAAATCGCTTTTAGCGATAAGACCGCCATTTGTGTCACCATAGTCTTGCTAAATTTAATATTTTATTTTCTGTGTTTGTGTACAATAAAGAATATTCTATCTGTCTAACAAGCCTTTATTTGCCTTTATTACTCAAGAAAGATCTTGAGTAATAAAGGCAAAGCTACAAACAACATGGTGGCAGCAAAGCTATAGACTATGAAATAAAATAAAATAAATAAAGTGAGCCCGTCGCCGTCTTTATGTCCAAGCCAACGATATTAATAGTACATAAGTTTTTGAAAAACCCATTGGTACGAGCCTGCCATCTGGGGATCGAACTCGGGTCTCATGACTCGAAATTCTGACCACCCAACCACTCGGCTATCGTGACTTATTAAAATAATGTGAATATTTAGAATACTTATTAACTGAAAACTACTAATCGTAGAGCCAAATGGCTGGCTGGTATTTCCTCCTTAAGCCTAGACATTTAACGAGGTTTAACGTTAGACATTTAACGGTCTTGTTACCAGCCGCTACGACCAGTCGCGGATATAATTCCCATAGAAGTTGCATCGCGCGGGGACCCCACAGACCGATCGTCTCTACGGCAAATATATAGACGGCAAATATATGGAACAAGTGTATCGTCTCCTTTCAGAGACTCATATTTACGCCACTCAGCCGATTCAGCTGTTTCTAATACCGCTTCGGCTTTTATCCAAGTACCTTTGATGTGTGAGACAAACTATTACACATTTTTTTTTGGTCTGGGTATTTGTCGTTTTATCCGTTTCCATAACACAAGTGCATGAGCTACTTACTTTGGGACCGAAGCAATGTAGTATGTGATGTGGATCAACATCACATACTACATTGTACATATAAGTAAATAGCTCTGATATATTCATGTTTTTATTTATTGTATCTTGCCATGTTTCCTATCCCCGCGACTCTTGCAGGGGCAGCATCGCTGCACAGTAGCCGATTTATAAAAAATATATATATAAATAAAAACGAAAGCAATGATATAAAATTCGCGCGACCCGTTCGTGAGCTTGTGGGCTGCACGCATGCAGATACTGCAATTATTTGATGTGGCTCTTCAACTAACGAAAGACTCGCAAAGTGCTTACGCCACACATGTGCGGATGGTGTTCAAGCAGTTCCGTTGGCTTCCATACTCTATCTGTCTTAGAAGTAAATAAAAAAAAAACAGTCGTCTGTCCACTCCATGATAATATGTATTTAACCTCCGGCAATAAGAATCATACTGAACGGCCGAACGGGCTCTCGCGCAGATTGCAAGCGGCGCGTGGGCGCCAATTTCTCTAACTTCGTGTCTGCATATCCTCCCTTACGAAAGTGGCGTATGTTTTGCAGTGGACTTATACACGCCGTAAAGTATTATATATAGTATTGTGGCGAACGAGTTGCTGCTGTAAAAAGAGTAGATACCCACCCGGTCGCATGATCGTGACCTGGGAAGGATGCGTCCTCCGCCAGTGTGCTATCCGTAATCGTATATATGCTTGGAATCGCAGGAACTTCGATAGCGTGCTACATGACGAGCTTCTTATGTGAAAACTTAGATGTCACCACTATATCATATTTTAACATATACGTATCAAAACTTCATCCAAAATTAACAAGGTGGCGATCAATTCAACATTTAAATAAATAAATAAATATCTTCACACAATTCCCAATACAGGGGTAGACAGAGGTCTGGACAATTAAGTCCTTTCGACCCACCTTCCACCGAAGACATATCGGGACAACGTGACAGGTGGTGAGCCCGTCGCCGTCTTTATGTCCGAGCCAACGTTATAAGTCGTACACAAGTTTTTAAAAAACCGATTGGTACGAGCTTGCCACCTGGAGATCGAAGTCGGGTGTCTTGACTCGAAATTCCGACCACCCAACCACTCGGCTGTCGTGGATATTTCAACATTTAAAAATGTTAAAATAATTTTAGTAACGCCGATACGTGGCATCAATCCTATGTAGTTACTCGGATAGCGTAGTTAAGCGAGTATCTTAACCATAATGCTTTCAAATAAATATCTTCACGCAATTCCCAATACAGGGGTAGACAGAGGTCTAGTCTAGACAATTAAGTCCTTTCGATCCACCTTCCACCGACTACACTTTCGGAACAATGTGACAGGTAGTGAGCCCACATTATGCTTTTAAATCTCTCTATACCATACGTAGTAGTAGTAGTAAGTCATTTCACGTTTAGGGACGTAAGGTGGAAAGAGTTTTTAAAAGTTTAATTTCGTGGTAGACATTTCGACAGGCTTATAGCGTTTTCGTTGTATATGTTATTTTAGAACAGAAATAAATTTGCGTGATGATAACCCAGCGCTGATACCGACTTTGCTGTATGCCAGCAATAAATAAATAAATATCCTCATGCCATTCCCAATACCGGGGTAGACAGAGGTCTGGGGAATTAAGTTCTTACGACCAACCTTCCACTAAAAACATTTTTGGGACAACGTGACTGGTGGTGATCCACCAGTCACGTTGCCTCCAACGGCACACACTTCGTCGTCTTTATGTCCGCGCCAACGATATAAGCCGTACATAGGTTTTCGAAAAAACCCATTGGCACGAGTCTGCCACTTGGGGATCGAACTGGGGTCTCTTGACTAGAATTTCGATCACCCAACTACTCGGCTATTGTGACTTTATATGTCAGCAACACCTGAGGATGTCACAAGTATAAAAATTTACTGTAACTGTAAATTCACTTGGCGATCTGTTCTCTTTGGCTACTCTGTCAGGGACTAAGCGTGAAGATAAATAAATAAATTAAGCAGTAGAAATGCGATATCTACATGAATTGTGCGGCGTAACCCTTACCGAAAATGAAACAAAGAGATCCTCAATATTGAAAGGCAGGTTTGACAGATGATTCTATTTATAAGGAAAAAAATGGATCATGGCTATGTTATGGTGAAGAAAATACATAATGCAAAAGATAACAATTAATATGGTCGACAAAGGCCGAGGTAGAATTTCTCGAAGAGGAGAGAGTCAAGAGCACTCAGATCTCTAGGTATAGATGCTTCTTTGAAGCAAATACTGATAGATGCGAAAAAGGAGTGTAAAGATCATGACATTTGGCTAATCGTTTATCCTGGTTAGCCCACTAGATTTGATGTATTTAGAGCCATAGTTCAAATTGTTATAAACCATTTTACAATCGTTGTATTATTCATGGTTTAGAATTTCGCAGGCAGTTAATCGAATAAGATATATTAGTAAAACGCTTAAATATTTGAGCAGGGTTTACAAGTCAGGAAAGGTTTACAATTTTACTGCCCAGCGTATTTATCAACCTGAAGTTATTTCTTATCACCATTTTCATAAACATTTCTCATAAACGGTGATTTAGGAAAAATAGTCTTGACTATAGAAATAACTACCGAGGATGGCAAGATAACTATCTCGAGACCGCAATTAAGGAGACCGGTAACTGGCAGTAGTACTAGATGCTAGGTTTATGGTACTGTGATCGCCAATCCGTTTGTCAAGCGCGACGATAACGGCAAATCGTCCATTTAGAGGCCAATGTCCTGCAGTAGATTTGTGAGAAGATAAATTTGTCCTTTTTCTTACAGTTGAAAGTTGCAGACCGTGGGACAATATGATTGCAAAAGTCGACTTAATTTTGTAATATACATCAACGAGTATAAGTCAGTTATATTGTTCACAAAATTTAATGTTATCTTAGTAATTATGCAGTGACGTATCTGACCTTGTTGCTCCGCTAAATGGACCGCTAAAGCTTAAATTCGTAATTGCAATATTTAATTGTTACAGGGCCACCAGAATATCGCGACCTGACTCAATATTATTGACAGACGAGGAGCTGTAACAGAAATAGTAACGCATTCATCTTGTACTCATCTTACCAAGAAAACGTGTGAAAACCTTGCGTATGAAACATTTTCCGATTATATTTTCTGTGGGATTACCTCATTCGCGGCCTTGCGTCGCGATCCCGTTCGCGCCAGTGTTGAATCGAGCGTCGCGTGGACTGCATGCGTCGCCGGTCGCCAGCGTACGACCACGAACTTTTAAACAATTTGTCGAACGAATCATGAGGACGAATTATTTTAATTGTTCAAGTATATAGTGTTTTTGTGAAGTGTTGTTCGTCTAGTTTCATTTTGACGATGGCTTTGTTCTTGTGTATATTTTTATTCGCATGGCCTGGTGCTCTGGGGTTCAATGTGGACATCCCTTCCAGGGTAGTTTTCAGGGGAAACAATCAATCTATGTTCGGATTCACGGTACAAGCTCATGTAGACGGGAATCGAAAGATGTAAGTACATATTAGAACCATAATTATTGACATATAACCTTATCGCAAAAGTATGCAAATAAGATTTGGAATATTAACACTTTTTGAGTCAAATTAAACACGACGATGTGTTATAGACCATGTTAAAACTTTAGACACATCATGTATGCGATTACACCTGAATAAACAATAAAGATAAATATTGTTTAATGTTTTAATTACAATGTAGAGCTGCTTGTTGTCTCTACTTTTATTTATTAAACACAACTCTATCGCTTGATGTCTTTAATAGAAGATAACTGACTTATTTTCTCTGTTTGTACAATTTTTATAACATTACTGGTATAATTTATAAGTGATGAGGCAACGAGTCTCTCTCAATTGGCAATCTTTTCGTCTTCTCGCGTTTAGAAGCTGATATCATAGATTTACTACAATGTTATTGGCGTACGAGATATAGCAAAGCAATCGTCCTAGAAATATCTCTTGGCAATTAAAATTTGCGAAGCATACAGGATTGAATCTTAATAATATTAATGAATACTCTCCAATTGATACGTAAATATCGATTGGAGAGTAAATTATAAATCTTCATATTAATTTTAAAATTAAAAATTAATCTAGAAATTTCAATTTATATTTAGTCTTAAAATTTTAAACGTAGTGGTGGTATAGATTCGGTAAAGACGGCGACGGGTTCACCACCTGTCACGTTGTCCCAAAAATATCTTTGCATATACTATGTAAATATCACTCTATGTATAGCGTATATGAACATTGAAGTGTATATTTTAGTATAAAAGAAATATTTAAGAATATTAACTTTCCAGTCCTTAGTAAATATTGCTTTTTGCAATAACTTACTTGAGTTTATTTAAATGGCAATCAAGTGTCGCAATGCTGTACAATTTTAGTCATAAATGTCTCGAGAATTATTTGATGATATCACCATTCACCTACACGATCTACAAGTTTATGTGTCATAATATGATGTGAGCACTGATTACGTGATATTAAAAATAGATGCGATGTTGTTCTCTTGGCCGCTTTAACCACAGCCGGCGTCTTCTGTTTGCTTGAAGCGAACCGTTCTGGCAACCACGTCAGAGTTGATGCGGAAAGTTATAATAATAAAAAAAATATCTTCACGCCTTTCCCAATACTGAGGTAGACAGAGGTGCAGACAATAAAGTCCTTTCGTGACAGGTGGTGAGCCTGCTGACGCGGTTGTGTACAAGCCAGTACAAGTACAGTACAACGATACAAATACACTTGGAAATCGAACTCGAGTCTCTCGACTCCTATACCGATCACCCAACCACTCGGTTACGTGGCTGCTTAATTGTAAGCATCAGCGAAATAATTCTAATACTAAATGATTAAACATGCGGCAGGCTGTTACATTTGTTTTACTTCTAAACTACTATAGTAAATATGAAAGTTAAAAATACTTTTTACTTGATAAATTATTATTCAATTTATATAACTTACAACAAACCGAATGATTGAGATTTGATAAACAATATTTGAAAGTAGAAATACGACTAACTCTGTGGAACAGAAAATTTGTATCGACGCTGGAGTTTTATGAACGAGTGACATCATCATTCAAAGAGTTCGTAAGTGAGATTTTTAACGCTTCGTTGATGCTTGGCCCAGTGCCGAAATTAATGTACGTACGCGGGGGAATCGGGTTTACGTGTGCGTAAAATTTTAATTTGGGTTTAATGTATATACATGTAATTTTAACAAAACGGCATGTAAAAGCACCCTACCGGGCATACGCTTCTCCTACAAGGGTTAGCTATAATCTCCACGTTTGACAAGCGTTTTGGCGATCGAAATATAACGCTGCTGCTCGCTATCTAATGAATTTCGATCTGGTTTCTTTTGAGATGGTTATCCCGTCATTTGTTTCTCTTAATCACCTCTTCCTACACCTAAGGGAAAAGACGAGGTGGCATATTACGCCATCACCTCACAGCTAATGTACCTTTGACTGTAGTTACGAAATAATTTTCAATAACTTTGTAGATTTCGGTATGCGTCGCTATGTTGCTGATCTTGTATTGACTTTTGTATGTATAATCTCATTGATTATACTATCAACTCTTTAATGTTGCTTCTTCGAGTTTGATTTTGTCGGAAGCTTCTCGACAAGAATGAGCACTATCGACGATTTGGATTTGGAAGGTCTTCAACTTTAGCTTTTCATTTAATTAGGTAATCGAAGTCTGAATAATTCTGTTACAACTAAGTTAATATACGTAATAGGCAGTTTAATAAATAATTCATAATTTATATTGAAGATTTCACTTTCATATTAGAATGTAGTCCGCACAAATTTTAGAAACAAAACGAATGTTGAAAATCATACCAGACTTCGAATCAAATTGAAAAATAATGAAAAAAGTTTTAATTTTAATTACAATGTCGTGGTAATCAATTACTTAATTTAATGACGGATTTCCGAGATCGCTTTGTTTAATTAATCAAATATCAGTGTAAATTACTGAAAAATAATTAGTTAGTATTTATATTTAATTATAATTATCCTTTGAATAATTTTGTGATGCATAATTTCATAACATTTCATAATCACAATCGACGGATTTAATGTATGTTGCCCCTGATTAAATGAATCAGGAATAACATACATCAAATCAGTCGATTGTAATTTCTTTCAATTTACCTATGTTTCGTAATGCACATATTTAACACTATTGGTGTATGATTTGTTCATTCACAGTGTTCATTTTTTACACGTAGGTCACAATTAAACAAATTTAATAATTAATTTAACCATTTACACTCTAATTTATAAGTAGATTAATTAAAATGTAAAACTATAATAAAAATATACTGCACCGTTTTTGGGGTTTTAAAGATATTTACTGTCCAATATTTTGTACTGTTCTTGTAGTGTCTTCTAATAAAATAGCAGAATTATTATAATTAAACCGAAAGTCACGATAGCCGAGTTGTTGGGTGGTCGGAATTTCGAGTCGTGAGACCTGAGTTCGATCCCCAGGTGGCAGTACCAATGAGTTTTTCAAAAAAAACTTATGTACTAATTTCATCGTTGGCTTGGACATGAAGGCGGCGACGGGCTCACCACCTGTCACGTTGTCCCGAAAATGTCTTCGGTGGAAGGTGGGTCAAAGGGACTTAATTGTCTAGACTTGACCTCTGTCTACCCCTGTATTGGGAATTGCGTGAAGATATTTATTTATTTATTTATTTATTATAATTAATTATTAAATAGATATTTATATTTTTGAGGTGATGAGTCTAAAACTTCCGAAAGCATGATTTCATTATCCATCAGGTATCTACTTAATATCTCTCGTTAGGTGTTTTGTAGGATGTTGCTTTTTCGTAGTTGCACAGTATTGTCCAGTGTTGTTACAGCCAGAAGGTACGTTGTAAACGAGGCACATGATTTGAATATGATAATACCAATGAGATACCATATGATAGTACCAAGGGGTTTTTAAAAAAAAAAATTTCTTGGTTTTTTCAAAGAATTATATCGTTGGCTTGGATATAAAGTCGGCGACGGGCTCACCACCTGTCACGTTGTCCCAAAAATATCATCGGTGGAAGGTGTGTTAAAAGGACTAAATTGTCTAGACCTCTCTAACCCTGTATTGGAAATGACGTGAAGATATTTTTTTGTAGTTTTTTGTGTGTCAGTTCCTTGACTATTCGCGGTATCTTTGTTTGTTATTATCTTTGTTTGGTATTTTGTTGAGTGAAATAAATGGATCTGCAGCGAAATAACCGCTACCAATTAGCGGAGCAATGTATTCGTTAATTTGAGAAAGTTCGTTAAGGTCCGCGTTACGTTGCGGGCGCGCTCTTTGCCCTGCTTTGTGCGGTGGCTATCTTTTTAATCAAATTCACCAATAACGTTACGTCGGTGGCTCGAAAGCCGCCATTAACGCTCTTTCTCATCAATGGCCGCTTTGTTAGGTTAGATATCGGATAGCTTCATTGCGGAATGAAAAAAATTACATTGTCAGAATGAAATTGTCAATAGATGGACATCGAGATGTTTTTTTTTTATAAAATGTAATATTTGAGTTGACATATGTTAATCTAAGAAATTAAAAATATTATTTGATTAATTTTTAGTTTCAATTGTTATTGATATGTAGTGTAACAAATAACTAAAATATGACTAATTTAATTTTCTTTTAACTTGTAGCGCTGAGGTTGAATGTTGCTTGACTTAAAACTCTTGAATATATCTATACCATTTAAAACAATGGTATGAAGAATTTTTAAGACCTTTTCACTTAGCGATTCACCCCCGCTGACAACGGTCGGGCGAATATTTGTAATTTTGAGGAACCGGAAACGCGGCCGGCGCGTCACATGCGTGGCACATGCGCAAGCGCAGACGCGCTGCGCCCTTTTTAGCTTTTTTTATTTAATTTAGCTGTGAACAAAAATAGGCCTGCTCCTGATGTTTAGGGTGAGACGGTCGCTTGATTTATATCGATTGCTAATTATGAAATGTTTTTGATGATTTAGAGAATAATCATTACAACATAACATTTAATTTTTACATCATTTACGGCCATGTTTATGAAAAGCTTAAGTTACCGAAGTATTTTTTATGTTAAGTATTGTTTATGTACCGATGTTAGATTTTATCCATAAAATAAAAAAAATATATATCTTTACGCTATTCCCAATACAGCTGTAGACAGAGGTCTAGACAATTAAGTCCTTCCGATTCACCTTCCACCGAAGACAACATGACAGATGGTCAGTCTGTCGCCATCAATTTGTCCAAACCCAATGGTAGGAGCTGTGGGGATCGAACTCGGGTTCCTTGACTTGAATTTCGATCACCAAACCACTCGGCTATCGTGACTTCCATAAAATTAGAAATAAATAAACAAATGCAGACGGAATAAATGTGTGGATAATATATACTTTGCCCATACTTTGCCCTGATCACGAAGTAACATGCCATTTTTCTCATAACTTTCATGTCTTAAAAGCAATAAGCCCATTATCTTAATTTTAAACTATTAATTAAGAACATATAAAATACATATATCATAGAAAATATTTATGTTTAAAGGGTGTTTTATATTCTAAGTTTGTCTAGACAGGTGTCATCTTTAAGAAAATTTGTTCAAATACAAATTAAAGTTTAAAATCATTCGTTACCCAAATTCAAGGTAAGCATGGACGCTCAGAATCCTTTTTTTATTAATCTTTATCCAAGACGGCAATAGACTCACCACTTGTCACGTTATCCCAAACAGGCTTCGGTGAAAAATGGATCGAAAGGATTTAACTGTTTACACCTTTGTCTATACCAGTATCGGAAAAAAGCGTGACATATAAAAAATCTATCAATTAACAAATAAGTAATTTGGTTATACGAACTTACGAAAGAAATTACACTAGAGCTGGTTGTGGCATGTGTGACAAGGCGACCTTTATCCAACTAATGTTCGAGATAAGTAATGACTCCGGACATTTACGGCTGCTGTCCTTGATCTGCGTTTTTAATCGTTGACTAGTCAAGCCTGCGACATCGCTCGAGTGGATTATAAATTTGTATGCGACAGTTAAAATCAATGCTCTGTTAATATCTTATGAAATTTCTGATTCTGACTGATGATTTCCTATTTTATCATTAACCCAAAGCAAAACACGCATGCGCACTGACACACGCAAAAAAATCTTAAATAATATAATGAAGATCATACAGGTAAGTATTTTTATTAAATAACCGAAAGGTTACATTTTGAGTCAAGAGACCTAAGTTCGATTCCCAGGTGACAGACTCATACTAATGGTTTTTTTTTAACTTAATTGCAATTTATATCATTAGCTCGTACGGAAAACGAAAACGGCGACCGGTTCTTCACCTGTCACGTTGTCCAAACAATTGTCTTCGATGGGTCGAAAGTAATTAATTGTCTAGACCTTTGTCTACCCCTATATTGGGAACGTTGTGGGGATATTTGTTTTACTATTATTTAATTCAAGTCACTATAGCCAAGTGGTTGGGTGGTCGGAATTTCGAGTCAAGAGACCCGAGTTCGATCCTTAAGTCGCCGTACCAATGAGTTTTTCTAAAAACGTATGTACGAATTATATCGTTGGCTTGGACATCGACAGGCTCACCACCTGACACGTTTTCCCAAACATATCTTCGGTGGAAGGTGGGTCGAAGGGACTTAAATGTCTAGACTAGACCTCTGTCTACCCCTGTATTGGGAATTGTGTGATAATATTTATTATTTAAAAAATATAGACGATTTGTTATTCTATCACTAACTCAAACACAAAACACTCAAGCGCACTGCCACGCAAAAGATCTCTCTCTTAAATAGTATAATGAAGATCGTAGTCGTAAAAAAAAAATATTTTATTTCGATAAATGATATTTTTTTAAATAAATACAAACATTATTGGCACACAACCTTCCTATCAATGTAACCTTAACAGTAACGTTCCAACATCGCTCGTAGTCGTGTCCGAAGAAGCTCATTTGTAATTAGCTCTGCTAACTTGTCTCTGGTGCGATTGCGCGGGAAGGCGGCGGGTTATCGGCAAGCGGCTGGCAACACCGTTCCACTTGTTCACCGACGATAGCGCAGCTATTTTTGTTGAACAATACAGATAAATGTTTTGTGTGGACAGCGAAAGGGAGTATCCGTGTCGCGTGTTTGTTGTGGTGTAATCTATGGTCATCTGATTCTATTTTTATAATATAAGTAACAGCAAATTGAGAAATATAGCAAAAAATATTTAACTTATGTTTATTGCCAATGACAGTTTCATGCTTCATAAAAAATAAGTTATCACTTTTATAGTGGATGATATTTACAGTATTCTCATCGATTTATAATAATAAGGTAAAGAGATAAAATAGTTAAAAAAACCTTAAACGGTACACTAGTAAATCGATATTTCGGTGTTCTATTGAACTTAATAATTGTATCTGCCTACTAGGTGCTATGATAACTGATAAAATCGTAAAGTTAAGTTTTAATACAGGGGTAGACAGAGGTCTTGACAATTAAGTCCCTTCGACCCACCTTCGAAGATATTTTGGGACAACGTGACAGGTGCTGAGACCGTCACCGTCTTTATGTCCAAGGCAACGATATGAATCGTGCACCGGTTTTGAAAAAACCTATTGGTACGAGCCTGCTACCTGGGGATCGGACTCGGGTCTCTCAACCCGAATTCCGATCACCCAATCACTCGGCTATCGTGACATATTACTTATTTCTAAATTAAAAATAAGAATAGTAAATCGTAAGTAAACGGGTAATGCATACAAAAAAAAGAAACCTAAACAATTAAACAATGGAAGCAAAACTGGGAGCTATACTTTTTAAAATTCATACGTTTTCAGAAGGAAAGTGCTTTGTAAAAACAATCTTCAAAGATTGTTTGCGCTCGCGCAGCGTGACCTCATTACCAATATGGCGGTTTCGGACGACCTCAAAGATGTTTACTTGCTCGAATATTTCGAAGGCGTATGTATGTTTATCGAAAATCACAATACCAATGCCATTGCGAAGGCTGAACTGAAATGCACGAAGTTTATTCTTTATTATTTAGATATTAGGAATTGCTTTATGTGTTATTTTTTAATATATCAAAATGTATATTTGTGTTTACGTTCCTTTTGCACGTCTTTCTTCTGATTGGGTTAGTAATTTGTGCAGTTGTTATTACCATTAAAATTAGGTTAGTAGGTTTTTAGTGTATTTTGATATACATGGATTTATATTAAATTGTGTAATAACGTGTGAAATTTTGGAAATATTTAAAATTACGTAATATTTTAAATATTTCCGAAGCTCGGATTTTTACCAGTTCAATATGTCAATAGCTTACTGTACATAGTATCCTGAACGTAGTCTTTCCTCGAAGGAAGCCACAAAGCTTAGTCCTGAGTCACAGGAATGAAACAATAAAATTGTACAGGTCTGCTTCAAACTTGTGTAGGTCTTGTGTGTACTTGTGTACCTCTCAGATTGGGCCGCCTGGGGTTCGCTCTCCCCTTAAATTGATTACATCTTGTGGCTTCGGAACTGTTAAATATGTTTAACAGCGATACTGGAGTTTTCTCTTTCATTATTGAGATATGACTTTGAACTTATAAGGTACAGATATTCTATTTATTTTTATTGGAGCATTTAAATAAATAGTGTTACATATTTTAATATTTGATGCAATCTACGAGTATATGTATTGTATCTGCGACTGGACATAGTCCTGGTGACAAGAGGGCAGGTTTTTTCCTCGTCTTCAGGCTTACTTACTACTTACTTATCTTATCCATACAACGTGGAAATTCAGCCAGCTTTCCTGTTGCTACTAGGCGTTATACCAAGAATTATAAATGAAACTGTAAATTTTGTTACAGATAAAAACCTGAAATAAATATCTTAATACATTTTTTCTGATATATTAAATCATATCCGTTTTGACCATAAGTGTCGTAGGGGACGACTAATATAAACAGGCGGCGGGATAACCCTCGCAGAATATAATACAACAAAATAAAAAGACCGATGGGTAGCAGCGTCTAAACAGTATCTGGGACTATGACTTTCGAATTTGCTATAAATTCTCTTTATGGGAAATGACTAAATTCTGCTATAATTATGACAGTAGAGCTAGAGTAAAAGAAAATTGGAAAAATTTACAAGTAACGAAATTCAGTTAATTTTTCTTAGAGTAAAACAAATGTCAATCTTCAAGCAAATTTTAAACACAACATTTCAAAAGATAAAAACTATAACATTCATACATCTTAATTAATTTTTTTAAACATTGTCATCTAAACTACCCTTAATAACTTTAACTACCCTTTAATTCCCACAGTTCGCAATACGGGTGATATTGTGGCTTGCGGGTCCTAGTTGACATTTGAATAATAGAAAGTTCTATTCGTATATATCATGTGAAAATGTGGGCACGTATTATTTATTTATAACGGACACAAATACAGTTTTATTTATGTTTTGTTAGTTCGGTTGTCATTGTTGTTCGGTTTTAAAACTCCCAATTATATACTTTTATGGTATGGTTCATAATAATACAAGTTTAAGTTATTTAAATTAACTTTAATCTATGACTAAATCTACATCTAAATGAAACAAAAAAAAAACAATGTTTACATTTAAACTATTATTATTATTTCATGTGCTTGACGATCCGATAGCCGAGCTGGTGGTGACCTTCCTACGAAGCTAATGGGTGCGGATTCGAATCCCGCTTGGTACAAACATTTGTGTGATGAATTTTAATGTTTGTGCTCGAATGAATGTCATTCATATCAGTGATTACCTATGTAAATATATGTATGTTCTAATATTGTACCGTTAACCTATATACTAAGTCAGTGATAATCTCCACCTATCACGTTGATCCAAATAAACTACGGTGAAATGTGGGTGGAAAGGACATTGTCTAGACCTCTGTCTATCTCATAATGCGAACATAAATCACGGAATTTCCGTGATTTCGTGTGCAACAAGTGGCCAATGAATTGAAATAAGTTTCATAGCCAAATTAAACCCGTTTTAAACTCGCGAAATGAATTGGCACTATTTACTTCGCATTCGTAATCCTTATTAAGACTTGTGACAGCTGGCAGCTTTTATGAGTGTATTTAACTCACTAATTGAGATATGACTTTGAACTTGTCGTGACACGGCCGCAGCGAATTGTGGTTACGTGAATTGTTCGTTTGTGTGCTTGTGTTGTATGTATTTGTGTATTGTATTTGTAACGATAGTTAAGTGGTTGGGTGATCAAATTTAGAAATAGAAAACTA
The DNA here is from genome assembly GCA_029286605.1 of Sericinus montela. NCBI lineage: Eukaryota > Metazoa > Arthropoda > Insecta > Lepidoptera > Papilionidae > Sericinus > Sericinus montela. Next base: position 2,360,816 of record JAGSMR010000010.1, on the reverse strand, counting down.
AGTTCTAAAATAAATCTATGTGACCTTTTGAAATTATTGCACTTTTTCATGTGGATTAAATCTGAGTGTTCAGATTTGAATTCAGACCACTTAACTACGCGATTAGGGACATCATCACATACATTGCTCTGATCCCAAAGTAAGAAGCTAAAGCACTTGTCTTATAGAATCTGAAACATCGATGGCACCACAAACAACCAGACCCGCGCAAATGTCGAAAAAAAGTAGTTTTACAGTGGCCTCTTCCAGAATCGAACCCGGTGTGTACGCAGCTCACCCTAGGAGGTCGTAATTACGGGCTATTAGACATATCATTTTAGGGTGAATCTTAGAGTACTTTGGGGCGAAACATATCTGTAACCAACTTCTTTTGCATGCGTTTATGGGCTGCAGACGTTATAAAGCAAAGGTAATTCACTTGCTAATCACATAAAAAAAATGGAAGTTAATAAAGTGATTATAGCTCTTTCAATTAGTAAATTGTAAAACAATTGCCACATAATTTACTCGCATTTATGTAAATATGTCTCCTACGAAACTGGAGCAGTGGCGAAACATTCTCCGACTAACATTCTTATCACAAAAATTCGAACTGTTTCTTTATATTAGTTAAACACTTGATATGGCCCGTGTTAATTAAACGTTTAATACGTTTGCTTTGTTTACAATTTCTTTATTTTAATAATTTATAATAACAAATTTAATAATAAATTTCAATATCTTTTACATATCATACCTGTTAACAGGTTTGAAATTTACTAAAGAGTTATGTTATATACCCAATGTTTTTCTGTTTATATTCCATCTCAGGATATTAGCAGTTCCGAATTTACTTTAAGTATATTGCGGTTTTAAATAAAATGTATTCTTTTTTACCTTATTATCAATACTGGGGTAGACAGAGGTCTAGACTATTAAATTCAACCACCATACCGCCACACCATACAAACACATTAAGTTCAACAACCCACCTTCAACCGAAAACTATTTAGCACAACGTGACAGGTGGTGAGCCTGTCGCTGTTTTCATATTCAAGCCAACGGCCTCTATTGATCTCGGGTCTTTTAATTCGAATTCTGATCTCCCAACCGCTCAACTATCGTTACTGTTTTAAATGTTTTCCGCTAATAATTATTTGTCAGCCATAATACTTAGATTCATCATTTAATAATTATTAATTTTGTATTAGTTCAATGGGTTTTCACGAACCGACATTGGCGTGCAAAGTAAACAATATAACGTAATTGATAACTAATTTGAATTACAGCTATGAACGTAATAATTAATGTTATAACTAATTATTAGAAAAACCATTTATTTGTTTTAAATATCACACAGTAAAATCTAATTATTTAGGTCATTATTTGACTATTACGCGTCACTAAAAAATCATAAAAAAATTCACGATACGTCATTAAAAAATTCACGATAGCCGAGTGGTTGGGTGATCGGATTTTCGCGTTTTTTTTAAACACTTAGGTTATATCGTTGGCTTGAAAATAAAGACGGCGACGGCCTCACCACCTGTTACTTTGTCCCGAAAAATGTCTTCGATGGACGGTGGGTCGAAGGGACTTAATTGTGTAGAGTAGACTTCTGTCTACCCCTGTTTTGGGAATGACGTGAAGAAGACTATTATGCGTAGTGTACTAGAACTATGAGTATAGCTTACGAGTACATAGTAACGTGTTAGCAATCTGTGGTATAGCTTGACGCACAATAAAGGGAAAATTAATACATTCCCATGAATTACGGTCAATGTTAAAAGGCAGTGTCAGGTGTCCTCTGTTGCACAGTGAGTTGTAAATATTGTTCGCAATTGTGAGTATTGCCGGTCATACCTTGACCTAATTGCTCGGGCGCAGGATCGACTCCGGCGAAATGTCGTGCGCATAGCATTAACATGACATAACTTCTACGAACACATACAACAATTATACGCTAAACGGGTTTCTGTATGCGTGATTACTCCATGGGTGATTCATTTGACGACTTCCGTGGACGACTGGCGTGCACGTCGGTTTTCTTTCGGTCCTGGGTTTCATCATTTCCTGGAGGGGTCAATACAGCAAACCACTTTTTCTACATTGTTTTGAGTTTGTGTGATTTATTTTGATTATAGTATTGCCACAGCAATATTTGCGTTGTTATAAAAACTACAAAATAACGAATTACATTTGTAATAAATAAGGAAACTGTTGTTTTACTATTAGCATCGTCAATGTCAAACGCATAATTGTCTGTGGTCAGTTGCACAGAGTAGAGATTATCTGTAAATCATTTTAAAATTTTGTCACCATATATAATTGTATACAATAATTATAAAGTTAATAACACTGACAGATGAATCTCATTAACATTTAAACTAAGAAAAAAATAATAAATTATGTTTATATTGACGACCTCAGTGGATGAGCTGTGAGGTCCCGGGTTCGATTGGCGGTCGAGTCAATGTAGAAAATACTTTTTCTACATTTTGTGATACTATTTGTGGTGCTTATGTTGTTTCCGATTCCATAACACAAATGCATAATACAAATGGCCACTTACTTTGGGATCAGAGCAATGTTTGTGAAGTTGTCCCTACCTACGAACGAGTATGTATTTATTTATTACTTTCTTTTTTTTAACCTATACTGTCCCACTGCTTGGCGAAGGTCGCCCTCACGTATGCTTCCAAACAACTCGGTCTTTCGCGTTTTCAAACCAATCGTCACAGAATGCGTATAGCATGTCACGCCATAATTTTTCGGCATACTTCGACGTCGTTTTTCAAATTCCGGAACGTTTATTAGGTACCAAGATAAAGTTAATGTTACAACTACAGGTACGTTCCGCTGGCCGCACTCGATAAAAAATCGATCCTATATATACCTCTCGTGGTGTAGGCAGAGTTGCGAAGTTCGACGAATCTGCAATACTTTTAATTGCAGTTAATAATATAGAGAACGGTTTTCTTTGGTACGTTTCATTGGGAAATGTCAGTAGAGCACTGCCTGCCTGTCTCTTTGATAAATGATTTATGAAGTTCGTTATCAATTTCACTCACTCTGCTATAATTATCGCCCTGCTTACTTTTTTATGCTTTCACTTGTCAGATGAATTACTGTTATTTCTTTTAATAATATATGAGTAATAAATAAATATCTTCACGCATATTTCCAATACTGGGGTAGATATAGGTCTAGACAATAAGTCTATCGATCGATTATCGACCCACCTTTTACTGAAGTCTGATGGAGACTGGTGGTAAGTCCATCGCAGTCTTAGTATTGAAGTCAACAGTACAATATTTGTCGACCTCCGTGGACGAGTGGCGTAAACACTGGTTTTCATCGTGTCGCCATCTCGAGTTCCCGGGTTAGATTCCCGGTTTGGTCAATGTAGAAAAACCACTTTTTCATCTTATCGGGTCTGGGTGGTGTGTTGCCTTCGTTGCATCCGATACCCATACCACAAGTGCTTCAGCATCTTACATTGGAATCGGGGCAATATATATGATGTTGTCCCTATCTATATATGTATTTATATATTAAAAAATATGTTCATTTTGTATATACATCTATTATATTATATTTTATAAACAAATTTGTATTTGTACATATACTAAATGTATAGATATAAAGCTGTGCAGACATATATGCAGCGAACGCGGCGCTGGACGAGACTTCGGTCCAAGGTCTTTCCTTGCAGTTTTAAATAATATTATTCTTGGATTGCGCAAGTCGGACAGTTATACTTGTTTAGTTTTATTTCGGATATTTAACGCAATACTTTTAGTATAAGGTTAGCATTCCCCATTTAAATGTTAAGATAATATTCAGGACGCTTGAACTAGGAACGTTATTTGTAACAGTCTTGGGATGAGTCCCATTTTTCTTATGAAAGGCTATAAAGAAGAAGAATTAGAAAATGGTATCACATTTAAAATCAATGTTATAGTTTTCTTTTAACAAATAGATCCATTAATAATTAAATATCATCTAATTTCTCTCTACTTCTGACTACCTCAGTAATGGGAATGGAGTGATGACATTTTTTTTTTCATATTTCAATGTATATATTTCTTCATTCTTTAATTTAATGTCCCTTTTTATAAGTGAATCGCTTATCATCCTACAGTTTAAGTTTAGAATTTTATCATTACACTGTGGTAAATAGTCCTGCTGTCGAATGTTTGCATACTTTAATGGTAATAATGTTCGTCACAGTTCGTTTTTTCAACTAAAGAAAAAAAATCACCTATCTGTCCATTATTAAAAGAATAAACTAATACATAACAGACATAAAATATATTTTTTAATCGCGGCTTGGTGGCTGCGTCATTTAATTTGGTTTAGATGGAGTACTATGAGACTCTATTGTTGAATTACTGGAAGATATCAACAATATATGTATTATTTAACTCGTATTATAAAAGTGTAGTAATTCTTTTTATGGGGTCTGCTTGTAGACATGACTTTAATAATATTTAATAAAGAGACTGCACTGACAGAACTATAACACGGGTTTGTCTCTATAGACTGCACTCAAAGACCTATAACACCTGTTTCAGAAAATCTTATAGTCAGAAGTCAATGATAAAACACAACTCATTGGTACGGGCCCATCTGGGTATTGAACTCGGGTCGAGTTCAATACCCAGATGGGCCCGTACCAATGAGTTTTTTCGAAAATTTATGTACGATTCGACGACATGCTCATCACCTGACAAGTCGTCCCAAAATAATGTTTTTGGTGAAAGGTGGGTCGAAAGGACTAAATTGTCTAGGCCTCTGTCTACCTCTTTATTGGAAATGGCGTGAAGAATTTTTTTTGTTCTGTAATCCTCTAAACTAAACGGATATGCTCGCAAATAGAGACGAGGGTTATAGTTATAATCTGTAAATAGGTTTGTCTAGGTATCTGTCGAACATCTCTCTATCAGGAGGAATTTGTTTTATACCGGTTTGAAGTTATATGAACAACAGAAATACGTTTTTTGAGGTTATGTAGTGATACATACTCGGTGTATCAAGGTGAGGCAGGCGAGTGACAGTACGTATAATATCATTGGCGTTAAGGATCACGATTCGAATATAGTACGTAGTGTGCAATATGCGTCATTGAACGTTAGTTGCTACTTTGTTTGGAATAAAAGTCATATATACATATATATAGTACAATGATGTATATACATTTATGTTTGCGTATATATTTATTTATTGTAAATGGCGATTAAAGGAAAAGTTAAATAAATTTTTTCCTCTTTATTTTTGAACGAACATTTGCATGTGGTATCGACGTATAAATCTATCGCCCCTATTCTACCAGTGGGTGTGATCAGAGACTAAGAGAAAGCTTTAAAATTCATTACAAAGAAGAATTCATATTTATTCAAAACTTCTGGGCTACATAAAAGCTACACATAGGTTGTAAAGCGAAGCCAAATTTTCAATGTAAGGTGAACAAGTTTAATATCGGTGTGTTTATTTATTCTGATCTGGAATATTTTTAAATATCTGGCGGCTTTTTCAAAAATACAAGACCAAAAAAAATTTATCAAAACTTAGGTTTTAGACAGAAACAAAGATTAGTCTTTCGCTAACCGTTACTATATATAAGGGAAAATCCTTAGTCTATCCTTAGTTGCTTCTTGCTACATTCACGGGAAGAGAGGGGGTGTCGCCGTATGAGATATTCCGCATGAAGTTCGTTTCTACTTTTATTTTAAAAACGAGTCAATTTAAAGCGTGAAAGTAAGTGTAAATAATGAACGGAAACTTAATATACGATATAAATGAAAAATAAAGGAAAACAGACGAGTGTGTCCGGTAGCCGCCGTCAGGTGGCGCCTTAGTGTCTTCATTAGTATGCGCGGACGCCCCACGGGACGGATACGACACGTCAACGGAAACGCCATAATTTGAACTCTAATCGTAATTTGAACGCAATCAAACCGGGACGGAATACGCTGTATAAAGCGAAGTTCGTTTAAGGAATTATTTTTTTAATTGTGTGATATAAACTCAATTATCTATTCCATATTCTAATAGTTAATCGATTAACAAATTACGAAGGCAGACTGATACACAACTACTATTACTAAATTGCGTATAATCTATGTATTTAAAATTGATTTATTAAAGTTATGTGATGATTTCCAGCCAGTACCAATCTTTTGTTTTATTTGGCAACCATTAAAGAAAAAAAAAATGCCCGCGTTTTCTCAAACATGTAGAAACATTAATTATACATTAATAGGAGGACAAGTGGTAACTCTGTCAATATGGTAGTAACCCTCCGTTCGAGCCTGCCACCTCGGGATCGAACTCGACTCGAAATTCCGACCACCCAACCACTCGGCTGTCGTGACATTGTGTAAATTAAACTTTTATTAAATCTTAATATGTCTTCTCATTAAGAAGGACCTTATAATATTACTAGCTATAGCATCTGGCGTAGGCTGGGCCTTATTTACTCGAAAAAAGTCGTGTTGTTAAGGTAAGTAGAATATAGATTTTGAATAGATATTGCCTAGATATAGTTTTGGTTCTATATACAGAAATGATTCGATATTAAGTTATAAATAAGGGTAGAAAACGATGACAAGGAGCGATTATCTGCAAGGGAGTATAAAAGTCCGGAGGAGCTCCATTACTGTCCCTTTTGCGTGAGAGTTCCCCTAAAATTGAAATATCTCCTTCCCCATATGTATTTATGAATGTAAATATCGTTCGTACTGAGGGAAACATTCGATGATTAATATTTATGGAAGTTTGGAGATGTGCTATGTTGTGAATCTATATATGTGAAAATTTAACTTCCATATATGTCACGTTAGCCGCGTGGTGATCTGAATTTAAAAGCCGCCGAGTTCGATTCCCAGGCGGTAGGCTGGTGCCACTAAGTTTTTTTTTCCAAAAAGCCGAAAATATAAATAGTACATAAGCTATGTATATTTTCGGATTGGACATAAATACGTCGACATGCTCACCACCTGTCACGTTGTCCGAAAAAAATGTCTTCAGTGAAAGGTGAGTCGAAAGGACTTAATTGTCTAGACCTCTGTCTACCCCAGTATTGGGAATGGTGCGAAGATATATTTTAATGTATGTTCGTGACTACAAAATATCCCACAGTGGATTTTTGTCGCCTTCTTTTTTTTGGATATTAATCCGAGCCAATACTTGTATGCAACGTCAATAATAATGTTCTCATAATACTTATATAGAATTCATTCAAACTTAACGCTTCTTTACCAAACACGAAGCGGGCATTATTAAGATTACGCGTTATACTCTGCCGTCCCATTTTTAGTTGTTTAAATCTTATTAATTAGCTCGTTAATTGTTAACTACTATGTTTGTTTAAAATTGATAACTTGTACTGTTATTGCGTAAGGTGATAGGTTTAGAATATATATTTTTATTCTTCGAAACTAAAGAGTTTTGAGTCCCGCATGGCGAAAACATTTGTGTAATGAACATAAATGTTTATATGTTCATGTTATGGATGTTCATATTTTCATATGAATATTTATCTATTTTAACATGTATATACATATACATACATTATACGTACCTATATTGTACTGTTAACTTGGACACTAAGGTAGGCTCACCACCTGTCACGTTGTCCAAAATAGCTTTAGGCACAAAAGGTTTCCCCAATATAGGGAAAATACTTGAACTTATAAAAATAAAATCATATTTGAGGACATAATCGTTTTTTAATTTTCTTTATTTTATTTTCTAAAATATTTATTCTTTGCACTTCGTAATGAGAAATAAAGACATGATTGTCAAGTTAGAGAGATTCGAACCCGACTCATCATGCGGATTTACGTCGCGCGGATTGTGGTTGTCTTAAATATTTTTTGACCGATATCAAAGCCGAAAGTTAGTTCTTGTGGTTTTGGATCGATTTGCTGAACTTCTCACATAATTGAATTCACGTTTCTATATTACTCTTTATGTGACTTTTTTAACTTTTTCACTGCGAGTTTCTATAGCGCCAAGCTCGTGGCTTAATAAAAAAAGCAATTAGATTTTTCCTGTCTACCCCGGCAACGATACCTAGTAACGAAATACATAGATAGGGCCAACATCACATATATTGCTCCGATCCCAAAGTAAGTAGCTAAGGCACTTGTATAATGGAAACAGAAATAACGAAGGCACCACTAACACCCATATCTTCAATGCTTACCACTTAACTACCTCACATTCATGTCACATGTGCACATTGGAATGGCTATTATAAATTTTATTGATACGGTCACCGGGATTAGAACCCAGGCATTTAGCTATCTACGACACCGTCACCTCAGGATTATACATATAATCTACATCACGAATACGGCTTCACTAAGCTACGATGCCTTTCTTATGAAAGCTCTTTAAACTTTACTGCAGGGAATAGACCGTGGCGTTAGAAGATCTGGATTTGTCACACTACACTGGAAGATTAGTGATTGGATAAACATCAAACTGTATACGATTTTGGGGTGAAATATGAGCTTCAGAGTAACCTATAACTTCACAAATAAAGATACATGTGAGACTCAATAGAAAATATAAGAGAACATAGAAGTAAGCATTTTATTACATACATTCATATATAGCGGTCTGTAAAACTCTATTGCAGAAAATAGGCCTCTCTCGTAAGGAATGGAAAACCCCTTCCATATAATGTCAACATAATCGCCACGTTATTCAAGCGGATTGGCGATCGCTGTACCGCACACCTCGAACCTTAGACGGTGCACCCGTCACCGGTCTGCAATTAAGGTTTAGTATTATTCGAGGAGGTTATCTCGCCATTTATCGGTAGCTACTGGTTCCAAGGCGTATCAGTCGTCGCCTCTTCATCAGTTGAAATTTTCTTTTTCATACACCTCTTAGGATATCTTTCGGAAAACTCTACGACTTCCGATTTAATAAATAATAAAAATATCTTCACGCCATATCCTATACTGGGGTAGACAGAGGTGCAGACAACTAAGTCCTTACGATCCACCTTTCTCTATTCACTAACATTACCAAAGACATTTTTTGGGGCAACCTGACAGCCTTTTATGCCTAAGCCAACTATATAAGCTGTTCATAAGTACTGGAAATAAAATCATTGGTACAAGCCTATTTCCTGGGGATCGATCTCAAGTTCCCTCATTCGAATCCCGATAACCCAACCATTCGGCTATCGTGATAAGATCTAACTTTCGTCTTTAAAATCTGTCAAAAATGTTTAAGACAAAATTCAAGCTATTAAAATAAAATAAAAAATTAAAAAAAGATATCAAAATAAAATAAACAAAGTAAAATAAAAGACTACTCACAATCCAGACATAATTTATATAGACCAGAAAACATTACACGTGTTAATAATATGCAGTGCCCTCCCTAAACTCAAACGCTATGCAATATAATAAAGTATATTTCTACAGGAGGGACGTACAGGCGAGGCGAAAGATTCATCATAAAAAAAAACCCGGGACTCTCCGATTGCGTGACTAGAGACATTGGCACCGGCTGCGACAGTGTACACCCCTTGCATTTAAAGTTACCTCAAATGCACAGAGGGAAAAAACTTAATATTAAAAATTGGCTGTAAAATGCTTCAGGCTAACCTGGAACACATAGGTACATACATACATAACTGACGACCTTTATTGTAGAGTAGTGTACACATCGGGTTTCAAGGCAGCCACCTCTGAGGTCCCGGTTTCGATACCCGGACGGATCAATATACAAAAGCCGCATTTTCTAAATGTTCTCTGATCTCGGTGTTTGTACTGCCTTCGTTATTATTATTATAGGTATTGTATGCCTCTTACTACATCTGTGGTAAAGAAAGAGGACGGCGTACTTAACTACACTACACTACTTTCAGAGAAAAAAAGTAAACAATTCCTATTGTTTGATGGCTGATCAGAGGTCATAACGGTATAGTCAGAAATTTCAGCAGAACATGATCGAGAAAACGTGACACGTGGTGAGTCTGCAGCAGCCTCCATCTAATACAACAATATATTATTGGTGTTATTTTCTTCTGAGGATCCAAGCTATCGTTATTTCGCAACGTACTCCAGAAGATGGAGTGACGACCTGCACAACATTGTTACAGGTGGCCTAAAACTGTACTATGTAGCTTTGGGAGAGATTATTCAATGACAGGCTGTTACGATTATGATGACACACTTTAGAAATAAAGATATTTCTAATAATTATCGAAAATATACTTTATTTAACAATAAAAATAAATAAATATCTTCACGCAATTACCAATACAGGGGTAGACTGAGGTCTAGTCTAAACAATTAATTCCCTTTGGCCCACTTTCCACCGAAGATATTTTCGAGACAACATATTTAATTATCATAGTAAAGAATTTAGAATGTTTAAAGAATAACTATTGAGATCTAAGCTCTCACGTCTGCGATTAACAATTGATCAACGTAGACTAAATTTATAAATAAATCAATAAATATCTTCACACTTTCCTAATACAGGGGTAGACAGAGATCTTGACAAATAAGTCCTTTCGACCCACCTTTGACCGACGACATTTTTGGGACAAAATGACAGGCGGTGAATCTGTCGCCGTCTTTATGTCCAAGCCAACGATATAGATTGTACATAACTTTCGAAAAACTGGTACGAGCCTACCACCTAGGGATAAAACTCGGGTCTGTACACTCGACTGTACACCCTAACCGATTACCCAATTACTCGGTTGTCATGACTCAATACTAAATGCGACATGTATTAAAAAGTTTGCTATAAAATCTATCTACATACTGCATATTGGTCAGAGTCATATTACATAGAATCGTACCTGCACCTTCTACACTGATGACAAATCTCATACGGTCACGATGATGAATAATAACATGAATATATTGATTATGGAATTTACTAGAAAAACATTGTGACTCAGGCTAAACAGTTTTTTTTCCATCAGGTTGTCCATAACAAAATAAATATTATATATATCTTCACGCCATTCCCGATACAAGGGTAGACAGATGTATAGACAATTATGTTCTCTCGATCCACCTTCCACCGCAGATATCTTTTAGGTCAACGTGACACGTGGTGCCGGTCACCGTATGCCAAAGTCAACGATATAAAATGGTTTTGAAAAAATCCATTTGTATGAGTCTTGGGCATCGAACTCGGGTCTCTTGTCTCGAATTCCGATCACCCAACCACTCGGCTATCGTGACTTGATAAATAATAGATACAGATAGCGACCACATAACATCATACATTACTCTGATACAAAATTAATTAACGAAAGCACTTGTGTAATTGAATCAGATACAATGAAGGTACCACAAACACCCAGACCCGAGAGAATGTAGAAAAAGTGATCTTCTACATTGACTTGCGAGAATCGAACTCGAGACCTCAGAGCTGGCAACACCTTGAAATCGGTGTGGTGATTGTGGTAACTTAGTTGATTCTGATTCCACAAAACACGTGCTTTAGTTACTTACTTTGAGATCAGAAATGTATGTATTTATAAATTAAACATTAGCTGATTTATTGGTTAGTGAAGTTCGAAAATATCTGTCTGTTCGTCTCGCTTGTCACAGATAAGAAATAAAACCACAATGACAACCGCTCAATGATTTGGGCAATTAAAGTTTAAGGCGGAGATCAATGATACGACCGGTTGTATCGCCATATGGCGTTGGTGCGTAGGCCGGGGTGACGTCACGCTCCATTCAATGTCGGACAGGGTCGCCAGGTTGCTCGAAATGTAAATACTGGTTAGAATAAACTTATCCGAAATTATGTAGAATATTTTTTATAACATTGTTGCCAGATGTAACGAAATCACGAGATATCTAAGAATAAACACCCGATTGGTTTGAAATTTAGCTTTGTTACTCATTTCGAGATAGAGGAACGGATTTTACGCAAATTTTCTACGTATTAAATTTTCATCATCTTCTTTAGATCCTACCAAGAGTCTACGAGGCCTCCAATTGAATTTGTTCTATCTACCAACGTTCTTTTTGAAGTTATACATATGATAATTAATAATTAGACGTCTGGTAGTCTGCGGTATTTATGGTAATCCACATCGGCGAATTCGTATGCGAAAAGCTAGTACAAATATAAGACAAATAAAAAAATTATCTTTATTCCACGTAACGCCACGTACACTATGTGAAAAGTAATATTATTACACATATCTAAATTTATTATTTTATTTATCGGGATAAAATTATCCTGTGTTAATCTAGGTTAAAATTATCAGTTGCCAAATTTAAATCCATTTACTCATCATTGAGGCGAATTGAATCTGGTAAAAAGAAGTAAAAACATAAAAGTAAGTAAAGAGTAGTAAAATATCTTTAGTAATTAAAAATCAAAATTTACTATAATTGTCCTATATGATTTCATTTGTTTTTAACGTAATCTTTAGACTCTTTCTCTTCAGAGACAGAGATCGAGAGTCTGTTTACGGACAACAAGACAATCCGTTTTAGTCTTTGGACATACGCAAACGCATCTATAATTTTCTTCAATTGAAGTTAGTTACAGGTTACCATTAGATGCAATATTTACTTACAATCCGTTGCAATGTCAGCTCGTGTTTACCCGACTACAATAAAAAACGAAATAACTGGGACAGAACGTTTTTAGAACATCGATAACATGGTCACTCTGTTCCCAGCTCGTGGCAAAACTATATTATAGCAATAAAAAGATCGCCTTCATCGGATGACGTGAAATACGGTCCTTCAAAAACGCTATTCATTTTATTAAATACGGCTGTACAATAATTTTATTATTGATTTCGCGCGCTGAAGTGACTACGGATCGACCATCTCGCTCGAAGAACTGGTAGCCATTAGGGAAAAAAGGTTCTAAAACGGCAACCTTGTTAAGGTAAGAGCGACACATCACAAGATGGTGTGACAACTTGCATAATGTTGAGGAGATCCGATCGAAGCAGGTAACAGGAACCTGATCCAGGAACCTCGCCAGATTATACTTAAGTTATGAAAAAACTCATCGGTACGAGCCTTCATCCTGGTTTTTCCTCCTGATTCTAATTTCATTTATCTATCTTCACGCAATGTCCCTGACGGGGTAGCCAGAGAAAATAAAGCCAAGTGTCACGATCCTGTAAGCATCCCCTTTCATACCTCTTTCGCTTCTTTCAGATTCATTATTTTCTTCATACATGCACGTCGAGTCGATTCTAATTTCGATTATCGAAATATTCGCTTATCGTGATCAAGAAAATTGTATCAAATCACATTCTTTATTTTACGACATTGGTACATGAATTATAGCGACGGTCGTTTTTCGTTAGTTGTTTTGTAATAAAGTTCCTCTGACGGAGAAGATATCGGCGAAAGAAACTCCGTAGGTAACCACCTTTTTGTAATTCTTCAATCATATTTTACAACACGACGAGAACGACAGGCTCACTACCATGTTACGTTGTCACAAAAAATGAAAGTACTTAATTGTTTAGACCTCTGTCTACTCCATTAATGGGCGTGAAGGAATATTTTTTTTATGTTTTACTGGAACAAATTAATTTGAGTGTAGCTACGTATAGTCCGAAAGTTGATCAAAGCATATTTAAAAAATATTAATAGCAGGCAAAAAATAAATATTACGGATAGTAAACCTGAGATTCTCAACCCCACAAGTAGTACAAACAACATTATTCTGTTAAAACTGGTAGACCCACGCCCATGATATAAGCCCACATGCCCTTAGTCCACCGTGTCCAAAGTTTTGCACACAGAACTTGCACCTGACTGCCTGCCGTGCATAATTTATGTTAAAATACCAGTATTTCCTTAACAAGTTCCCAAACTGTCGCCTAACAAGGGTATAGCGCAGTGTCGAAACATATTTTATCCATTTTTTTCATGGACACTTTCAAACAATGTTTCTTAATGAAGAGAGAGGAAATATTCCAATGCTTATAACTACATTTTTTTTTACTTAAATAAATGTGGCCTTCGTACGACGACCCGATAGCCAAGTTGTCGACGATGTTGCCTTTGAAATTAGTGGTTGCGAGTAACGAGCTTGTTGTAACGAGCTTGTTGTAGTCTTAGTGTAGTCTTAGTCTTAGTCTTAGCCAACGAAGCCATATGCTTACATATACACTCATAAACATATAGAAGTCCATTACTTGAGTCAGAACAGACAATCATATTCATCACTCAAATGTATGTCCCAAGTGTTCGTTTGGTAAGAATGAAAATCTCATGGTACGAGCCATCCTCCTTGAAATCGAATTCGAGTCTCCTTATTCGAATTAAGATCAACCACTAGACTATAAAGAGTCTACGGTTGACATATTCAAACTAAATCAATTCAGCATTAATTTTCCTCTTGCAAAGCCCTCTCCATGTTATTTTAGCTATATTTATATTACCAAGGGAATAATTTATCAGTTTAGTTTAATTCTTACTCACTATTAGTCCGTTCTTATTAAAACATTGTAAACAGAATTCTGTGTATTAGACATAAGCAATGACGTACGTTTTGAAATCATGCTCATAATTATTATTACTAATAACATTTTGCATGCAGCATATTTCAATTTAATTTATAAAAACATTGGGTAATTTTGTTCTGAGTAATAACAACCTATTGAGGTGTCAAATTTTGTATGAACTTGCAGTTTTTTTCATTTGAACTTGCAGTGAACTTGCAGTGCTTTTTCATTTGAAGTTTATGAAGGTTTTTAGTTAGAGACCCGCAATTTAATACTTTAACTATTACACTAGTTAATATAAATCTATTACACTAGTTAATATAAATAAACTATTACACTAGTTAGTTAAATCTTTAATATATATAAATACCATCGTTATAACGGCATCTAAAAGTCCACTTCAGTATATAGGGAGGTAGAGGTTGCCATAATCGCCATGCTTGGCAAGCGGATTCGCCATCGCAGTACTACTTGCCTCATTCCTTAGACGCAGCTCACCGTTAACGGTCTGAATTTTGATCTAGTATGTTTCGAAATAATCATCTCCCCGTCTGTCCTACCTTTTCATTTATCTATCTTCACGCAAAGTCCCTGACGGGGTAGCCAGAGAAAAATAAAGCCAAGTGTCACGATCCTGTAAGCATCCCTTTCATACCTCTTTCGCTTCTTTCAGATTCATTATTTTCTTCATACATGCACGTCGAGTCGATTCTAATTTCATTTATCTATCTTCACGCAAAGTCCCTGACGGGGTAGCCAGAGAAAATAGATCGCCAAGTGTCACGATCCTGTAAGCATCCCCTTTCATACCTCTTTCGCTTCTTTCAGATTCATTATTTTCTTCATACATGCACGTCGAGTCGATTCTAATTTCATTTATCTATCTTCACGCAAAGTCCCTGACGGGGTAGCCAGAGAAAAATAAAGCCAAGTGTCACGATCCTGTAAGCATCCCCTTTCATACCTCTTTCGCTTCTTTCAGATTCATTATTTTCTTCATACATGCACGTCGAGTCGATTCTAATTTCGATTATCGAAATATTCGCTTATCGTGATCAAGATAATTATATCAAATCACATTCTTTATTTTACGACATTGGTACATGAATTATAGCGACGGTCGTTTTTCGTTAGTTGTTTTGTAATAAAGTTCCTCTGACGGAGAAGATATCGGCGAAAGAAACTCCGTAGGTAACCACCTTTTTGTAATTTTTCAATCATATTTTACAACACGACGAGAACGACAGGCTCACTACCATGTTACGTTGTCACAAAAAATTAAAGTACTTAATTGTCTAGACCTCTGTCTACTCCATTAATGGGCGTGAAGGAATATTTTTTTTATGTTTTACTGGAACAAATTAATTTGAGTGTAGCTACGTATAGTCCGAAAGTTGATCAAAGCATATTTAAAAAATATTAATAGCAGGCAAAAAATAAATATTACGGATAGTAAACCCGAGATTCTCAACCCCACAAGTAGTACAAACAACATTATTCTGTTAAAACTGGTAGACCCACGCCCATGATATAAGCCCACATGCCCTTAGTCCACCGTGTCCAAAGTTTTGCACACAGAACTTGCACCTGACTGCCTGCCGTGCATAATTTATGTTAAAATACCAGTATTTCCTTAACAAGTTCCCAAACTGTCGCCTAACAAGGGTATAGCGCAGTGTCGAAACATATTTTATCCATTTTTTTCATGGACACTTTCAAACAATGTTTCTTAATGAAGAGAGAGGAAATATTCCAATGCTTATAACTACATTTTTTTTTTACTTAAATAAATGTGGCCTTCGTACGACGACCCGATAGCCAAGTTGTCGACGATGTTGCCTTTGAAATTAGTGGTTGCGAGTAACGAGCTTGTTGTAGTCTTAGTCTTAGTCTTAGCCAACGAAGCCATATACTTACATATACACTCATAAACATATAGAAGTCCATTACTTGAGTCAGAACAGACAATCATATTCATCACTCAAATGTATGTCCCAAGTGTTCGTTTGGTAAGAATGAAAATCTCATGGTACGAGCCATCCTCCTTGAAATCGAATTCGAGTCTCCTTATTCGAATTAAGATCAACCACTAGACTATAAAGAGTCTACGGTTGACATATTCAAACTAAATCAATTCAGCATTAATTTTCCTCTTGCAAAGCCCTCTCCATGTTACTTTAGCTATATTTATATTACCAAGGGAATAATTTATCAGTTTAGTTTAATTCTTACTCACTATTAGTCCGTTCTTATTAAAACATTGTAAACAGAATTCTGTGTATTAGACATAAGCAATGACGTACGTTTTGAAATCATGCTCATAGTTAATATAAATAAACTATTACACTAGTTAATATAAATCTATTACACTAGTTAATATAAATAAACTATTACACTAGTTAATATAAATCTATTACACTAGTTAATATAAATAAACTATTACACTAGTTAATATAAATCTATTACACTAGTTAATATAAATAAACTATTACACTAGTTAATATAAATCTATTACACTAGTTAATATAAATCTATTACACTAGTTAATATAAATCTATTACACTAGTTAATATAAATCTATTACACTAGTTAATATAAATCTATTACACTAGTTAATATAAATCTATTACACTAGTTAATATAAATAAACTATTACACTAGTTAATATAAATCTATTACACTAGTTAATATAAATCTATTACACTAGTTAATATAAATAAACTATTACACTAGTTAATATAAATCTATTACACTAGTTAATATAAATCTATTACACTAGTTAATATAAATCTATTACACTAGTTAATATAAATCTATTACACTAGTTAATATAAATCTATTACACTAGTTAATATAAATCTATTACACTAGTTAATATAAATCTATTACACTAGTTAATATAAATAAACTATTACACTAGTTAATATAAATAAACTATTACACTAGTTAATATAAATCTATTACACTAGTTAATATAAATCTATTACACTAGTTAATATAAATCTATTACACTAGTTAATATAAATCTATTACACTAGTTAATATAAATCTATTACACTAGTTAATATAAATCTATTACACTAGTTAATATAAATCTATTACACTAGTTAATATAAATCTATTACACTAGTTAATATAAATCTATTACACTAGTTAATATAAATAAACTATTACACTAGTTAATATAAATAAACTATTACACTAGTTAATATAAATCTATTACACTAGTTAATATAAATAAACTATTACACTAGTTAATATAAATAAACTATTACACTAGTTAATATAAATCTATTACACTAGTTAATATAAATCTATTACACTAGTTAATATAAATAAACTATTACACTAGTTAATATAAATCTATTACACTAGTTAATATAAATAAACTATTACACTAGTTAGTTAAATCTTTAATATATATAAATACCATCGTTATAACGGCATCTAAAAGTCCACTTCAGTATATAGGGAGGTAGAGGTTGCCATAATCGCCATGCTTGGCAAGCGGATTCGCCATCGCAGTACTACTTGCCTCATTCCTTAGACGCAGCTCACCGTTAACGGTCTGAATTTTGATCTAGTATGTTTCGAAATAATCATCTCCCCGTCTGTCCTACCTTTTCCTTTAGTCTCATCTTACGACACTCGCCGAAAGAAAGAGGATAGTATATTCTTTCATATAAAATATAAGAGCATAGCACATTTTTTATTAACTTATGCCCCTCATATGGTACATGACTACTTTATGCATTTTCTATACAAGTAAATTAAATTAGAGTGTCGGCTTATATCTACAAAATTACTAGTTAAAATACTGTATATGCATTGGAATTTCGGAAACTTTTTATAACTTTGGACAGTATCTCACATTTTTGAGGTTTTTACACTCAAATTTTTCTATGTTCGTGAGAAGCGTTTTAAATACAAACAATAATGTTTGTATTTAAAATAATTAAAATAAATTTTAAATAATTGTATTTAAAACAAATATTCTAGGACGAGTTATGGGACAGTGTGTGAAAGATGAAAAAAACTATGAACTTTTACATATCATTATTCATATTAGACTTATTTTATGGAATTTAAGGTAAACCTAAGACGACGGGCTCACCAGCTGTCATGTTGCCCAAAGCAATTGGTGAAAAGTGGTTCAAAACAATCTGGGTCAAAGTCCTGCATAAAAGGACATAAAAGGAATAAAAAAATGGTATAAACAGCGATGGCCATACCATTTTTTTTGCCGCAATATTCGAACGAATTTAATAACTAAATTAATTTTACTCACTCCATAATAAAGGTTTTAACGCATATTTTAACTACAACCGGTAGTAAGAATATAGTTTTTAAACAATAAGCTAACGCGCTACCGTCCTGGTGGTCCGTTTCTCATATACGGTAACCCGAGACCGGCGCTGGCGCAGGGTAATATGACACTGTTCTAGGATTTATGGTCATCATGACCCTTGGCGGCGAGGTCTAATAACCCACCAAATGTTACGCGTTATATTAGGTGCTGGGAAGAACATGCCAACATACTTTATGATGCTATTTTTATTGATTTTTAAAGTTAGACGCTTTGATGTCATGCTGTTTTTTCGTATTATATTTTTCATTAATTCAATGTTTAATAATAAGTACTGGTTGCTCTAGCAATGATCATTTAGTTGATCAAGCTATTAAGTGATAATAATTACTGTACAATGCGGTGTTACATAATTTATTATTAAAGATATTATCGCAATCATTATTTATATTTGTTTAAAGTTTTTTTTGGTAAGTTAGATGTTATGTCAAGATATCATTATGAAAACTCATCGAATTGTAATTAATTGGACAATAATAAGAGAGGCATGAACCACGGGAGAGTTCTATGAACATATATGTCAATTGTGGACTATTGCAATCAGTTATAAGAAAACTATAAATATCTTCACGCAATTGCCAAAACAGAGAGGTCTAGTCTAGATAATTAAGTCCCTTTGAGCCATCTTCCACCTAAGATATTTTCGGGATAACGTGACCGGTGGTTAGCCTGTCACCGTCTTTATGTCCAAGCCAACGATAAAGTCAGTCTATGTATGTTTATAAAACATTTCTCATGTAGTAATAGCGTAACAATTATCCGCCTTTTTAAATATCAATAAGCAAAAAAGAAACTTAAAGTTAGTTGCAAATTTATGTAAAAATTTTAATTTATTGAAAACCACCTGCCATGTGTTTCTGTTCATGTTTCTACACCTGCTAGCAGATGTTTCTTTGCACAAGCACTTGCTTTTGAAGTGATTCAAGAGGCATGTGTACAATACATATCTTTTGCATATCTGGTTTGTTTTGGTCTGGTTTTTTTTTCGAGAGGTTTATCCCAGACGTCTCTCATTGCCAATTCAATTATCTGAGTCGTTTCTTCCGACGTCAAATAAGATGGTCGCATATTTTTAAGCTTAACCACGACTCTGTCCTCTATTTAAGTGATATTGTAGAAATTTTTAAACTGTTATTTTTAGTATACGAAATTAGCACTAACATCCTGCGTACCGTTAAGTTGTTTGTATTAATTTGTTGATGTGTAAGTCGGTCCAAAAATCTGTTTACGTCGCAGTCAATCTTTGTGAGTAGGCGCCATTTTCATTCTACTATCTGTTACACAGTTTTACATGCGTTTAACTTTTTATTGCAAATAATTCATTTTCGGAACACTAAGTATAATGTCCTTTCTCAGGATTCAAGTCACGACCGTACCAAATTTCATCAAAATTGGTTTAGCGATTAAGCCGTGAAAGCGTAACAGACAGATACAATAAAATTCACATTTATAATATTAGTAATGTAAAGTATATGATGGATATGTATATATTTTAAATTTGAGACTATTTCTGTTTATTTTTTCCGTTACATCGATGAATTTCAATGAATTTTCATGAGTTTGTTATCACTTAGCGCCTTTCACTATTAACGCCTTTTTACGTGCAATGTTGACAATCGGAAACTGAATAACAGACTGTTTTAAAGTGTAAATTTAGTAAAGTTTATTATATGCCATGGTATATTAAACTACATATAATCAACGCCATATTTTATTAAATAAATAATAATAAATAAATAAATAAATAAATAAATATCTTCACGCAATTGCCAAAACAGAGAGGTCTAGTCTAGACAATTAAGTCCCTTTGACCCATCTTCCACCTAAGATATTTTCAGGATAACGTGACCGGTGGTTAGCCTGTCACCGTCTTTATGTCCAAGCCAACGATAAAGTCAGTCTATGTATGTTTATAAAACATTTCTCATGTAGTAATAGCGTAACAATTATCCGCCTTTTTAAATATCAATAAGCAAAAAAGAAACTTAAAGTTAGTTGCAAATTTATGTAAAAATTTTAATTTATTGAAAACCACCTGCCATGTGTTTCTGTTCATGTTTCTACACCTGCTAGCAGATGTTTCTTTGCACAAGCACTTGCTTTTGAAGTGATTCAAGAGGCATGTGTACAATACATATCTTTTGCATATCTGGTTTGTTTTGGTCTGGTTTTTTTTTTCGAGAGGTTTATCCCAGACGTCTCTCATTGCCAATTCAATTATCTGAGTCGTTTCTTCCGACGACGCAGATGGTCGCATATTTTTAAGCTTAACCACGACTCTGTCCTCTATTTAAGTGATATTGTAGAAATTTTTAAACTGTTATTTTTAGTATACGAAATTAGCACTAACATCCTGCGTACCGTTAAGTTGTTTGTATTAATTGGTTGATGTGTAAGTCGGTCCAAAAATCTGTTTACGTCGCAGTCAATCTTTGTGAGTAGGCGCCATTTTCATTCTACTATCTGTTACACAGTTTTACATGCGTTTAACTTTTTTATTGCAAATAATTCATTTTTCGGAACACTAAGTATAATGTCCTTTCTCAGGATTCAAGTCACGACCGTACCAAATTTCATCAAAATTGGTTTAGCGATTAAGCCGTGAAAGCGTAACAGACAGATACAATAAAATTCACATTTATAATATTAGTAATGTAAAGTATATGATGGATATGTATATATTTTAAATTTGAGACTATTTCTGTTTATTTTTTCCGTTACATTGATGAATTTCAATGAATTTTCATGAGTTTGTTATCACTTAGCGCCTTTCACTATTAACGCCTTTTTACGTGCAATGTTGACAATCGGAAACTGAATAACAGACTGTTTTAAAGTGTAAATTTAGTAAAGTTTAGTATATGCCATGGTATATTAAACTACATATAATCAACGCCATATTTTATTGATTTCTTATTTAAACAACATTAGTAATTATAAGTAAAAGTAAAGTAAAATAAAGATTTAAATTGAGTTTGACGACCTCAGTGGAGGAATGGCGTACACACCGGTTTTCAAAGTGGCGCCATCTCGGGGTCCCGGGTTCGATTCCCGGAAGGGTCAATGTAGAAAAACCAGTTTTTCTACATTTTCACAGGTCTGAGTGTTTGTGGTGCCTTCGTTTCCGATTCCCATACCTCAAGTGCTTTAGATTCTTACATTCTTACATATGTATACTCGTATATGTATAAAAATGTTAAGTCGCGATAGCCGAGTGGT
The DNA here is from genome assembly GCA_029286605.1 of Sericinus montela. Classification (NCBI taxonomy): domain Eukaryota; kingdom Metazoa; phylum Arthropoda; class Insecta; order Lepidoptera; family Papilionidae; genus Sericinus; species Sericinus montela. The sequence continues at coordinate 2,338,764 of JAGSMR010000010.1, read as the reverse complement.
AGGGTGGTTGAAATTTCGAGTCAATAGACCCGAGTTCGATCCCCAGTTGGTAGGCTCGTACCAATGGGTTTTTCAAAAACTTATGTACGAATATTGTTGGCTTGGACATAAAGGCGGCGACGGGCTCACCACCTGTCACGTTGTCCCGAAAATATCTTTGGTGAAAGGTGGGTCGAAGGGACTTAATTGTCTAGACTCGACCTCTGTCTACCCCTGTATTGGGAATTGCGTGAAGAGATTTTTTTTATTATATTTTTTATTTTTTTTTTTAAATGTTGAGTTAAGTAACATTAAGTGTCAGTAACAATAATAAAGCTTAGTATTAATGTTAGTACTTAAACTCTTATGGTAGTCCTCTCTATGAGAGTATACTTCTGATGACTGCCATAAGATTATTCTTCCTGCTCGCTCATCTAGGTATCTGAGTACTCCTTGCCCTCCCTTCTTTTAACGATTCGCTCACAAGATCTTCGAAAGTTGGTCTCGGTCTACCGCGACAACGTTTAATGTTAATTTTCGTTACATATTTTTTTCACCATTCGGTCTTCACTCATTTGCTCAACGTGCCCAAACCATCGAAGCACGTTCCTATCATTTTTAGTAATAAAATCATCTTTCAATCCTGCCATATTGTATAATGTAACCTACATTATACATGGTTGTATGATAAGTAATTAAGAATTTTGAATTAAGTTTGTTTAATTGTATTTTTCATTTATGAATTCATTAACTGTATTGTAGCATTTTATAAGTATTTTATATGAGTGTATTTGATTTTTATTTGACTTCCATCTTAATTGTTTCAGGTAAGTGATTGTCTTATGGACATCTACAGCTAGCCGGATAATAACAGTTTGGTGGAAGATGGTGCCACTGGTTGTTTTCTACAACAATATCCTTCGCGTTTCATGTCAAGTTTATTTATTTATTTAATTTGGCTTACCAACTAAACACATATAGAACATTGCCAATTAATGTAAAAACTAAAAATTAATATACAAATTTACATATGTGTTTAAATTAAAGGTAAACTCAGCATTATATATATAAGCATTAAAAATATATGTTTAGTTTTACAGTCTCAAAAAAGAATTAAATACATAAACATGCCTTTTCAGTAAATAATGAAGTGAGCTTTTCCAATAAAAAACAATATTTCCAAACCAGGATATTTTATTACAAATTTACAGATTTCAAATAAGACATGGAAGCATTGCAAAATATAAAAAAAAATGGCGTCAGTGGTGGTCCTATTCAGATATTAATGTTACGTTCTGAGGTTTAATTGCTTCAACACGTGTCAATTGTAGACGTTTTTTACGCAAAGTCCTAAATGAATGCTTCGTTGTGTTCCATATGTGCAAAATAGAGTCGAGTGGGCGTGCAGCATGTTTAAAAATGAATTGAACATATTTTCATGATGCATTTTTAAATTTTTCAAGAATCCATGTCATACCAGGCCACACACACACACACACACACACACACACACACACACACACACACACACACACACACACACACACACACACACACACACACACACACACACACACACACACACACACACACACACACACCATTTAAAAAGAAACAAATAAAATAAACAAATATCTTCACGCAATTCCCAATACAGGGGTAGACAGAGGTCTAGTCTAGACAATTAAGTCCCTTCGACCCACCTTCCACCGAAGATATTTTCGGGACAACGTGACAGGTGGTGAGCCCATCGCCGTCTTTATGTCAAAGCCAACGATATGATTCGTACTTAAGTTTTTGAAAAACCCATTGGTACGAACCTGCCACCTGGGGATCGAACTCGGGTCTCTCGACTCGAAATCCGACCACCAAACCATTCGGCTATCGTGACTTTTTAAGGCTTTTTGTGTCTATTATAAATTTAAATAACACAGGTTCTACCTTGGACTACCAAAAATGTGCTTCAGCGTGGGTCAAAGGGACTAATTTATCTAGAACACCAGTATTGGGGAATAAGTAGATTTTTTCGTATCGATATTTTTGCGTAGTTAATGCAATATATTTTACAACGACAGTATCCTATCTTTAAACATCTTCGCTACATAGACTGGATTTTCTAGCTCTCGGTAGCTTGGAGTGTGATAATTTGTTTTATTACTTGATTTAAAGATTTATCGAATATGTTTTACGTTACCTAAAATAAACCAAACGCGATGTGGACATAAATATTCAGTTTCCACTCAGTCGTTATCTAATAATAAAGTGTAAACTCAGGGCGTACTTCCTCCCGTTCGGTTCGAGCGTTAAATATACCGACGTCGGCGCTGCTTGATATGTTTGTGGCTCTGGTGTTACCGACCTGGCAACACCGGGGCACGAAACTAACGTCAAACTCTGATTCCATATTTAAATATGCTACAGTTAGGTTTAACTAAGTTATTCATAGATATAATACTTAGAGTTGGTGAATATTTTTCAGACAAACTGTCAATTTTATTATCCAGACTCGATAAAATGGAGAAAAAGTGTTTTCTACATTTACCCGATCGGGAATCGAACCCCGGACATCAGTGCACGGCACTTGTCCAACGAGGTCTTCCGATATTTATCGGGTTGTAATATGTAAATGTGATAAGCTTTTTTTCTCCATGAGTCCTGTGTAGTAAAACTCGACCCCGAACCTGCGATGTTACGCTTCGCAGTCGCATACTAAACCATTAGGCTATAGTCATAAATCAGAATTATCCGTCAATAACTAATGCCTTTACAAAAAAATATTAGTCGTTTCTTTCGAAATAGACAAGAAAAGAGACAGAAAAAATCATCTATACTCTTTTCTTTGTTACCCACCATTGAATAAGCGGAATTTCTATATATATTATAAACAAGTTCATGATCCTGTTAAATTTCAACACAAGCCCGCTTTATATAAACGCATCGAATCTTACGGACAACGGCCGATAAAATACAACTTCATAAAGCTATAACAATATGGCGCTGAGGAGCGAGCGGCGCGTGCGCACGCAGGAGGTAGGGACAGGTGTCGATTGATTTAATTAAAAACCTTACAGAAATACCGCTCTGTTTAAACCGTCCGCTATGTACTTCCCTTCCTGTCTGCGGCAGGGTTGCCATGCGTTGAATACATTGTTGAGAATTAAGTAATTTTTTTGTCTATAGACATTTTTTAAGAACTTTGTTACATACATAATATATTACATACATAACGGCCTGTTTAAGTCCACTGCAGGACATAGGCCTCTCCCATAGGGAGGATTTGCCATAATCGGCACACTTGACAAACGGATTGGCGATCGCAGTACCAGACCAGTTGCACCTAAGACACTGCTGCCCATTATCGGTATGACTGTTTTTGGATCTCTTTGGACATTTTTAGAAATGGTTATCCCGTCATCTATCGGTTGACATAACAATATTCAAGGCTATTTCCCTTAGCCTCTTACGACAGCCACGGGAAGAAAAAGAGTGGCAATATTCTTACACCGTTACCACACGGCTATGTACCAGTAAATTACATTAATAAAAGTGCTCATGAGAGTATAAGAAGACAGTTCTTTAAAATCAAGTTTTATGCAGTCCTAAATCGAATAAATATCAAAACTTTGTATTCGATTTGGGACTGAATGATTTATAAAATTTTCATTTTATATATCTAAATAATTCCGTTTCCGATTAATATTAAGCGGTTGTCCACTAAGATATCACTTAAATTGATTATTTAAGCAGTTAAAAAACATTTTCGATCAATACGAGATATAATTAAGAAGATTAATTATTACGTCTCTGTGTTTTAAATTACTCTTAAAATAGAAAGTAACTTCTTCTCCATTGTCTCATCAACATACTTTTATCGAACGTCGACCATTATTTCCACAAGAACGCAGTCAACTGTTTCTAAACACTGTATATTTTATTTTAACAGGTGTCCAATCTATACGTGTATACATGCTGTAGAAGCAAAGTAGGTATGTCTGTTTGTAGATTAAAGCTTGAATGGATATTATTGTTTGATAACCTATGTTACATAGGGTACGTTAAAAAAATTGTTAATACTGTCCACATTAACATTATGAATGTGAATGTATTCACTATTATATTAAAAAAATATCTTCACGCCATTCCTAATACTGGGTTAGACAGATGTCCAAACAATTAGGTCCTTTCTACCCACCATCACCATCACCATCTATATATCCAAGCCATTGGCACGCGCCTGTCGATCCAAATCGGGTCTCTTGACTCGAATTCCGATCTTCCAGCCACACGGCTATCGTGACAAAATTATCACGAAATGTAATATAATACATTAACACTAATAAATCGATTTAAATTGATAAAAGTATTAAGTATGAGCTAAAATAGCCGAGTGATTTGGAATTTCGAGCCAAGAGACCCGAGTTCGATCCCCAGGTGGCAGGCTCGTGTGAATGGGATTTTCAAAAACTTTTGTACGAATTGTATAGTTGGCTTGGATATAAAGACGGCGACGGGCTCACCATCTGTCACATTGTTTCGAAAATATCTTCGGTGGAAGGTGGGTCTAAGGGACTTAATTGTCTGGTCTAGACAATTAAGTCCCTACCCCTGTATTGGGAATTGCGTGAAGAAGACTATTACGAGTATTTATTTATTTAGAAATAGGCATGAGAATACCACCAACCCAGACTTCAGTCTAAAACCTAGTAGGTATTGTTAGTGAATTCCTACATTAGGAAAGATATTGTTTAATTTCTTGGAGGAAGAAGTCGAAGTCTTAGAGCCCCTCACACGGGTGGTCGACGTCGTCACGCTCTAAACACCTACGATAAACAAGGCCAACTACGGTGCATCAGCGTATCATAAATTTCCATACTTTATTATCGTAAATGTTCAGGATGTTTGGTAAAAGTTATAAGCTGAGAGTACTCTCAAGTTGTCGAAAATTTTAGATAGATGCATACTGTTTCACGCTACTTTTTTTTATAGAAAAAGGGAGGCAAAAGAGCAGGTGGCTCACGTGATGGTAAGTGATCACCGCCGCCCATGAACACCAGAGGCATATCAGATGCGTTGCCTCCCTTAGAGTGCCCCCTTCCCCCAGAATTGGGGGAGGGGCGTGTGTCGTATTGAATAAAAATAATATAATTCTCACTTTTTATATTAACAATATTGAATAATGTTTTTATCCAAAAAGTGTGATATTTGCGTTAAAATTTACCACCACCTTTAAATTCGTTAATGTCGTCTCAGTGAACAGTTTTAAATCATAGAGGCTACTTACAGATGGCTCAAATAATGTTTTGGTGACGCGCAGTAACCTTTAAGATACAATTGCCAAGCGTAGCCATTATGGCAAATCTCCCTTTCGGTAGAGGTCGGTTCGGCAGTATTTTTAACTGACCTTACTTAGATGTTAATGTATCTAGTCTTTTATTTATTAGGTTGTTTCAATCCAACACGCTCAATGTAAGTGTAACAAGGCCTGCTGATATACGTAGAATTTAGTTTTTGGAGATTCTACCTATACTCGACCATGCTTGGAAAAGTTCTATGTGCGCAGTAACAAACACACACAATTCTAGTTCTCTTACTACAACCAATAAGAATTTACATTTGATTGATTGATTTTGTTTTTTGTTTCTAAGTACTATAAATAACCCAAAACAAGCTCCGGGGAAATGCGAGTCGAAAAAATTGGAATTGTCTAGACTACCTCAGTATTAAACATGTAAATAGTAAAAAAGGATTGTGATTATCGCAATATTTTGTGATACTTATTTTTTATTTACTTGAGAACAACATTAAAATAATCTCTACCGCTTATAGCTTATACCCCGGGGATTAAACCGCGATTAGGATACTAATGAATTAGTGGGATCGTCACAGAGACCACAAAATGATTTTCAACTAAGATAAGCAGCTCATCGTAGCTTGCGATGGCTCCTCGCCTGTATTACTAAAACTTAGCTTGAGCTTGTTGTTAATTTATACGTGCGCCCTGAGGTTTCCGCGGTATGATAGTGTAAAGGTTAAGTATTTTTTTTTTTGCAAAAAACCTTTAAAGAACGTAAAAATCTCTGTAGATATTACTACTGTCTATGGTTTCGGGTTCGAATCCAGCTAGGGGCTATCATTTATATAAGGAATGAGAATATTTGGACATTTGTATCAATTTATAAATATTTATCTATGTATTTTAAAATATATTGTACCGTTAGCTTGGACATAAAGGCCGTAGACTTATCGTCTGTCACGTTGTCCCAAACAAACTTCGGTGGAAAGTGGATCAAAAGGACTTCATTTTCAGTCTCTTTGCTTACTCCAGTATGAGAATTATATAAATACATAACGGCCTATTAAAGTCTACGGCAGGCCATAGGCCTCTCCCATAAGAAGGATTGGCCATAATCGCCACGCTAGGCAAGTGGATTGGCGATAGCAGTAGCAGACCACTCGCACCTCAGACGCTGCTGCCCATCTTCGGTCTGATTATTTTGATCTGATATTTTTCGAGATGATTATCGCACCATCTATCGGTTGCCATAACGATATTCTGGGCTGTTTCCTTTGTCGCCTCTTACGACACCAACGAGAAGAAAAGGAGTGGCAATATTCTTACACCGTTATCACACGACCAGCCAAATATCGATGTTTAAATTTTTTTTGTGTGATAATTAATATTAGAGCGAAACCTCTCACAACGAGATCTCTAAAACTATACACCCTATGGCAATGTAGTGTGTGTGACTTAGTCGCCTCTTTCGACACCCACGAGAAGAAAAATTGGCAATATGCTTACTTGCCGCCGTTACCACCCGGTGAAGTATGAGAGTTGCATGAGAATTGCTTGAAGAAAAATAGTGATGACGCGAGCCACATGTGTTATCGCCCGTACTGGTCCAAGGGCACTTTCATTTGTAATCTCAACTAGGCCAGCCTCAGGCGCACGCCCACTGCCGTTTATTTTGATTCCGCAGCGTGAACAGTGCAGTGTGGAGGTGTATTTACATTAGGGAATTACCCAACGCTCATGGAATTGAAGAAAAAAGTCCCATGGAGTTTCTTTCACCTGCTTCTTCTTAGATATAGGGCATGGGCCATAGTTATATGTATTGGTATACATATTTTCATTATTGTAATATATTTTTAGGGCGATTTTCTAGCTAGGACTAGGAGTCGTCTGGGTCCCTATCAAGCTCTTACCATTTTCTGCAGCAAAACAGTAGTGTTACCACTGTTGTGTTCTTATTTGAAGGCTATAGAGAGGTGTAGTAATTATCGGCAAATAGGCTTTTACACTTAGTCCTCGGGTTTGTAGTTCGTCGCATGTGTTCCTGCGATTATCGGATAGAACTGTTACATAATAACATATAACATAATATTATAATATATAATTGTTCTGATCCTGATCCCAAACTAAGTAGCACTTGTGTTAAGGAATCAAAAACAATGGAGGTATCACAAATACCCAGACTGGAGACAATGTAGAAAAAGTAGTTTCTACATTGTCCCTCCCGGAGCTAGCGATACCATAAAAACCAGTGCGCTCACCACTTGTCCACAAAGGTCGCCGAGGTGTTAGATCGTTACCTCATTTTCATCGTACTCCAATGAAAAAAGTTTCCATCAACAAGATAAATTAGATGCAACCAATAGAGTAGAAAGCGTCACGTCGATTTTCCATAACTAGTTTAACTTTTCACGACATAATGTGTTTCAAATATAACTCGTTGTTAATGGCTCATTTATTTAAATTGAACATATGTTCAGCTGTCTTAATGCTTATCAATGATACTATGGTTTTAATACAATACTTTTTTTCTAACAATCATGTATCAATGCATACATAGATAGGGACAACATCACATATATTGCTCTGATCACAAATAGCTAAAGCACTTATGTTATGGAATCGGTTACAACGATGGAGTTACAAACACTTAGATCTGACACAATGCGGAAAAAGTGATCGATGATCTAAATTAACTCGTCCGGGAAATGAACTCGGGACCTCAGAGCTGCCGAAATGTAGCGAGTGTGCGTAGACCAAAACCAATTGTGTAGCTCAACCAAATCCGGATATACAGAGTTTAAGAATAACTTGAGAAGGGTGAAAGTTAGTTTATTTCTAATACTGGATAACAAATCTGTGAATCAGTGATTTTTCTTTTAAAAAGAAATACGCATATCGATTTTCCAGAGCGTTCTGCCGGATTCAATAATATAAATTTGAATGTATATTCTGAGTCAGCCAGACTGAATATGTCTGGAATGTTGTAATTTGAAAGGCGTTCAAAAATAACCACAGCCGAAATCAAAGATTTAATAATGAAATAAAACAATAAATAACAGACTCACAGATCTAAGTCATGACTAAACAAGCGTATGGGTGACACTTTAACCGCTTGAGAAACAGCTTTGATCGAAAATGCAAATGTGGGAGAAAGTTTTATGTGGGATGCATTTTTTGTAGTAAAACCGATACAAAGGTTTTTTTGCTAAGGTGTTGTCTATGATTGTAGTGTTTTTCTATGGTCGTTTTTTATAATGACGCCTTCGTAGAATAACCGCGGATAACCCGGTAAATAGTGATATATAATTATATAACCCTACTGTAGGATGTATTTAGTGTTACTATTTTTAAAATTACCATAAAATTACACCTCAAGATATAGGTCTCATCCATAAGGGAGTACATAAATATAAATATCTTCACGCAATTTCCAATACAGGGGTAGACAGAGGTCTAGTCTAGACAATTAAGTCCCTTCGACCCACCTTCCACCGAAGATATTTTCGGGACAACGTGACAGGTGACCCCGTCGCCGTCTTTAATCCATCCATAAGAGAGGTTTCGACAAAATAAGAATTAGTTTTATAATAAATCCCATTTAATGTTTGTGTTTTATATATTATATAAAGAGCGAAAGTTAACAATAAAAATGGCCGAGGTAGGCCAAAACTAACTTTCGAAGTCCATGTGAGCAGATTGCCCGAAGATGGGAGGGTCAATTGTATTCGGATACCTAGATATGTGTGTATTAAGAAAATAATGAATTTACAAGAAGCGAAACAGGGATTGTGACACTTGGCGACCCTCTTCGGCTTTCCCGTCAGTGACTAAGCGTGAACGTAAGTATTTTCGATTTTTTTTACATAAAAAAATTGTTGTTTATATAATTATGGCTTGGATTTACTTTGGAATGCGGATCGGCGATCACAGTAACATGAAAACAAAGTAATTTTAGTTAATAAGGCAGATATGAAAGAAAGAAAAATATTTATTCACTACTCCTTAACAAATCAAACAAATAATAAATAATCAAATATAAATATGCTAGTTAATAATTTTTATATAATTATTAACTAGTTAAACTAAAAAGATCTCTACCATGTGACATGTGACATGTAGACAAACATGTTAAATGTGAACATAGTAGGGGGGCAACATTAGTCCAGTTCTTTACGTTTGTGCAACACTCGCGTGCCGGCCGCCATTCTCACGCTGGCTAAACCCTTGCAATCTTCTCATTGAAGCAATGAGTTCAAGACACCGCGAGGGTGCGCTATGCGGGCCCCCCAGTTCAAATTATCGAATGCATTTGAATTTGCTGTAATTCACTCGCTCCTCTGCTATAATTTATTTTTAAATTATTTTAATAAAAAAAAATATCTTCACGCTATCCCAATACAGGGGTAAACACGACCCACCTTCCATCGAAAACATTTATTTGGACAGCGTGACAAGTAGTGAGCACGTCGCCATTTTTAAGTCCAAGACAACAATACAAATCGTACATAAGTTTTTTTTAAAAACCCATTTGTACGAGCTTGCCACCTGGGGATCTAACTCGGGACTGTTGACTAGAATTTCGATCACCCAACCACTCGGCTATCGTGATTATATTTCTATTTAGTATAGTTTTAATAATTTAATAGTATAATTTTTGTTATAGACGATGTCTTAAATAAATATGCGTATGTGTGTGTATAAGTATTGTAGGTAGCAATAGGTTTTTCTAAAAACCTATGTTCAAATTATATCGTTGGCTGGACATAAGGACGGCGACGGGCACACCACCTGTCACGTTGTCCCGAAAATATCTTCGGTGGAAGGTGGGTTGAAGGGACTTAAATGTCTAGACTAGACCTCTATCTACCCCTGTATTGGGAATTGCGTGAAGATATTTTTATTTTTATATATTTTATAGAAATATAGTAAGAGGTCGTTAACTTTGTTCTGCCTAAATATATTTAATATAATGCCTCAATACTAAACAAACAATATGATATTATGTATTAAACAAACTACACGAGTCGATGTCCGATTATGTGGTTAAGCTTCATTAATTAACAATATGTGATAAGAGAACTCTAATACGCAAACTTCTAGAGTCTGGATTGAAACCAGAATAACTGACGGTTGTTTAAATAGTTTTGGTAATATTGGTAAGTATTTTTAGAAATTTTATAGTCTGTGAAAGTCACGATAGCCGAGTGGTTGTGTGGTCGGGATTTCGAGTCGAGAAACCCGATATCGATCCCCAGGTGGCAGGCTCGTATCAATGGGTTTTTAAAAATCTCATGTACGAATTATACATCGTTGACTTGGGTATAAAGATGGCGACGGGCTCACCATGTCACGTTGTCCCGAAAATATCTTGGTGGAAGCTGGGTCGAAGGGACTTAATTGTCTAGAGTAGACCTCTGTCTACCCCTGTATTGGGAATTGCGTGAAGATATTTAATTATTTATTTTATTTCATAATCTGTAGCTTTGCTACAACCATGTTGGTTGTAGCTTTGCCTTTATTACTCAAGAAAGATTGATAGACAGTTAGAATACTCTTTATTGTACACAAAACAGAAAATAAAATATTAAATTTAGAAAGACTATGGTGACACAAATGGCGGTAGCGATTTCTTCCAGACAAACTTTGGATTGATCGGATTGTAATAGAAGAATCAGGCGTGGGTTTATTGCGCTGACTTATATCTAAATTTCTTTTTCTTAATCAATTTTATGATAAACATACTATTGATTATTTGAATATGAACATACAGACATACATACATACATACATATATGCATATACACACAGATACCTAGAAAAACCTATATAAACAAAATTAAATTAACGACATGTATGTATGGCCAATCATTATTTATGCTATATTTAATAAAGTTTACAATAACGTTTATTCTAAGATACAAAATATTTATTTCATTATTAGAGTTTATACAGTCAACTGCACTTCCTTAGTGCTGATTGCAATAAAGATTTGAAATAATATCAATAAACGTATCTCTCTTGTTCTTTGACTAAGCTTTAACTGTAAAAAAGCTATTATGTATTGCCTGTTTGTATTGAACCTATTTTGAAATAATAGTAGTAACTAGTAGTAGTAGTAAAAAAATCTTCACGGTTTTCCCGACGCAGGGGTAGACAGAAGTCTAGACAGTTACATTCTTTCGACCCGCCTTTTACTGGAGACATTTTTTGGGATAACGTGACAGGTGGTGAGCCCGTTGTTGTCTTTATGTCCAAGCCAACGATATAAATCATGCATAAGTTTTTGAAAAACTGTATTGGTGCGAGCCTGCCACATGGGGATGAACTCGGGTCGCTTAACTCATATTCCAATCATCCAATCACTCGGCTATCGTGACTGATGAAGTATAAATTTTCAAATAAATGCTACAGTTAGAAGCAAATGAAGACATGCCTAAAATTCTATTTTATCGGCAAAGAAGCAGGATTTCGGATTTAAATATTTTCATAGGTATTGTTTTATAGCATTCATGAAATAAGTGACATTTTTGAGGTGATTGTTATGTATCAACAATTAAACAAATAAATAAAATAAATAATTAAACAATTAAAAAATATTAAATACTCCTTGTATATCATAATGTTAAGGTCGTCGTTATTTAAAAGGATTTCCACTTATAAAATACAATCACATTATTTCAATATTCAAATCTTTAGATAACAAATCGCCTTAAAATCATTTAGCCATCTTGCATTTGGTAGGTTTCTTTTTATTAAAAACTGTAATCCAGTATTCATCGGGTTAACGAACCGCGGTTCACCCCTAATGAGACAGGACAGAAAGGGCGCGTGATTCATACATAAACACATTCAAACAATATTTTTCTTTATCACTTTTTACTTACTTTAAAGAACGTAATGTTTATTTATTTTTAATTACATTTTACATAAATAAATAATTATCTTCACGCAATTTCCAATGTAGGGGTAGACAGAGGTCTAGTCTAGACTATTAAGCCCTTTGACCCACCTTCCATCGAAGATATTTTCGGGGCAACGTGACTGGTGGAAAACCCGATTTGTTTTACTATAGTTACATAAACAATTTCACTACTTTATGATAATGTTTGCCTATCACAGTACTTTGATCGTTCTACCGGATACGGGAAGTCAAAAACAAGTGAATACTGAACATCTTGACATTCTCGCGAACAGTTATGTTTTAAAGCTTCCTGTGCCATAGACAGTTTCTCTTGAAAGAGTCATCCGAACAGATTTATTATACGCTTAATTTTGCAGGCAACTTTGTCTATGCTAATATATCCAAATTCCTCCGGTATTCTGTAATTTCCGACTATAAAGAGCAACCTATATTCCTCTCCAGACCCCATTACTGTAAATTATCATCTGTTAAGCAAAAATTCTAACGTAAAAATTAAACATTTTCAATTTAGAACCCAGTAAATGTGTGTTGTATACTCACGATTGTTGTCTCTTGGTGGAACTTCATCTTTAAACACATTAAAATTCACTTTTACTTACTTTAAAGAACGTAATGTTTATTTATTTTTAATTACATTTTACATAAATAAATAATTATCTTCACGCAATTCCCAATGTAGGGGTAGACAGAGGTCTAGTCTAGACTATTAAGCCCTTTGACCCACCTTCCATCGAAGATATTTTCGGGGCAACGTGACTGGTGGAAAAACCGATTTGTTTTACTATAGTTACATAAACAGCTTAAACTTATGGAACAAACGAACTACAATTTCACTACTTTATGATAATGTTTGCCTATCACAGTACTTTGATCGTTCTACCGGATACGGGAAGTCAAAAACAAGTGAATACTGAACATCTTGACATTCTCGCGAACAGTTATGTTTTAAAGCTTCCTGTGCCATAGACAGTTTCTCTTGAAAGAGTCATCCGAACAGATTTATTATACGCTTAATTTTGCAGGCAACTTTGTCTATGCTAATATATCCAAATTCCTCTGGTATTCTGTAATTTCCGACTATAAAGAGCAACCTATATTCCTCTCCAGACCCCATTACTGTAAATTATCATCTGTTAAGCAAAAATTCTAACGTAAAAATTAAACATTTTCAATTTAGAACCCAGTAAATGTGTGTTGTATACTCACGATTGTTGTCTCTTGGTGGAACTTCATCTTTAAACACATTAAAATTCACTTTTACTTATTCAACATTTATTTATATTAAAATACCTGACCGGTTTCACCTTTATCTTGAAGGTTTTTTTATTACAAAATAATTAGATTGAAAACGTATCTCCTACTATAGGAGATATTTTTAATAGATAAAATAGGTAATAAATGTAAGTAGGCATTGGTTATATACGTATAATTTAAATTATTATTAATTTTGAGTAGGTATTTCTTTAAACATATGATATGTATTTTTCTTGCTTTTAATAATCACCTTAATAGTAATGATAAAATCTCAACACATATTTATATTACATATAAGCAACCCATAGTCTTCTGTAGACCCCAAATACTGCATTTATTTTGTGTTATCTGTGGTACAATATCACATATGAAATTTTCGTCCAAATAATATGCGAACTATTTCTAACGGATATCTATCTCGATTAGAACGACGCCTTTATATCCCGGATGTTTTCATGAGTTAAAATATGTTTCTAGTTTAGATAATATTTTTTACATTGAAACTCTTTATTTTATTGAAATAAATGAAATGGAGTTTGTATTTTTATTGTTGGCTTGGACATAAAGACGGCGACGGGCTCACTACCTGTCACGTTGTCCCGAAAATATCTTCGGTGGAAGGTGGGTCAAAGGGACTTAATTGTCTAGACTAGACCTCTGTATACCCCTGTATTGAGAATTGCGTGAAGACATTAGTTTTTTTAACACGAATCAAAACATGGATTGAATGTCGCGAAGCGCCAGGATTGTCAAGAGTAAAATTTTTGATTTACTTAGAGTAGAGCTAGAGTTAGCAATAGAGGAAAAAAGTACGGGGAAACATGCATACATACAAAACATATAGTTTAATTGTACTTTAATAGTCCGAGGTCTAGAAAATTTAATCATTACGACACTTATTAATAATTTGAAACAATGTGACCGGTGGTGAGCCTGTCTCCGTCTTATTGTCCAATTCAACTTATAAAAATAATATTTAAGTTTAAAAAAAACTCATAAATAAGTCTCTTATATACGTATACCGATCACCCAACCACTTGGCTATGGAGGTGATATAATTATTTTATTCTGATAAGATAAAGCTGTATTTAAGTAACATATTAAGTAAAAAAAATATTGAAAGTAAAGCACTAAGTTACAGTGCTATTAACATGTTTTCACATATTAAATATCTGTTAAACGAATTGTGTTAGCGTAAAAGTATGAACTAAAACTTATAAAATACAACAATAGCTTAAACTAAAACGAATTAAGCCATTGCCTAGTCAAATATTTGATATTTATAATTTTATTTTTTATACGGCGACGGGCTCACCGCCTGTTACGTTGTCCCGAAATATCTTCGGTGGAAGGTGGGTCGATGGGACTTAATTGTCTAGACTAGACCTCTGTCTACAGGTTAAAAAAATTTCTTCACACCATTCCCAATACAGGTGTATTGGGAATGGTGTGAAGAAATTTTTTTAAAATTTTTAATATTAAATACTTACACTTATAATAATTTGATAAGTTTATTAAAATTCTATTACAAAACATGTCATAAGTTTGCATATTGTTAAACATTGCGCCACGACAGATTGTCGCACCCACTGTAAACACACTGTATCTGATAGGGCCTTTATCCTGAGATACTCAACAAACACTTTTATAATTTGATCTATGACTATTTCCTCAGAGCACTTCATCTTTACAACTGAGTAATGCGACCGAGAGATAACTTGGCTAAATAATTTTTAGTTATTATTCGTTAATTATTTGTAATAATTGCATTTAAAGAGTCATGATTGCCGAGTGGTTGGGTGGTCGAAATTTCGAGTCAAGAGATCTGAGTTCGATCCTCAGGTGGCAGGCTCGTAACAATGGATTGAAAACCTTATTTACGAATTATATCCTTGGCTTGAATGGGGACGGCGACGGGCTCACCACACGTCACGCTGTCCCGAAAATATATTCGAATGGTTTAGCCAATAATGTTTTCAAGGCTTTGCTAATTTAAAACATTTAATGAAATCAAGACACTGTAGACACTGTACAAGAGAACGAGTTACCCAAAACAACCATGGAATGAACATGGTGGAAAAAACCTTGATATTTTTTTATTTGAAGTACTTTATGGTATTATTTATTGTCTGCCAGTTCGCCGGCACTCAAATTAGGTTTTGCCATTGACAAGTATTTGTGGTTAAATCAGCATGTTTTTATCATTTTTTCCCTTGTTCCTATGACGCGTCCGCTATAATACGTGCAGATTATAGCGGACGATATATTAAACTATTAATTTACAGTAAATTCACGCCACTCCCGTTACAGAGGTAGACAGAGGTCTAGACAATCAAGTCCTTTCGACCCACCTTCCACCGTAGACAATTTTTTGTGACCGTGACAGGCAGACGTGACAGGTGGTGAGCCTGTTGCTGTCTTTAAGTCCAAGCCAAACGATATAAATCGTACATAAGTTCCAAAAATCCGATTGGTACGATCTTACCAACTGGGGATGGAACTCTGGTCACTTGAGATGAATTCTGACTACCCAATCACTTGGCTACCGTGACTCTATCAACAGTGAATTCGTTACGTTAATTGTCTTACAACGGCAGACTAATATTAATTTTGTTGCTGCAATGACTCAGAATTAGCATTGCTCATATTTTCGCACTTCAAATGTTACTTGCGAGAAAATTATAAGTTCTACTAACAACTGTTTGTCATGCGTCATAAAAATAAATGCCTCTTAAGGAAACTTCGTGACGGAATACGGTTTATTAGACGGAGTGTTTTGTTCTTTGGTTATCATAACTCATATTAATATATATCTTAAAATACAAATATGTTAAAGAAATGAAGGAAGAAAATGTTAATTTTTTAAAGCAAAATGACCATATATGATTTGTTTTTTGCCAAGGACATTTTCTTCCTTCCAAAACAGTGTTAGTGCCTTCCCCAACATTGCATTATAATCAATTAGTTAATAAGAATCCAGCAATTTTACTTACATAATTATTTCTAAATATTTCTATACTAGCTATAATTTTATACATACATACATATACAGATCGGCCTGTTAAAGTCCACTGCAGGATGTAGGAGTCTCCCATAGGGAGCTTGGTAAGCGGATTGGCGATCACAGTACCAGACTACTCGCACCTCAGACGCAGCTGCCCATCTTCGGTCTGATAATTTTGGTCCAATATTTCTAGAGATCGTTATCCCGCAGTCTATCGGTTGCCATAACGTTATTCAAGGCTGTTTCCCTTAGTCGCCTCTTAAGACATCCTCAGGAGTAGATAAATAATACATAAATAAATACCTTCACGCAATTCCAATTCTATCTGTAAGAAATCAATGTATAATTAGTCCATTCACTGGACGGATAACATTCCAATATTGACACAGCCATTCTTGGGAACAATGAAGGTGGATCAGCGCGGGACCGATTGGCCAAATAAGTCAATGTTGACTCTGGTCTCACACGCAAATATTGGATTGCGTCATCGAAGCAACGTCGATCTTAAAGCGGTTCGCTATGCGTCATGGCGTCCTGCTCGATATAAGAAAGAAATATACCATAAGTAAATGTATAATCAGAAAGTAGATTTATTCTTCTAATGCCCTATGACAAGACAAGAATATAAAATTAAATCGTTTATTCTTATAACAAATATAATTAAGTCTCTTCTTCCGAGTTGGGTAATCGGAATTCGAGTCCTCGGAAATAAAGAATATTTATTTACCTGGAAAAACGTTTTGAATTCTCAACGGTGCAAAGAAGAAGAGAAAGAGAAAGAAGAATTCGAAAAACTTAGATATTATAATCCACATTATTTATGAACCGTCAATAATGGTATGTAACTCATCAACAATCGTGCAACAGGTGATTGGAATTTATCGGATAACAAACATTTGATCGAACATTTGGGCAATTTATCCAGCGGTCTGTTGTTGCGTGCCAACACGAGACCTTTTGTTTCGATGAATTATCTTTAATTCATGGTTTTTTTTCATTAAAGTATTAGTGCATATTAAGCGTTTGCAGTTCACGATAGCCGAGTGGTTGTGTGATCGGAATTTGAGTCAAGAGACCCGAGGTGGATCCCCAAGGTCCGTTCCAATGGGATTTTCCAAAAAACTTATATACGATTTGTATCGTTGGCTTGGACATAAAGACGGCGACGGGCTCACCACTGGTTAGGTGGAAACGATTAAATCTTCTAGACCTCTGTCTACCCCTGTATTGGGACTGACGTGAAGATTATTTTTTAATGTAATTTATTAACGTTATTAAAACTTACTATAGGTATTATATTAGTGTAAATTAAAAAAAAAAAGAATTTATTTATTCTAAAATAAATAAGAGATTTAAACATCAACTCCAATACTATATTTCAAACCATTTTTTTTCCCGAAACTAATGTACGATTTGTTTCGTTGGCGTAGTGACTAACACTAAGACGGCGACATGCTCACCACCTGTCACGTTCTCTCAAATAAGCTTCGGCGGAACTGCATTGTTAGACTGTGTTGTCTATTTATTGTTTGGTATATATTATTTAGACCTCTTTCTGTTCTAGTATCGGGAGATACGTATAATATTTTTGACGATCTCCGTGATCGAGTGATCTATACGTCGGTTTTCAATGTGCCGCCAGCTCCGAAATCCTGAGTTTGTTTCTCGGACGGGTCAATATTGAAATCTAATTTTTCTACATTGTCTCGTGTCTGGTAGCTTGTGACACTTTCGTTGTTTCCGATTCAATATCACAAGTACTTTAGCTGCTCACTTTTGGGATCACATACATTATGTGATGTTGTCCCTATCTATGTATGTATTATCT
Source organism: Sericinus montela (assembly GCA_029286605.1). Lineage (NCBI taxonomy): Eukaryota > Metazoa > Arthropoda > Insecta > Lepidoptera > Papilionidae > Sericinus > Sericinus montela. The sequence continues at coordinate 2,320,484 of JAGSMR010000010.1, read as the reverse complement.
TATCTATCTATCTTTGACGGGTCCGTCCACACGTGGCTAACGGGCTTCGCTGGTGTTGAACATAAAGGCTTTTGTTTCAGAAGGAGGGCGTATAGGGAAAACCCTAAGGACAACGAATTAGTTACGTTCGCTGTGAAATTGATTTTATGTTGCATATTCTATGTGTCCATTGTTAATACATCGTAATTTTTTGTTGGAGTAAGATGTAAGGTCAATTATATCCAAACATTGAGACTATGCGCTTCCGATCCTCATTTATAACGCGCACGGCCAGGGAATGGAATGCTCTTCCGGCGCCTGTGTATGAAGGAACCCTTACGTGTTCGATGGGGGTCAAGAGTATACTCATTTTTCGAATTAAAAAAAAATATCAACGATGATAGCCGCAGCAGACCAGGGTACCGACATAGCCATAGGAATCAGCATTCTGAAGTGGCAATGGGCCGGCAATATAGTTCGAAGAACTGACAACCGTTGGGGAAGAAAAGTTCTTGAGTGGCAACCTCGTTCTGGCAAGCGCAGTGTTGGACGCCCCCCCACAAGATGGAGTGATGACCTGCAAAATTTTGCGGGGAGTCGATGGATGCGGGTGGGTTGGATCCAATCTTTGTGGACATATTTGAGGAAGGACTATATTTAGCAGTGGACCTTTGATAGGCAGTGAAGAAGTAGAAGAAGAATATGTAAGAAGTCTTAAATTTCCTCCTCTGAGAGCGCTCTTATGAGCGCTTTATATTCATCCACATTCTCTGTTCATACAGTAAAATAAACTAAAAAAACCACTCGGCTATCCTGGCTTTTTTTATTTATATATTGATATTATAACTGATTTCTGGTAGAGCGCCACTTATGAGTGACTCAGTCCTACCGACGATCAACCTTATATTACACTCGTTAAGATGCCTCGGACAAGAACGATAGATAATTGATGATATTTTATTTGACGACCTGATAGCTTTCTTCATAGTGACCCTGCCTTTGAAAGTAAAGGTTCCAGTTTCAAATCCCGCTAGATATGATTTTTTTTTGCATTTAAATATGCATTTATTTGTGTACATTGCACCGTACGCCTGGATAGACCTAAGATGGCGATAGGCTCACCACCTGTCACTTGATTCTAAATAGGGTCCGATTAAATGGGGGTCGAAAAGACTAAATTGTCATTAAATTAAAAATTTTTTTATTCAACCAACACTTGATTTTTGATTCGAATCTGAATCCGCATCGTGGCTTGGTTTCATCTCCGAGCAACCATGTCATGTGACAAGAATCTCGTCCGTGTCAGTTGAATTAAAAAAGTCATTATTTTGATATCGAAGAATCCAACATAATTTGCATGCTTTAAAAATTCCAAATAACTGTACTATTAAGAACTAAACTGTCTACCGGCCTCTGGCTGCTGCTGTGTCGGGAAGAAATATTCAAATAGAAAGATAACGTTGTGATTATGATCTGGGTTCTAATGAACATAGAATAAAAAAATATCTTCACGCCATTCAGAATACAGGGATAGACAGAGGTCTAGACAATTAACTCCATCCGACGCACCTTCCACCGAAGACATTTTTGGGACAGCGTGACAGGTGGTGAGCCCGTCGCCGTCTTTATGTCCATGCCGACGATATAAATCAAACACAAGTTGTATGGAAAAACCCATTGATCGATCGAACGGTCCACGAGCCTTGGGAATCGAACTCGGGTCTCTTGACTCCAATTCCGATCATGGAACCACTCGGCTATCGTGACTTTTTAAAAGTATTAAGAACTAAATCGTCTAGACCTATGGCTACCACTGTATTGCGAAGTAATTTTAATCTAGAAAAGAGTCAATGTCGTAATTATGCTCATCTGAATTAAAAAGAACATAGAATTGCATAGAAAATGCACGCATAGAAAATGAAAGAGTCGCTCCAGCAGTGTCTGCGCGAAAGTCTCGTAAAGGTGAACCATTGCTAGAAATAGGCCCCCCCTTCCGGCGCTCGAAATAGCAACATGTCGTTAAGCAAGGTAGGATTTTGTCATTTTATAAACCGGGATAGCTTGGTGTACTGAAAATGAAACAAGACGAAGATGTAAAATTAGAAGGAATATTAATAGATTTTGAAGACTTTCTTAATAAATAAATTATAAATTTTTTTACGCAATTCCCAATACAGGGGAAGACAGAGGCCTTAGTCTAGAAAACTAAGTCCTTTACACGGACACGGCCATAAAGACGACGACGGGCTTCACCAGGTGCAGGGACCTGTCACGTTGTCCCAAAATATCTTCGGTGGAAGGTGGGTCGAAGGGACTTAATTATCTAGACTTGAACTTTTGAATACCCCTGTATTGGGAATGGTGTGAAGATATTTTATTTAAATTTTTAGTATGAAAATACGCAATTTAAATACACATTTATATTAATACTGTTACATTGGTTAGTAAATATCCTCTGGAGGACATGCCTTTCCCATGGGTTTCCCCAATGTTTTGATTGGCGACAATTTAATCCCTTACACTGACATTTATTCATCCACCACTTGCATACATTGTGTAGCAGTCATATGGGTGAGTCAGTGGAATAGAAATACAATTTGGCGAGCTGTTGCCTCGGCGGGGATTGAACCCTGGCTATTTGCAGTGCTGGCGCCGAGCCAGCGTCCGCCGTCTATGATTGTTTGACCTTATTCCAGTATGTATGTACATATGGGTTGGTACCTCATTGGCGGAGGGGAAATATTCATACTGCTTAAGTCGAAGTCAGCATCTGTACGCTGCATGTGAAATTAGGACGACTTTAGTTACTTACACAGAGGTGGGTTCTAGTGGTCAGGGCGTTTACTACGAGTTTAGCAGCACACGAAAACATCTTGATGAAACGCAAAGTCGAAAGCTATCGCCAAGACCATTAGGCTACCTTGTTTCTTCGAGAAGTACGTGACGGAAGCAAACGTGGTGGAAAATTCTTACGCCGAGACAACATGGTGGACAAAGTCAAAAACATTTCGCAAAACAAGACTTTTTCATAGATTTCTCCAATTCATAAAATATTGGTGATTTTGACTACAAAAAGTAAACTAATGGATATGGATCACAATTGTAAATGCAATATTATAAATCATTGTATTGAGAATAAGATTATTTCGAAATGATGCCATATTATGAAATAATTTACCAGCAATTACTACTCTGTATGATTGTTTGATAACAGACCCGTATTGTTTTTACTCTTTGACAACAGACTACACACCAACGTAAACAGCGTTTGTAGGGGTTTAATGTTTTATTTTATTTAGTTTATTGTAGATTAAACAGATACAATATTGATAATGATAAAGTTTAAGTTTGCATACTCCTAGTACATATAAACGTTGATTATACCAAATATCACATTCTTCCGTGAGGGCAATTTGTATAAAAAGGAGTATAAAATTTATTATTCAGGCATTAATATTTATGTAGATATAATATGTGGTAATATTTAATCCTAATCGTCAGATCTACTAGTTTATGAAATATCATCATGTCTTTTTATGGCATTTTGATACTGAATTATAACCACCGGCAATAATTTCTAACTTATTCTTTTTCCATGTCAAACAGTGGAGTACAAAGAGTATGTAACCTCTACGTTAAAGTAGAGTGCATCAAAATAACTGGAGATAACACTTGGTTATGGGATATTCGAAAATCTTATGTTAATAGAAATATCTGTCTTCTTTCAGGATATTAGTGGGTGCACCAGAAGATGAGCCTTATCGAATCCATGGTGTGACGCGGCCTGGCGCAGTATACCGCTGCGATGCCAGCCGACGTCAGATTATTCCCTCCAACGACCATTGCTCTGTCATGGACTTCGATAAAAACAAAGGTGAGTACTGAAGTAGAAAGATTTGAAATAAATAAATACATAAGTAGGAACACTTTTGATATATTATTTTGATATATTATTTGATATATTTGATATTCCAAAATAAGTAGCTAAAGCACTTGTGTTTTGAGTATGACAGAGTTTCTAGATTACATTAGCAATTACTGGTGAGAAGCACAAGGAGAACAATCCGAGCATAAAGATTTCACTAAATAGTTTTTTTTTATAGTATATCTTTAGAAATTTGTTTTTATTGTATTTTAGTGAAATACACATCGGATAAACTGCAAGAACACGGGATTTGCAACTATACTCAATGTTAGTCTACCTATACCAGTTTGAAATTGAACTGTATATATATATATATATATATATATATATATATATATATATATATATATATATATATATATATATATATATATATATATATATATATATATATATATATATATATATATATATATATATATATATATATATATATATATATATATATATATATATATATATATATATATATATATATATATATATATATATATATATATATATATTTAATATAATCAATTTGTAAGATTTTGACAAAGAGTATATAATCACTGCGTTTTAGATTTTGAAACAGTTTTCAGTGGCGTTTAATCTATGTAGAATATTATTGCATATTGTAAAGAAAAAAATGCATCCAGCATTCCTTATCAAATAGTGTAATTTATTTTCACGTTTTGCATGCGTTTTGTTCATAGAAATATGATACACAGTAACAATGTAAGATGCATTACGCCAGTAAGTAGTTCTGCGAATTGGAATCAAAGACCTCAGCTCAAATGTGCTTGGCTCATTAATTTGCTGTCTGATGTATGCCTTTGTGTACCCTTAAGGCGAGGTTACACATAAATTAACTTTTTAAATAAGGAACTTAACTTAACTTTTTAAATATACCTCATATTAAATTTGAATTATAGTTTTAATTTGCTGCTGTTGTTGTTGTTATCATAAAATAAATCTTTATCTCAAGTTTTTGTTACTAAGCCGATCCGATAGATTAGTTTGCAGTGCCACGTTTTTCTAAGCTGAGGGCTACGGGTTCGGATTCCGCTAGAGACATACATTTGTGTGAAGAATATGTATTTTTGTACTTCAACATAATTTTACTAAGATTTCATAATCATGTTCTTATTATCACTGAAACAATTAATAGTATTTTTGGTGAAATGGAAACAAAAAACAGAGGATATTTAAAATTATAAAAAAAAATTACTAAAAGTAAAACATTTTAACATACGCATTTAGCTATGTAACCTATTTGGTTATGTAGTGGCATGTGCCATCCGGGGAGTCACTTGTCATATGCCACCGTGTGACGGTCTCTGCGCACGCGCATCTGATTTACGACCAGACCGCTCGCGGCGCCCTCGGGCTTTGTTCTCGACATGGCGGGATAGACGTATGGATAAAGCGCCATATTAAATATGCCATGCAAAGTAAAATCACGCGAAAAGTTGGATAGTCTCTCGTTTGTGACATGAATGATAATTTTCCTTTTCGTAGTTATATAACTGGCTTAGCAAGATATTTTTTTAAAACTTACTAAATTTTTACATTAACAATGCCTAAGAGTGGAATTTATTTTTAAATAAAATTTTATTTAGTTATTTACACTTTAATGTCGCGTTGTTACGGCGTAAGGATATACCACCTCGTTTCTTCCCACGGGTGTCGTAAGAGGCGATATATTTTCAAGCCATTCCCAATACAGAGGTAGACAGAGATCTAGACAATAAAGCCCTTTCGACCGACCTTCTACCGAAGATATACTATAAGATACTTTTTGAGTATACTTTTTAAGTACGATACGAACTACACAGACATACATTCATATATATCGCATGAATGTATGTATGTATGTACATTATTTATGACATAAAGGGTTTCTAAGCAGACGAAACAGCGGGCAGCAGATATATCAATTCTTATGCTACATTTATTTGAGTTATATCCCTTAGTATATTTTGTATGCTGTTATGTACACATAGTTGTAACTTTAAAATGTCTGGGTTGAATTTAAAACAGTCTTTATACCCAAAAATTTTATTGCTACAGAACAATGTGTCATGAATCACAGGCCGGAGTTGAGATTCCGTAAGTAAATTGGTCCCTTTGGTATCCGTGTAATCTTATAATAGCGGACGACCTTAATTTTATGCAGTGCCAGAATGTAATACGGAATCTGTATCTCGACCGAGACTTTTGTTGGTTTTTATTCTTTTTTTAAATACCATATTTTAGCAGCCATTCGGTACATAATATTCCCGTAAAATATCTTTCCAAACTTGGTGATGATTTGTTTGTACATGCGTCTTTGTCTCATAATCTAAATCTGTTATTTTCGACATAGGCACATATAAATCTAACATACTAAAAGTCACAATTCCTGTACCTGCCTTTTCGCAAACGAAGTTACTAGATTCTTCATTTGAAAAATTCTGTTTTTAATAGGCACTACGCCTTTGAAATGACTAGTAAAGTCACGATAGCCGTGTGGTTGGGTGATCGGAATTCGGGTCAAGAGAACCGAATCTCATCCCCAGGTGGCATGCTCGTACCAATGGTTTTTTTTTTTCAAATAATTATGTACGATAAAGACGACGACTGGTTCACCGCCTGTCACTTTGTCCCAAAAAAATTCTGTGTGAATGGTGGATCGAAAGGACTTAATTATCCAGGCCTCTGTCTACCCCAGTTAAGAATAGCGTGAAGATATTTTTTTTTAATTTCCTTTCTGCCTCAAAACAGCAAGAAACCCTAACCTTATATTTGACGATGTTACATAAATAACATTATACACGATTAATTCGTTTCTTGAGCACATGGCCTCTGTTATTAAAAATCTTTTTTTATCCTTTGTCATCATTAACTTCACTCTGAACAAAAGTTCTCACATTGAGCCAGTTGAATGACTCATTCCAATTAAATTTTATAATCCGTCAGATGATAAAATGTACAATATTATTAGCTGTTGGGATGCTGCAATTCGAACTGGATGCGCTGAGTGTAAATAAGATGAGTGCTTGAGAGTAGGGAGACGGCCTCTGTTGAAAGCCCAACACTTGTAAACTCAAGAGCGTTTGACACATGTTTTCACATATCTTACGATACAATTTTGGCGTGTCTGTGTAACAATTATTTGATACAATATTTCTTATTTTATGAACATATAGAGCCACGATAGCCGAGTTGGCATATCGGGATTCGAATCAAGTACCAATGGAGTTTTTTCAAAAACTTATACTCTATGTCGTTGGCTTGGACATAAAGACAGAGAAAGCTCATTACCGGTCATGTTGGGTCGAAAGGACTTAATGGTCTAGATATCTGTCTACCCCAGAAGTCCGAATAGCGAGAAGATATAATTTTTTAATTTCACTATACCTCACTGGTCAGCGTAATTTTGTTTTGTTTCGAATTTGACCGTCATCTGTCGGTTTTCATTGTCAAGGCTTTTTAGATTAAGAAAGTAATTCTGTAAACCTTACACGTCTTCAACGATCACTTACAGTCTTGAATTGATTACACGGAGCAAATCTTTTCTATGTAAGGCATTCAGGGATAGATATTTGACTATGATGAAACGATTTAATAAAACCACTAAAGCTTAATTTTAAGTTTGTCTTAACCTACTAGATTTAGATTGTCTGTTGATCTTTTGTATTTACTTCAGAATAAATTGCTTTTTAGTAATAACAGCGCCTTTTGAACTACATATTTTGTTGTTCCTTGCGCTATCTTAAATAGTGTTGTATAGTAATGAATATATAAATAAATTAATAGAAAGAGACAGAATCAATATTGTGCCTCGGATGTGTTTCCTAAATTGAGACGAAAGATGATGTTCGTACTAATGTTCCTTGTTTATTTTTCAACTATTCGCTCTCTCACTTTCGCTCCAGTTACTTCATCCTCTGGATCATTGAACTATAAACAGTTGTATGGTGTTTCGATTACAGCTGTTTGTGGGTAATTAGCGAGGATAGGGAGTAAGTCGGTCACGTGGGAAGTGCGTGGGAGCGCGTGGGCGCCGACACCTTCGCCTCGGCCATTTGTCCCTAGTACTTACGCCCTGGGTTTTATGACCCAATTGAAAATCAATTAAAAGTCACGATAGCCCAGTGGTTGGGTGAAAGGAATTGGAGTCAAGTGACCAGAGTTCGACCCCTATGGCACGTACCAATGGGTTTAAAAAAAAACTTACGTACGATTTACATTGTAGGCTTGGATATAAAGACGCCGATGAGCAAAAAATGCTTTCTGTGTAAGGTGGGTCGAAAGGACTCAATTGTCTAGACCTCTGTCTGCCCCTGTATTGGAAATGGCATGAATATATTTATATTATTATTTAAATTGAAAATTAATCATTAATATGTAATCAATGTTTTTAAAAGAGCTGTGGTAGCCTAGAGGCCTAGAGACTAGAGGTTCGGTCCACTATCTTGCACTGCTAAATTGTTTTAAAAGCAACCTCACCCTGGGGATTTTTTATACACAAAGAAAGTATCTTCAAAGCGCTAGTACACTAGCTTCTCACAAATTCGCTCCATTATAACCCTCATCAATGCTGTTTTACTCGATGGAGTAAGATTACTCAAATAAAAAAATATTTCGACGACGTGTGATGACCAAGCCTGGCGGACGTCCTTGAAAATGGCAGCGGCAACTGACATATATCGCGATGGCAATTGTGGTGACTATGAAAAATCCTCTTTATTTAAGGAGCCTATACCTTACATTGTATTCTTACAAGCCGTTAAGAAAGAAAGCTATAAAAAACTTAATAAATGCAATAAAAAAATGTTTATATTGGCCAGTATTATACAATCTAAATGAATTCTTAATTTAAAAAAAGAAAACATAAAAAAGAAGTCGGCGATTGCGCACAGAAGTCAGCGTCGATTACCACAATGGAGCTTGTGAAATACTACCGATAAGATACACGCTAGGGCTGGCGGCGTGTCGATAAAATTTATCGGCGATTTCACTTACGTTATTTATTCTCTTGCATCTTGTCCCATATAGGGATTAAATGAGCTTTGTTCGCGGGTTCATTGTTAGGATAAATTTTAGATAGCGTTAAAGTACTGCAATATTAAAATTAACTCTCCTAAGGCATATCCATATCGATACCAAGATTTTAATTTCGAAATCAAGGCTATTGTGGTAAGGTACAATAAAATGGTATTTAAATAGTTACGAAAATAGCAGAAAATTTTAATAAATTTGCCTAAAAATTACATTTTTTTTCATCAAGCTGAAGCTGTATCTGCAAATATTATTTAAAACAAGTTTTTTATATATATATAGTTTTTAATTTTATATATAGTTATTAAGTTTTTTATATATATATATATATATATATATAAGTATTTTTTTATATATTTCTATTTATTTTTCGTTTTAATTTTTTTAACCATCTGAAAAGGATATAACATTTATTATTTTGATTCCAAATAAGAAAAAAAACAACTTATAATTGGTTCATATATAAATAATTCAAATACTTAATCGATAAATAACATTATCACACCATCACCCAACTATTTATTTGCATAGGCAGCCATGTAAACATTTCTTATCTCCATTGAACTCGGTTATCAGTTAACTGAGAAAGTATTGAAGTAGCTGTAGAGAGGTTAACGCCTCTGACCTCCGGATGAGTTTGGTAATCAAGTTATGCAAGAAAGATAACGTTATCTCTTTGGGCAGACAAAAAGATTAAAAAAATGCATGTTGTTATATAAATTTTTTTTCTATAATGATTTGAACTCTATTCAACAATATCTTTTCTTAATTTTAAATCCTGATTTTAACCATATCGTACTATATATTTTTTTAATTTTGAGTAAACATTCTTAATTATTGAATAGATAGTAGAAACGACAGTTTGAGCGTGTTTTTCTGCTAGTTCCGATTTTTAAGGATCCGGTATGAAGATACGAGATGAAGATAGAAGAAGATGAGAGAGTTGCAATTAAATAAATCTTGGTGCTATAATTTCATCTGATCATCAAGTTGTACTAGATTATTTTTGTGCTTTTTTAAACCACCTGAATGTAAAACGCATTTTCTTGACTCAACTAAAAAGTAATTTAAAAAAACAGCCAGTCAAAGAATAACAAAGTTTATTAACGGCCCCGTCAGAGTAACAGCGCTGTGGTTGTGGTAACATGGGTACGGCATTACGTTGAGTCGGTAGTTTTGTTGCTGCCAGCCATATAAGTCTACTGCAGAACATAGGCCTCTCCCATAGGGAGGATTTGCCATAATTGCCACGCTTGGTAAGCGGATTGGCGATCGCAGTATCAGACACTTCGCACCTTAGACGCTGCTGCCCATCTTCGGTCTGATTATTTTGGTCTGATATTTTTAGAGATGGTTATCCCGCCATCTCTCGGTTGCCATAACGATGTTCAAGGCTGTTTCTCTTAGTCGCCTCTAAGGACACCCACGGGAAGAAAGGGAGCGGTAATATTCTTACATCGTTACCACACGACAAGCCAAATATCGATCTGAAAATTATAGTTGCTTTTGTATGATAATTAATATTAAAGCGAAATACCTCACACAACGAGATCTCTATAACTACACACCCGATTGCAATGTAGCATAATTGCTGCGTTTAGAACGGATTGTACGCATATCCTCTTCAAAATAAAACTGTTCATCTACCGCCTACATCCTCATTTTTGTAGCTGTGCTTATGGTACGTGCTAAACTACTGACATTTATCGTAATCCAAGCGGAAAGCTAGCATATTACATTATAAATAAGGTCTTGAGTTGTAGAATTAAATAAACAACATTTTTGTTTTCTTCTTCTTTACAAAGTAATGTATGAACTTCATACGTGTACACACTAGATGCGCTCGCAAAACTAAAACAACCTATGCGATATCGGAACACGATCGGGCGTCACGATGTACAAATTCGTGCCACCGCATCGCCATCTGGCGTTCGCCAAACATAAGCGACGGTGGGGCGTGCCTGGTTGCCCACGCGCAGCCTGGGAACATATTTCCAAGGGCTTCTTGCCTATTTAACTGCAAAACGCCGTTCCTCTTTTAGTGACTGCGTAAACTTAGCTATTGCTGTATCATTTAAGCCACGATAGCCAAGTCAAGAGACCCGAATTCGATACCAGGGTGGTAGGCTCGTATCTATAGATTTATGACGGAGGGGTGCTGACTTGCGCTCAATGTGTTCGCACGTTCAGCGCAAAATACGCTTACTTCAGTCACCTCAGAGCACACGAACGCCGCTCGCAATAGTCCAGGTCGCTGTGGCCGAAATCGGTTATATCTTTATATATATGTTCGATTTATATCTTTGGCTTGGACATAAAGAAGGCTTCAGGCCCATCGCCTATCACGTTGTTCCAAAAATGTCTACGGTGTAAGGTGGGTTGAATGGACTTATTGTCTAACTCTGTCTACCCCAGTATTGGTACTGGCGTGAATATATATGCATTTCTATTGTTAGTAGCATGGTATTTGGTATCGCGCGTTTTCTGCTACCGCGCGTTTCGTCCGCGTTCCCAATTCTTTTTTGATAACGTCCGTTTTATTGCGTCTCGATCAAATGTTACAGTCGCTTAGAAGTTCGAACCCGTCACCCGACACTCCTCGCGGCGTATCCAGTTGCGCCACACGAGGGATCGTGTTCGTTTGCCAAGTATTTCCTTTACACGTCTTTGATTTTTTCTTGTGTTTAGCATTGCCTCTTTTTTATTTCTCTGACCTAAAAAGCCTAATAAACTCCTGAGATTTTTTTTTAATGTTTACTCGCAATAGAAATACTTGCAACTGAAAAAAAAAATACACACACACGATAAAAGTGAAACTTCAGTAAATCGACAAAAGAATGAGATAAAAAAAAATATATATGAATAGATATAATAAGAGTAGGATAATTAAAAAGTTTATTTTTAAAATAGTATGTATATTTCTGTATCATTCTTTGCCGGCCTCATCCTACATATTTTTGTATTTTTGATGTGAAACATCTATAGCCGCACGTAAAACCGATTTCTGGCGTGGCGACGCATGCCGTGGCTATACAAAGGTATACTAATTTACACCCTATCACCTGAGAATTAAGGTTTATAATTAAACACTGAAATCCCTTTTTTATATTTAATTAATTATATTCATATTATTCATATTAGTGACTATGTAAATTATATTAAGATTTCATTTTTACATGAAAGGTAATTTCCTTATAGTCAAAAAGGTTCAATAATTTTTAAAACGAATAAATATAAACTACAATTAAAATTAGCTGGAGATTTTAATGTAAATTTGCAAGAGCTGAATCAATGCCATTAATGACATTTCTTCAAAAAAAATTTCAATTGCAAATCAACAACAATCCAAAAGAATCTACTACCAAATATGGAACAACTATAGATGCTGTAATTGTGAGTTATCTTGATAATGTTTCATCCAATACTTTTGTAACGTAATAAATAAATATATAAATATCTTCACGCAATTCCCAATACAGGGGTAGACAGAGGTCTAGTTTAGACAATTATGTCCCTTTGACCCACCTTCCTCCGAAGATATTTTCGGGACAACGTGACAGGTGGTGAGCCCGTCGCCGCCTTTATGTCCAAGCCAACGATATAATTCGTACATAAGTTTTTGAAAAACTCATTGGTACGAGCCTGCCACTTGGGGATCGAACTCGGGTCTCTCGACTCGAAATTCCGACCACCCAACAACTCGGCTATCGTGACTGGTATATTTTAATTGAAATAAAACGAGGTATCGATTTTTTATTTCATTCATACCTACGTTCTCACGTTCTAATTATGAATAGCACCGATACGTTCAGTTTTGAAAGCCAACAAAATATTACAGTAATTAATTTTAAGGCACAAACACATCACACCTCGCGCTTTAGACTCTGCGGTATGTCACCGGTTTGATTTATTAGTCGTATTATTCGAGATCGTCATAACGCCATTATACCATTTTAGGTAGCCATAACTATTTCTTAGGCGTTTTCTTTAGTTTTCACGCATTTAATACAGGGGTAGCCAGAGTTCTAGATAGTCTCTTTGATATATTTCACCGGATTTTATTTTGGGACAACGTGACTAGCGGTGAGCCTTCGCCCTCTTTATATCTAAGCAGACGATATAAATCGTATATAATATTAGTTATGAATAAAAATAAGTTTTGAAAAAAATCATTGGCTCGAGCCTACCTCCTAGGAAACGAGCTTGGGGTCTTCTGATTCGAATTCCGCTGACCCAACCATTCAGCTATCTACTTCCCTTAGTCGTCTCTTACAACACTCACGAGAAAACCTTACCGCTGCCCCCTATAGGTATAGTCTTACACATTATAATCTTACACATTACTCTATAAAAAGCTCTTCGTTGAATTTTAAATATCTAACAAGCAAGAACTATTATAAAGTGTAGTATGTTTTGTTTGTTGATAATTAGACATGTTTCATGTAGAACGCACCGGAAGTGCGTACATTCACGGACAAATTTTGACCAACCGGAAGTGGACAGTTAAGAAAACATCGGCGCTGTTCCGTAGGCGATTGTTTATCCTTTTATTCGCCAGTAACCGAAAAAGTACATATCGGCGCCTTCACCGGACGTCTCATTAACGTTTGAGCTTGGGCCCACGTGCCCAAATTTACCAGGTGTCAACATTGATATATAAGTATGTAAGCTTAGTGTAGGGCGTAAGCGGGGGCGGACTGCCATAAGTTTCTGGTGCGAAGTCAGGTTGAATTTTTAATAAATAAACAAATAATACTTATATAAATAGAGACAACATCATATACATTGCACTGAACACCATGTAAGATGCTAAAGCACTTGTGGTATGGGGATCGGAAACAACGAAGGCACCACAAACACCCAGACCTGAGAAAATGTAGAAAAAGTGGTTTTTCTACACTGACCCGACCGGGAATCGAAACCGGGACCTCGCAATGGCAACACCTAGAAACCGGTGTTTACGCCACTCGTCCACGCAGGTCGTCTAGCTTTAACTTTTAACTATTTATGTTCATTTGCATAAACAATATGTAATAGGAACATGTTATCTATGGTATCTTGACTAATATAATAAAGCTGAAGTGGGGGTTTTGGGCTGAATTGGAAGTATGAAGTCATTCTTGTATTATAGTCAACCTATGCAGAGTGGTGTACACGCCGGTTTTCAATGTGTTGCCAGCTCTGCGGGCTCGATTCCCCGATGGATCAATGTAGAATGGCACTTTTTGTACATTTTCTCGGTTCTGGATGTGTGTGGTATATTCATTATTTCCGATTCCATAAATCAATTGCTTTACCTTAATCACTTTTAAGATCAGAGTCGTAGCGGATGATGTACTGCAGGAAAAGGGTAGCTACCCACCAGGTCGGATGATCGTGACTTGGGGAGGACGTCTCCTCCTGTGTGCGCTTTCGGTAATCGTATATATGCATGTAACGTCGGACGGACGTTATACGGACGGATAGGACGTCGATGTGTTTCCTGAATCCGCCACTAGCGAGCTTCTTATGTGGAGACACAGATGTCGCCACAGAGTAATGAATGTGATGTTGTCCCTTTATATGTATTTATATTATAACCATAGTTGTGTAAAGTATCTTCGAGTCTGAGTAAAAGTTACTTACAGGTACTTATTTATCTATTTTATTCGAAGTTAGTCGCTATAAAGATAATATTGACAGAACGTTCTCGTATATAAAAGCGAGGGCTCTGTTTAAGTGGTAAATAAACGATTCAAAGCATCGAAGAGAGCAATCGGAATCGATTCGACAATCGATATCGCGTCAACAGTTGTCAACGAATTCTGCGTCCGTGGGATCGATTAGTGATAGATGCCCACGCAGCTTCCTCCTACGTTTCGAATATCGGGGCCCACGTAAAATTATTTAGTAACTAGTAAACTATCTTGATTTAAATTGGTTCAGTTGTAAACTAGGTTATTGCTACTGTACAGTAAATTTAAAATGTTTATATCGTTTCTGGACGGTTAAGGAGTGGGTAGATTGTTTTTTCAAGAGGGAAAAAAGGTGTATTTTAATGATTTTTAAGCCAAGCTATGCTTGACTTTATCTTATAAAATTATTGAGATATATATCTTCACGCCCTTCCCAATACAGGGGTAGATAGAGGTCTAGACAATTAAGTCGCTCGCCCCACCTTCCACTGATTTTTGGAAAATAAAAAAAGTACACAAATATACCCCTCGCGTACAAGCCGAAGCCTTCACCGGACGTTCCATTACATTCACTGCCTGAACCCAGGTTCTTTTGCCAGGTGTCAACAACGATACATAAGTAAGTTTAGTCAATAAATGTAACACCAATAAGATGACGTTATTGTATTGATGTTTACGTAACTGTTATGTACGTTAAGTTAAAAGTTAGTATAATATCGAATAGATGGCGTCATTGCCCATGATAGCTGTAATAAAAAAAGACATTTAAAAAAATTCATCTGATGAGTTTGGGACACGGTGGCTCTATGTTAAGAGCTTTGACATGGTATTGCAGAGGTCTCGGGAGAAAGGCGACGAACGATCAGCAGGTTCAACGGATGGGAAGTGATTTATGACGTCCATGTACACCTCGCAAGACGAAATGGTCTATCTTCTCGTATTTCTTAATATTGGTGTAGTACTTTTAACTAAGGGCTTGAGAAAAGAGAAGGAGAAGAGCGAAAGAAGATTAATATCCTACAAAGAAGTGCCTACCGGACGAAAAGTAAAAGATTCTTCAATCCAGTGGGTCATGATTTTGCCCCAGTTTAGCCGACCAATTTACAGACAGAAGCTGTCAAATGGCTCTACTACGTTAACCAGAAAACTATATAAGAATCTGTTGTAAAATTCAGTTTTCTCGAACTGCATTGCTTCATTTCTTCTCGAGTTACCTTCGAGACTTGATCACGTCCTTTTGTGGTAACTGAAATATCGGACCAACCACAATTAGGACACGTTTAATAACATATAATCTTACCTATAATGAAATCTATATAAATAAATGATATTGAAGTGTCTGTTTATTATGTCAAAATAATAGCTTATGTCGTTGGCTTGGATATAAATAAAGACGGCGACGGGCTCACCACCTGTCACGTTGTCCCGAAAATATCTTCAGTGGAAGGTGGATCAAAGGGACTTAATTGTCTAGATTAGACTTCTGTCTACCCCTGTATTAGGTATTGCGTGAAGATATTTATATATTTATTATTTATTTATAAATCATAGCTACTTATTTAGGTATTTATGAGGTACAAGCAATTTCTAAATATTTTATCAGAACTCTGAAATTGCTGGACCGATCTCAGCGGAACTTTCAATGCCATATAAATGATTTTATAAAAAGTAACATGGGCTACTTTTATTTTATAAGAAGTATAAAGGTACGTTAACTGTTAAATCGCGGGAAAAGCCACTGGGAGCGGTATAATAAATAAAATATATAAGCTCTTAAACAGTAAACCTATATAATTTTTTTTTCTCTTCTTTTAATGCTTTTATTTTTCTACAAAACTTGTTACTACTTTTTAGTAATTTTTACCGTGAAACAGCTTCTGTATGAAATTGCTGTCAACATTCCTTCGGCAATTAACAAACGGTTGACAATATAAAAAAACATTTTTTACATCTTATCGCCTCGAGTCGCTATCAAAATTTAACATTTTACGACTGTAAAGAAACTAGTTTTGCCAAAACTTGTAATATTGCGTCTATTTGTACAGCAAACCCGTTTGTCTCATAGTCGCATGTTGATGTCACAGTGAGTATTTGAAAAGCTTTTAACTGTTTGTGTGTACATTATATTAATGTTACGTTAATAGAAAAATATTTGATACTGGCACTTAATATGACGCCGTGTTTAAAATTTTATTTGTTTGAATTTCGAATGCAATTGATTAGGTGTTTTATTGATGTTAAATGCTGCCCGTATTTAATTGATAAAAAAGGTAGTCTGTACATTCTTTGACCATTCGTTATACGAATATTTATGTAATTAAAAATAATAGAAACATCATTCCTTTAATAGTTTTCTTTTTAATAAATCACTTGCGATTCATTTGTTATTTTGCCTTAATTGTTTCGTAGTCAGTCAATTAATCTTTGTTTGTGTATAAATTGAATGTAATTTTCTATTTAGTTCTTTATTTAGTTAAAGTAATATTTATTAGTAGTTGATCTGTTGAGTCTTTTTCGATAAGTCATTGAAAATGAGAACAAAAAGGATTTATAAATCATCATTGTATCTAATTTAATTATTGTAGATATTATCTGAACAGTATTTATGCCTCCGTATCCAGCCTACGATTGGACAAAGTTTTCTGTCAAATATTTTTGAGCAGGATTAGAGGTGTCAACTATGCTGCATATAAGGGGGCTTCACACGTTGCATAAAATATTGAATATTTTTATAAGTAGATTTTACGATTAGTTAGTGTATGAGTGAGAGTACTTTCACTTTCAAATATGGATTCTCTGAATTTAAATAAAATAATATTGTAATTTAGATTTTTCTTTTAATTATTAATTTAAGAATTTATGTTAATAAGTAATTGAATATATTCACGCATATTCCTAATCTTGGGTAGGCAGAAGGCTAGAAAATTAAGTCCTTCGACCCACTTCACCGAAAATAAAATTATATCTGTGATAATTTATTGCAACCGATCTATACTAATCTATGGATATGTAGACAAATTAAATCAAACATTATCTCTGAATGATAGCTAGTGGAATACCTTACCAAGTGTCACGATATTTATCTTACGATTTAAAACAGGCACAACCACGATAGCCAAGGGGATAGGTGATCAGAATTCAAGTCAAGAGATCCATGTTCGATCTCCAGTTGGTAAGCTTGGACCAATGACATGGGACAACGTGACAGCTCGTGTGCCTTTAGCCGTCTTGGTATATACATATTTTTAATATGTAAATATTCATATATTTCCATCTATGCCTCAATTACAAACATTCATATTCATCATACAAATATTTGCTCCAAGCGGTCCGAACCCGCAACCTCCAGCTTCGAAGGCAGGATAATTACCAATTGGGAACACGGCTGTTGGGTCGTCTTAGTATAGTGTTAGATGTCGAAATTAGTTAATTGAAATTTTTGTGAAATTATATTAAACATTTGCTGTTATTTACAAGAGTACTTCCAATACCAAATAACATTACTAGTATTCCGTAGTAACCATTACAACTATGCTGCAACGCTTTGTTCAGGAGGTATCCTCGGAGTCCAATGGCGGATCCGAACCTACATAGTTACGCTACGTAGTCCGCACACTAAACTACGAGCCCATTGACTCTTATATATTGTAATAAAGCTGTTAGTTAAGCAATCTCCATTAAGGAAATAAACATAACATTGTCATCGATTATGAACCGTTTATAATAGAAATTGACCTAGATACTTCACTGACTGGAAGTGTCTTCAATTTACAGGCAAAGCGCGGGTCGTTGACCGCTTGGCATATGTTGCTACTAATGCACATTTGTTCCTCGAAGGCAGTCTGTGTTCGCGATTGTGGAAACGGAGACGTTGTTTTCGATTTTTTTTATGGTTAAAAATACTTTTGACGTTGCTAACGGAAGTCCCTGCTACCCTGCGTACGCGCATGTATATGTACGTGTATAAGTTGATGTTGAACGACTTCTGATTGAGTGAAGTCAAAGTCTAAAGCAGGGCTCCTCATTAGACGGGTCGCGACCCGATATCGGGACATAAAAATAAAACACCGAGTCGCATCGTTCCCGCCTTTTTTTTCTTTGATTCTTTGGTATAACATAAGTAGCTCCATATTTCGCGCTAAAATTTAGTGATTTAATAGGCGACACTAAAATTTTTAGTATTTATAAAACCATTTCTACTATAAAGTATACACATACTGTAAAGAAGTGGTTGAGTGATCGGAGTGATCGGAGTCAAGAGACCCGAGTTTGATTCCCAGGTTGCCGGCTCGTACCAATGGGTTTTTATCAAAAACTTATGTATGATTATATCGTTGGCTTGGACATAAAGACGGCGACTGGTTCACCCCCTTTCACGTTGTCCCGAAAATATCTTCGGTGGAAGGTGGGTCGAAGGGACTTAATTGTCTAGTCTCGAGCTCTGTCTACCTCTGTATTGAGAATGGCGTAAAGATATTTATCTTAATTTTTTCTATAAATAAATGTTTAAAATTTTATATCTATATAAATATATTGGATAGTAAGCTCACCATCTGTCACGTTGTTACCAAATAGTCTTCGGTGATAAAAGGGGTGAAAAGACTTAATAAGTTGTAACTTATATGTGTACCTCTGTCTACCCCAGTATTAGGAATAAGTGTGAACATAAATCTCTCAATTAAGCAGACCACTTTCAATATATTGTTTGCTATTTTTAGTAGTTTGAATTGCTGTGTTTAAGTGCGAGGTGGATTAGGATTAACTTGGCATGCTTAGTTAGTACACGCGGACAAAGGTGACTGAAGGCTATTAAGTAATATATATATAAAGGTACACAGATATACATAGATATGGACAAAAACACAATCCTAGAGTAAGCAGCTTAAGCACTTGTGTTATCGAATCGGAAACAACCAAGGTAGCTGAAACACCCAGACCCGAGAAAATATAGAAAAAGTGGTTTTTCTAACGGGAATCGAACCCGGGACCTCAGAGCTGTAGACCATGTAGACGGCGGTCGTTAAAGGGTAATGAAATACGAACCACATTAAGCTCTCCACAAACGCCGCATTTAATATCAACTCATCAATCTGTGACTTAAATTGGTGCACGGGCCGAATTGAACGAATTGTCCTGGACCACTTGTCGCTAATTGATCCCGGGACGACGAGGACGACGCGGACCAGCGACATTATTGGCTCATTGATTGCTCGGAGCACTCACTGTGGTACCTTTGATGCCGGGTACTTTGCTCCCCGGCTCGTAACATTGCTTAATTGGGTACGACCTATGGAGCATGGGTTCTTGTTTTTTTTCTTTATTGCTATAAATCAAAAAGCTTAAAAACCACGAGAACAAGAGCTAATTATTAATTGCTCGAAGAGGGGAGGGTCGTGAGTACTCGGATACCTAGACTTACGTTTATGTAAAATGGTGAATTTGAAAGAAACGGAACTGGTATGTAAGGATCGTGGAATTCGACGATTTGTTCCTGGTTATACCGTCAGGAATTATTCGTGATGAAATAGTAATAATAGTCGATAAATGAAACGATGAGGTGGATTAAAAAAAACCGTATATCAATGCTGTTGCAGATCTAAACCACATTGTATTAGATTGTAGAGAGGTAAAAGTATAGAGATTTTTTTATAACAAATCATGCCATCGCCCTACAACATTATCACAAAGTATTCGCTTAAGAAGCTGCTTAATTTTGCTAGATAGTTATTCCGTCTTCTAGAAGCTAAATCTGCATAATTTTGGTGTGCTATTATTTTAGAAAGTTTTTCCGGCTTCTATACATACATACAGACTAGGTGGTGTGACTATGTTGTATGCGATGAAATAAATGACGAGTCCGCCTCAATTCTGCATATTAAACTATAATTTCCAATGAATCATCATCTTTTTCCTCATCACAATAGCCTGTAAAGTTCACTCAAGACATAGTCCTCTCCCGTATGAGAGAATTTATCATAATCGCCACGCTTGGCAAGCGGATTAGCGATCGCAGTACCGGACATCTTGCACCTTAAACGCTGCTGCCCTTCACCGGGTATGCTATATTTTGGTCAGGTATTTTTCAATCGCGCCATCTATCGGCAGCCAGTAGCCTTTTCTAGGATTTTTCCTTAGTCACTTACGACGCCGACCGGAAGAAAGTGGCCTTTATGTATTCTTCTTTATTCTTACGCCGTAACCGAACCCAATCGACTTCTAAAGCCATTGTTATTTTCATGTTTTTTCTCTTAGTTACTATTTATGATACTCACGGGAGGAATTGCGGCCATAAGTCCGATGACACACATCAGTTTTGTACTTTATTTGTCATTCCCGTAAGGGTTAATTTAAACTGAATTTACAACATGAAACGTTAATGAGAAATGATAAATGGAAATAAAAAAATCTTTCGCCTTATTAGTATTGGTTAGAATACACGATTTAGATATAAAAACGGTAAATGTGTCAATATATCATGCAACGTTTGATGATTTATGTGTTTATTTACCTTTTTGTTTGTCAAAGTATGTTCCAATATAGAGGTTTTGATAACAACCACGTTTCTTTGAACGGATGATGCCTTTGAAGTATTTTATCGTAATTGTACATACATGACGACATCCATAGACGTGTGGCGTAAACACCGGTATTCACGGTGTCGCTAGGTCTGAGGTCCCGGGTTGAATTCCTGGTCGGGTCAAAGAAGAAACACAATATCTACGCTGTCTTGAGCCTTGGCGTGTTTGGTACTTCCATAGTATTTGTTTCCTAACACCTTCCTGTTCTATTTCTTCCTGTTTGGGATAGGAGTGTATACAGTGTATACACTGTGTAGACAGGAACAACATCACGTTCCTGTCTACACATATTTACTTTTATTTACATACATTACGCCCTGTTAAAGTCCATACAGGCATACACTTTTACTCTCTCTTGTATATTACACGCTATTGATATCGACACAATGTAAATATTTAGTTTTTTTACTTACATTTAATATATTTTATAAAGGTTATTATATTGTTAAATTTGGGTTAATGTATTCCACATAAATAAATTTTAACCATTCTAAATCTCACTCTACTCTATGCTGGTTACATCCTATAAAAAAAGTAAAAAATGTTCTCTACACGTATTAATTTATAAATACTACTAGGCTAGGATAAAAAAAAAAGAAAGAGTATCTGATTCTGCCTCTAGATATTTTCTTTTACAAAAGTTTATAATTATAGCAGATATATACCAGATACCATCAAAATCTAAGGACCTTTTCCTTGACTTGACTACCTTTGAGTCATAAACTATCAGAAGTTTAGTTACTAATTTCAAGCTTCTTTTAATTAAGTATGTCATGGATGAAATGTAATTTTCAAATCTTTTATGACGTTTTCAAAATTTTGTGTGTATAGAACTTGTGTTATGGAACCAGGAACAATGAGAGTATCATAAACATTCAGAGCCGAGAAACGTCCGGGAATCGAGCCCCGGACCTCAGAGACGGTAAAATCAAGAACACTGGTGTGTGCTCTCGTCCGAGAAGGTCGTTAAATATCTTTAAAATTAACTAAATCAATCGTCAAATTAAGCTAAACACAACGACTTGTAACACACGCCACAGAAGGGAGCTTTTTTTACTACGTAAGAAAGACATTAAGGAAATGCAGCGCCATTTGTAATAACATAACTCACATCCCTATTACTAATGTAAAAAAAAAACAACAACATAGGGTCCAACCCTACGTACGTACGTTTTGAACTGTAATTAGAAAAAGGTGCGTCTATTTCACGCTCCGTTAAATAATTACGTAATTAAAGTGATTTATTTAATAACAGTAACATCCTGTATCAGTTTTTAAAATTGGACACTACGACATTAATCTTAATTAACAGTCTTAAGAATGAGGAGACTCGAGTTCTATTCCCAGGAGCAAGCCTCGTACTAATCAGTTGTTTCGAAACTTATGCTGGATTTTTATCGTTGGCTTAGATACTAAACAGTCGACTAGGTTACCACCTGTAAAAATAATAATAAATAAAATAAATAAATAAATATCTTCACGCAATTCCCAATACAGGGGTAGACAGAGGTCAAGTCTAGACAATTAAGTCCCATTGACCCACCTTCCACCGAAGATATTTTCGGGACAACGTGACAGGTGGTGAGCCCGTCGCCGCCTTTATGTCCAAGCCAACGATGAAATTCGTACATAAGTTTTTGAAAAACTCTTTGGTACTGCCACCTGGGGATCGAACTCGGGTCTCACGACTCGAAATTCCGACCACCCAACAACTCGGCTATCTTGACTACCTAAAAATAATAATAATAACCATTTAACCACTTATATATGCAAAATATACTTAACGGCCTGTCAAATTAATGGGCTAGATATGAACTTCTTCTTTCATCTGGCGTCTGCAGATTCTGCATCTTTTCACCGGTTTGCGTAATTTTTCCCTAGTATCTTAATACTTCTGGTAATGAGTTTTCAAAACTTATGTTTTCAAATCTTATATTATACGATTTATGTCGTTGCTCTTCAACTGAGATGGCAACTGACTCACCAACTGCCACGTTGTCAGAAAAAATCTCCAGAGAAATGACTAAACAGTCTAGACTTCTTCCCAATCCCCGAATTGGGGAATGCGCGAACGTATTTAGCGACGTACTAGAATACGCTGGGATTGCAATACATAAAAGTCACGAAAGCCGTGTGGTTGGATGGTCGGAATTTCGGGTCAAGAGACCCAAGTTCCATCCCCAGGCAGGCGCGAACCTATGGTGTTTTTTTCAAAAACTTATCTAAGAAATATATCGTTGGCGTGGACATAAAGACGGCGACGGGTTCACCACTTGCCACGTTGTCCTGAAAATATCTAACAGTGGAAGGTGGGTCGATGGGACTTAATTGTCAAGACTACACCTCTGTCTACCCCTGTATTGGGAATTGCGGGACAATATTTATTTTATTCATTATAAAGGCTAACGTAATGTCAATACGAAGTGATAAAAGGTTTGTGTGCTGAACCGAAACGTTACATTGAAAGCGGAAGCTTTTCGATCTATGGCACTTATGAACTTTCGTAAAGTATTTTGAAGCGAAATGTCAGTTATGTATTGATTGATTCGTATCCACCACCTGAGTTCATCGATGAAATTAAGAGCTTGATTAAATCATTATAATATTAATTGTATCGTCACGCTATTGCCCAATTCTGTGGTAGATAGAGGCCCAGATATTTAAGTCCTTTCACGCAAAATATTTTTAGGGACAACATGGCAGGTGGAGAGCCTGTCGTCGTCTCTATATCTTAGCCAATGATCTAAATCTAAGTATTTAAGTTGCATAAACTCATTGGTCCAAACTTACCAACTGGAGATCGAACACGAATCTCTTGATTTGAATTCTGATCACCCATCCCCTTGGCTATCGTGGCTGTGCCTAATTAAATCATAAGATAAATATCGTGACACTTGGTAAAGTGTACCACTAGCTATCATTTAGAGATAATGTTTGATTCAATGTGTCTATATATCCGTATATTAATATGCATCGGTTGCAATAAATTGTCACAGATATAATTTTATCTTCGGTGGAAGGTGGGTCGATACGATTTATTTGTCTAGACCTCTGTCTACCTCTATATTGGAAATGGCGTGAAGATCTTTATTCATAATTTTAAGTATGGAATACATTTTTTACTAAAATTCAGTGTAAAATCTTAATTGCCACACGAAATCCTTTAGGGGTAGAAATACTAGTTAGTGAAAGGAATAGATAAGGCGCAAAGTTGAATTCTAGTATAATAACTTTACTGGTTCCAAATACTTTTCGTGTCGGAATAGAACATTGTTTTGTATAAAATTATCTATAAAAGAAAGTATATTCTTATGTCGATGAATATTTTAATTTGACTCCCGGAAGAAGGAGTCTTCACTCCATACTATGAGTCAGGTGTCAATAAACACAAACAAAAAGAGTAGAGTAGAAATATTAGAACTATCATTATGTGCAGAGTAACTTTCAACACTTTCAACATAGAACTGAGACGATACCAAGTATCGACCATTAATTTCATGCCATCGGATGAGTCGTCGCCCAAAATGGCGACCGATCAAATTAAAGCCTATACGTGTCATGTATTTAATCACGCCGGTCATAACAGTGCGGAAATTGATGTCGAAACTTAATGTCTTCATTCAAGTAATATGCTGTTATACAGGATGCTACGATTTATAACTTTTAATTGTTTTGTATTCCTTGCGTTTGTTTATAATATACGATAAAGGACGAGTGGCATATACGCACTTCTTCATATATGTCAACAGCTCATCAGTAACGGGTTCGATTTTCGAATTTGTAAATGTAAAAATATGTAGAATTACTTTATTCTTTCCCAATACAGGGGTAGACAGAGGTCTAGTCTAGACGATGATGTCCCTTCGACCCACCTTCCACCGAAGATATATTCGGGACAACGTGACAGGTGGTGAGCCCGTCACCGTCTTTATGTCCAAGCCAACGATATAATTCGTACATAAATTTCTTTGAAAAATCCATTGGTACAAACCTGCCACCTGGGGATAGAACTTCGAGTCAACCATTGCTCTGATCCTAAAACAAGTTTTTAAGGCACTTGTTATGAAATGAGAAACAACGAAGGTACTAGAAACTACCTCTGTGTACCCCTGTATTGGGAATTGTGTGAAGATATTTATTTAGCAATGTATGCGATTTTAGAAAACAAAGTAAATACTTATTCGATCGTCACAATATTAAAATATAAATATTTTAATAACGTATATTTTATATTTAAATATATTTCAATCTTATTACATCAAAATGCATCAACCTGTATTAGCGTGTACAAGACATATCCATTGTAAATTTCTTTTAGTTTTGTTGCTACGGCCACGTTACAGGGAACAATAAAACAAGCTATAATTTGGCTCTGCTGGACGGTATCATCGTGCCGTATAAGGCGTACCATTAAGGGTATCGGCAGAGATAAAAATCAAGTTGATGCCCTTTCGGGTGGCACTTACGCATGAAAACAAACAGGAGGCAGGAGATAGCGGGATCTTTTTGAATTATTACGAACAAGTTTTTAATTTTGGCTTTATTAATGCATGTTTACGCCCGCTAAAGATGTTCAACATTGCAGCACGGGCTCATTGTAACGATTTTGATCTCGACTCGATTTTATCGAATATCGATTTTTTGCCAGTATGGTTGCAATGAGATTATGGAAAATCCTTTTTAAAAAGGCCTACTTACTTTAGAGGGTTCAACAATTTGGATTTCAGACGAGTGGCGTACACGCCGGTTTTCAAGGTGTCGCCAGTTTTGGGGTCCCGGGTTCGATTTCCGGTCGGGTCGGGTCCCGGTGTTTTTATACATTTTCTCGGGTCTGGTTGTTTGTGGTGCCTTCGTTGTTTCTGATTCATAATACAAGTGCTTACGCTGCTTATTTTGGAGATCAAAGCAATGTATGTGATGTTGTCCCTATCTATGTATTTATTTATTTATAGAGTCCATGGCAGGACACAGTCCTCTGGATAATAAAATTCACCACAATCGCCACGCCCGTCCAGCCGTTTTCAGAACGCAAACCATATCGCAATATCGATTTGAATCACGTTCACGTCACAAGCTTATTCATAACGGAACTGCAATTGTGATGTACACAAAACGAAATTTACACGACTGTATAGGAGCTGCTTTGTGACTAATATAGCTTGGCCATAGAAAGTCGTACGAGGGACAACGTACGTCGTGAGCTGCCCCAATGACTCACACGCATGACGTATGGCACACGGCTAATGTCCCGAGTAAGTGTCCGGGGCCATTAGGCGACCGCCTAATGTGTAACGGAATGAAATAAGAATATAATCGTATGAGATAGGTAGAGGCTAATAGACAGACATGTCATTGTGTAGTAACGTTCCGTAGGAAAGTGGTTTTTGTTGTTTTATATTTAAAAAAAATTGGAGTTGAGAGGCCTGAGTTCGATCCCCAGGTGGCAGGCTCGTGCCAATGGGTTTTTCAAAAACTTACGTTCGAATTATATCGTTGGCTTGGACATAAAGACGGATATGGGCTCACCACCTGTCACGTTGTCCCGAAATATCAATGGTGGAAGGTGGGCCAAAGGGACTTAATTGTCTAGACTAGTCCTCTGTCTACCCCTGTATTAAGAATTGCATGAAGATATTTATTTATTTATATTTTTAAAAAATTATCACACATTGGGAGTGTGGTACAAAAGTGTTATTACTGGCAGTGACAACGTATTTAATTCCTTTCGACCCACCTTTCACCGAAGTCCATTTGGGACAACGTGACGTGTCTATTGCCTTTATAGTATTCAAGCAAACAGTACAATATACGTAGATACATATTTACTTAGAATAAAAATCATATATACATGTTAAGATTCATGACCCGAGTACAAATATTCATATTCCTCAGATAATTAACAGAAACTCCAACCCGCAACCTACAATTTCGGAGGCAGGGCCACTACCAACTATGGTATGGGGACGTCATTTATTTATGTAACCAAGAATTATGGAAAAGCTATTTTAAGTATCGGCGTAATAATATATTAAATTACCTTTTCACACTCTTATTTACAGAGTATGTATGTACTATTCATATTATCCCACTCTTACTATCATAAATCCTATCATAAATATATTATAAATCCTATTATAAATATGCTTTGATATTTGAATGTTTGTTACACAATCGCGTAAATACCTCTAAATATTTTACTAATTATAACCTGAATTAACAGATAAAATACTTTTTGCCCTGGTAGTGGTGGTGTAAAATTACACTGTTTCTGCGGGACCTGTCCCTTTTTTTAACAGAGGAAAAAAACGTTGCTTTATACTCACCGAAAATAAAAGTATGTCGGTAGAACTGTATGTATGTATGTATTTAAAATTATGGTACAGTTAAAAAAATCAATTACACACGTGCACGAGTTCTAGAAAAATGCCTTCTTTTGGGCAGAAGTGTAACAAAACATTTGTCGTATTACACACAATCGATCTAACTGTATGCATGTATGTAAAGTTCAGTAAAGAAGCTTACATACATACATGCGCAAACTTTGTAAACTTTTTCTTTGGGCAGTAGTGTAACAAAATACTTGTGTATTCGCCAGTACACACAATCAATGTAAAAGGTGAAGCTCGGTACGATTAGGCTGCGGTAAAGGGGTGCGGCATGGCGACGTAGGGTCCAGGGCGCCAGTCTTTTGCTTATAGACGTAAGTCATTACGTGAATTACGTCATTCTTACGTATTATGTTTTATGATATCTATCATTATTTTTTAATCTTCACGCAATCACTGGGTAGACAGAGGTCTAAATAATCAACACATTTAGAACCATTTTCTCATCGATGCTTTAAGGAACAATGTGACAGGTGGTGATCTCATCACCAATCCTCGAGGTATCGGAGTTAGAATTAATTATCTCCTTCCCTCCCATGGCTGTCGTAAGATGGAACTATGGGAAAAGGTTAAAAAATCACAAGGGTAACAAACTGACAGCAACTTCACGCATTGCCCATTCATTTTATATTTTTAGGTTATCCATTGTATAGTGTCTTAGGTAGGGTTTACTGTAGGCATAGACAAAGGATTAGAGAGAGGTCTAGTATAGACAATTAAGTCCCTTCGACCCACCTTTCACCGAAGATATTTTCGGGACAACGTGACAGGTGGTGAGCCCGTCGCCGCCTTTATGTGCAAGCCTACGATGTAATTCGTACATAGGTTTTTGAAAAACCCATTGGTACGAGCCTGCCACCTGGGGATCGAACTCGGGTCTCTCGACTCGAAATTCTGACCACCCAACCACTCGGCTATCGTGACTTATTTTCGTGACAATTTATTTGACATCAATATCCATAATATAGAATAATGTTAAATAGAAAATAGGTCTGTGAGTGTTATGATGTTAAAATAGACACCAACTTAACGTTTGCTATCACTATCTTAGTTACTTATATATAATATATAAGTAGCTAAGATAGCGTTGATTTAAAACGTAATCGAAAAGATTGCTATACGCTAGCGAGGTTATGAAGTGTTCTCCAGATAAATAACATATAACAAAAGGGTAGTATAGTCACGATAGCCGAGTGGTTGGGTGGTTGCAATTTCGACTCAAGGTATACCTAGGTTACAGGATACCTAGGTGATACCTAGGTGGCAGGATCGAAAACTTGTTTTAGGATCAGAGCAATGGTTGACTCGAAGTTCGATCCCCAGGTGGCAGGCTCGTACCAATGGGTTTTTCAGAAACTTATGTACGAATTATATCGTTGGCTTGGACATAAAGACGGCGACGGGCTCACCACGTATCACGTTGTCCCGAAAATATCTTCGATGGAAGGCGGGTCGAAGGGACTTATTTGTCTAGGCGAGACCTTTGTCTGCCCCTGTATTGGGAATTGCGTGAAGATATTTATTTTATTTATTTTAACGAATGGGTAATTTTTCATAACTCACGAATTGCTAACTGATTTAAAGACACGACACGAAGCTAATAGACATTGAAACTCTATTTACGTAAGACGTGTCTTAAATGTCCATTTCATCATCAATCAAGCCGCGGGCGCTCGCACGTCTGACATCCAGCTAGGTTTTAACATTTCGGATCCGAGCTCACCGAATACCATTATTCATTTTCGAATGTGGTATAATTAAAAATGATCATCGCTTTCGTTTTAATATTAATTACGCGTTTCAATTTTTGACTTTTCGATGTAATTGTAGATAACGCATGCTCGGAGTTCGCCTGATAGAGAGCGGTGGACACGCCCTCCGGCGCTTGTGCCCTATACGATACGATACGAATACGGTCTTTGTGGGCTCTGGAAATAGTAATAGTTTCATTATTATTTATGAATATTGTACGATTATTTGTTATTCTTATTATAAATTATGTTATTGTGAATTTTTTAAATGTGAATTTTACATCCTTGTATAATTATAATTCTACTCTTGCCGACGATTCGGTAGCCTAATTGGTAGTGACTGTTTTCTTTTTTGTGGTGAATATGAAACTTGGATTGGAGTCAACATCAAATCAAAATCAAATCATTTATTTTTATTTTATGTTATATATATTTATTTTTATTTTATCATTTATTTTTATTAATATTTTTTATGTAACCTAATAAAACTAACTCCTTTGCATCAATAATACATATTGTCAAAAATTGTAATTTAATCATTGAAATTTTAAAAATATTTTATTGATTAGAAAATTAAGTTGTAAAAATCTAAAACATAATTTAATTTAATATATAACTTATAACCTCATTTTATTTAACAAGATTAAACCAAGAATAATGAGCCTGCTTGTTAAATAAAAAATATATTAATATATACAATGGAAACAGATGCGCCTATTAAAAGGCGCACACATCATACACTGTTCTTACTTTAACGAAATTGAATTCACGGATCCTGCCGAAGATAAATTAACTTCGGAATAAAGTTATTACCCGACTACTCTTTACAGCAATGAAGATTAAAATTGGTGCACTTTGACAGATTACCGTAATATTTGTATAAGACTGTCCCAAAAAATGTCTTCGGTGGAAAGTGTGTCGAAGGGGCTGAATTGTTGAGACTTCTACGATTTTTTTTAACATAAAAATGGCGCCATCAGTCAGTGTTCTGGCATTTAAGACAATTTAGACAATTAAGACCTACTAGTGATCTCGTCGCCGTCTTTATGTCCAAGCCTACGATATAATTCGTACATAAGTTGATGAAAAACCCAGTAGTACGAGCCTGCCACCTGAGGATCGAACTCGGGTCTCTTGACTCGAAATTCCGACCACCAAACCACGCGGCTATCGTGACTTCTATTTTTATATGAGAAAAATAATTCGATCGTTTTTGTTTTTATGTGATTCTTTGTTTTTTTTTCTTTAAATTAAAATTCTGGTTTCTTCCCAGGGAACAATGTGGACACGCAACAGCGGCAAATTGATCAGAAATCAAATCAGTGGTTCGGTGCAACTCTTACAAGCAGTGGCCGAAACGGCCCCATAGTGGTAAGTGTAATTTTTTTAATCTATAATATGTTTCTGCCAACGACTTTATTTGTCCTAATTTCAAAATAGGTTTTAGTGAAATTATGATTCAGATCTCATAGTATGGTAACAGGCAGCAGTGTCTAAAGATCTATGAAGTATCTAGTGCTGCGATCGCCAATCCGCTACCAGCGTGGCGATTATGACAAAACCTTATTAAAGAGACATTTGTACTGCAGTGTAAGTCAAGACCCGTAAGCTGTTAAACTTTTCTCTTTAACTTTTTGGCTCTGTTATTTTAATAATAATGTAAGTCAATTGCGCTTGCGCATAATTCACTTTGATAAAAATTTTACTGGAGAAAGCGAGACGCGCGATCTTTATTTTTGAAATATCACCGCCGTTTATTCGTTCCCATTTACGAATATGAATTTCGTTGTCCAGTCATATTTATAGCTCGGCAATCATTATTAATTTGATTTGATTGAATATTTGATTCTTGATTTAATATCTTGAGATTGTTTATTTGATTAAGTGGTTATTTTTGAAACTAGTTTTCAAGTATCTACGAGTACACAATGAAATTAAATCTTTACGAATAAATAAAATATAAGTTTTTGTTTGTAATTCGAGTTTGAGCAGTTAGATACTGTGTAGAAATTGGGCCAAGATTCGGTGTTACAGCGCTAGTCTCATAAAGGTATACAGTACGAACCGCGAAACATGAAGTCGCAGGTTTGAGTCCGCCTTTAGGCTGTAAACCACTCAGGTACAAGCAATGCATCTTAGTGGGACGTGATTTATGAATAATTTCCAGAAATTTGCGAAAGACCATAAATCCTCCTTCATGTTTCTTTTTTAATTTTAACCCTTATCGTTGCCGACAGCTTTGACTGTGCGAAAATTCTTTAGCGCGCATCATTCATTTTTTTTCGGGGATAAAAATATCTCTTTTCCGTCAACAT
This sequence comes from Sericinus montela, assembly GCA_029286605.1. Classification (NCBI taxonomy): domain Eukaryota; kingdom Metazoa; phylum Arthropoda; class Insecta; order Lepidoptera; family Papilionidae; genus Sericinus; species Sericinus montela. The sequence goes on along the minus strand of JAGSMR010000010.1, from coordinate 2,288,850 downwards.
GGTTCTAAATATATCCATATCAAATTTTATCACAATCAGCCCAGCGGTTTGGCCGTGAAAGCGTAACAAACAGACGGACAGACATAGTCAATTTTGTATTTATAACATTAATATGTATACCTAAGAATACATGTGAGTAAGCAAAAACTCATAAATATACCGTCTATATTCTTAGATAAAAGAAAAAAGTGTTAAAAAAACTCTAAAGAAATATATAATCAATATAAAAGAGACTTATCTATACGTATGTACAAACAGAGTGACACAATGTATTAAACCAGTGTACAAACTATGGGTGTAACAGGAAGGGTGTAACGCCGACGGCCGCCCCATAAACTTTATAGGTCACCATAGCGGAGTTTATGGGGTCATCAGCAGAGACTGCAAACACCATTACATAACGACATAACTTGGTTTTATGCTGTTAATGATAAAATATAAAGTATGTTAGAAATTTAAGATCCTATTGTATACATAAGTCACTATAGCCAAGTGGTTGGGTGGTCAGAATTTCCAGTCAAGAGACCCGAGTTCGATCCCCAGGTGGCAGGCACGTACCAATGGGTTTTTCAAAAAACTTATGTACGAATTATATCTTTGGCTTGGATATAAAGACGGCGACGGGCTCACCACCTGTCACGTTGTCCCGAAAATATCTTGGGTGGAAGAGGGGTTGAAGGGACTTAATTGTCTAGACTAGACCTCTGTCTACCCCTGTATTGGGGATTGAGTGAAGATATTTACTCATTTATTTATATTTATCTATTTATAATTTTCCAAAGAACTTTTACGTCAAAGTGATATAAGAATGACGTTAAAATTGTCATTTGTTTCCCCTTTTTGAAGCGATGACATTTTCCACAATTGGATCAGTCGAAAGCCTCCTCATCTTATGGGGTTGGCACACCATTAGGTCACGGGGTCGCCTTTACGATTTGTTGGCTGAGCTATTTTCCTTGGGTAATGGGGTTTGCTATCTAAACTACCCTACCTATCCTCTTCAATATACTTTTATTGCAAAATACTTTTATTCAGGCTAGTCTAAATAAAATAATTTGAAGAATTTGAGGAAGGAATAGTTTGAACAATTTGAGTAAAGAATAAATGATGTTGCCGACTCAAAAAAAATATCTTCATGCAATTCCCAATACAGGGGTAGACAGAGGTCAAGTGTAGACAATTAAGTCCCTTTGACCCACCTTCCACCGAAGATATATTCGGGATAACATGACTGGTGGTGAGCCCCTCGCCGTCTTTATGTCCAAGCCAACGATATAATTCGTACATAAGTTTTTGAAAACCCATTGGTACGAGCCTGCCAACTGAACTCGGGTCTCTTGACTCGAAATTCCGACCTTCCAACCTAGCTATCGTGACTTTATCTCGATAAGTGTAATCTCGAAATTCATTTATATACGAAAAAAAAATACGCATTGCAATAAGTCACGATAGCCGATTGGTTAGGTGATTGTAATCCAAGTCAAGAGACCCGAGTTCGACCAATGAGTTTTTATTAAAAACTTATCTACTATTTATTAACATCGGGAATTACATTTTCGAATTCAATCATGCGGGATCCTCAGCACTAGAGGTGGTCGTTGCCTGCAAGTTTTTCATTTATTTGCCTTGCATGTATACATAGTCATGTCCAACCTCGCAAAGAAGTTGTTACTAAAGACTGCTTATTTTATTAATAGCGTCTTGTACGTCATGTACAATTACAATTCTAAAGGTTTTTGGCTTGGTATCGTTAATGTGACAATCTCGACTCAGTTGAACTTGTCAAGATTGAACTAAAATTGACCTCAGCTGGTACGGTTTTTTGCTGGTTGTATATTTAAATTAGTATATTTAATTCGAGGATTTTCTGGTTTCGATTTATGTGATTTATGGTGGTCAATTTCCTATTTTAGACAGTATCGCCATAAGAAGTGTAGGTAATTTTTAGTAAGACTTTAATGGTTATAGACTCATCTTTATTTGATCCTTTTGCATTTTCTATGCCGGACGTATGAGGTATTTTTTTTTAAATCAGCGAATTTTCATTTCTAAAGTTGTGCAGATATGTTACGTAATAGAATGTGTAATATAAAATTTTATTCAGAATAAATAGATCAATTTAGAGAGAGATGGCTGTTCAGAAATTGCGACCATTTATGTAAATGGTCGCAATGGTATGTAAATGTTGTCAAACATTTAACAAAAATTTTTGTCATTTTTTATTGTTTGTTTTATTCACGACTAGTTTGTCCAGATTTGGCTGACGACTTCTACTCATAATTCATCTCCGTGCCAATTTTCATCTTCGAAGGTCAAATGTTTTAGAGATTTCAAAATTATTCAGTTTATGAATGAGAAACCTGTTGCCTTTATATACAAGTATAAATAAAAGAAGTTAGAAATTTAAATTACTTGTCTTATCTCTTATCTTGTCTCCAGTCTCTTGGCTTTTACAAAGAAAGCTATAACCATCCAATAGTTCACGCGTCACGTCAGCAATATTGTATGATATAATATTACACGTCAGTGCAATAAAACTGCAAAACATTTTTTTTACAGCAACGTCGATTACTCACGACGCTTACTCATACAAATACCTCTGCAGCTCGGTTTCAGGACTTCACTTTTTGCATTCCATTTTTAAAATCACTCACCGAACGCCTTCTCCGAAGAGGTCCCAGTCGCCCCGTTCAGAAATGATATCGTTTTTGCTGCCACTACGTAAGGAGTCGGAATTTTTATTTCGGTATGCCGAATTAGTGCAAAAAGCGGACTCTCTCAGGGCTGTTGTCGCTGCAATTTGTTTAGCCGTTTTGCTCCATTTGTAAGCGAAGTACAACGCGTTCGGAATTTATTATAGTCACTTTGTACTACAGGATGTAACAAGTATGATATAAAATAGATATATTCTTGGGAACTGTTCGTTATTAACGAAGATTATCATTATTAAAATAAAAAATATTTGTCGCATCTTTAAAGAATATTGAAGTACTATTAAATGTATTTATTTTAATAAATTAGATTAATTTTAGTATCATAGATCATATAGTAAGCAAACTTTAGATATGTTAAATTAAAAATGTACTTATGTGTTAATTTAGAGAATTGTAACAATGAATTGATTTAATTGCGAAAATTTAAAATAAAAATTTAAGGCTTTAAGTCCCGCTGTATACAACATCAAAGTCCTGCATCGCTTTAAAAATAAAGTATTGATTTATAATTACCCTCCCACTGATCACGGGCGCAGCGCCGATGTTTTTGCTGGAATTATTTATAACAAATTACTCAGATCGCTGCTAACTTACTTTGGCACGACGTGTAATGTCCTCTCCTTTCCAGGGTTCAGTATTATTGCTTTGTTTTTATTTAAGATTTTACTCTCACATTTGAAATGTGTCTTTTGTTGTCTCAATAACATTTTCCAAGATCTTTTGTAATGGAATTATGACATGTTGCAAAATTAACGCAACAAAAATACAATCTCTATTTAATATTAACATGAAAATTTAAATATACATGTATTTTTTGCAGTAACATAGTATCTTTAGGGAATGTAATGTTACTATACTAATGTTACTTCTTTTTAATACTTATACTGCGATTTAATGTTTGTGTTTGATGTGTTTCACGTAATAGGTAAATGGTGGGAGTGAGCTTGCGGTTTCTATAAATATACGAGTATAGCATACGAGCAAAGACAGGCCACAGGGAATTCAAATATGTCGTATGCAAGTCTCTGGCTATAAAACAGTTTTTGTGACGAATGCATAAACAATTACAAAAATAACTTGGCTGATCTCACCGCGACAACAAGTAAAGGAGGAAAACCAAGAAATTCGACATGTATATTTCTTGAATCTGTGTGGAAACTGTTCATGATAAAAATATGTTAACGTTTTTTGATTGTTTAAACAATAATCTCGCTTATGCTTTAAGAATGCAACTAGAGCTTGATTATGGATAAGCTGTAAAGTTAGTATAACCAATATAAATATATGAACAAAGTAATATAACACTTCAGGCCGAATGAGGAAGCTCAAAATTGCTCAGCGGGCTATGGAAAGGACCATGCAAAGGGCTTTACTCGGTGTTTCCGTGCTTGAAAGAATCCGTAACGAAGACATCCGCAACAGAAAAAAACTGACATAGCTATAAGGATCAGCCCACTGGTGGAAACGAGCCAGCCACGTAGCTCATAAAACTGAAAACCATTGAGGAAGAAAGGCTCTCGTGTGGCAGCATCATACAAACGCAGTGTAGTTTTGCAAAATTAGGGATAAGTATTACTTGCCTTAAAGACGCCTTTCACTATACACTATTGTTAATGAATTCTTTTGTAACAGTTAAAAAATTATAAATATGAAAATTGTAATTTATAAATTACGGGTATTCAATGAATGCAGGTTGCCCAAGGCCGCTTTTTGAGACACGCAATCATTAGGAGTGGCCTATGTTCAGCAGTAGACTTTGAACAGACTTTAAAGATGAAGAAAGGGATAATCGTTAGCATTTCATTTCACTTAAGGAACTTCGAAGTTACAAAGAACATGCCGTCTATCTTGTTCGCTCACCAAAGCAGATTTACTTTCAGATTAAAAGTGCGCGTAAAAGTATTTATTTTTCGTAGAGCGTAAAATTATTCGACACATTCTATTGGATAGCGAATAGTTTATTACAATTGCAAATAAATATCCTGCGATAAATCGCCTGATATCGCAACGTCTCTCGTCGCCGTGTACGACGCCAGTTGCGTACGCGCATCTGCTTAAGACTGTCAAAGAGTATCCAATGAAGACATTATATTTTTTTTAATTTTAATAAAAAACATAACATCTCGCATTAGCGTTAAGATGTGAATGTGAATTTACATAATTGTAAAAAAGAATTCTCCATGAAATAAATTATCATTAAACCAAATATAATTATAAAATACTTTGGTAAAACACTTTTCTTATTCTGTTTAATTTACTACATTTAAAATAGCCTTTAAATATGCCTTTATATGCCACACCTGTCAATTTTTGGTTAAGTATCATTATACTAATGAATAATATTATATAAATATTTTTTAAAATATTTATATAAAATTAAAATATTATAAAAATATTTTTTTCGTGGATGTTGTTAGAGGGACTGTGGGATATGCTTCGTTATGACTAGCCGATGTTGGGATAACTATCTCGAAAAATACCAGATGTGTGATCTACTCGTACCAGATTAATAATTTTCTTCATACACGCACGTCGGAGTATCAAAGTGCTCTTGATTTTGTCATATTTGAAGATCTTGCTGGAGTGTTCAAATCTGAATTTTGGAGTTTTTTTTATTAATTTTCGTGCTGTACATTTTCATCACTTTATTCACAAGATCTAATTTTAGATTTTCTTTTCAAGTAGTAAAAATCCACAGCAGCAGGCAACCATCTTCTACCAGGACATTTTTGGCGAAAGCCATGATTGACGATTGCAGTACCTTGCACAATACAATCTGACGTCTGTTACACTCTTGTCTTATTTTGATCTGGTATTTTTCGAGATGGTTATCCCGTCTTCTATCGGTATCTATTTCCATTTTTTAGACTTTTCAATTAGTCACCACTTACTACAAGCACGGCAAGAAAGGAGGTGGCAAATTCTTACGCCAACACCACACGGTAAAAACTTTTAAGTATTACATTATTTCATTAAGTTCTTCTTTCGCTGCCTAATCTTTGGCAAGTACATTTAATTCTAGTGTAAGCTTGTGCCATTTCTGTATATGGCATTAGGTTGATTGATGCGGCGATATCTCTCGAATTCTTAGTACGCATTGCATTGTTTCCGTTTAGGCTAACTCTGAACGATTTATATGCGAATTATACAGCTGGTGGCAGTGCTTTTTACACGCATTCGAATGAATATGGTATTTTCATGTTGGCACTGCGTCTATTGGTATTACGTGACTAGTTTAACAAACATTCATTAACATGGGCATATGTTAGGACAATGAAAGCAGATGAGCAAGAAAATATTGGAGATGCGATAGTGGCCTAATAGTTTAGGGTGTGAAGCACGACGTAGTGGCTTCGAACTGGCCGAATTCTTCTCTAGATACAAGTATTGAAGCTTGTCGGAGTGGTTAAAGAATATTAGTAAAAAAAATTAATATTGTTAAAATCACGATAGCCAAGTGATTGGGTGTAACCATATTTGTGTCTTCTACTATGTATTACAAGATTTTATTTGATTTTTTCAATAAATATATATAATAAAATAATAAAATAATACATTACAATAATGTAGCATTTATTGAAAAAATCAAAGAATTGTGAGTGTGGCTCGCATAATTTTCTTATTATTCAACAAATGCTATATTTGAGTCTGCGAGAGTCTCACATAACTTTCTTAGTTTTATTTTTCAAATAAATTCTACATTCGTATCTTTGAGTGTATGCCACCTTTTTTATCAATTAATGCTGCATTTGTGTCTGTGAGTGCGATTCTCATAAATTCCTTGGTTTTAATTTCCAACAAATACTATATAGTATTATTAGTAAATACTATAGCGAGTGTGCCTCACATAAATTTCTTAATTTTATTTCAATTCAAAAATCCGATACACTCAATTCTTAATTTCTTTTCGCTCGTCTAAACATTTTAATTGTTACGAGCACTCCGTGAACGTCCCGCGCGAGCGGCCCTTTGGTTTTGCGGCAACAAATTATCCGGCGATTTGTCAGCGACGAATGCTTTCTTTCGTTCTTACGACGCTCCTGATATGGCTGGGCATGTTGACAGTTACACACGTCTGATTCGGAAGAGGCCCGTCCATTTAAGGCGTGTCCATTATTGTCTCCGCTCTTAGCGGATTTCTGGCATATTTTGTCCTGTTGCTTTATACCGCGCCGCTTTGGAAGCGACTGCCGAATGTGGAAATTCTGAAAAAAAATTTTTACTGCTCTTTTTACTTTTCTTTTTTATTGGAAAAAATTCAGCCAGATACGATTTTAGTTATTTCAATTTAGTATATATAGAGTACAATAAAGAAATTAATAAAAAGCTAATTACTTTATTTATGTGTACGAAGTTTGTATGAACGTGTCGGAAGGACTATAATGTCTAATCCTCTGCCTACTCCAGTAATTGGGGTGATACAGATAATACGACAAAACAAGATTCGCTAATTTTCTATTTCACAGACTATGAAAAAGGCACGGTAGCTGGGTTATTGGCTGATTTGAATTCGAGTCAATGGCTCGTACAATGGGTTTTTTCCAAACTTAAGTAGTACTTATATTTTTGGCTTGGATTTTGGATAAAAATAGCGAGGGGTTTACTGCTTATCACGTTGTCCCAAAAAATTTCTTAGGTGGAAGGTGGGTCGGAAGGACTTAACTATCTAGACCTCTGTCTACCCCTGTATTGGGAATGGTGTGAAAATATTTATTTATTTACTCGTTAATTATTTAAACAGTTTAATAAAAAGATAACATATTCATTACCTGGCTGTAAAAACCGAAAATCAATTACAAAAAAATATATATTTTTAGCTGTGCTAGAAAATATAATCAATAGCATGCTATTTAAATTCTCATTCAATTTTTAAACGTAATGATCTCGAATCGGTCACGGGTACTGTGGTGTTATCTCGGAGGAATCTGTTAACGGGCTACGGTGTTTTTTAAACCCTCTTCATTAGGCGTCCATTCTTCATATTGCTATTACAATTTTGTTAATTCGATTCGCTCAGCTAATGGGTTTTGATGGAGAGCTTGCCAAGTGAGAGAGTTACTATTCTATTTTTAAATAAAAAAAATAGAATCTAATCAAAGAGGTTTTGTTTAAAAAGAAATTGAATAAAATTTTGCCGATGCTCTGTTGCAGTGCGTTGTTTGATTTGTTGTAATTGCGAAATATCTAATATTGACATCGTCAATTCATTTACCGTGTGTGGCGATTAAAATGAAGCCTTTCTTATAAGTAAACATACTTTTGCTGATGATAAATGGCTGTAATGTTAAATTAATTAAAAATAAATTAATGAATAAATTATAGACAAGAACTAGATAGATACAAGATCACAAACATTGCTTCGATCCCAAAGTAAATAGCTAAAGCGCTTGTGTTAAAGAATCAGAAATAACACACACACACACAATATATAATATATAAGACAATATAGAAAAGTATTTCTAGTATAATGGTTTTTTAACTAAACCTGTCTAGGATTCGAAATCGGGGCCTCAAAGCTGGCTTGAAAACTAGCGTGTACGCCACTCGACCACTATAGTCATCAAGATAATAATTCTAAAGATGTCAATATACAATTAATTCATTATGTCCGCAATCACAATCGACTTCAATACGATATAATATTGTTGTAAAACTCGCGCACAAAGATCATTACGTTTCCTGTAGAGGCGTCTGCGCAACAAATAGGCGAGATAAATGGCGCATGAGATGCACATTTCCTTTGGTTCGCGTGTGGTTCGCGGTATAAACAAAAAGCGATAAAAATTGTACGTAATTACCATGCGGTATTGGTGTTAGAATATATCACCTTACTTCCCGTGAGTGTAGAAGGTGGGTACAGGTGGCGGAATAACCCTGGATAAAACTCCAGACCGGTGACGAACATCAGCATCTAAGATGCAAGATGGTTTGGTTTGGTATGGTGATCGCTACTTTGTCAATCCAGGTGGGGAAAAATGACTAAGTTTTTTTTATAAATTAGGGGTCGCCCATGAAGACCTGCAATACCGGAGGAATAGCAGATGCGTTGCCGGCCTTTGAGAAAGGTATAGGAAGGTATAAACATAAACACGTACATAGACAGGTGCCTGATCCCAAAGTAAGTAGTTTAAGCACTTGTATTATGGAATCCAAAACAACGAAGGTACCACAAACTGACACTGAGATGATGATAGGGTCATAACTTATCACAGCGACAAATAAGCTTCGGTGAGTAGTTGAGTAGAGGTCGAAAGGAAGATTATCTAGACTACGATAAATAAAGAAGAAGTCACGTTAGCCGTGTAATTGTGTGATCGGAATTCGTAACAAGAGTCGTCCCCGAACGTCTTTTATCCCCAGATGTTACACTCGTACCACTGAGTTTTTTTCAAAACTTATGTACGATTTATGTCGTTGGCTTGAGTATAAAGACCGCGACAGGCTCACCAGCTGTCACGCTATCCCAAAAAACCTCTTCGGTGAAAAGTGGACCCAATGGACTCAATTGTAGAGACCTTTGTCTACCCAAGTATTGGGAATGGCGTGAAGAAATTTTTTTAAATCTTTAATACACTACATAAGAGGACTTCCACCGTGACTTGCGCCATCCACACCCGTTGGCGCTGGGTAGGAGAGGGCAATAAAATAATGCGGCGACGACGGGCCGCCGCGCGCCCGTAATAAATACCCTATTGTCCTCAACGGGTTAAATAGATAGCCCGGACTGGGCCTGGGGCGTGTGTGCGAAACGTTACAGTTATAATTAAAATCGGTCGGAAGTCGGACTTGGATGTAAATAATTTTCATATCAGTCCCTTCGTTCAATTTACTGACAGGTTATTTACTGTATAAGCGGAGTTGTATTCTATGTCTGAAAAGGATATTGTTTTAGACATGTTAAGACGACCTCCGAGGACGATATACACAAGGTGTTTAAGGTGTCGGCCATCTCCGTCCCGGGTTCGAGTAGGACGGGTGAATGTAGAAGAACCACTTTTTTTTTACATTTTCACGGGTTGTCATTTGTGGTGCCGTAGTTGTTATTTTTATGGAAAAGGGAGGCAAACGAGCAGGCGGCTCACGTGATGGTAAGTGATTACCGCCACCCATGAATACCCGCAATACCAGAGGCAAAGCAGATGCGTTGTCTCCCTTAGAGTGCCCCCCCCCCCCTCAAAATTGGGGGAATGAGGTGTGTGGGCCTCCGCAACAACAAAAGCTGATGCGTGGCTCTGTTAAAACTGTGTTTCCGATTTCATATGATGTTGTCACTATCTATGTTTGTATTATAAAATTACATTGCACAATTCCGCATGCAAAATAGATAACATGTAATGATATCTTTTATTTACGTGAAGACTACACATTTTTAAATAAAATGATTTTCGGATTTTATCGCGTTTTTAATTTGTTTTTACAAACAATTTTTATTTCCTGACGTTTCGGATGCTTTACAGCATCCGTGGTCACAGGGGGACCCTCCGCGATAAAATCCGAAAATTGTTTTATTTAAAAATAGATATAACATGTTTCGCGATTAAGACGAAATACGTATCGCCGAGGTAGCATCAGGTATCTAGTGTTTTGCCCGTGTAGTAGTGGTGGAGAATTCAGTAGAGCTTTGGGACGAATTTATGAGAGTGTGGTGCTCTTCTTCTCTACGGGCGAGGTGATATGTATGCCAGTTACATTTAAAAAACATCTGTCATTGACACAAGAAAAATCTATGTCAGAAGGTGGGTCGAAAGACTTAATTGTCTAGACCTCTGTTTATACCTGTGTTGGGAATGGCGTAAAGATATTTATTATTATTATTTACATATTTCTTTTCTGTTCAAAAATATTATAAGTAAACTAGGATTTACATGTGCGCCCATGTGTAACTTCAGTTTGTATGTGGTCCACTCCATTTATAAATGGAAAGTTCGCCCTGGTCGCGAGCGCCATGTAAACATATCACAGCGGTCTATTGAAACGGCACAGAGAAATAATGCGTTGTCATAGCGACCGCGATACCAGACCACACAGCACTGCTGAGCCGGTAGCCGAGTGGTTTACACACTTACAAAAATATTGGCCTATAAAAGTCATTGCAGGGCATAGGCCTCTCTCATACGGGATGGTTTACCACAATCGCCACGCTTGGCAATCAGATTGGCTATGACCAGTATTGGCAGTACCTGACACCTTAGCCTCTGCTGGCCATCATCGGTCTGCTAAATTTTGCAAGGTGATTAACCTACCATCTAGCAGTAGTAAATTGCATTTTTATGGGTCTCTTAGTCGCCTCTTACGACACCCATGTGAAGTAAAGGGGTGGTATATTCTAACGCCATTTAGATATACCGCATTTTCTCGTTTCACTTTAAAATAGTTTTATGATACCTCCGTGGAAGACCTGCTCTGAGGTCTCGGGTTCGATTCCCGGTTGGGTCAATGCAGAAAACACTTTTTCCACATTTTCTCGGTTCAGGATGTTTGTGGTACCTTCGTTATTTCTGATTCCAAGTAATACAAGTGCCTAAGCTGTTTACTTTGGGATCGGAGCAACGTATGTGATGTTGTCCCTATCCATGTATGAACTTTATTTATTATGACAAATTCAGTTTTAGAGCCACCTTTATATTTAGAACCGATTCATCAGAAAGGTCTGCAGAAACTTAAAGAGCCCTAGTAACTGAGATCAATCAATTTGACCATGAGGAATGTAGCATCGTGCGGTGGGTCTGCATTCCAGATAGCAATGACCTCAGGGTCCCTTATATCCTCCGGATGATAACAGTGCGTTATGGCTTATGATTTATTATTAATTGGCATGTTCAGGTCATCACTGATACACTGGCTGGCTAGGACTATAAATAGGTTTTGTTCTAATCGGTAAATATGATTGTGGTCGGATATGACTCTAATCTACATGGAACTTTGAAGAAACTCATATAGTTTCTAAAGGATGAGTAGTTGGTACGTGCTGGGTTTATAATATTATAAAAAAGTGTGTAAAATTCGAGTCGAGACACTCAAGTTCGATCTTCAGGTAATCAATCAAGGCCAATGAGTTTTTTCAAAACCTATGTACGATTTAATTCGTCGGCTTAAACAAAATTGTTCCAAAAATGAAAGTGAAAGAAGGGACGAAAGGACTTGATTGTCTGGCCATCTGTCTACTTCAGTATTGGTAATAGAGTGAAGATATTTTATTTTACAGGCAACGTTTATTCTTCAAACCCATTGCGCGCAAACCATCTAGAGAATTGTCCGATTTATTATACTAAGAGCTAGTTCATCGGACGCTACCATCTATAGATGTGGCCTTATCAAGAACACACGCTATAATAACTGTCTGCCACAGTAAAGAGTTAACCGACCCACTCCTAACACAGTACAACAGTTACTGAGGGTCCAAAAAACCAGCAACTCGACCAAGGAGTTTCCCTTTTATAGGGATCCCGGTAACCCCCCTCATTGAGGGGTAACGGTGTATATACGGAGCGTACAATTAGAGTGTATAGCGGTCTCGGTTATGTAAAAAACGCAAAGCGTCTGGATAACTCACAGTTATTCAGACCTTTAACGTTATACTGAGAAATAACTGTCTAAGTTGCGAGTAGAACTTGATGCGTAATTAGATTGGTGAGAGTGGTTTCGAAGGACGGGTTCGGCGACTGTTTGTTTGTATCTCTTTTATTCTTCAACGGTTTTCCACTATTGGGTTGGTCAGAGGTTTAGGCTATTCATTAGCCTAGATCCTTTTGGATCCACTTTTAAAGGTGGTGAATCTAACGCGGTTTTAGTATTCAAGACAGCGGAACAAATCGTTATGTACGTTTGCAAAAAACTCATCATTGATACTGGTCTTCCTCCAAGGAATTGAATTTGAGTTTCCTGATTGAATTCCGATCATCCAAACACTTGGCTATCGTGACTCATTATTTCTATTACAAAAACAAAGAATAGACGGCTGCTTTCACCAGGGACACCATCACCTGCTTGGGACCAGGGAAATGTATGAGATGTTGTCCCTATCTGTATATATATTCATGCAAGTGTATAGTAAAAACTGGATAAGTACAAGTGTGCAACAAAGAATTTTAATAGTATGAGTAGGTAAGAATGGGACGAGTAGTTACATAAAAGAAAATCATGTACTGCAATGAATAAAAAAATCGGCGGTGAAAAGTAAACGCAAGGAGCATCATTGCACATACAAATGACTTTTTTTGTTGTAAACATTCTGAACTCACGATAGTGGTTGGGTGATTGGAAATTCGAGTCAAGAGACCCAAGTTCGAGTTCGAGTTCGACCAAGGTGGCAGGCTCGTACCAACGGGTTTTTCAAAAACTTATGTACGAATTACATCGTTGGCTTGGACATAAAGACGGCGTCGTGCTCACCACCTGTCACGTTGTCCCGAAAATATCTTCGGTGGAAGGTGGGTCGAAGGGACTTAATTGTCTAGACAAGACTTCTGTCAACCCCTGTATTGGGAATTGCGTGAAGATATTTATTTATTTATTTAACATTCTGGAACTTTGTATTTTGCGTCTCAGTTTTTGGTCCTTCTGTCGACATTTTTATTGACAATAATGTTTTTATTAATTATAGCGGCGCGCCCGCATTTTTAACCGTCACAAAAAATTTAAAAAAAAATTTCAAAATATTTACCTGCATGGAGTTCGTTTATGGTAACATTGGTAACATATGAACATCGGAATCGCATATTTAACACTGACTTTTAAGCAGGTTAATGGCAGTTTTTTACAAGAAATTTTTAGTGCGTTAAGTTATCTCAATTACTCCTTTATTACACAATTAGGGTAATTGTGTTAATTCTGATAATTTTATACAACTATTTGTGTATTACAGTAATGTCAATTCAGTCACGATAGCCGAGTGGTTGGTTAATCTGAATTCGATTTAAAAGACCCAAGTTGGATCTACTGGTGGTAGGCTCCTCTCAATGGGTTTTTTTAAAAAACTTACTTTTGATTTATATCGTTGGCTTGAACATAAAGACGGCGATGAGCTCACCACCTGTTACGTTGTTAAAAAAATGTCTTCAGTGGGTCGAAAGGACTTTCTTGTTTAGATCTCTGGGACCCTTTATTGGGACGAGCCTACCAGTGTCGAATGGCGTAAATATTTTTTTTATTACGGTAATGTAAGTTGTTACTGTTTTTCACTGAGGAAGCTGAAAGTTCCTCGGCGTGCTATAGAAAATCCTATACTGCTCGATGTTTCTCTGCGCGATAGAATCCGTAACTGAGACATCCGCAGCAGAACTAGAAGTGTAGGTTATACAGCAGTAAAGATTCGCATTCTGAAATGACAAAGGCCTGTCCAAATAGCTCGTAGAACTGACAAACGTTGGGAAATAAAGAATCCCGAGTTGCAACCTTATACAGGGAAATGCAGTGTGGGACGACCACAAGATAGAGCAGTGGTTATTGCCATTTTAAATATTTATTGAATATTGTTTATTATTCGGTTATTCGGTTCAGTTCAGTTCAAATTTTATGAGGATTTTACAAAAATTGCCTTCACGTACACCTTGTTCTGACTACAACAATACACGAACACGACAATACAAAATCAGAATGTACAGTCGAGTCGTCAGGATGTCAGCTATTGAACCTCCATAAAATATTACGCGATTGGTAAAATATTTTATACAAAATATTTTATTCCATTTTTATGTTTTGTTTTGTATCTATTGCTGTTAGACCGTGAATAAATGTGTTTCTTTTCTTTCACATGTGTTAATAAATTCATAAATTACATACATTTAAAGATGAGGTACACTCACAATAAAGGGGTGGTGAATTCTTATGCCGATATTACCCTGGTGACAATGAACAATAATAAATAATAATGAAAAGCCCTTTGGTACGAGCCTGCCACCTGGGGATCGAACTCGGGTCTCTTGACTCGCAATTCCGACCACCCAACCACTCGGCTATCGTGACTTTAATATACTTACATGTATTGATATACTATTAAATCGATAAATATTCATGTCCTCTTATGATGTCATAGATTCCTATAATAAGTGAACAAACATCCATATCCATCATACAAATTTTTACTCCTAGCGGTATTTGAACTCGCAACTACCTACTTTCGAAGACAGGATCACTACTTACAGGCTATCCGTTCATCTTAAATTATTTCGTATGTCAAAAACATCTTTTGTACGTGATAACATACGTATTACATACAATTAACTGTCGTAGGTTGTAACACTTAAAGCAAAGGCGGTTTAAATTCTAATATGGCCGCGCTATGTCAATTCAGTTACTGCTCCTTATAGAGCGGGCCTGTGCAACTGTACAAACCACTTTTTCTTCAATCCCTAAACAGAAAAGTGCTGGATTCTCAAAAATAACAGCACCGGCTAGCGGCAGTGTGCTAGAATGAAAATGTATACTACTACCATAAATAAAAAAATCAAAGGGACAAGAAATAACTAAAATTTACAAGTTCTACAAAGTCTAAGATACATATATAACGATAAATGAATAATTAGAAATATAATTTCTTAATTTCTCTTCATAATTTCTCTTCTAAAAAGAAATACAAAATAGAAATCTTCTTCTTCTTTACAGCCCATCAATAGTCCACTACTGAACATAATCCTCCTCCAAAACTTTCCACAATTAACGGTTCTGAGCTACCTGCATCCATGTTCTTCCCGCAACATTTTGCAAGTCCTGGGAAGCCATCCTAAACTGCTTTTGCCTTTACGATACTGCCTTTGCCACTCGAGAACCTTTCTTCTCCAAAGTGAAATTACAAACGGATACTAAAGTATAATTTTATGATCGATCTGTATAGTTTGATTATTGTTGGTTATGGCCATTAAAATTACTGGGTTTACGTGTTATGATCTCTATCTACTATCTACTGTCATTTGAAATAATTAGTTCTTATTACAATTATATATAATGAATTAATAATTAAATATAATGAATTAAAATTACTTCATACAGTGCACAGGAAAACCTATAGAAGTTTTTGTTGCGCAGATCATGTGTATTGTAATTGTAATCTATGTTTGTTTATATCAAATAAATAAGAATAGATCCACGGAATTTGGAATTGCGATTCATTGTAATTTTTACAACGTAACTCAAAACGCATATATACGAGATGTATGTGAAAGTTTTCCAATAATCTATGTACACCAATTCTATTTCTTTTATTTATCTTCACGCACAGACGGAGAAGCCAGAGAAAACATTTCGCCATGTGTCATGATCCTTACATACCTCTTTTGCTTCTTTCAAGTTCGTCATTTTCTTCATACATGCACAGGCATCCGAGTAGTCTTGACCATCCCCTCTTCCAGTAATATTCATCAATTCTTATTAACTATTTATGTATAAGAAAAGAATATTTCATTTTCAGCAAAAAAGCTAAGTGTCAGAAATAATCATCTGAATATGACAAATCCTCCTTGTAGTACAGGTCTATATAGAATGGTATTGTAATTGTAGTATAGTACAGGTATACTTTTTCAAGACGTTAAGTATGTTAACCAGTGTTTACGTTCTAGAAAACGCTTCCCTTAACTTAACCATTATTTTAGTATGGTGTTAAATGTAACACTGCTTGTTTATGTTACACGTCCTTAGAAAATTAAAATAGTAATAGATAAATAAAAATCAAATAAGCCCTTTGTCATCTGTTTATCA
Source organism: Sericinus montela (assembly GCA_029286605.1). Classification (NCBI taxonomy): domain Eukaryota; kingdom Metazoa; phylum Arthropoda; class Insecta; order Lepidoptera; family Papilionidae; genus Sericinus; species Sericinus montela. Next base: position 2,272,444 of record JAGSMR010000010.1, on the reverse strand, counting down.
TACAGCATACAGTTACGCACCAATTCAGTCACAAAGTGGCAACATCCAAAGTCGATTAGTTGCGCGTGCGCAGATACTGGCGCCCCGCTATTTAAAGTGGAATGCGATGTACGCGCCGGCCCATATTGCCGCGCTACGATTTATATTGAGTAGTACACAATAGAAGCATGAGTTGGCTGTCTCATAAAGTAAACCCCCTACCTCCATCTTGAGATATTGATATACCACTTTAGGTGGTTCTTTACGTATCTTTACTTCTTGGTACTTAAGCGAGTTATATGTATATATATATATATATATATATATATATATATATATATATATATATATATATATATATATATATATATATATATATATATATATATATATATTATGAAATATAATTGATATATATTGTGAAAATCTTCACGCCATTCCCAATACTGTGGGAGGCAGAGGTTTAGCCAATTAAACCTACCGACCGATCCGTTGAAAACGACCTACCGCAGACATTTTTTGAGATATCGTGATAGCTACGATATAAATAAATAATAAAAAATAATACAAAAATATAAAAAAAAACTTCAGACTGTTATATTCTCAAGTATGTGTAATGTAAAAATATCATATTTATTTATTGTGGGTATATGTGTATATGTATAAAATACTATTGTATGCATGTAAGTAGTAATGTAGATGTATATGTGTGTGAATTGTATTTATTGTCATTATATTATAATTTTGTATTTTTTTCCTTAAACCTTTAATTTTTTTTAATTATGAGTTTTGCACCCATCACTAGATTCTCTGCACAAACCAAAGGTAGACTGGTAGAGAATGCCTTTAGACATTAAGTCCGCCGTTTTGTACATTTTTTATGCTTTTGTACATTTTTTAATAAAGCTTAAATAAATAAATAAATAAATTGCTCAAAATTTTGGAAAAAAAAAAAACAAACAATTGCTACGAGCCTACCACTCGGGGATCGAACTCGGGCCTCTTGACTTGAATTCAGATCACCCAACCACTCGACTATCGTGTCTTTACACACACGACGAAATCAATATAACTGATTTATAAGAGCTTTGCGCAATTCCATTGTCTACATTTAACGAACGTCTCGACATTTATAGTTCTAAGAGCGAACATAGAATTTATAGTACTTAGCGTTTGTAGTTCGTCAAACTACAGTTATTATATGACAAAGCGGTTTAGGAGAAACGATGTAGCAATGTATTTACTTGTAATGTTTCATCTACTTGACACCACAACGTCTACATAAGGCGCACAATGGCTTTCCGTCTATCTGTCATAGTGTTGTAAATCATACAACAATGCCGATCTTTTATGCCGGCTCGTGTCTAAATAACTCTATGCCTGCGTGTGTGTACGTGTGTGTATACGTGAACGGGACAGCTGTTCAATGTTTCCTGTTGATTTCCTCATGTTCACTGTCTTGTTTGTTGGTTTGTGGACGTCATAAACTGTATTCTTTGCGTCACTGCTACTGTATCAACTACATTGTTAAAGTAATTAAGTTGCGGTTAAATATTGAGAATATTTGTTTGAAATCTGAATCACCAGTTGTGATGATGATATCCCGAAATGATTGTTTCTTTGCTGGTATTCTTTACAGAAAGGAATGATACTAATTTAAGTTGATTGTTTTTATATATTTATTTTTTTATTTATCTTCACGCACAATCCCTGACGGGGTAGCCAGAGAGAACAGGTCGCCAAGTGTCACGATCCCTACATACTTATCGATTGTTTTTAGGTAAGTAGTATCTCATAAACATACTAAAGTGGAATTTTTAGCAATATTGAAAAATACTAAATACCGCCCGATACTATATTTCTAAGTACATGTCTAAAGATGTAGGTCGAAAAACTGGTACTTTTTTATTCTCAAGATATAATTCTCGATATCCCGAGTGGTCGGAATTCAACTCAAAAGACCCGAGTTTGATCCCTGGGTGGTAGGCTCGCGCCAATGGGGCTTTTTCAAAAAATTATGTGCGATTTATATTGTAGCGTTGGACATAAAGATGGTAACGCGCTACAATTTGTCACGTTGTCCCAAAAACTCTTCGGTAGAAGGTGGGTCTAAAGGAATTAATTGCGTAGACCTCTGTCTACCTTCGTATTGGGATGTGCGTTAAGAAATTTATTTATTGTGTGACAGTTTATATATTTTAAACTAGAGGACTTCGACGGGTTGGTTTATCGCGATAGCGCGATAATTCGTAAACTAATCAAAAGTTGTCCGTATTCTTCGTTTTGTTTAAACCTGTATTCATTACCATCCAATAAAAGTGAACAGATAAATACCGAGCGAGTTTTATTACAATCATTTCCAGTACAATTTGTACTTTTTACGCGTTACCCTAGTTCCGAAATATTCCAGCGGTCGCTGTGGAGCCAGGGCTATTCTGGTGTCGGAATTAGGGCAGCGTTTACTGTGTCAATTGGTTGCATTCGTGCTTGAGCAATCTCTATTCTTTAACCGTTTGGTTCGTATGGAACTTAGAAACGGATTTCTAATATGTTATGTTGTGTAATGTTGCATATTAAGTAACTATAGCCGAGTGGTTGCGTGATTGGAAATCGAGTCGAGAGACTCGAGTTCGATCCACCGGTTTCAAAATATTATGTACGACTTACATAGTTGGCTTGGACATAAATACGGCGATGGCGATCTGTTACGTTGTTTAAAAAAATGTCTTCGTTGGAAAGCACTTAATTGTCTAGTAGTGTCGTGAAGATATTTATATTTTATTTTGTATATTCCCAATAATAATCTTTATTGTCATAAGATTTCATCTCCAATTTGTATGAAGTCCCTGTATTCGGTAAATGGTAAAAAACTATTATACAAAGAGTCAAGTGTCTTCTTTCAGGCTAAATATTGACATTAAATCATTACTTACAACAACATACACAACTAGTGAAAACTCAAACAAAAACAAATTACAAATAAAAAAAATATTAAAAAAATATTCTAATAAGTTCCTGTACGACACCATCGGCTCTTCATGCGGTTTGGGGTTTTTCCGTATTGAGGATATTTGCCATGTACACCACGCTTGGCAAGAGGTTTCACGATAACTCAAGTTTTTTGCACTTTATAACATACATATCTAGGTTACTTTAGTACCATTTTTTAACAGTAAGCTTCACTTACTGTTAAAAAATGGCACTAAAGTATATACTAATTAGTTATTTAATATTTTAATACGATGACACCTATTACGACAAACCGATAACCTAGTTGATAGTGACCCTGTCTTAATAGCTAAGGGTAGCGAGTTCGAATCCCGCTAAGTGGCAAAAATTTGAATGATGAATATCAATATTTGCACTGACGTGTGACTTGAGTTTCTTTCGCCTGTTTCTTCTCCATTGGATGAACCTCATTACGAAACGGTGGTAGATTAAAAATGACTATCGATAAACGAATATATGTTCCTATGTCGATGAATAAATGACTTGATTTTGGTTTTGATATAAACATATATGTATGTTAGTATATTGGACAGTTAGCCAGCTGTTTACTTAAGACGGCGATAGGCTCACCAACTGTCACGTTGTCCCAAATAAGTTTATTTCGGTGGAAAGTGAATCGAAAGAACTTTCATTGGCTATCCTCTATGGCCTCTGCCTCTCTCAGTATTGGAAATTGCGTGAATATACAATTAAATAAGAAACAATAATATGATACCTACCTATATCAACTTTGAGTGTAAGGTACTAAACTTTATCGACATACATGATACTAGCCAAATAGTGGTTTCCAAAACACTAATGCATATAAATAGATCCATTATTAATTGTACAAGTCACGATAGCCGAGTGGTTGGGTGGTCGGAATTTCGAGTTAAGAGACCCGAGTTCGATCCCCAGGCGGCATGCTGGTACCAATGGGTTTTTTCAAAAACTTATGTACGAATTACATCGTTGGCTTGGACATAAAGACGGCGACGAGCTCACCACCTGTCACGTTATCCCGAAAATATCATCGGTAGAAGGTGGGTCGAATGGACTTAATTGTCTAGACTAGACCTCTGTCTACCCCTGTATTGGGAATTGCGTGAAGGTTATTAATTGCAGCAATCGCCGTTTGCTCCGTTTTAAACGCCTCTTTATAAGTCAAAACAATCATTCCCCGGCTTCAAGCAATCCATAGTATGTTTTCGGAGCCTAGTTATAACCAACTATAAAGGCGGTATGTTTTAAACGTGCCAGAAAGCGTAAATGGGTAGTTAAAAATCGACTCGATTCTGTTTACTCGGCTTTTTTAACGATGTCGACAATCGATTGGCCGTTAAGGGCCGCTGATCGACCGCCAATGATCTGTCGTAAATGGACAATAAGGAAGAAAATGTATTATTTTCGTTTCAGTTAGTATCGAATAATTTGTTAAGACAAGCGTGAATATTTTTTTGCCATTATTTGTAGTTATAGCCGTATTCGATTTCAAGCTTAAATTATATTATTTGTTTAGTGTTTATTTGCTCAAAATAGAATACAAAAAAGGCGAAATAAATTCCATAATTGAATATGCGTTGTGGTTATGATTTTATATAAATAAATAAAATTCTTTACGCTATTCCCTATACAGAGTAGACAGAAGTCTTGACAATTACGTCCTTTCGACCCACCTTTCACCGTAGACATTGTTGATACATCGTGACAGGTGGTGAGCCCGTCGCTGTCTTTGTGTCCCAGCCAACTATATAAATCGTAAATAATAAAAAAACCATCGGTAAGAGCCTTGGGGATCGAACTCGTGTCTCTTAACTCGAATTCCGATCACCCAACAACTCGGCTACCCCTCCCGGGAGAGGCGCGTGTCCTGCAGTAGACTTTTAGGTCGTTATGTATGTTATGTATCTGCATATGTAATGTCAAAAGGAATATATACCTTAACTTAGCCATTTTTCATTATTAATTATTTAAAACAAGTTTTGTAAGAGTACATCTTGTACACTACTACTACTTGTTAGAGAGAAAAAAAAAAGAAAGAAAGAAAGGTTTATTCGCCTAAATGACGCCATCACAGATAACATAAAAAAAACGTATAATTTACAAATAATATCAGCTTTACAATACAAATTACAGTATACTACATATTACAAACTATAAAATACCCATACTCGTATGTATCAAGGCGTCGTCTAGGAAAATGTTCATGGCATTATACTGAGTGTGCTCCTGACACTCAGTATAATGCCATGAACATTTTTTTTTCATGGCGCTGATTTTCAGTGACTTTACTAGTCATGATAACGGAGTGGTTGGGTGGTCGGAATTTCGAATCAAGAGACACAATCCGCCTACCAGTGACAGGCAGTGGGTTTTTCAAAAACTTATGTACGAATTGTACAATCGGCTTGGATATAGACGGTGACGGGTTCACCACCTGTCATGTTGTCCCGAAAATATCTTCGGAGGAAGGTTGGTCGAAGGGCCTTAATTGCCTAGACTAAACCGCTGTCTACCCTTGTATTGGGAATTGCGTGAAGATATTTATTTATTTTAGATCTTGTACATATGGCGTTATTTCTCATAAACGGTGTAAGTTTATTTGTCTTCTATTAACTTTGACGCGATAACGTCCAGATGCCGTTGTTTTTATTCGATTTTGAAATAAATACGCCCGGAATAGGGATGTAACTTACGGTATTAACGCACCACCGTTTATAGGTTTATTTTAAACTACTATTCATTTTTTCTATCTAGACATAACAGAAGTCACGATAGCCGAGTGGTTGGGCGATCTGAATTTGAGTCAAAAGACCCGAGTTCGATGTACAGGTAGTAGGCTAGTACCAAACGGTTTGTCAAAAAATATCTCCGACGAAAGATGGGTTGAAAGGATTTAAATGTCCAGACCTCTGTATACCCAAGTATTGGCAATCGCGTAAAGATTTTTGAGATGTTATTTTTAACGGAATGTTTTTTTTTTCAAAACTTATAAAAGATTTATATCGTTAGCTTCGCTTCCCAAAAATATATTCGGTAAAAGATGGATTGAAACGACTTAATTGTCTAGCTCTACGCCACTATTGGGAATGGCGTGAAGATATTATTATTATGATTATCTTAAAAATCCCGTTAAATCAATAACTGTATCTCTTTTCCATCTTTATCAGCCCTGTTATAAAAAATTAATCAAATCGCCCCCCTGTGTTATTGTAATGTTAATCTGAGATGAACTTCCGATATGTGCCCAAGTTCATGCACGTATAATTATTTACGTTACGCTATTTTAGGATCCATCGTACGCGCGTAGTTCCATGGAACTGCTAGGTGCAACGGAGCTTCCATTATAAAGGAAGCTGTAGTAATAAATCCCGGTTGTGACGTATCAGTGTGGTTACGGCATAAGAATATGCCATCCTCTTCCTTCCCGTGGTCGTTATAAAAGGCGAAATTTGCCATTGTAATATATTAATACTTACTTAATAAGACGTGTGGTAACGGCGTATGGATACGCCGACTATGGGAAAAACCTTCAAAAAGTCAATGGCGGAACAGTCTCGATATATCATAGTCTAAAACTGCTTTTGTGAATCCGCTTTCCAAGCGCGGCGACTATTTCTAACCCCCGAGAGAGAGAGAGAGAGAGAGAGAGAGAGAGAGAGGACTATATGCTGCAGTTGAGTGATTGCGACTTTTTGAAACATTGTATTTTATATTTTTTGTTTTCTTTTTGTTTGCAGGCGTGCGCACCCCGCTACGTGTCCTATGTGTCGGCGAAGGTGAACCAACGCGACCCCGTGGGCTCCTGCTTCGTTGCTAAATCTCCAGACGCCATTGACGTCAACGAATACTCGCCCTGTAGAAATTGTAAGTATTTATAACAACGACATGACAAAAAATGACATTCGAAATATTTACGCCGCAAATTAAAATATTATTTGTTTATATTGAATATGAATTGGCACATTACATAGTTAATACGTTTCCTCCTTTATTTTTAAATTGAGAATATTTCTTAAAAACAATAAAGGCGTTGATTGAACATTTTTTAATTTTTTATAAAGTTAGTATGGACTACCTTATATGGAGTTATTCTGGAATAACAATAAATTCCCTTATGTTAAATATCCTTACTAGAGTTTAAAACATGATTCCTAATAATATATTACTGAAGTAAATCATAAATCAAGTTACCTAAGCACGCGTCGCCCTAATTTCGCACGTCAATCCACCATTACCGGCGGAAGTGAGGTAGGAGTTTTCGCGCGCTTTTATGCCCGCCAATACCCAGTTTGCGACGATGATTTGTTGTTTACTCTATGGTATGAACATGTATAAAAAATATAGTATTGTGTATTGCGTACATTTAACTACGACCGCAACGTTACTATTATGGTATTATAATCAAAATATCTTAAAATGATTAAAATGTAGTGGTGTTTTAAAACATTTAATTTGTTAGAAGTATAAAATTTATAAAATATATTTCTTTATAAATTGTTGTAGAAAATTATACTCATAAATTTTAAATTCAACAGTCGTTTCTCATGAGAAAAATTTTACGAAATGCTAAATCTTTGTTTCTTACAGCTAAATATGGTTTATTTCTAGCTTTAGCCCGAAGTTTTCTTTAACGTCAACTGACTTATTTGTATAAACTGGCAATGTTACTTATTTATAAATATTTTTTAAAATTTGCTTTTAATTTTTTATAATACATTTGTTGAAACCTTCGTAATATGTGACCTATGCCTATTGTTTTTCGTTTTGCAATATATTTGGTATTATCGCTAGCATTTTTTCCCAGGAGAGCTTTAGATATGATTATTATTATTAATTTATTAGGATATATATGTTTATTATGTGTATGCTACCGAGTTTGTATGTATATTTAGCCATTATGTACTCTGTTTAGGGTACCGCTCGCTGGACGAGGGTGAGTATTCGGAGATTAAGTGTTATTTATTGATGTGTAATAAGTAACGCACTTGTACAGTGTAGCCAAAACACTTTTACATTGTTGTCATTGTAACATAGATAGTATGTGCAAATAGAGGATATTACAGCTTATAAAATATTACTCTGTGCCGTAAATGCATTAGAATCTATACAATAGTATCACATAGAAAATACCAAATGATTTTCTTTTTCAAGGTCTTTTGTACAAGAATTATTGCAATGCGGACTTTGAAAATTTACCTCTAACAGCATATGCTATATATTAACAAAATTTCATCTATTATTACTCATTATAGTTAGTATAATTTAACACATGTAAGCTTAGTTATAAATTGTATGTTTAATAATATCTACAACATGATTTTATTGCATCGGAGTTAGCGCTTTATGTGTGCATAATTGTGCAATTACTGTAATGTATTTATCGTACAAAGTTTAGAATATGGAATTTTAGCTGTTCCTCACTTCTAGGGTTTATTTGATTTAAGGCTTTACTTACTTAGTCGCCTCTTACGTCACACTCGAAAAAAGGAGGTACTTCACACCGGCCTTCAATGGCAATGAAGAAATGTAGGGATAATAAACTCAAAAATATTAGTCTTACATTGATGACGCTGGGTACTCCAGCGTCATAGGTTCGAGTATTTGATATTGTTTAATCGCTAGATCGCTTGTCAAATATGGCAAGCGGATAGGAGAAGAGTATTCTTCTAAGCTGTAAAATTACAGGTCATTGAGTTATTATCCTTTATTTCGCTATCTTTTAGTTTTCTTCTTCTAGTGCCTCCTCTTCAGACAAAACTGCTTCAGAATACATATAGAATAGCAGCGGACAGAATATGAAATCTTGTTGAACCCTGCACCATATTTTAATACATATACAGGATATGTTTAGTTAAAATACGTCATAAAACTATCCGTAACAATAAAATTTAAATACATATTAGTAGGATACTTGTATAAAACAATATCAGATTGTTTGTACAACGTACGTTTTATATGATGATTTTATATGATGATTGTCATATATATGATGACAAATCTCCTACGTAATACTTCTTTATAACATCCCAGTGGCGTCCGGAGTGTTATGGTGACGCACCGACACTGTATTTGACGACATGTGACGCTATTATTAATGCAAGTCGTCATATGTGTGTAGATATTTAATTCTTTTATATGTATGATGAATCTAAAACAGCTTTAAAAAAGCTCTATGAAAAGTTATTATGTTTAAAGGTAATTATTACATGTATATAATATCCATACTGTGAATAAACTTATTTGAAAGATTTTTGGTATTGATGACATTTTTTTTTTCACTAACGGTAAACAAAGCCTCTCAAAATGAAAAAAAAAAAAACTGTACAAATCAGCTACTTACGAACGAAGTTGAGTGTTTATGTTAATTTTAAATGTATTAAGCTGATAGCATAAGCAAGTCACGATAGCCGAGTGGAAGTGTGGTCGGAATTTCGAGTCGAGAGACCCGAGTTCGATCCCCAGGTGACAGGCTCGTACCAATGGGTTTTTTCAAAAACCTATGTACGATTCTTATCGTTGGCTTGGACATAAAGACGGCGACGGGCTCACCACCTGAAACGTTGTCCCGAAAATATCTTCGGCGGAAGGTGGGTCGAAGGGACTTAAATGTCTAGACTAGACCTCTGTCTACCCCTGTATTGGGAATTGCGTGAACATATTTTTTTATTAAGCTCATCAAAATTTGTAGTTATTTGTCAACAACATTATAACAACCGATTTGTAATTAATGTTGCCGATTTTTATGATAAATGATTGCTATCATCAAAGATTTTAGTATTTTGGTATATGGATGATAATACGTAGATACATACATAACGGCCTGTTAAAGTCCACTGCAAGACACAGGCCAAAGGGAGGATTTGCCATAATCGTCATGCTTGGCTAGCGGATTGGCGATCGCAGTTCCAGACCACTCGCATCTCACAATCTGACTCGACAATATCGTCTTCTAGATTCCTTTTTCGTAGAAAAGATGACTCTTTTAAATTTTACAGGGGCTACCCCAACCATAAAAAGGCATGTGCTCAATAAAGATACATGATTTTTAATCTGGTATTCCTTTTTAAATTTTATAAGTTATGTTTTGTACTCCAAAAATATTGTAAATACAAAACACTTTACGAAATATTTAGGAAAGCCACAAAGTAATTATGAACATAAAATCAATGTTAATATTAAACACTATATAATTATTCAAGATAATGTTAATATAATAATTTGACAATTTATTTGTGTTTTTCATCACGTATCGATAAACATGAATAAAAAAATAGCGCTAAATTTTTACTTATTTTAAGTAGTTTCAATTAAAATATTAATTAAAATCCCATTTACTTTCCATAATACTAATATTGAAATTGAATTCCTTTAATTGGTATGTTTCATCTCTTTTACTGATGGTTTAAATCAATAAATGTATCGCCCAATTAATACATCGAAAAGTTACTCGTTATAATATTTTAATTCAAAGATGATATTTTAAATATTTGTTTATTATTCCAGCAAGTCACGGTCAAAGAAAAACTGGCGTGTGTCAGGCCGGTTTTTCCGCCGCTTTATCAAAGGTATGTTTTATTTTTGTTCAAATATATATACATGTTACTTCATTAACTATAGATATATACATACGTCTTTGTTAGGCTACACAAACTAAATTAAACTTTGGACGTGTCAATCACAGTCTTGTATTCTGAAGTGTAAAGATATTTTAGAAAAATACATATTATATTATTAAATCTTGCTTTTCCGTATCTTTGCAGTTACTTAAGTGTCTTTATCGCCTGTCTTTAATATAATTTGTCCATATTTTGATGCAAATACTTATTAAAATTAGAATACAAATTAACATCACTCATAAAATAACAAACCACACTAAATTTTAATTTTAAAATTAGTTTTAGTTTTAGCCACACATAATTGACACCACAGTGTATAATGTTTATTTATGCAACGAAAGCAACTTTTTCTCGCGATTTTGTGTACTTAACGTGCAGGAATTATGTATTCTTATAATCCTCGACTCAAAGAAATATAACCGCGGCATAACCGTGTGTGAACTACACATTTTTTTTACATTAACACAATCACATAACATAATTACACAATCGAAAAGAATTTCATGTCATTAAAAAACGTTTGTAACCAACTACAAAATTAAAAAAAAAAACTATTTCGAATGATAAAGCTTAATACTGGCTGATTAAGATTTTATAAGATTACAATATCGATAACTGTTCAGCGGTGATGCAATCTGCATCGCTAGAGGCTGCGCTTTCTACTGTTACAATTTTGTAGTGTCGATATATCGATTGCCGATATCGGAATGCTGTATGATATAAACTCTAGCAACAGTTATACCAGTAAAAGCTCATAATATCTTCGGACTAAATTTATATTTAAATAGTCACGATAGCCGAATAGTTGGGTGATCGAAATTTGAGGCAAGAGACCCGAGTTCCATCCCCAAGACATTTTTTTTTATTTTTATTTCACTTGAAACAGTTATTATGATACTTACAAATAAAATAAAATTTTAATTTTATTTAAATTATATTTTGGATATAATACTGGTAGATATATTTTAAATTAAATAACAATCGCGATAGCCGGGTACTCATTTAACGATATATAACGATAACTCAACCAGAGTGATCCGGAATTTGAGTCAAGAGACACGGGTTCGATACTCAGGCCTGCTTTGACTAACTTATTATTCTTACTTATTTGTTTATGCAATAACACTTTATCGAACCTAAAATAACAACACACTGAATTTCATACTGTTGCCAGCTCTGAAGTCCCGTGTTCGATTCCTGGACGATTCAATGTAGAAAATGTGGTTTTCTACATCGAATCGTCCAGGAATCGAACCTTCGTTGTTTCCGATACCATGACACAAGTGCATAACTTATTTTGGGATCAGAGCAATAAATGTTAGGTTGTCCCAATATGTATTTATTAAAACAATAAGTCTAACTTTCGGCAAGGAGGATGTTTGAAATTATGCAAATGGTTCTTTTGTCTTTTTCAAAGCTGGTATACATGTGTTCGTACAAAGCGGCACACGTATCGTATGAAAGTGGCAACATTAAGCTTTAGTTACGCACATTACGTATTCAACGGACGCTTCGCGAAACTCAAGCCTTTCGGACTATTATTATATTAATCTGACAGGACCTTAATTCAATTTTAATTCTCAGTAGCGCCGTTATAGTCTCCAAGTAATCACTGAGTTCGTGTTAAATTGAATTATTTCATTTAATGACAAATTACGTACGGGGAATCATTGCGTTTCCTATTAAAGTCGGCATTACAGTTAAATCACTTAAGATGTCGACTAAAATGAATTTGAATTAATAACGATTCTATTTTTCATTTGTATCAATTGAACGATCCGATAGCCTAGTTTGTAGTGAGCCTGCCTTCGAAGTTGAGAGTTGTGAGTTCGAATCCCGCTGGGGGCGAATTTGTGGGATGAATGTGAACAATTATACTCGAGTCGTGGATGTTTATATACGTGTATCAATATTTATCTATGTAATTGTATATCTGTGTACCTACACAGATATACAATTACATAGATAAATATATATATTGTGCTGTTGGCTTGGAAACTAAGACGGCAATAAGCTCATCACTTGTCATGTAATCGTATGTATCGCATCAAATGAAGCCGTGGAGATAGTCGTGCTTATAGGAAATGTCGCAGGTCCTCTGTTCACGTTATTCCCATAAATTTAGGCTCTGATACCCTCAGAAATATCTTTATAGCTATGATAGACAGGGCATGAACCTCAGAAAGAAGAAGAAGAAGAAGAAGTGATATATTGGCACTGACATATTGTGACAGCGAATCTTTTAAAAATTCAGCTTTCACGGCGGCCCAGCTTTGTAAAGGAAAAATTCATTTTCACATTCTTAGCTGTAGCAGATAAATAAGTGACGCCCACGACAAATATATCGCGAGCTGACAAAAAACCTAGATCCCATGTAAAACATCGTGATTTTACGATCGTGGGAATGGCATTATTTTCGCCTTGTAGAATTATCTGAGCGCGCGCATCGACCGCACGTGAGGCGACTACGCTGTCTCCGCGCCTTATGAATTATTAAAACATTTATTGTTCCGAGCGCAAAAAATAAGGCAGAACGGCCGGTGATTTCTATTCCGAAAATAGTAGTCAATATCGGCGATTGTCTTATTGCTGTTTTATGGATTACTTTATTTGGACGATGCGTTTCCCGCTTCTGACATGTCAACTGCCGCGAGGTATGCGTTTATGTGGAGATCGTTGTAGTTTCTTTATAAATATAAAATGAGAAGGCGCCACAGAGCGGGGCTGTCTGTGGTAGATATGAACGTATCATAACTTAAAGTTCTCAGTTACCATAAACAATGGTTAAACTATATGATAAAGTACCAGTCGAGTGAATTGTGTAATCTGAAATTGAATATATAGGCATGAGTCTCTCACATTTACCTAGCCCAAATTTACTATAAACATATTGTATTAAACGTCTTTAATGTGGTAAAAACTAAATAATGATTGATTGATTGAATCAAGAGCTCTAAGTTCGATCTGCAGGAAGAAGGCATATTTTAGTCATTTGGAGAAATTTGGACACTAAAACGGCGGTAAGCTTATCATCTGTCACATTTCGCGAAATAAGCGGCGAAATGTGGATTCTAAGGACTCATTTAGTACTTCCAATCTAAAATGAATAGATAGAAAATTCTACCAAGACCTCTGACTATATAAAAAAAATAATAATTAAACATAAAATAATGAAAACACTGCGAAGAAAAAAAAGTTATTAAATAAGTTATAATTTACATTCAAATCACGTTTTAGCCTTCACATCGACTATGAATATGCCTTTATCAGATTAAGTAACACTCAACCAGTCATTATTAACTTGAAACGTTTTAACTTTGTCACTTTTAAACTCGTAAAAAAAACTCCGCGCGGCTTGGGTCCTTTCTGATGCTGCGTAATTTTTGATTTCTTCGATCAGATAGGTGTCATTTATGTATATTTTCTTTTGCTGGTACGTGACTTGGTCTTATAATAAATACTGTATTTCTTTGAGTTGTCCACAATCGTACATGAGTAAAAATATCTTCACGCCATTCCCAATACAGGGGTAATAGTGGTCTAGACAATTAAGTCCTTTCGAACCACCTGCCATAGAAGATATTGGTGGTGAGCCTGTCGCCATTATATCCATTATATTTATATCCAAGCCAACGATATAAATCGTATATAAGTTTTGAAAAAACTAATTCCTCCTAGCCTACCACCTGCGATCTTTGGACTCTTGACTCGAATTCCGATCACCCAACCACTCTGCTATCGTTGATTTGTATCTAATTCGTTTTGTGGATTGAATTGAATAGCAAGAAAACTATGTACGACTATTTAGGAAATTCGTTATGCCTAGAATTTTAATTGACTCTAGAAATCGTAAACGGAAAGCTTCCGTTTTTGCAATTATTTCTTTAATTTTTTTATATTCTGTAACAGGTGGACGGACACCTGGCCGATCCTATATCATTTTGAAATTTATGAGGATGAAATAATATTTCTTTTTTACGTATAAAAAATGTAGTATTTATTAAAAAACGTATAATTTAAACGTATGATTTTAACCATCATTTCCTGTCTGCTGAAATTGTGTCAGATAGCTCTAGAGCGAAAGCTGTCTCTTTTATTACTTCCATGCCATATTACTCTAAAAACACTTTTACCTTTTCACCTGTTGATGAAGAAGAGATACGTAAAACGCTATTATCCATCAAATCTAAAGCCGTGGGATGTGATGATGTGAGTAGAACTATGATTTTATATGTATTACAATCTGTTATCCCTGTAATAACTCACATTATCAATTTCTCGTTAAACTGCGGTGTTTTCCCCATCGACTGGCGTAAAGCCTTTATTATCCCATTTCCTAAATCATCCACCTGCAGCCTGCTCTCTCATTTCAGACCAATTTCTATTCTACCATTTCTTTCCAAGGTTTTAGAAGCTACTGTATATAAGCAAATTTCTGCTTTTGTCCTTAAAAATAATGTTCTTTCTCCATATCAATCCGGATTTCGACCCGGTCACAGCACAACTACGGCACTTTTAAAGATAACTGAAGATATCCGGGATGGTATGGAAAATTCGAAACTTACAATTCTTACTTTAATCGATTTCTCGAATGCTTTTAACGCCGTTGACCATGAAATCTTGTTAGCTCTTCTCTCGCGCTTGAATATCTCTTCTTCTACTCAGGATTGGTTTTCAACTTATCTTCGAGGGCGCCAACAGGCTGTGCGTGCAGGTCAGAATTTATGTGAATGGCGTGAAGTGTCTACTGGTGTCCCTCAAGGCGGTATACTCTCTCCTCTTTTATTTTCAATCTTTATAAACCTTATCACTTCAAATCTTAAGTGCTCTTATCATTTGTATGCTGACGATCTGCAGCTCTATACTCAAGCGGAGCCATCTAAAATTAGCAAATCAATAAATTTAATTAATAATGATTTACAGTATCTGTCGGAATGGTCCGCTTTGTTCGGTGTTAAAGTTAATCATTCCAAATGCCAAGCCATTATTATAGGTACCTCCAGATACATTAGCAATTTGGATTTCTCTGGTTTGTCGCCAATCATGTATGATGACAATATAATTTCTTTTTGTACCCACGTTAAAAACCTCGGTTTATATATTGATAGCTCTTTCACCTGGGATAAACAAATACAGGAGACATGTCGGAAAGCTTATGCAACCTTGAGATTACTTTATCGTCTAAAAACTTCCTACCAATTGCTACTAAAACCTGCTTATTCAATCACTTATTTTGCCAATTATTGATTATGCTGATGTGTGTTGCTCTAACCTTTCCCAATATCACCTTAACATATTGGATCGTCTCCTAAACAATTGCATTAGATACATTTATGGTCTACGTAAGTATGACCATGTATCTTCTTTTCGAACACAGCTTGAGTGGCTGCCTATTCGACAACGCAGAAATATTAGAATTCTCTGCACACTTTTTACAATTCTAAACGATCCTTGTGCACCTGAGTACTTGAAATCTAAGTTTCAATACTTAGGTGATTCTTACAAGCGCATTCTTCGTTCTTTGGAAAATCTCAAGTTACTTACACCGTTACACCGTACTGGTTACACATCTAAATCCTTCGCCCTTACGGCTATAAGGCTCTGGAATGAAATCCCTCTTGACATTAAAAAAGCATCCAACAAGTTTTCATTTAAAAATAAAGTCCGTGAATACTATAAAATGTTGCAAGTATGAATATCTGATATTGGTATAATTTTAAATCTTTCATGTATTGTCTCCTGCTTATATAGTTATGTCGTACGCTTATAGATACGATATTATTTTTGTTTTTCGTCATTTACTCTTAACAACATAAATATTCTATGTGTATATATATTTGTATATATATATTTATATGTATTTATATATCTATGTATGTTTATGTAATATTTTTGTATTTGCCACATTATTTAAGATCTCTCTCCCTTTATTTAACTGCACTGCTAATACATTTTATTTCTGTTTAGCCTGATGGTTGACTGGTAGAGAATGCCACTTGGCATTAAGTCCGCCATATGTACTACACTGTGCATTGAAGCTTAAATAAATAAATAAATATAATTTTTATGTGTAAACAGGTTAAGATGCGCCAGATAGTAAAAGTAGTAAATTTATGAGGATGAAATAATATTTCTTTTTTACGTATAAACAATGTAGTATTTATTAAAAACGTATAAAAGACAAAGATAAAATATTAAAGTATTTATAGTCGTCACAACTGTCAGTTTTAAATTGAAACTACGTGCTCACTATTTTGATCACTTATACTTTTTTTCATAACTAGTAACGTGGAAACCTGTCAAAATCTTTTTAATATGCAGCTCACACTGGCCTTTAATTTTAAAGGTGATTTATAACACGAAGACTGGTGACAAATTTGTCTTTTATAATAGTACAGACTCACAATCAAATACATTAAGCTCATAATCCCCTGTTAGGGTAAGGGGTTAAGAGGGGCAAATCATCCGATTTATAAAGTTGAGTAGAGTTGCATTTCAGATATTTTATTATTAATATCGATATTAATCAGCAGTTTTACGAGAGTTTTACTTGAATATCGTTATGGTAACCGATAGACGGCGAAATAATCGTCTCTAAAAATATCAGACCAAAATGATGAGACAAAAGAGGGGCAACAGCGTCTGAGGTGCCAGTGGTTCGATCGCTAATTCTCTTGCCAAGCGTGGCGATTATGGCAAATCCTCTCTATGTAGTGTACTTTATACTTTACGTGAGTCTAGCAGTGGGCTTTAACAGGCTGATATATATGTACCTAGTCAGGTCATAAATTCTGTTACATGTTTAACCTAAAATCATTAAAACAAGTTTATTTATTATGTAACTATTTAAATACCAAAATGTACTTAACAAAACATAGATTCTTATGACACTAAAGTTTATTCAAAATGACCGCCGTGATTACTTCATCGGGCACGAAGACTGGCCCTCCTCCAGTCCAGATTTGAATCCGTTAGATTACAAGATATGGCAACACTTGGAGGAAAAGGCGTGCTCAAAGCCTCATATTGAAGCCAAATATGTGCCTTTGAGCCTGTATAGCACAGATTGAAGGCCTGTATACAAATACAGGCCTTCAATCTGTGCGGCCAGTCGTCTATCGCAGCAAGAACGAGGTCCATGTCAATATCGGCGGCTGCCTTAATCAAGGATGTCTTGAGTGACTCTAAATTGGGATGAGGCTTTGAGCACGCCTTTTCCTCCAAGTGTTGACATATCTTGTAATCTAACGGATTCAAATCTGGACTGGAGGAGGGCCAGTCTTCGTGCCCGATGAAGTCGATTTCACGTGCCGCCAGCCAGTCTTGTGTGTTCTTCGCTCTATGAGCTGGCGCCGAATCTTGTTGGAATACCCAATGCCTGTTATTGAACATGGTATGAGAAACAGGTTCCACACGGTTCGTCAGGACTGTATTTTGATACACAACAGAAGCATTCGTTTTTACACCTTTCTCGCAAAACTGTACCTCTGTTAAGCCCCAATAAGAAACTCCCAACCATACCATGAGCGAGGATGGAAAATGACCTCGTTGGACACGCGGAATACGGTTGCTCGCTTCTTCACTACTGTATGCGTACACCTTATCATTTTGTTTGTGGTAGCTCTTTTCTACTGTAAAAAATTTTTCATCCGAAAAAAGAATTTCCCGATATATTTTTCCCGCGTACCGCTTAAACAAAGCGCGGCATCTCTTCAGTCTCAGGTGCATTAGACGCGCATTCAAACAATGTCCTGTTTATCTTCGATATGCCCGAAGCCCTAAGTCTTCGTTTAACACCCTTTTCACCGTGGTTCTGCTTAACCCCATCTGAAGGGCCAACAGTTTCTGCTTACGTTTGGGATTTCTTTGAATTTGATTCCTTCACAGCTTTTATCACTGCTGGAGTCCTAACAGACCGAGGGCGACCACTTCTTGACCTGCCATTTACACTAGTCTTCATTGAATCGTTTGATGGTACGATAAACGAATCTTTTGGTTATATTCAAATTTTTCAGTATTTCAAAAACTTGAATTGGCACGTAACCACCACGATGCAACGCAATAACTGCAACACGGTCTTCTTTAAGCGTCCACTCCATATTTAAAAATGAGTAAAATTCTAAAAAGTATGTAGTTTTATTTTCATGAACAATTCGAAATTCGAATTTAATAAACTTTTTTGTGGCCAGCATACTAAAAGAAAAGTTTTTACTGTGTGACAATACTTATGACCTGACTGTGTATATATGTAATAAGCAGTTGTAGATGAGATGCTATTAGAACATTTATATTCATTCATAATCATAATCATAATCATTTATTCGTACAAAAATGGTAGGTTCACAACAGATCTTACAATAATAATAGTCACAGTTCACAACATGTTTACCAGTATTGGTGTACGAAAATTTCATTATTTTTTTATCGTTATACACGAAGCAAAGGTTTTTAACACTAAAGAAACAACATTGCTACTTAACTAAAATTGTGATCCTAATTATTATTATGTATCATCCTTATTATAGCGCATGTCAATACTTGAGAAAAGTTAAAAATTATTAATTGCTTTCATTTAAAAATTCCTTTATGTCAATAGTTTCTGGTCAATAGCCAAGTCTTGAGCTTAGTCTTAAATTGTTTTATGTCTTTTTGTTCTTTTATCTCATATGGCAGTTTATTGTATATTTTTGTAGACATTACAATTGTGATGATATAATGCAGTTTTGGGTATTCGATCGAATACCAGTCTTTCACAATTTCTTGTGTTACGCGGGAATATATCGGTCGCTTTTTTGTACAAATGTTTATATTTTTTTACATGGATACCAACTTCCAATATGTACATTGCTGGCAACGTAAGAATATTAAGTGCTCTAAACAAAGGCCTGCAAGACTCATGCCATTTAGCCCCAATCATTGCCCTTAGGCATTTTTTTGTTCAATAAATGCTCTCTTCCAGTCAGGACTATTACCCCAAATAATTAAACCATATTTTAACGTAGATGCAACATACCCATAGTATGCTGTCATCGCTGTTTCAAGTGAAGATGTTTTCCTCAATTGTCGCAGAACATACGCATATCTATTAATTTTTTTGCAAACCTCGTCTATGTGAGCCTTCCAGTTACACTGTTCACTTTCTCTTACAATTTAATTATTGTATTTAATGTCAAGTGTTATTGTACTAGTGTTCCTATTACAAAACTGTATAAAGCAAGTTTTAGAAATATTAACATTTAAATTATTATTATATAGCCTAGAAACAATGTCACATTGATATAGCCTACTGAATTTTAATAAGCCCTATACACGTTGAGGTTGCATATTACTTATTATAGGTACATTATATTCATGCCGTGAGGTAACAACGTATAAATATAATGAATAAATAAATAGATACATAGAGAGACAACATCACATACATAATCCCAAAGTAAGCAGCTAAAAGAACAAGATTTAGGGTGAAAGTGAAGGCAATCGAAGGATACTGATGGTATCGAGACTTTCTTCTAAAGTTCGGTGAAGTCCACCTCCGGGTCCCGGTCGACTTAGATTTTTCAAAATGCTTTCATGATCATGACCTTAATAATTTCATATGCAAATGATCCGATTGTCTTTTGGAACAATAAACAATTTATTATATTATTAATGTAATTATGGTCAGAAAGAACAAGTTGTTTCTTTGTCATATTCTACAAATAATTCTGTGGTATATATGTTTTATTAGTGTTGTGAATCATGCCTTACATTCGGCTTCTTTGTGACATAAATGGGAGTAGTTTACATAAAGAAAAAAAAAAAAGAAATTTTTGTTTATTTTTAACCACTGTTCCTTTTCGCTATGCAAAATAAAATTCCTTGTCATCGCAACGTCTTAAACATTCTCTTTGGATTTACAAACATGGTTTCTGAACGCAACCGTAGACGGCGGCCATTTGCAGACAATAGCGTTGGCGGGAAAAGCGACACGATCGCCATTGCAAAATTAAAACAGAGACATTTAGGGATTTGTCCGAGTAATTGTTTTATTGTTGAAAGCTTGAGTCTTGAATTGATTTTAAGCGCTATGTTTTGAAACAGAAAATAGTAAGCAGTGTTACTTATTTTTGGACATGACCCACAGATTTAAAATTTTATCGTCTATTAAAATTTTACTCCTCATCCATATTCAATAAATAAAAAGAATGCAAAATGACTGACACAGGCTCTATGCAGTTTCTATTGCATGTTGAACGTTGTAATATTTATGTGCAGTTAATTGAATATTCAAATTTAGTTAATTCATTATTCCGGCGGCAAGCAGTTGTAATTTTCACTTGCAATGGCAACACTTATTTTCATATATTATTATTGCTGGGCACGAGAAATGTATGAATTTTAATAACTTGCTTACTTAACGGCCTGTAAAAGTATACTACTAGACATAGGCTTATACCGTAACTTACTACAACTCCACGCTTGGCAAGCGGCTTTGCGATCTCAAAGCCAGATAGACACATTGCTACTTAGACCCTCCTGCCTATTACCGGTCTGTTTTATTTTACTCTGATATTGAAGGAATAAATAAATGAAAATAGAAATTAGTTTCTAGTGATTAAAAACATTTTATTTATTTGTTTGACTAATTCGACTGTTGTACTGGCACTGACTCAGCATACGTTGACACAGGAGTGATATCTCATGCTGCTCTGCTTTTCAGACAAGTTTCTCTGTGAGATATTAAGCGGGAGTCGTGAGAGTTGAGAGTGATGTCTTACGGGATGGTTTTGCAGTGAATTGTCGATAGTCGATTTTAAAAAGCTCTTTAAAAAAGCTCTCTAAAAGTCACTATAGCCGAGTGGGTGGGTGGTCGGAATGTCGAGTCGAGACACCCGAGTTCGATCCCCAGGTAGCAGGCTCGTACCAATGGTTTTTATTTAAAAACTTATGTACGAATTACATCGTTGGCTTGGACATAAAGGCGGCGACGGGCTCACCACCTGTCACGTTGTCACGAAAATATCTTCGGTGGAAGGTGGGTCGAAGGGAATTAATTGTCTAGACTAGACCTCTGTCTACCCCACTATTGGGAATTGCGTGAAGATATTTATTTTATTTATTATAAAAAGCTCTATCGCTTTGTCGCCTTTTACAACACACACATACACACACACACACACACACAAAGAATATTTTACACATAAAAGGCAAAATATCTGTTAAAAATTTATCTTACTTTTGAAGAATACTAGCAATGTCAAATATCATTACTAGGATTCCTGTTAACCGCTATAACTAAGTTGCCTGTCTTGTCTGGATAATCACAATAATAGTCGAATGGAGGGTCCAAACCTGCGACATTGTGTTTCACTGTCCGCACCCTAAACCATTAGGTTATTAAAACTTAAACTGTTCTAACGTAACTGTTTTGTAATTAAAAGCCTATGATAATCTGGGTGGTATATTATATACAGTTCTTAACTGCTCCGGTCCTGGGTTCAATAAATAACAGTCGGTTACATAATTTCACGTATCACCCACGATCCTTTGGTGACGGGCTTTGTCGCAACCGTTGCCAGTTTAACATTGCGACATTATTTCGTTTACGACCTTAGTCATGTGCAAAATAACTTCAGCGAATAGTGTTTTGAATGGAAATAAGGAATTACGGTAAATATCAAGGTGTAGGATATAAAAGTCTTAAGCGACAATGTAAAAACACGCGAGGTAAGCGTAAGCAATACCTACAATAGTTTGTTGTTATATAATCACGCTTAATCACCGATGGGGTAGCCAGAGAGAAAAAGATCGCTAAGTGTAACGATTCCTATATACTTGTTACGCTTCCCTTAAACTGACAACCAAAAATAGGTGTTTTAAATCAAGGTTTTTTTTAATAGTTGATTAGTGACGTGCTACTACCATCTGTTGGTAACCGTTGCCATTCTCAAGATTTTTTCTAACATGCCTCTTAGGATAGCCACGGGAAGAAAAGAGTTGCTAACATTCTTATACCGATACCGCATTTTAGTACTACCCGCAGAAAGCCACATTCTGGCCATCTGTTAAAATTTCTCGCCAAGGGTTCTATAGTACGTTATAAAATAAAAACCTGTTTAATTTAATATATGTAGTTTTTTTAAGCACAACTATACTAGATTATAGTTGTAATAATTTAATATTTTTTCATTAAACTAACGATTAATATTGTTTTTTTTTACATAAAAATCTGGGTGGTTGGAATTTTGAGTCGAGAGACCCGAGTTCGATCCTCAGGTGGTAGGCTCTTACCAATGTGTTTTTTCAAAACTTATGTACGACTAATATCGTTGACTCGGAAATTAAGGCTTGATCTCATCACCTGTCACGTTGTCGCATAAAATTGTCTTTGGTGTGCAGTGGTTCGAAAGGATTTAATTCTCTGGAACTCTGTCTACCTTTAAATTAGGAATAGCGTAAAGATTCTAGTAGACGGTATGAAAAAAAAAGCCAGTCGTCTTCAGAACTTATATAGCTCTGTATAAGGCGTTAGCGGCGCCCGCCGATGTGTTTCCTGTCTGCATTATTTATTCAATGATTTGTCATAGATTACTAATCTGCTAGGATTTGTAGAAACCAACCAGTAAGAACTACGTCTGTTTAAGATAGTTAATTGATTCAGGCGTTACTTTGCGGAGTTATTGAAAAAAAAATACTTCGCACCATTCCGCATGCATTTTGCACGGTCTGTTTAATTTTTTTTCTTACTTTTATGTACAGACTGCATAAGGTGGGAACTTAGTTTATGGGTAAATGCATTTACAATTTTAAACAATTACCCAGAACCTGTGCATAAAGTTAAATCAGGTATTAATTATATAATGAAAAAGACGCAGACAGGAAGAAAAATTTAAGACATTTTCAGCTCGCAAATTTTCAATTCATAAAGGTTGTTACTTGTTTATTTTAAAAAAAGTGCCTTGACAATAGATTCTAAGTTTCATTAGCTGCAATTTCTCTGTAGTATTATTCAAATAAATGCTTATATAAATAAATCCTCTCACGTTTACATGAGTAATATATACCAATGCCACATACAAATAAAATTACCTAACACGGAATTTATTTCAAAGAGGTCTTCATTATATTTTAGTGGAATTTTACGTAATAAATTTTAGACTATGGCAATTTTACATAATATTATACATATTTATCAACTAAGTATTTTGTTTCAACGATACGAGTATATATTTTTTCTTGTAGCACTAGCTTATAATTTCAGCCAGCACGTCGCTAATAAAAACATAAATTAGCAAATATCTTTGGGAAAATACAAAGAAAAAAATACAGCGATTTAAAAAAAAGAATAAAACCAACTTATCTTAACATTATTTTCCAATCTAATGCGTTATGTTAAACCAATGGAGTACACGTGTTGACAGGGTCTTAGTTTATTTTTTGTGCTCACTTTGTGTCATTCGGGAGTTATCTCTCAAGTTCACACGCACCGATTTGTTGAGATGTCTGCTTTTTGTCTGCCGACCGATGAATCTGAGTTGTAAGTTGAGGCGATTTTGGATTAATTTTCAATAGCCAAATAACTGCAATGCAATGAATAGGTCAGCTATAATTCCAGGGAAAGCACCGTCATAAAATACCAGATTAATAACAACACAATGCTTTCTAATCTATTTTCTTATAACATTATTTTTACCATTTATTCTAAATTATACAAGACTAAATTATACTAGACCTCTGATCATCTCAGCACTGGGAGCGAAAGATAAAGAAAAAACATACTTTTTGCATTTACATTTTCTCTCTATTTCATACTTACTATTACTTCACACTGACTTCTATTACACATCAATTACCAATTCAGGGGTAGAAAGAGGTCTAGTCTAGACAATGAAGTCCCTTCGACCCTCCTTCCACCGAAGATAATTTCGGGACAACTGACAGGTGGTGTGGCCGTCGCCATTTTCATGTCCAAGCCAACGATATAATTCGTAAATAAGTTTTTAAAAAACCCATTGGTACGAGTCTGCCACCTGGGGATCGAACTCGGGTTTCTTGACTCGAAATTCCGACCACCCTACTTCTCGGCTATCGTGACTAATGGCTTTAAAATAATTTGAAAAAAGAATTTTTACGCTACCGCTCATGATTTGCGTCATATTTATCCTCGGATGCTGTACGACTGTCTTCTTAGGATCTGCTAAAAATAATAAACAGTGTAACGAACGGGATTGTTAGGCAGTGCAGTGAATGATATTGTTGAGCTGAAATAAAGTAACTTACTGTTTTGTTACATAAATTGTTTTTACTGAGCTCTGTAGCAGACACTTCACTCTTCAGCCACTTTATAAACACATTCGAAAGAACTACTTTAATTTCATCGATTAACTTATTTTCCGCAATAATATTTTATTAAAATTAAGTAGAATTTTAAGCCAAGGGTTGCGGGTTCGAGTTCTGTCGGGGGGAAATATTTATGTAATGAATATTAACGTTTGTTCTCGACTCATGGAATTTTTAACGTATATGTGAATCTATGTAATTTATGTATTTAGCTGTGTCGCGATAGCCTAGTAGTTGGATGATCGGAATATAAATCAAGAGGCCCGAGTTCGATCCCCAAGGCTCGTATTTTAAAAACGGATTTCTTAAAAAAAACTTATGATTAATGTCGTTGACATGGAAATAAAGATGGCGACGGGCTCACCATCAATCACGTTGTCCCAAAAAATATCTTCGGTGGAAGATGGGCCGAAATGACTTAATTGTTTAGACCTCTGTCTACCCCTGTATTTGGAATGGCGTGAATATATTTATTTATTTATTTTGTCTATGTAATTATATATGTATGCACAGAAAACCGTTAGCTTACACGAAAACGGCGATAGGCTTACCTGTCACGTTGCCCCACAATCTATGTCAGTGATAGTTAGTTAGTACCGACATCTGTCGGTGATAGTTAGATCGAAAGGACTTAATTGTCTAGACCTCTATCTGCCTCAGTATTGGAATAACGCGTGAAAGTATTTAAAATCAAGTAGCGCGCACCATGTGTGTGTTGTTTCGTTTACGGTCGAAAGCAATTTATACAGCTAGGAGCACCGGTGAACACTTACGAACTACATACTTATCAATATCGTTAGCTCCAATTACGCCACAGCTGCCGACGTCTGCTTCACCATAAGTGCTTCCATAAAACTGTAAATGTGTCGCGTCTCCCCGGTGCCGTAAAATTCCTTATCGTCTATTGCTTTGTGTCTTTTCACAGCTGCAACGTCCTAGTTAGATTGGGCGCGGTTGAAAACGTCTCATGATTAAACATTCATCTAAACAAATACGGTGTTACTGATGCTTCGGACATTCGAAGAATGTTGAGATTTGAACGTTTAGATTAAATGTATAATTTTGAACGCGTTCAGATATCCTTCCATTATAGGGCGGTGGAATATGTTCCTCTCGACGTCATTCCAATAGATTATAAATGAGCAAGAGATGTAGGTGTTCTTCATAAGGTTTCCCTCAACGATGCAACATATTTGTTCCCAATGATATAGTCAAATATGCATGATCATGGTATTTTTTCGAATTGGCTTTAAACATTGATGAAGAATTGGGAACAATGTTATTTAAAATAATATTTTTATCAAGAAATTGACGCTTCGCAACTTTCTTTACTTTAAAAGTAAGACCATAAGTATAGATAATCATATAATAAATTCCATCTTGGTGACATTTCTATCCGTAGGCATCGTAAGATACTCGAAAAAAATTATCTCAAAGAACACCAATAAGCTGATAAACAGCCAACAAGATGCCCTATTCACCAATCACTTCTGCGAGTGTTATGATAATGGGAAAATCCTATGACCTGCAGTAAACTACTTAAAAAAAATTATGTATTGCCAAATAACTTTGACCTTAACGTCATATATTATAACATTTCAGGACGGCGAGAGGCTTTTTATGGGCGCACCGGGTAGTTTCTACTGGCAAGGTAAGAAAAAACATATATTTCTTTACTATAACAAAAGAAAACAAACCCACCACTTGCTTAGTCTCTTATTTTTAAGTCTTTATTTCTATTTCAAATATTGAGATATGATAATTAATAAATAATTTGTTATTTATTAATTGTAATGTCTTTATTACCTATTAATTATGATGTCTTAAAGTTTTAAAGCATGAACTATGAATACTACTTCAATCAAGACTAGAAGCAAGATGAAGTTTGATTTCTTTAAAAGAATCTTTTCTACTTCGTTTTTTACTAACCATAAAGTAAAGAATAAAAAAAAATTGTGTGTATTGAAACTATGATAAAAATTCACAGGACGAACGTTATCCATAGACACTAGCGCAAGGTTCAACTACTATATGCCGAAGGAAGGTAAAATATGCCCTAAACAGATCGACCGAGTAACTTCTTTAACCATAATAACATAGCCAGAGGCTTCTGTACGCCTAATCCTACAAAACGAGCCATGCATACCATTTTCAGATTTCTCAATTCTAATTTCTGTGGTTTTGAGTGAGTTGGGGATAATTTGTTTGCTTGCAATTTTATTAGTTACATCAACAAATTACAAATATAAAATATGTTTTATATACATTGAGGCATCAGAAAGAATCAATTGAATGTGTTTGTTTGTCATATTTTTATTAGATCACTATAACGTAAAAATTTATATTGGTATTAGAAATTCAATAAAAGTAATAAAAACAAGCAAAGAATTCGAGACAAAGCAAATTAAAAAATGTGTCTACGTTGTTCTCATATAAAATTAGATGTGAATAATAGTTAGCTTTTGAATATTTCTATTATCTCCTTTTCTCTTAAAATTTACAAGCGATATAAATGGAATATAACTTTAAGATAAATAGGTATTTTCAAAATCATTACATTTCGGAAACATTCTAGTTTCGTTTGTTAAGTCTAAAGTATGCTATCAATGTCCCTAGCTACACTCAAACTCGCACAAATTCTGTTGAAAATCCGTCAATTTGACACCCATGTCAGTTCATCCATCATTGGCATATCATGCCAAAACAACGCTTCTAACTAACGTGAATACATCTGATCTCATTTCCCATGGTCAAACCATTCGCCCCATGTTCCTCTTTAGAACATTTAGATATAGATGGATGATGTTATGCGGTATAGATGCACGAACTTTCTTTATATTCATGAACCCATTATCATTTGACTGTGCTAACTCAAGATGTATGTACATATTAAAGTTGATAAAGGTTTTCCGTGTATAGATCCTAAATTTACAGATAAAAACCGATAAATTTTATAAAACCCGCTACGCTTAAACAGGGCTTCAAATGTTAAAATATCTATATTGGATAAATAAATCCCGTCATTTTAAAATAAGAATCTCATTTAATTGACTTTTCGAGGGGTGACACAAAATCGAAAATAGAACGCTTTTGGTGTTCATTAACTGCTAACGACTTTTCGAATTTGCCGCGAATGCTTTGAACTCCGTTTTGGTTTTACCTAACGATCCTAATAATAAATACTATTAATAATAGTTGCTATTTTCGTTTGTGTTCATCCTTTCGGAAACTTTAATGAGATGAATTCATTTTCAACCCGATTTTACATTCCATCATAATATATCGATGGGTTACGTTGGTTTAATTAACGCTTTAAATAAATGGTGCCAATGCTTTAAACTAATTAGTCGATGACAATCAAAATATGAAGCTTCTAATACGGTATAACAAGGATTTGGTTAATTTAATTAATAACTTAAAGTATAAAAATTTCTTTCATTTTACATAAAATATTTACGAGTTCTATTGTTCTTTTATAAATAGCCAGTATTAAAAGTTATAGTCAAGTATATCTTACAGATAATTGTACTCATAAAAATGTATATATAACTAAGTTAGTCAATGTGTATATTTATTATATACATTATTTCTACATTAATAGCCAACAATATGTGTATTATGTTCTAAAATATACAATAATCAGTAACTTTTTAAATTAAATTTAAGCTGTCCGAAACTTTTAATAAAAATATAAATTTCAAATATTTATTAAATAAGCTGTACAGAGAAAATGGATGCGTCGTTATGACACTGAAATGAACTGCCTATTCCTACGGTAACATGTAAACAAATTTGGCAATATATTAATGCTCAGCATAGGTCTTTCCTCAAATAGGAGCTGAGGACTCCATGCTCCGTCCGTGAGAATATTCGTATATGTAATGGTTATATTGTGATAAATTTTGACAATCTCTTCCAAAGAGATTAAAATCACTTCATTTTGTCTTTTGATTGATTTTGAAGATTAATGAAAGGCACATCATATAACATATTTTAAATTTACCAGTTCAACTTAAGTTGTTATATTTAATGTATGAGCAGTTTTGGCTGAGAACATTCATCCGCTACGAGGTTTATGCTATATTTTCCATTCATGCCATCATTACTTGTCTGTAGACTATCATTTTTATATAATGGTTGTTGCTTAAAATTTAAAATATGATACAATTTAAGTTCTTTGCCAATATTTTTTTAATAGAGTAATGGTTTTTTTTTAAAAAATCAGCATTAGTATCAGTTTTCATAAAATATTCGTCACAATCACGATTTACTAATTATAAAAAAAAATTAAAATTAAATATTTCTAAATAAAATGTTTATATTCCAAATTTAAATAGTCCATTAATCCGTGTTAAGTAATAGAACATTATTTAAAAACAAAAAATAACATTTATTAAATAAAAAATAAAGTCAAGTCAGAAGACTTCAAAGCGTTTAATAAAAACTGTAATAAATTCACAAAGTACGGTGCTACGATACATACTAAAACGCGTTCTCTTTTAGGTCAACTCAAAGTTCAAACAATAAATGGAAAAAGAAGTCTTATTTCGACATCGGAAGCTAGCCCTAAGTACGATGACTCTTACATGGGTTATTCAGTTACTGTTGGAGATTTTGGTGATCAGGGTCAACAGGGCGTAGCGGTGGGCGTTCCTAGAGGTGCAGACTTGAAAGGATTGGTAAGTAGCTCTTAATCATTTTATTTTCTTATATTTTTCTATTATCTTTCTTCGATTGTCCTATTTCCGTTTTTTTTTTCTGTTCTATTCTAAGATAGATAGAAAAACCCATTCTCTTTCATTTAAGAGTCGCAATAGCCGAATGGTTTGGCGATCGGATTTGGAGTCAAGAGACCCGAGTTCCATCCACAGGTTTATTCAAAACTTATGTTCAATTTATATAATTGGCTTTGACTTAACGACGTCGACAGACTCACCAGCAATCACGTTGTCCCAAAAAAATGTCTTTGTTAGAAGGTGGGTCGAAATGACATAATTGTCTAGACCAACTCTATCTATCCCAGTACTGGGAATGCGAGAAGATTATTTCTTCTCATTTCTGTATTTTTTTCTTTTAATTCATACTTCTCTTCTTCCGATATCAAAGCCAATGTTTATCTTAAAAGCTTCGCTTAATGTAGAATGGTAAGTTGTTAAGGAAAATTTTTACAAGCCGAATCCGAACCGCTTTCTCTACATTCTAATTCAGAGAGGCAATAACGCTTGTTTTAAGGTTGTCCTATACACGTGGGACTTGATGAACATCAAGAACATAACCGGCTCACAAATAGGCGCTTACTTCGGCTATAGCCTTACTTCTGGCGATATTGATGGCGATGGTACTGATGACATCATCGTTGGTGCTCCCATGTTCACGAAGTCCAAAAGCAATGGTTACGAACACGGAAAGATCTACGTCATCTACCAAGGCAAGAATAGGGTAAGTAGGATTATATAATGTTGTCAAGTTGTAAAATTGAGGTATCTGATGACTCAATGGTTTAGTTAATAGTGTCGCTGTGTTCAAAGCTATAGGTTTGAATCCGCTTTGGGAAGACATTTTTATGATGAATATGAATATTTGTTATCGAGTCGTGGATGTTTATATTTATATATAATGATTATTTTTCTATTAAAGTATATGTATCTTATCACTATTCAGGTACCAAGAAATCCTTATTTAGGAGTAAATGAAGTATGTGGTTGTTTCAAATCGATTTTAACTTACCCCACTCATTTACAATTTATTTAATTGAATTGAAAAAATAATAAAAGTAAACACATGGGTAGGACTACATCACATACATTGCCCTGATTCTAAAGAATTTGTGTTATGGAACCACAAATAACTAAGGACTACAAACACCCAGACCCAACAAATATATAAAAAACCTGTTTTTTTTTTCTATATTGACTCGACCGGGATTCGAACTCAAGACCTCGACACGATGGAAACCGGTGTTATGCCACGCGTTAATGGAGGTCGTCAGATAAATAATTCTGTTAAACAATTAGAACAGCAGAACGTATGAGAGAACCTCGTTTAATAATTCTTTAATAATTTCTCAAACGTTCCAGTTGTTTACGAAGAATCACTCACGCACTGGAGAAGTTTCACGGGGAAGATTCGGCCTGGCCATCACGTCCCTTGGCGATATCAACTACGATGGATTTGGCGGTTATTTATCTTCTTTTACATATAAGATTTTTTACCAGCTGTCCCCGAAACGCTAATTATTTTTCTAAAATATACGTAGCCTAAATTACTCCTCTTAATATCAACTATCTACCAGTGACAGTCCCGTAAAAATCGGTTAACCCATTTTTAAAAATTGATCACTACCATAGCCACGATGAAGTCACGATAGCCGAGTTGTTGGGTGGTCGGAATTTCGAGTCGAGAGACCCGAGTTCGATCCCCAGGTGGCAGTATCAATGAGTTTTTCAAAAACTTATGTACGAATTTCATCGTTGGCTTGGACATAAAAGGCGGCGACGGGCTCACCACCTGTCACGTTGTCCCGAAAATATCTTCGGTGGAAGGTGGGTCAAAGGGACTTAATTGTCTAGACTTGACCTCTGTCTACCCCTGTATTGGGAATTGCGTGAAGATCACTACCATTGCGTTGCCCCAAACAAGCTTCGCTGAAAGGCGGGTCAAAAGGACTTAGTTATCTGGACCTCTGTCTACCCCAGTATTGGTAATGGCTTGACTATATTTCTTTTACTATAATGTTAAAATTCATGATAAATAGTTGCCACTTTTTATACTTACAGATATTGCAGTGGGTGCACCATACGGTGGGGAGAATGGCAGAGGTGTGGTGTTCATTTACCACGGCGGTGAGACCGGTTTAGCGGAGAAATACTCGCAAGCGATCACTGCTGAGGAGATCAATCCAACACTCACCACTTTTGGATTCTCACTGTCCGGTGGAGTCGACTTGGACGACAATCATTATACCGACTTGGCTGTTGGGGCATATAAGTCTGACAGCGTTGTGTTTCTAAAGTTAGTGTTTGTTTGTTACATTATTGTTTTAATATAAATACACATATAAATGATCTGAACAAGCCAATTATTAATAAATGAAAACCCATAACGCATTGTTGTCATCCGGAGGATATAAGAGACCCTGAGATCATTGCTATCTGGAAAACAGACCCACCGCACGATGCTACGTTCCTTATGGTCAGATAGATTGATCTCAGTTACCTGGGTTCTTTACGTTTCTGGAGACTCGAGTTCGATCCCCAGATAATCGTGTTTTTTGGCTCGTACCAAACGGGTTTTCACAAAAACTTATGTACCTATTATATCGTTAGCTTGGACAAAAAGACGGCGACAGGCTTGTCGCCGTCTTTTGTCCTCTTTTTGCCGTCTTGTGGCTTGTTGACCACTTGTCACGTAGTCCCAAAAAATGTCTTCGGTGGAAGGTAGATCGAAAGGACTTAATAGTCGCGACCTCTGTCCACTCCAGTACAGGTGTGAAGATATTTTTTTTTGCTATAGCCCAGCGTGAAATATTAACATGTCACTTTAGTAAACAGCTCTAATTCAGATGATCAAACGTAATGATTTTTGATGATGATGACGTCCAGGTCCCGGCCGGTGGTGAAGGTGATGGCGGCGGTGAAGTTCATGGAGGCTTCGAAGCTGATCTCGATGTCGGAGCGCACCTGCACCCTGCACAACGGCAGCGCGGTGAGCTGCGCGCACCTCATGTACTGTCTCTCCTACAGCGGCATCAACGTCGACCAGCAGATTGGTGAGTGGAGTGAGGATTGTGGACGAGGATAGATTCAGACTACCTACGAGAAAGTAGGGAGCGTAGATTGAGAATTGTAATCCATTTAATATACCAGGTATTGATTCGTTGTTATTTTGTTTAACCCTATTTGCAAACACCTAAACCCAGTAGGGTTAAAAAGAGTGAACTTAATACCTTGTGTGGCATTCTCTTCGAGTCAACCCTAGGAGGAAAAGAAACAACATGTACGCAGGTGCATTATCAGTACGTTGTGTATATATACATTCAAATAAAAATCGAAATCAAATCATTTATTCATCGACATATGAACATACATTC
Organism: Sericinus montela; assembly: GCA_029286605.1. Taxonomy (NCBI): domain Eukaryota; kingdom Metazoa; phylum Arthropoda; class Insecta; order Lepidoptera; family Papilionidae; genus Sericinus; species Sericinus montela. Next base: position 2,239,450 of record JAGSMR010000010.1, on the reverse strand, counting down.
GTTTATCGATAATCATTTTTAATCTGCCACCGTTTCGTAATGAGGTTCCTCCAACGGAGAAGAAACAGGCGAAAGAAACTCCGTAATATAATATATATCAATATATATAATACACTGATATTAATAATAAATTCTTATTAATATCAGTATATGATACATATTGATTAAAATAACATAATAAGAAAACAAATTAATTAAAAAAAACTAATTTATGAAGATGTTATCATAAAATTATTATTAGTAGAATCAGTGCATTATTATTACGACGAACCAAGTTGATACGAAGCTACGATGCCAAGGTTCCCGCTAGAGACAAACACTTGTATGTTGAATATGAATGTTTGTACTCGTGTCATGGTTGTTTATATGTATATATGAATATTTATCTACGTAAATTTATATGTACATGTTACTACAATGTATATAGTGTCCGATTGCTCGGACATTAAGACGACGATATATTCACTACCTGTGACGTTGTGGAACACTTTTGAAAGGCCAAATGAAAGACATTATTGTCTAGATCTTTGCCTACTCTAATATGGGAAATTGCGTAAAGAAGTAAAATATGAATTATTTATTCGTTCAATTCTGTAAACTAATCGGAAATATTTGGCGAATTAAGACGCTGTTTATATCTAGTATAAATTAATTATGTTGTATGTATATTTATGAGTATTGTTCTATATGTTTATGTATTCGTATAAATAACACAAGTATCAAGCATATATTGTTATTTCTCTGTTCCAAGCGGAAGGATATATCTGTTACTTCGGTGAGTGGTTGAAGTAGCGAACAATTGGCTCAGATCTCAAAATTTAAGTAGTGAATAATTTCATTATCAATTTCTCTCATTTTCAAACTCAATTAGCAAAAATAATAATAGAAATAAAAATATTTTGTACTATATATTATGAATAATCAAAATGTTACGAGAATTAGTTAGTATATTTACATTAGCGAATTTTTACTTGAAAGCATGAAAAATTATTCAAATAAAAATAAAACCTTGCAAATTAATAATGAAATTATGTATTGTATATAATAATGAATGTTAGCAAAGCACCGACCACCCCTTAGTGACGTACTACTTTTTTTAAATAATAGCAGTAATGCTAAATATCCACTACTAGTATTTCTGTTAACCACTCGAAATAAGCTGCAATGCTTGTGTCTGGAGTTGGTTTACGACAATAGTCGAATGGCGGGCCCGAACCTGCGACGTCTGGTTTGCAGTTTGCACCCTACTTATTACTGAAGCTAAATCTATATCGGGGAACGATAATTTGCAGATTTGATCGCGTTTTAATTGGTTTTTATACAACTTCCAGACGTTTGCGTCACAGTACCCGTGGCCACGGGAAGCTAAGATATTCAACGTCCAGTCAACCAAAAACGCGATAAAATCCATAAATTATCATTTTACTTACTAGTGTATGCGTAACTATATATGTGTAACTTTTTATTTATATATGTATATGTATAAATAGTATGTGTAACGTGTAAAGTGTGTATATGTAACTTATATAGTCAATAAGCATTTGGTGGTTACTGTCTCTAATGAAAATTTTATATGTTTTGTAATATAACATTACGTATTTCTATAGATTTTGAAGTTACCATCGAGCTAGACTCCCGTCAGAAGGCCAGCAAACGTATGTTTGTGATTAACACTGGGGAGACCATATATAAGACGCATATATTGCTGACTCAAGGCCAGGAAGAGTGTCGTGAGATGGATGTTTATCTTGATGTGAGTAGACATTTTTTTTTACTTTACTACTGTTGATGCTTTCTAGTATAGTATGCAGAGGTTGCTTTCTAGGGGTATGGATCAAATTAAAAATCGTGCGATCTTTATTTGATTTGTACATAATTCAAGGATATGTGGAAAAGGAACAATATAAACGATTTGAAATAATTCATATCTTAATGGCTAACGTGTCTGAATTTTATTTTTTATTGGATGTCGATTGCGCAGGCACAGAACGACACCTCTACAGCGCCACCCGGTCGGCCTAGCAAACTATGACCGTGCACATTATACTCTATATATATTTACGAGTATACTGTATATTTTACGAATTTCACATCCACGTTAACGCTAGGTTCCGATGGGTTTATTAAACTAATATACGATTTATGTGGATAGTTCAAAAATTAAATGTCCCCATTTTATTACTTAGACTTACACAAATTTCCTTTTTTTTTGTTTTCTCTATTTTCGGTTTGTGAGGAACAGTAAATATATGATCATTCATTCATTCACTTATGTTACGTTTTTCTAAAGGAAATAATGAAGGTTGTATAAACAATCTAGACAGCTAACCACCCCATTATTGAGTTTACGATCTTGGTAGTGTATATATTTATTATTATTATGTTTAAAAATGAGTAAATTTTTGACCCCCATCTAGCACAAAGGCAGAGATGAGCGAGTTTACTTACGAGAAGCCTGTATACTCACATCTTTAAGAAATTAAGGTTATATTATTATTTGTAGAAGTGGCCACCTTTCCCTAAGGCGGTAGCTTTTCTGTTTATTAATGCAGTGTTATCAATAAATTTTCAGGAAGAGATTCGCGACAAGCTGAGTCCAATTGAAGTGAAAATGACATACGACCTCATTACTCAGCCGTCAGGGAACGTTGTCCCGCCGGTTTTAGATCAGACCAAGAGCATTGTGCACACGGATTCTATTAATATCCAGAAGAACTGTGGTCCCGACAACGTTTGCATACCTGATTTGAGTATGGCAGTTACGACGTAAGTAGTAGCTTAGAAGTGTAGTTTTAGAATAATGGTGTAGTGTAACGGTAGAATAACGGCGTAGATTTAGAATAATGATTTTTTTGTTACTATTTAACAAGAGATGAAAAAATATTACAATTAATCAATAATACAAATAAAATATACAATAAAACAACAAAGGGGTTGTCTCATTAATTGCTGAGTAAGAATAATGACACTAAACGCTGATTTTCAGCCTAATAACCTACTCATTTTAAGCGCAATGTTTTTAAGGCTAAATAGCAGCAACGTTTGAAAATACCTTTTACATATGTCAACTTATCGCTGTAATCTTCTTCGGTCTTCGATTAAAGTAGTTAATACGATCACCATTTTTGTTACAAGCCATGGTTAGCATTTTTGGTCTTTCAAAAGATTGTAACAAGACTAATAAAGTGCCCCAGGGAACACCTATCGATCCCAAACTATTGAATATTTGTATATCTGTCTCAAACATAAATTATAGTTTCAAAAGCAATTTGATTGTTATCAGTGTGTTATGTATACAAAATATTATGATATATAAGACTTATCAGATTCCATTGTTTGTCACATGTGTGACCCAAATTAAACCTTATTCTAATGAAATTGAGTTCATTAAAAAATAAGTTTCATGAAGTTTATTAATAAATATTACAGGCCCGTTTCCAACTACGTCCTTGGCTCCGGTGAGAACTTATACATCGACGTCAAAATCCACAACTACGCGGAGGACGCGTACGAAGCTGCATACTACCTACAGATCCCCGCCGGCGTGAACTACACAAAAATGGAGAGATTAGACAAGGACAATGTTGAAGGGCGCCAATATACTGCTCTATTAAAAATAAAGGAACCAGTGGAAATAGCACCTTGAAATGTGACTTAGGAAACCCCATGGCTAGTGATCAGAAGGTATGTAAATACAAGATTAGTTTATTTTAAAATAAAATAAAATATCTTCACGCAATTAGACAGAGGTCTAGTCTAGACAATAAAGTCCCTTCGACCCACCTTCCACTAAGATATTTCCAGGACTAGTTTATTTTTAAGTTACTAATTATATTTATTATAAAAGTCACGATAGCTGAGTGTTTGCATTATCAGAATTCGAGTCAAGAGATCCGAGTTTGATCTCCTGGTGGTATGCTCGTACCTATTGGTGTTTTTTAAAACTTATGTACGATTTTTGTCGTTAGCTTGGACATAAAAACGACGATAGGCTCACCACCTGTTACATTGTCCCAAAAAATGTCTTCAGTGAAAGGTGGCTCGAAAGGACTTGATTGTCTAGACAATTAAGTAAGTAATTACAGGGATGTAAGAGGAAAAAATATCTTTACGTTAAGTAAAGATATTTTTTAATATATTTTTATTACATGTATTGAAATAAATTTCAGGTGCATTTCCGCGTAGTTTTAGAAGTGGACGCCAGTGCGTCCAATCTAATATTCGACATGGAGGCGAACTCAACCAACCCGGACGCAAAAGAATCAATGAAGGACAACAAAGTTAACTTAGCAATAGGTGTTATTGTCAAAGCTGAACTCTCTATTATTGAGTAAGGATTTCTTTTTATTTTATATAAAAGAAACAAAACATTAATCTTGATCTAAAATTTATAGATAGTTTGATTTATTTCTAGATAGTCTGATTATTATAGTTTGATAGTTTGATTACATTAGATAGTTTGAGTTTAAGTATTTAATGACATTAAGATGTTTTTGGTTGTACATACAAAACATCACCTTTATAGAAAACGATGTGTAATTGTGAAATCGCTATTACTCTGGGCCCCACAATTTAGTATTTAATAAGAATATAATAGAGAGAGAAGAGTAGTTTTTTTGACATAAAGAGTTTTCTTTGTTATTATCTATGATATGAAACAAAGTTATACAGTTCATTAAAATCAAATGGTCTGCAAATCGTTGCACATAATGTTTCTCTTTCTAAGTTATAAATGTATACACAACGCACAAGCACACGCACACACACATGCACACATGAACGCATACACATAATAAGAATGAATGAAAGATTTTTTTGGTATAAAATGCTATGCCAGAGATGATGACAAGTATGTATGGATCGTAGCAAGTAGAAAGAAGTGATCTCTGCCTCCCCAACGAGAAAGAGGCGTGAATATATGTATGTATATGTATAGATGATGAAGATATGCACATGAAATGCAGCCATAAATAGATAATTTACTTATAAATGCTGTAGACGTAATAATAATTACGCACTTCGATATTTCGTAAACTTAAAATGAATAATAAAAAAAATACTCCTAACTAAAATGCTTATTCTGCTAGAGCTGCTGCAATGTACGGTTTCACATTACAAACATTAAAAATCTTTTTCCAGATTTTCAGACCCACAGGAAGTGCACTACAATGCGTCTTTATACGACACACAAAACCTGAAGAACGACTCCGGTCTGGGCCCTCAAATAATTCACAAATACAACATCAAAAACGAGGGACCGTTTGCAGTAGATGAGGCTGAGATTTACATCATGTGGCCTTATCAGACTCTTACAGGTAAGATTAAAGCTTAGATGATTTAAAGAACTAATTATCAACTTTAATGTATAGCATTATTTATCTTTATCCATTTTTCAAATACTAGGGTAGGCAGAGGAGGACTATAATTTGAAACATCGTGACAGTCAGTGAGTCGACTTGACTTCTTGACTTGACTTCTTGACTTGATTTCTTGATTTGACTTTCTTGACTTGAGAGGTAGTAAATGACTTGACATTGACGGAATTCTAAAAAGAGAAATATAAAACTAAGAAAGAAGAAGAAGAAAAAATATCGGTACAATATACTTACTCATTAAATATTTACATATTAATATTCATAATAATATATGTACATAATCATAATCTATGACTCGAGTACAAACCTCCAAATTCTTCATACAAATGTTTGCCCAAACACCAGACTGACACAAAAATGTATGTACTATTTACATCGTTGGCTAGTACATAAAGACGGCGACAGGCTCATCACGTGTCACGTTGTCCCAAAACATGTCTTCGGTGGAAGGTGTGTCGAAAGGACTTAATTGTCTAGACCTCTGTCTTAACCTATCTTGGGAAATGCCTGAAAATATCTAATTATTTTTTTTTATTTTATTTTCAAAATAATTTTTCTGATTATAGGAGAGAACTTGATGTACATGCTGGTACAACCGCAGTGGCTGGGCGACATGCAGTGCGATGTAGCGCGACAGATCAATCCTGACAACTTGTTCATACAAAATCCTTACGCCTTCATGCTGGCAAAGGAGAAAGAAGGTCAGTCGCTAATTCTAATTATTTATAAAAGCTTAAGTTATTTGACGACGTCCGTGGACGAGTGGCGTAAACACCGGTTTTCAAGTTGTCGCCATTTCGCGATCCCGGGTTCGATTCCCGGTCGGCTCAATGTAGAAAAAATAATTTTTCAACATTTTCTCAGGTCTGGGTGTTTGAGTTGCCATGGTTGTTTTCGATTCCCATACCTCAAATGCTTTAGCATCTTACATTGGGATCGGAGCAATGTATGTGACTGCTTTCATTATCAGCGAGTAACCTAAGTTGCATTTTTGCATACAATCATATTATGATTTTATTTACTCTCTAATTATATGATTATGACTTTGACAGTAAATAAAATTTAGTACAAAGGGACTGAGTGGTAAAAGTTAGTATAAAATAAAATTAAGACGAAGTATGATATCGTAAGAATCTCGTTCGTATTTTACCAAGGTTTAGTCAAGTCTGAGGAAGTTATGGTTATAAATTAATCAATACTACTCTTGATGGTAAATAGCAACTTAAAACCTAGGTTAGGTAAATAACTACATAAAAGTTGGCAAAGGCACTAGTTGGTTGGACTAAGATGGAACCCTTTGCAGATGTGTTTTGAAATTTCGGTATTAAAAAGTAAGCTTTGTACTACTCATTGTTAGTAAGTTAGGTTAATGCGCAGTACTTAAAAAGATGATTATACCATGGCGGGCCGTTATACATGCATCCAACCTAAAATTTAATATTGTACTTTAGTTTTAAGTATCTTATAATGTAAATTGTGATAAACTTACTTTGCTGGATAACCTTTTGGCGAATGACTAGCAACTACATTTTCACCGCAATACTACAAGAGCTGCCGACAAATTACCGGCCTTTAAAAAGTCATTGTGAATGCAGTTATCGAGGGGTTGAGAGAGGGGAGCAAAGTGTAGTAAAAGATTGTGGAATTCCAGTTATCACAATCAAGAACTCAAAAGCTCAATATACCACTAATTATTTAATTTCTAATAATTTAATATTTTGCAAGGTTTCAACGTATTTCGAATTTGTAAAGTATACGACGGCAGTTAGAGCCACCGTTTGTCATTATGTAGTAGAATTCATAATGATACTGTTGGATCATCCATCATATTATGTATCATGTTATATATTAATATAATTTACATATTTTAAATTAATTTTTCAGCAATGTTAAGCAGTGGCATGTACGCAGCTGCACAGTTATCCGGAGGAAGTGGATACTACGGGCAACGTACGTACATCTTCTTATTATTCTCAAATCCTCATTACTGAGGACAGTGATTACTTGAAAGTTAACTTACTTTAAGTTTACTTACGTTCATCTTAGTCATGACTTTTTATCTATTATATAAACAATATAGATACATTTTTTATTTGTATTTTATTATTAAAAAATAAAACACTTATATTTACAGAATATTGGGAGCAGCAAACTTTTACAAATGGCAATATGAATACACAAAGCGGCCAGGTAACCGGTGGTCAATTTGAAAGTAGGCAAGTATCCAGCAGGCAGTATGGTGGCGAACAAATTTGGGATGGCCAACGTGGTAGCCAAGTTTCTAGTAATCAGTATGGCGGTGCGCAATCTGGCAGTCAGTTTGTGACCAATCAAAGCGGCAACCAATTTAACAGTGGCGCAGTGTCAAGTGGTGGTCACAGTGGTGGAAATTATGTGTACAATAAGACTTGGTCGAGTAGCGATACGTACGGAAAAGATTTAACGGCTGAACAACAGGAACAGATACGAAGAGCCTTAATGGCGGCTACTCAGAATATCAATAGCCAAGGATCAGCTGAACGAAAGTTCACTCAAGGCAGCTATGGACAAAGCGGCTATGTCCAAGGCCAAAGTCAAAGTTCTTATGGCCATGGAAGTCAAGTTACCTATGGACAGGGAAGCCAAGTTGTAAATGGCCAAGACAGCCACAGCCAAGGAGTTTATACTCAGAATCAAGGAGGAAGAGTTGCAGGAAGCCAATTGAGTGGGCACGAACAGAATGGAGGTCGTGGTTTCATTCAAGGTCAAGGCCAAGTTGTATTTGAGAACGATGGTGCATACGACCATGGCGGTCAATTAGTCAGAGTCAGAAACAAAACAATATTGTACGATGAAAACCACAAAATTATTTCTCAATCCGAAACTAGTACTGAATATGGATCCTTAGGACACGAAGGTGAAGCTGGCAGTTCTTTTAACACGTAAGTATATAAGTTAAAATTTAATTTCAGATTTTAATTAAATAATTGCAGTAGTAGTAGTAGTAGAAGTAGTATTATAAGGTCAATAAAAAGTAGAATAACCTGAAATCAAATAAAAGTTAAAGTCTATTAAATAACGGAAGAGTTAAAAAGTTTACACTCAGATTAAAGAATAAAGTTTATTGTTTTAGAAATTATATTAAGAAATTATATAGGCTGTATCAAAGTATATGTATACCTATATTTTAAACATTCATTCTTGATCGAAATTTATTAAAACTCTGATATAAATAAATATTTCCACCCTATTCTGAGTCCTGGGGTAGACAGAGGTCTAAATTAATTCCTTTTAGCACCATCTTTCATCGAAATAAATTTTTTGAGACAACGTGACAGGTGACTTGTCGCCGTCTTCATGTCATCAATATAAATCGTATACAATTTTTGAAAAAACCTCTTTGGTACAAGCTTACCACCTGGGGATTCAACTCGAATCTCTCAACTCAATGCTGATCACCCAAACACTCGACTATCGTGACTTTTAGAACTCAACAAAAAATATCTTCGGTGAAAGGTGGGTCAAAGGGACTTAATTGTCTAGACTAGACATCTGTCTACCCCTGTATTGGGAATTGCATGAAGATATTTATTTATTTATTTAACAAAAAAATAAAACCTAAATTTTTTTCCAGTTACGTGAACAGTCAAGCTGGTACAGAAAATCGAGGTTCTGGACAGGGCTTCGTCCATGGATCATGGGGCACAACTGAAACCGTCAATCCTGATGTCATGAAAGCTAGCTCTCGTAGATTCAGTGGGGAGTCTAGCGTTACTGTTGTAGGCGATGAGGACGAAGATGAGATTGGTGGTTTTGGAGCATACGCAGCTAGGAATCCAAATAACGAATTTAAATTTGGAATTGCTGATGTTTCTGGGAGCCGAGGAAGCCAAAATTCTGGAAGAGCTCAGGGTAGTTCGAGTGGTTTTTCGAACGCAGGCAATTATCAATCGAATTATGGACAAGCTCAAGGTGCTGCATATGAAAATGGTGCGGCAGGTTTCCAAGGAGGAAGCTATCAAGGCGGAAGCTCCTATGCTAGTAACGGTGGAACCAGCTATTCATACTCTTCTAGATCAGGTAAGTGACAAAGTAATGATTTAACGTACAATGAATAAAAGTATACTTTAGATGATAAAAAAAAGGAATTGTATGGTATAATAAATTGTCGTCCACTATATATAGGAGGCCAAAGAAGCTACAGCACTCATGGCGGTGGCAGCTTCAGTTCTTCATCGGAACAAAGACGCCAAAGTACAAGACGTCGTCGTCAAGCTCAGGTAAAAAGTATCGTTTATTCTTAAGATAGTTCAATCTACATCCAAGTCTTATTAATATCTGGCGAGACAAAATACTGCAAAATACAACATGTGGTGTTCCACAAGCACTAAGACCTTAAAAAAATATCTACACGCAATTTCCAATACAGGGGTAGACAGAGGTCTAGTCTAGACAATTAAGTCCCTTAGACCCACCTTCCACCGAAAATATTTTCGGGATAACGTGACAGGTGGTAAGCCAGTCGACGTCTTTATGTCCAAGCCAACGATAAATTCGTACATAAGCTTTAGAAAAAACCCATTGGTACGAGTCTGCCATCTGGGGATCGAACTCGGGTCTGTTGACTCGAAATTACGATCACACAACCGCCTATCGTGACAATGAAATAGTGAAACATAATTTTCTAATGAATTTATAACATACCTCTGCAAATCAAATCTTAGCCAGCTATGTTATCACTCAACTATCGAAGCAAATTATATACTACTTAAATTAATTGTCATAACGCCAGACATTATTTTAACCTATGTTGCGGTTTCAGGTCGATTTAGAGTTAAAAGAAAAATTGGAAAAATGTCAAGAGAAGTACAAATGCGAGGTGGTCCATTGTACAACGGGAAGACTAGCTAAAGGGCAGGAGGTCTGGATTGCATTGAAGTCAAGAATTAACGCCACAGTATTGAATGAGGTATATTAATACGTCTCAATGGAATTTCGAATGCTCTTTTGTGATTTGCGTTCTCTTATATTCTTCATATTTGAATATTTTTCGGGACTTTGGACAATTTGGTCTTCTGGACCCAAACTTTCAAAGGGCCCTATTTGGGGTATCGTGACAATTATCCAACGTAAGTTTTCAAATCTCGATCAATAAATCTTTCGGCTTCTTCTTTATCGTGGTTATGCTTTGGTTCGATTCAATAAATTGCGTACTATTTTTTAACTACTGAACTTTGAAAATAACCAATCTTTCCTACCGATTGTAAGTGATAACCGACACTTACGCATCCCAATACTAGAGGAAGTAACAATATTTTACGTACCTTTAACTGAAGGAAATAACTAAAGGGAATAAAGGTATGCTGGGTACTTCTAGCTAAAGAATTGGTAAGGAGAAACGAAAGGGAGACGTGAGTAAGGATAAAGGCGTGGGCTTTTTGGTCTCTGAGGAGACGTAATGAAGCGGCAGATCGCGGCAGAGCGCGCTGACGTTGTTAACCCTGGGCACGGTGCGCTTACTTTTAACTAAACTGGGTAAGAGGAAAAGAACGGGGAAAGGAAAGGGAGGAGACAGAACAACTGTGGGCGAGTGCTTTTTGCGCGCAAAGCGTACAGCGGATCTTAACGCGCGCGACACGGCAGAGCGCGCTGATGTTGTAAACGCACGGTGCGCATACTTTTAACTAAACTGGGTAAGAGGAAAAAAAACGGGGAAAGGAAAGGGAGGAGACAGAACGACTGTGGGCGAGTGCTTTTGCGCGCAAAGCGTACAGCGGATCTTAACGCGCGCGACGCGGCAGATCGCGGCAGAGCGCGCTGACGTTGTTAATCCTGGGCACGGTGCGCATACTTTTAACTAAACTGGGTAAGAGGAAAAAAAACGGGGAAAGGAAAGGGAGGAGACAGAACGACTGAGGGCGGGGGCTTTATGCGCGCAAAGCGTACAGACCTTAACGCGCGCGACGCGGCAGATCGCGGCGGAGCGCGCGGTGACGCTGTCGACGCTGGGCGCGGCGCGCGTGGCGCGGCTGGCGCGCGCGGGCGGCGCGGCGCGCGCGCCCGGCTGGCGCATGAGGGAGGCGCGCACGGTGCTCACGCCGCAGCTGCAGGCGCTCGAGAGCGGCTCCATCCCGCTCTGGGTCATTATACTCGCCGCGGTCGTTGGCGCACTGGTCCTGCTGCTGCTCATCTTCGCTTTGTACAAGGTAGTAAATAAATACGTATATAGATAGGGACGACATCGCATACATTGTTTGTGTAATATAGAAAGGGGAAGACACTGTAGCCTGTGATACAGTTTTTAACTACCACAGGCTACAGAGTATCACATTATGTCACAATATTTACTACGTGTGGAAAACAATAAACTTTATTCTTATTCTTATTCTTATTGCTCCAATCACAATGTAAGATGCTAAAGCACTTGTGATATGGGAATCGAAAACAATGAAGGTGGTTTTTCTACATTGACCCGACCGTGAATTGAACCCGGGACCTTGAGATGGCGACACCTTGAACCGTGTTTACGCCACTCGTCCACGGAGGTTGTCATAATGTATTTTTTTTCTCTTCTTTTATCTTGTAACGATGAGATGAACATTTAAATTTTTAAATAAATTATCTTGTACAACAATAAAATACGCATAAAGGTTAAATAACCCAATGATAATTTGTCTTATTAATTTATGGTACTTCGTACATAACGGCCTGACATAGTTCAGTGCAGGACTTAAAAATACCTCAGGCAGGCAATATTTTAAGCAATTTTGAGTGCAGTCAATTTTTCTAAATAATTTGAGGCCATTTGTGAGTCATCTGTAAGGTCAACTGTGTACGAAATTAAGTTCAGACATCGTTTATAAAAATTATGAATACAAGGAGCCCAAGATGAGACCCTAAGGGCACGCCGAATGAAACGGTAATTGGAATCGAGTAATATCCATTTAACAATTCAAAAACGAATTATCAATGTACGAGTATATAAATTGAAACATCATAATTTACAGTAACAACCACACACTGATTGAAATAAAATAATATTGTTTACTTTATCGAACGCTTTTTGGAAATCAGTGTAAATAACATCATTCAATCTTAAATGTGTCCTTTAAAAATTTTGTATTAGTTAGTTGCAGTTTATAATTTGAATCATGAAACTGATAGCCGAGTGGTTGGGTGATCGAAATTTGAGTCAAGAGACCCGAGTTCGAACCCCAGGTAGGGATAGACTCATAATAATGTGCTTATTCAAAACTTATGTTCGATTTATATCGTTAGCTTGGACGTAAAGACGGCGAAAAGATATTTATTTATTTATAATAAATCAGTAGTAAACACATAACTAAATAATAAATCAGTAGTGCTCATAGTTCGGTGTGTGTGTGTGTGTGTGTGTGTGTGTGTGTGTGTGTGTGTGTGTGTGTGTGTGTGCGTGCGTGTGTGATGGCGTACGCAAGTTTAGTTTTGTAAGATGAATTAAATAACTTTCAAACGACCATTAAAATAAAACTTATGTCAACTGTAGAGATTTTTTTTGATAAATATAGTATAAAATTTATGTATTTATTTTAGTATTTGCAGTCAATTAATGTTTTGGGAAACTTTTATTCCAGTGCGGTTTCTTCAAGCGTAACCGTCCATCGGATCACGCGGAGCGGCAGCCGCTGAACGGTCGCGACGAACATCTTTGATATCCGACCACCGACTTGGGTGTCGCCAGTGACACGGCCGGCACGGCCGACACTCTCGACACCGTAGACACTGCCGACACCTTCGACACCGGTGACACAGCTGACACCGCGGACAGTAGCGAGACCAGCTCGTCCACCGACGCCGCCAGCGACATCACCAGCCGAGACTCGACCAGCGACAGGTACTGACATCGTATCAAGGAAAAACAAGTGTTGGTCTTCAAGTTCTGACTCACTGTAATATTACGAATTTGAAGTACTCGAAAAAAAAAATGCTTTCGCAAATGACTAAGGCCCGATTCTACCTTAGTAGAATAAGTTTTATCTGAGCAAAAAAAAATATTTAGACTGAAATAAACAATAATTCTGTTTCAATAAACACTTATCCAAGAATACGTTCACTATACGAAATGCATAGTTATTCCGTTTATTCCAACATGGCGGACAGTGATCAGCTGACTACAACACGAAGGACTGACATGACGCGTTGTTAGACATGACAGATAATTAGGTTGGCACCTTAATTCGAGTCGTTATAGCTAAAGTGCCACATACCACTTTTTGTCGTATTAAACTGATGTTAATTTCATTCATTCAAAGCTGAACGCAAAGCTATCCGTTAGAATAAAAAATAATAACAAAAATATTCTAAAATTACTTACACTTTTATATCTCATCGTTTGGTAAAATCGGGCCTAAGAAAGTTTTGTTAATAGAACTTGTATTACAACGCACCAACGCCTATACAGTAGCTAAATATCACGTAAAATTTTGTAAATATTGTATAATATAATATAAATATGGAAATCGATGTAGTCCTGTCGTTGGAGAAACCTGGTATGTGACGTCATTTAGGTTAAATCGAAAACATATAGGGGGCGACAAAATAGAAAGGTAATTGGTGAATACTTTAATTTGGCAATAAAAAGTAATATTGGCAATTCCATAATACAATGATTAATAATGCATATATAAAATTTAATATTTTGTCCTCCCCTGGATGTCCTTCGATTTTCAGTAGAGGAAATTATTAAATTATTAATAAATTACGTAATAGTACTTTGTCGTATTGTAAATATACCTTCATATAGTCACGACGTAGGTCCTCATGATAAAATGTAAAAAAATAATTGAGATCTCCTTGAAGCCTTGGACATTTTTAATAAAAAAAAAGTATATCAAGGTTAAGATGGGGTCCCCATTTACATATCTACAATATCTATGTATTACATATCTATATATTAATTATTAACTAGTCACGACTATGGAGTGTATTAGAGAATTCACACTGTTAATAAGTTGTAGCAAAAGAAGCAAATTAAAAAAAAAAGTAATTAATATTAAAATATAAATTAAACGCTATGTCAATGTGTGATAAGATTAGGCGATTGGCGAAATTGTGTGTGAGAGTAGTTGAGAAATGTGATCTATTATTATATCTAGATGTATTAATACTAAAATGGCTTTTATACATATTTAGTATAGTAACTACTTTGATGATTTTAAAAAAATAGTTGATAATAATACAATGTTCAAACATTTATAAACAAAAACTGCATGAAGTATAAATAATTATGTTAATGTTACTAAGAATATTATTCATATAATATATAATAACATAAAATTGGCCTAATGAAATCAAACTTTCAGATAAGATGAGTAAATATAAAGTTTAACTCCTATTAATAGAACTGAGAATATTTTATACTCACGGTTGCAATCGTTTTATTTTAAATGTAATGAGTCAATTTAATAAACCGCAATAAAGTATCATTATTATATGTCAATTCAACCATATGAGATGCACTATTAAAATTGTTGTTCATACATTATGGTAGATAGTATTAGTTCATTTTGTGGTAATTGTATCATTTATAATATTTCTCGTATATTATAGGTGATATTGTGAAAGATTTAAATTTTAAAGCCTTTTAGATTTTAGTATGTAGATAATGTAAGTTTAAAGAAAACATTACTACACGGATATATAGCTTGAACTGTAAACTGAAGCAATAATTACCACGAAATGTGCGAATCTAATTCGTTTATTATCAAATCATAAATTTAACACTTTTTTTATATTAGACAATAAACAAATTCCATATTGTGAATACGTGCCTTCTAATAACTGCCAGTTACTAATAATATTTAATGTAAATACTTAAGATTTCTTAGTTATCATTAAATTGTTATATTTTTTCACAGAATTATGGCTTCTGCCAAAAAAAAAATATAAACAAGAAAACATTTTTCGCTAAAAATTTTATAATACAGATGTAATTGAAATGTACTTAATAATTGTAAGACAAAATGCGACATGAAACGTATTTATACATGAAATAAATTAAGTTTTTTATTAGTTTGAGTTCTAGATGTTTCTCTATGTATGCTACCACAAGGTTATGATGATGTTAAGTCAAAATAAATCTCAATTCTGTGAAAAAATTATGACATTCTGTTTTTTTAAGCGTCAATAACGCTATTGTTACTTTTTAATTTTAATTATTTATTTTTCATAATTGTATTTTAATAATAATTCCGCTTCTACTTATAAGTTGACGATGCTAAAATAAAAAAAGATGCCATAATAATGTTTATTTTGGTTGTTTGTCTGGGTATTTTTTTTTTGCATTTACCAAAAAAATTTAAATCAAATAAATTTTTTTTTTGTTAAAATTTTGTTTTACTACGTATTCATCATTTGAGTCTTCTGCTAGGAATAAAACATCCTGGCTATATGAACTTTTTTTTATATATTTACCGCCCTGCTTGAAGGCCGGCAGAGTTTCAGGGTTTCGGATATCACGTCACAATCTTACACCTGTAAGATGATGTTCTATGTTTTCAATGCCTGGGCAGCCTCGAAGGCCGAAGGAAGGAAGGGACCTCTGCACCCTTTGGCTACCTTTGGCCCTTTAGCATAGACAGCGACGACCACCCTCGCGTCTATGGGTGCCTCTATAGGTCCCACAGCGGTAATGCCGAAACTGACCGACTCATCGACCACATCCGAATGGCTGCAGATTCCGTGCTACAGCTGATCGGTACTCGGCGACTTCAACGCCCACCACGCCGAATGGCTACGATTTCGAACCACTGATCATGCGGGGAGATCTGTTTTTGACTTTGCCTTAGGATATGATCTGACACAACTGGCTACTTCGCCAACGCAGGTTCCAGATGTCGAAGATAATACACACAAGAACAAACTTTTGCGTTTCGTCTGGTGAGTGCAAATAACCGGAGGCCCTGCACTCACCAGACGAAACGCGAGGTGGGGGAGGGGTGGGGGGACACCCCCCCCCATCCCAATTCTGGGCGGGGGGCAACTAAGGCCGTCGACGCATCTGCTATGCCTCTGGTATTGCTGGTGTTTATGAACGTCGGTAATCACTAACCATCACGTGAGCCACCAGCTCGTTTGCCTTCCTCTTCTATAAAAAAAACCCAACCCTGCTGGATCTTCTACTGACCTCTCATCCGAACGGCTATGTGGTCTCTATCGATGCCGCTTTGGGTTCATCGGACCACTGCCTGATTCGGAGCAAAGTGCCTATCAAGTGCCCATTGTGGTCACAATATGCAGACTACTGCCGTGAGTGGCACTAAAGGTCGGCTGATTGGAAAGGGATGCGATCTTTCTTTGCATCCTATCCATATAGGGGCAGGTTCTTCGCCAATGCTGTCCAAATGAACTTCAATCAGCCATCACTACCATCTCTGCACAGGGAGGACAACTCGCTGGCCCATGACGCAAAAGAGAAAGCCGATTTTCTTGGTTCTCTTTTTGCGTCCAATTCGACTCTCGATAATAGGGGGAACTCACCGCCGACCATACCGTGTAGTGAGTGCTCTATGCCGTACATCCGGCTTTTTCAGAGCTCAGTGCGAAAAGCACTCCTCTCCCTAGACATCCAAAAGTCGAGTGGGCCCAATGGAATCCCCCTTATTGTGTTGACGATGTGTGCTCCAGAATTGGCACCGGTTCTAATGCGGTACTTTTTCTCCAAATATGTCCTTATGTATTTACTCCAAAATAATGGAGTCCATTATAAACTGCCAGCTCTTGAAGTACTTAGAGGAGTATCAGTTGATTAGCGACCGCCAGTACGGCTTTCGTCGGGGTCGCTCAGCTGGTGATCTTCTTGTGTACCTCACTCATCGATGGGCGGTGGCAGTAGAGAGTAAGGGGGAGGCCCTGGCAGTTAGTTTCGATATAGCAAAAGCCTTTTATCGGGTGTGGCACAAAGCGCTTCTCTCGAAGCTTCCGTCATATGGGCTTCGCGAGAAATTTTGCAATTGGGGCACCAATTTTCTCAAGGAGCATCAAGGTCGTAGTTGACGGTGCATGCTCGGACTCCAAGTCTATGAACGCTGGTATTCCACAAGGCTGTGTGCTATCGTCAACCATGTTTCTTCTGCACATCAATGATTTGTTACAAATTAGTAATATTCATTGCTATGCAGACGACAGCACTGCTGATGCCCTAAACACCGGCCGTGCCAATATTTCTAGGGAATTTTCTGCCACGCACTTGCACTTTATGGAATGTTCTGCCATCAGCGGATTTTCCGGACCGATACGACATAGGGCCTTTCAAGAAAAAGGCTATACCTTTCTCAAAGGCCGGCAACGCATCTGCTATGCCTCTGGTATTGCGGATTTTCATGGGCGGCAGTAATCGGAGCCACCTGGGCTCTCGTGATGGTAAGTGATTAAGTCATTAAGTGACTCGTTAGCTTCCGTTCTCTATAAAAAAAAAACCTTTTTGAAATTGTTTATGTTTTTTGCTCTGATTCTGTACTTGATTAAACATCTTGGCTGCTATAAGCGACTCAATATTTCGATAAACCAGTTGCTCACTGGCGGATCTTCGCTCTCTCATTACGCAAATGTATATACCAATGAGCCAAAGACACGAAGAAAGAGACGAATGGGTGTAAAGTCCTTCTAAGTTCATCCTTAGAAAAAAAGTTTCACCTGGAATCTGTCTAGCACCCATCGACCTAAACCTCCGGACGCTTAATTTAAGGCATTTTCAGACAATACATTAGACCATGGCAGAGAAACAACAAGGTGTGCGTCCCGTAAACATCACTACGTTCTGTTAGGATGGCGCTTCGGGAGTCCTTTTTAAAAAAAAACTACAAACTACTACGACTAACAAACTTTTACTGCACAAAACTATGGTTGAAAATTACAAGTGTTACTTACAATTGGTTGCTACTTTACATAAAGAAATCAGTTTTATATATAATTTGAAAAAGCTTATGTAGCATTAACTTCATATTACACTGACATCAGTTTTATATATAATTTGGAAAGCTTATGTAGCATTAACTTCATATTACTATTGTTCATAACATCTCCCCCCTTTAAAACTGAGATATAATCTTTTGAGAAATATCGAAGTAAAAGATATTTACAAGTATAATAAAGACTGTAAATAACATTGAATTAAAGTTAACTTGAAAATTATAAAAATCGTAAACAATTAAAAGTTTATAAAATAATAGTCATTATATTTTATAAAATGCAAAAGCTAATTCCCCAAAGCAAACTAAATCTAATATTAATAGAAACAAAAGTAAGTCCCCATAAGTAAAACGAATAATCAAGATCATTACTAACTACAAGGTAAACATATTTAAAATATTAACTTTAGAAGTCGCATTCAACAGATTTCTCGGAAATTTTGGACAATTCTATAGAATTACTAACTGAGGTTTTAGTATTATTGAATCTTTTTCCATAACATTGATTTTAAATTTGGATGCAACAAGATGTATTACACTTTGAAGAAAGTTTATTATAAATTTTATAAATGATGTAGCTAATAATTAACACTATAATAACATAAGTAGTTGCGGAATAGTATTTACCATATTTAATAATATGCGATTCGTTTTCCGCTTTATAAATTTGATTTTCTAAACTGTCTAATTTATGAGAAGCTACATTAAGAGATTCTAGATCTATATTTGTTAAAGTAATAGGAGAGAGTTTATGAATTGTCTCATTGACAAGATTGAATTTACAACAGTCGTCTTTTAAAATATCAAAATTAATTGTTAATTGATTTGGCAAAGTAGTTTTATATTTAACTGATGGATAAAATTGTAAAGTTTGAAAATAGGCAACACAATCTTTCTCAAGGCTTAATATTCCTGTGCCTTGTAAATTATAATCCTTAATTTCTTTGTTACATTTTAATGTTAATTTATTCTGTTTTGACTGAACATAAATATACTTTCCATCATTAAGTTTTTGCCATAAGTTAATATTTCCATAAATTACTCTAGATTCACAAATATCAGGAAGTGAAACAATCGCTTCTGTTAACAATTTAGTTTCACATGTAGGATTATTTATAGTAGACAAAATAGAAGGAAGAGGACAAATAACATAATCTAAATTAGCATTTTTACAATCACTTAAACTATCTTATAGAGCATAGTTTAATCTGTCATCCGTTACAGCCACATATAACTTAGTAGGATGAATAGGACAAAAACATGATCCATTTGACGTGGACGGTAAATTCTTATAAACGCTAAATTTAGTAGGATTAATTAAATGGATTTCAATAACAAATATTATCTTATTATTAAAATAGTACGACGTTAACTTAGATAAATCTATAATAGTATGAATATTGTCCAAAGTCAATTGAGCAGGAAATTCTAAGTTTCTTTTAGGTATTTTACCCTCTGAGAGCTCATTAAATTGTTTCGTAGGAGTTAAAACATACGGATGCAAAATCTTTGCTTTTGCAAATAAAATAAAATTTAAAGTCGTATCTACAATATTCGATATTGATAATAGTGATCCTTCAAGGACATTAATCATAGAATTTATTTTTTCAGAATTGATTACTTTTAAGTTATTTTTAGAATAATTAGATATTAGGTAATCGAGTTTGTCAATTCGATTATTAAGTTTAATTTCATTATTATTTAATTTACGAATAGAAACGTTAAAATTATTAACAGTTGATTGAACAACGTGTATGTTGTCTTTCATAAGCGAAAATATTTTCCTTTCATTTTCTTCGCAATCGGTTATAGCTTCATCATATTTTCTAGCATCCTCGGCGCCTAAAGTGCCGAAAAAGAATTTAAAAATTCTCCACCGAATTCAAAAGCTCTTTTAAAACGAGTTGGAGGATTTTCGGAAATTAGATGAGACAGAGAATCATATTTAAGGTAATTAATATTAATTAAAATTTTTAAAGGGTTAATCATATCTTTACAATCTATATTTATAATAGCTAAATTTTGTGCTTTATCGCAAAAATTAGAAAGACTTGTAATTGATTTTTCTACTTTAGTTAAATAAGGTTTAATGGGAAAAATATCTAAATGAGTTACAACATTCCAATAATCATTGTAGAAATAGGCTATAATAGTTGGATCAAAATAAATTCCTGGGCTGTGTAATACAGGCACAATAGGATCCATAGAAATAAATTTGGAGTAAAATCTGAAACAATAGAAAACTATGCTGGCTTTATTTCGTTTACATGATATTTTACATGTTTCCTATTAATACAAATTGTGACGTTAGTTTTGCCATGTGTTTTTAATATTTTAAATGGTCCCTTCCAAACTGGGGATAAGGCCTTCTAAGGCGCAATCTATGATGTTGCTTAACATAGACTAAGTCACCAACTTTATATGACTTTTCTTTTGTCGAAGTATCATAATATCTTTTTGAAGCCTCTTTACTTTTAACAATGTTCTGAAGAGCTTTTTCTCTAGAAAACTTCATTCTAAATTGAAGTGCTTTAATATATTCGTGATATGTTAAATTATCTGAAGAATCATAAATACTACTAGGAATTGACGGCCAATAGCCGTATAATAATTCAAAAGGAGTGAATTCCGTAGTACAATGAGGAGTTGTGTTATAAGATAAGATTGCTGTGGCAAGATAGCAATGCCAATCATCTTGGTTTTCAATGACAAATTATTATTATTATTTTTTTTTATTTATCTTCACGCACAATCCCTGACGGGGTAGCCAGAGAGAACAGATCGCCAAGTGTCACGATCCCTACATACTTCTTTCGCTTCTTTCAGATTCATCATCTTCTTCATACATGCACGTCTAGGTATCCGAGTACTCTTGACCCTCCTCTCTTCGAGCAATTTGCTCACATGGTCTTCGAAAGTTAATCTCGGTCTACCTCGACACCTTTTAATATTAACTTTCGCGCTATATATTTTCTTCACCATTCGGTCTTCACTCATTCGCTTAACGTGCCCAAACCATCGAAGCACGCCCTTATCCATTTTGAGACAAGGTCATCTTTCAAACTTGCCATATTGCGAATCTCTTCGTTTCGCTTTCGGTCGGCCATGGTAAGGCCGCACATTTTACGAAGAGATCGCATCTCCACTGCATTCAACCTGCTTTTATGCTTCTTCTGGCATACCCAGGTTTCGCTGCCATTTAACAAAGTCGGTACCAACACTGCGTTATGTATTGCAAGGCGTGCACTTTTCACAACGCCTTGCCTTTTGATTAACGCAGTCAGGGCACCATTGACTTTGTTCCCGGCAGCGACACGCCTGTCCACATCTAAATCACATCTTCCATCCCGGCTAAACGCACTCCCCAAGTATACAATGACAAATGATTTTAAATATTCCTTAAGGGTTGCATGACTTCTCTCAAGAGCACCATTTGTTTGTGGATGATAAGGAGTAGAGAAAAGGTTTTTAATTTTAAGAATTGTAGTTAATTGTCTAAATAACTCTGAGGTAAAACAAGTACCTTGATCAGTTGAGATCATTTTAGGAAACCCGAATAAAGAAAAGAAATGTATAAGGTTACGTGCTACTTCATCTGTTGTAGACGTAATCATTGGATAAGCACATGAAAATTTGGTAAGATCGTCCTGAAGAGTTAAAATATATTTAAATTTTTGAATGCCAGCTTCGGGCAGAGTACCAACGATATCTAAAGCTAATCTTTCAAAAGGTTTGGTACTAGACGATGTGATAACCATAGGTGCTTTATTAGAACATCGTAAAGGTTTATTCACTTGGCACATTTTACAATCTTTAAAGAAACGCGCAATATCTGAACGCATATTTTTCCAATAATAAGAAGCTTTTATTCTACTAAGCATACGTTTTATTCCCGGGTGACCAGCTATTGTGGTCCCATGATTTTCTTTAAGAATATTTGGGATCTCCGTAGGAGTAGGATATAAAATTTGATTTTTGTAAACATGAATTTTAATATTAGTGCCATTAAAAATATAAGATATAATATTATACATTTTCGTATAAGCTTGTTTTGTAAAAGGTTCTGAAAAATCTGGTAACGCTAGTTCTTTATCATAATTATCATTTGAAATAAGTTCGTTTCTTAACTTAAGTAAAATATTATAAATAGTTTTATAGCTAGTTTCTTCATAATGATGAACTTTTGTAAATAAAAAGAAGTATGTTTTATTTTTCCAAGTAACTATTTTTATAGTCTCTGGCTCGCGTTCGGCTGATAATAATTCATCTGAGTTTTCTAATAACGATAAAATTTGTTCAGTGTATGGAATAGAATAATCAAAATCAAGAGATACAGGACAGGCAATTAATTTTTGTTTTGCTGTATGTAAGCTTTGGCCATGTTCTTCAATCTGTGTATCTCCAGAAGCCGTTTTTGTAAACTGTTCTTTAAAATACTGCTCATATGTAGAATTATTTAAGTTAGAGCGAGAAACAGTAAGTCTTGTTAATGCGTTAACTGGATTACGCGATAATGCATCGGCATTAGAATTAATACGACCTGGTTTATAAATGATTTCGTAATCATATTCCTCTAATTTCAAACGCCATCTTAAAAGACGTCCACCTGGATCTTTTGCGTTAAAAAGTAAGGGGACGATGGTCAGTACAATTTTAATCTTATAACCATAGAGATAAGGTCGAAATGTATTAACCCCAAAAAGAATTGCGAGAAGTTCCTTCTCGGTAGTAGAATAATTTCCTTCTTGTTTGTTTAAAGTTCGGGACGCGTAAGCTATAGGCTTGTCTTTGCCGATCTCTCCTTGAGATAACACTGCGCCAACCGCGTAGTTTGATGCATCAGTGGTTACGATAAAAGGTTGAGAAAAATCTGGATATTGTAATAAAGGAGCCGAAATTAATTTTTGTTTAAGATGAATAAAGGCTTGCTCCTGATCATGTGACCAATTAAAAATGGAGTCTTTCTTTAACAAGGAAGTTAGAGGTTTTGTAATGTGAGAAAAGTTTTCAATGAAACGACGGTAATATCCTGTTAGTCCTAGGAATGACTTTATGTCTTTGGGCGTTTTAAGTGTAGGAAACTCTGAAATAGCCTTGATCTTATCAGGATTAGGCGAAACACCTTTATCTGTAATAACATGCCCAAGATAGGCGACCTCACGTCGCAGAAACTCACATTTATCTGGCTGAAGTTTCAAATTTGCTCTCTAAATTTGGAAAATATAAGTTCTAGCTTAGAAATGTGGCTTTCAAGGTCATGAGAATAGACTATACAGTCATCTAAATAATTATAACAGTGAAGACCTTGTATTTCATTTGTAATTCATCATTCTTTGAAAAGTAGAGAGCCCATTTTTTAAACCAAATGGCATTCTTGTAAATTCAAAGTGTCCTGAGATGCCATTTGTCGTTACACTGAAGCCAGTTTTTTCAGTATCATTAGGATTTAGTAATAATTGATGAAATCCGGACGCTAAATCCAGCGTGCTAAAATATTTGGAATGACCTATCTGGTCTAAGATATCAGTTATTCTTATAATATATACCTCTTGGTAGAGGGTAAATTTCTGAAACTGTGACATCATTTAAACGACGATAGTCGATAACAATTCGCCATTTTTGCTCGCCTGAAGCATCTAATTTTTTTGGTACCACCCAAACGGGTGCACTCAAGGTGAAACTGAGGGGCGAATAATATTTTGATGAAGCATTTTCTTAATTTGCATTTCAACTTCGTCCTTATGTATTTCGGGAAAGCGATACGATTTTACATGAATAGGGGCGGCATCCCCTGTATTTATTGAATGCTTAATAACATTTGTATGCGTTAAAAATTCACCATCGAGATGAAATATATCCGTAAATTTAGAAATGCAATCTAATAAACATTTTTTCTCTTGCGGATTTAAATGAGAGCTTCTTATTTGCTCAAGGATCCTTTTAGGTCTATCAATATTTGAAGAATCTAATTGATGAATAACTTTAGTTTGAGTGTCATTAAATTCGGAAGATGGAATCTCAAAAGGTGTTAATTTAACTTGAAAATTACTATTGACTTCAACTGCAGACTCAGTTGTATTCAAAACCGAAACATTAACTCTGCCATTGGGTTTTAAGCTTACAATGCAGTTAGATAAAAATACACCTTCACAGATTTTATGATCTAATACTAAAACTTCATTTTGATCTGAAAAATCACTAGGATTTGAAACTTGACACTCAATAACCGTTTCAGACCGCGGAGGTATAACATATGACGGCTGACTAAAACAAATAGGTATCATATGACCTTGTAAATTTAAAAATTTGAAAGAATAATATACATCAATTTTAAAATATTCAATAAAATCACTACCAATAATACTATCATAAGATAAATTAATCGTATAGGCAATCGCGTGAAAAACGTAATTAAAAATAATTTTCTGTGTTTTGGAAATGCGATATTCAAAATTAAGTTGGACAGATCCGAGAGATTCGCAATACGAATCATTATCGCTTAAACCTTTAAGTTTAATAATTTCAGGCCCAAGACAAGGCTGGCTCAATAAACTTGAGAATTTTACTATAGAAATTGAAGAACCAGTGTCAATTAAAAAACATAGGGGCTTATTATTATAATTTGTCTTTAAATAAACATGGGGTAAAGAAATTTTATTATTAACATTATTTATAGTATAAGTTGTCCCATGTTTGTAATCCCTAGAAAAATTAGACTCTTTACGAGGCAAGGGACAATTATTTTTAATTTTTAAATTAGAAGTCTCTAAACATTCACTGCTCTGTGTTGGAGATAATTTAAGAACACAGGGAGTTTTGTTTACTTTAGATAACTGAGTACTATGAGATTTCTTCTCATTAAAATAATTATGAGCCGTAGGTGTACTAGCCTGTGCAACAGTGAATTGACCACGGGAGTTACGACCTTGAGGCTTTAATAGATTTGAGACTCTGTTAAGATTAAACTTTTGTTTATTATTATTCGTCATCCGCGTCAGAGAAAATTTAGGATCACGGGATTTAATAAAATTTGAAGTATTCGTGTCATTCAAAACGTACGGCCTCGGCAGACACGGCACCGAAACCGAATTTAGTTTAAATTATTACATTCATTAGAATCATTTACAACGTGCATATTAGAATAATTATTATTGTTTCATCCACCACTCGGTGCATTTGCACTTGATAGTGTAGAGTTACACGGGTCGGAGTGCATATTATTGTTTTTAAACTTAAGCTTGCGGCACTCGCTTATCAAATGACCTCGCTTTTTACAATAAACACATTATTCATTTGCATTAAAATTTGATTTATTTTGATATTTGAATTAGATTTATTTTGATTATAGTTGTTTGAATTGTAATTATTATTAAAATTATTTTTATTAGAAACGTTAGAGTTAGTATTTACGTGAAAATTAGGTTTAAAATGTTTAGATTTATTTTTATAACACTCGGATGAACTGTGGGCGCTTTTGTTGCATATTGAGCACTGTTTATTTGCGCGATTTGATAATTTAGTAAGATTATAAAGCTTCTCTTCTTCAGTAGCATGAGTAATAGCTTCTGATAAATTTTTAGGATTCCTACAGCGCACAATATGTGAAAACTTTGAATTTAACCTTAATAAAAAGGTGTTGAGGGCCAAGTCCTCCGTAGCTATTTTCGCAGCTGTAATGAATGTCAGATTGAAGCCGCGTTAAACAAGATTCTATTCGTAACGAATATTGTATCACATCCTCAGAAGGGAGTTGCTTGCAATTTTGTAAGTCAACTAGTAGATGGGTAGAATGTTTTTTCTCCCCGAATGTGGTTTTTAAGAAGCTTTTGACATACGGCCAATTATCAATTTTTTTTAAACAACAAGCTAACTGCGCTTTCCCTTCGAGTTGCGATATAATAAATTTACACAAAACGTTCTGTTGATCTGTACTAGCTAATGAAATTGCATTTTCGCAATTTGTTAAAAATGCAGGCAATGACTCACGATCCCCGCTATAGGGTTTAATAAATTTTGTAAGAACAGAAAGTGTAATTTTTTCAGACATTTTTAACACTTGAACTTTCTGATTTAATTTTTCGTCGTCCTCAGGGGTGCTAGGAGTTCTATCTTTAGTCTTTTCAGTTAATCCCTTTTTAGGAGGCATTAAGTTAAATATTTTTTTTTATTTAAAGGCTATACAGATCATATATAATACACAAACAATAAAAGCATAAAATTGGAATTAAAATAACGTTAAAATTGTCTTTTAAATTGAAAAGTTAATAAATAATTATTGAAAAATATTATTTTTATAATTTAAGAATGCACTTTCACTTTATATTTAAGAAATTCACTTTTTAAAAACTTTGAAATATAAATCATAAAACATAAAACACTCACAAAATAATATAGACGGCGATGCTCTGGAACATAATTCTGCTACGTAGGCGAACTGGCGACTCACAGAGTCGTATTGCAGCGTTGTCCTCGTAGTCGGTAGAAGTTCTCACGGGAACTTTATAAAAATGCTACGTAGGCGAAACTGGTGACTCACAGAGTCGTATTGCAGCGTTGTCCTCGTAGTCGGTAGAAGTTCTCACGGGAACTTTATAAAAATGCTTATGCCGTAGAGTGAGGTGATGATGAAATTGAGTCAAACCTTGATAGTTTTGGCAGTTACAGTATTTATCCTAGGTGCGGGCTCACAGTCGAAAGTGGAGACTTATCGTCGGCCAATGGTCTGTAGAGTATGCAGCGGCGTCTTGATGCGGGCTCACACTAAACAAGTGGAGACTAATCGTCGATCCTGTTAAACGTCCTGAGGTAGGTGCGGGTTCACGCTTGAGAAGCGGAGACTTATCGTCGATCTACTCGTCTAGACGACTATCTCGCGATGCGCCTATCACCTAACTTGGATTCCAGTACTTGATGAAGGTCTTTCCTGGAATCCCACTTGTGACACCAGATTTGTTAGGACGGCGCTTCGGGAGTCCTTTTTAAAAAAAAAAACTACAAACTACTACGACTAACACACTTTTACTGCACAAAACTATGGTTGAAAATTACAAGTGTTACTTACAATTGGTTGCGGCAGACTGACTCTACTTTACATAAAGAAATCAGTTTTATATATAATTTGAAAAAAGCTTATGTAGCATTAGAAGAAATCAGTTTTATTGATAAAGTTTATGTAGCATTAACTTCATATTACACTGACATCAGTTTTATATATAATTTGGAAAGCTTATGTAGCATTAACTTCAAATTACTATCGTTCATAACAGTTCGCATACAAAAATAGGATGTTTTTTGTTAATAATTAAAAATATTCCATAAAGTGAAAATATTTTTTTAATGTAAAGTACAATTGTAATTTTTGCTAGCATGCGTTAGTGTACGCCCTAACCTTATATTTGTTTTTATTAAGATTTTTTTATGGGTTGCCGGGAAGAAATGGCTTTGCAGCGATAAGGTCATCTATTATCTTTTTGTCTATCATAATACCATTTGTTGTTTGTGTACAATAAAGTACATTTCATTTCATTCATTCATTCAATTTTTAGTACATAATAATTAGCAACTTCTGGTTGGTCTAGTGCTGTACAATCATCATTACTGGAGTTTGTGTCAGTGTGGCGATAAGAATTAACATCGTGTTATAAGTTATTATTATACTACTGCTCTTAGTATGATCTCAGGTAATTACTACGTGAGTGGTTGGTGGTCGGAATTTCGAGCCAAGAGACCTGAGATTGGTGGCAGGCTCGTACCAATAGGTTTTTCAAAACTTATGTACGAATTTCATCGTTGGCTTAGAAATTGAGACAGCGACAGGCTCATGTTGTTATGTTGTCCCAGAAATATCTTCGGTGGAAGGTGGGTCGAAGGGATTTAATTGTCGACCTCTGTATACCCCTGTATTGGGAATGGCGGGAAGATATTTAATTAGAAGGGGAAGGGTGGTCGGAATTTCGAGTCAAGAGACCTGAGTTTGATCCCCAGTTGACAGGCTCCTACCAATGGGTTATTCGAAAACTTATGTACGAATTATATCGTTGGCTTGGACATAAAGATGGCGGCAGTCTCACCACCTGTCACGTTGTCCCGAAAATATATTCGGTGGAAGGTGGGTCGAGGGGACTTAATTGTCTAGACTAGTTACTAGTAATTGCGTGAAGATATTTATTTATTTTTTTACTTTATAAATTGTCTTTATAAAACTATTTATGGTGGTAACGCTGACTCAAACAGCTGATAACAACGCGCCGGTGCTGAGTTACCATACACATTATGAGCATGCAAAAAAGGAAAATGAAAACTCAGTAAAGGAGAAAAAGAGGAAAGAAGCGGAAAAGGAAGACTCGGGGATCACGCTAAAGATTTACTACACCGGCAGTAGTTTTTTTTTTATTAGAAAAGACCGCAAACTAGCTGGCGGCTCAGGTAATGGTAAGTGATTACCGCCGCCCATGAACACCCGCAATACCAGAGGCATAGCAGATGCGTTGCCGGCCATAGAGTGCCCCCCACCCCAAATTGGGGGAGGGGGGTATGTCCGGTTACCTGCACTCGCCAGACGAAACGCAGAAGTTTGTTAGACTTCTACTTCACGCCGGTATTCTGAGAGGTCGTTGTACTTCCCCGATCAAGCCGGCCCATTCATGCAACAACAAAAGCTGATGCGTGGCTCTACCACTGTGAAAAGTTTATAAAAGTTTGTAAAATTGGGGAAAAAAAATGTAAATTATTCTGACAATCTGATTAGAACACACCATGACCTTACACCATATTCGGATAATGCGTATGGTGATGGTATGGTCTAATTTTTTGAAATATTTTGAAATTTTTGAATTTTGATTCATAGCTCGTAACGGTATATTCAAGACAGCACCACATACATTGCTCTAATCCCAAAGTAGGTAGCTTAAGCATAATGGAATTAGAAATAACGAAGAAACAAAACCCGAGAAAATGTGTTAAAAGTGGTTTTATATATTGACCCGTTTGAAAATCGACCCTGGGACCACAGAGCTGGCGACACCTTGAAAATCAGTTTGTACTACGCAGGTGGTCGTAATAAAAAGATTGTAGTTATTTAGACTCAGACTAGAGTGTTGCATAAATCCTTTAATTCCGTTTGAATGAACCATACATGAGTTATTCACATGAAATTATCAACTGACGAGACTCATTAAAATGTCTTTACAATTCTTGAAGAAGCTCTAAATGAAACATATTGTTTGTTGAATACATGTAATATTTTTTTATTTTTCTTTAACATACAAATTTTCATTTTTTAACCGACCGACCGGAAAAAGGAAGAGGCTCTGAATTGGGATGAATGTTTTTTTCTAATGATTATGCTAATAATATATAATAAATAAGTCATATTTAAATGTTTATTAAGATAGGAGACGATAGCCGAGTGGTTGGGTGGTCGGACTTTCGAGTCCAGAGACCCGAGTTCGATTCCCAGGTGGCAGGCTCGTACCAAATAGGTTTTCAAAAAACTTACATACGATTTATATTGTTGACTTGAACATAAAGACGGCGATTGGCTCCCCACGTATCACGTGGGATTCCGTGTGAGGGAATTGCGTGAAGAATTGAATTTAAAAAAGTGAATTTATTAAAAGATTTTTTTCTATGTTTTGCTCTATGCTCTGTTTGATCGAAATTTCATATCTAAATAACATTTCAATTTAAAATAAGTGGACTTTCTTAACGTACTGATATTTGTTATCATCCTAAAATTAATTTTTGTCATATCAGATATTGTACGTAACATCCCACGTAATTTTTGTTGATTTTAAGCCAAGCTACTTTTACTATTGCATTCGAATATTACAAGATATAGTTACCAATGTATGCACATCATTTCGCACAACTTCGTCTAGCTCGCATTATTTAAATTTCGTTTCGATATTTCCGAGGCGTAGAGCCGGTAATCGAAAATATTCATGCAATCACTATCAATGAACAGTTATTTATTTATTTTTCTATCCACTAGTTTTTTAGACAGTTTAGTTTTTCTAGACACAATAGTCAAAAGGTTCTAATGGATAATTCAATAACTCAATATATGAAGTTTCGGGCACAGCAATATAAAGACATGAGGATTAAAATATGCGAAAGTCACTATAACCGATTGGTTGAGTAAGATCCGAGTCACGATTTATATCGTTGGCTAAGACATAAAACGATCACGTTTCCTACCCCCGTATTGAGAATGGCGTGAAGATATTTTTTAACAAATAACTATTCTATTTTCGAGTGATATGCCCGCTGTTTCGTGAACACACCAATTTTCGCCTTTTGGCTCCCACCCAGTTGACCGCTAATATAGTGAACACTTCCTTACTTTTATAATAATTAAGTCATCCAGTCACCAGGTTACTGCTGAATATAGGCCATAGGTTATCACAAAGCGCAGTCCACCCACTAACTCTGTCTACGACTGTGTTGGGAATGGCTTGAAGTTATTATAGTATAAGCTGTTATTATTGGTTTTATTATGTTTAGATTTTTGCACCGCCTCCAAGCACATATATGCTTACATAAATTTAAAAAAAACCCATTGGGACGATCTTCAGGGATCCAACTCGAGTCTCATGACTCGAATTCTGATAACCCAAACTCGGCTATATAGTCATGTAAAAAATATGATTTAATCATTTTAGAATTTTTACATAGATACATACATATATACTTACATACATATATAACGTCCTGTGATAGTCCACTTCTAGATATAAGCCTCTCCCGTGGAAGACCAGGCATCTTGCACTTTAGAAGCTGCTTCCCGTCACTGGTCTGCATATATTAGTCTGGTATTTATACGAGATTAGTTAACCTATTATCTGTTGGTAACCATTGATACAGTCAAGTCACTTAGTCGCCTTTTCCAGACCTGACATCCATGAGATCCACCTTTCTTGGTGGCATATTCTTAAACCGATACCACCAAATACAGATGGATTAACTTTTTCAAAATATGCCAGACCAAATAGAAGCAAACCGGTGATAGGTAGCAATATCCATATTGAGATGGATACCGGATAGGTACAGCAATTGTTAATGCGCTTAAATAAAAGGTACTCCAAGCATTTTGGTAATAAACGTCATACATAAATAACGGCCCATAAAAGTCCACTGCACGACATTGCGGACGGTTTGCTTGGCAATCGCCACGCTTGGCAAGCTTATTGACAATTCCCAATACAGGGGTGGACAGAGGTCTAGACAATGAAGTCCCTTCAACCCATCTTCCACCGAAGATATTTTCGGAACAACGTGACAGGTGGTGAGCCCGTCGCGGTCTTTGTGTCCAAGCCAACGATATAAATCGTATATAAGTTTTTTAAAAACCCATTGGTACGAGCCTGCCACCTGGGGGTCGAACTCGGGTCTCTTGACTCAAAATTCCGACCACCCAATTACTTAGCTGGTTATATATATGGTTAGCGTGAATTATAAACCCACTAAATAAGTAAAAATGTTAATATGCATATATTCGGTAAAATAAATATGAAAGCTAAACATCGACTATTGATATAAATTAACAATATTTCCATTCGAATTGAAGCATCGATACATACCCTAATCATAGAGCGACAACAAATAATACTAAAACCGTATACGAGCAACATCGCCGGGCTTTGGATAAGAACCATCATGATATACGAAAGGCAATAAAGTAAATTGGATACAACGGACAAAAGCCGACTTCATTCATCTATTGCGTTGAATATTCTTATCAAAATATTTTACCCTAGATATATATATATATTCTAGAACCCTAGATATATATATATATTCTAGAACCCTAGATATATATATATATATATATATATATATATATATATATATATATATATATATATATATATATATATATATATATATATATATATACATATATATATATATATATATATATATATATATATATATATATATATATATATATATATATACATATATATATATATATATATATATATATATATATATATATATATATATATATATATATATATAAAATCTTTAATTCTACAGTGTACTTTCACATAGTTATGTTGACGACTTCAATGGACGAGTTACACACCGGTTTTCAAGGTATCGCCATATCAGAGCTCCGGGTTCTATTCCCGGTCGGGTCAACAGAAACTCCACTTTTTCTACATTTTCTCGGGTCTGAGTGTTTGTGGTGCCTTCGTTGTTTCTGATTACATAATGCGGGGGCTTAGCATTTTACTTTGGGATTGGAGCAATGTATTTATGTTGTCCCTATCTATTTTTGTATTTATTTATTGATTATATTAATATTGATATGTATGTTATATAGGCAGTTAAGGCTATGAATGTTGCGACCTTTCAAAGCCCTAACTGCCTAAATCGATGTGAACTTACCCTTATAGCTGTAACGTATTCGATTTCAAGTGCAGCCCGCCGGGAGTACACGTGAAATCCAGGACGTCATTGTGCATAATTTACGCATTTCTCCGTAGTCCTCTGTCTATCTTTACGACGAGCTCGGCGAAATGCGAATGTTTTATTTAGAACCTTTTAAAAGCACTTTAGTTATCGAATTTGTTTCATCGTATTTTTGTTAACTACTTTTGTTTATTAACTTTCAACAGAAATAGTGATATCGAATGAGTTCTATAATAAAAGAATATAATGTAGTTTAAATAAAAAAGTAAAATTTTTAAATAGTTAAGGATATTGAAAAGATGTATCAGGACTATTTATTATTTATAGCTGTTTTTAGGACTATTGTTATTTATTGGTGTCAAAATAGTAAATTGATGGAGGAGAATAAACAACACCAAGAACAATTTTTGTCCCACCCGACTAAATTTCAATGAAAAGATATTCAAGGGATCCAGTTGAAATGGAAGAAGATGAAGCTACGATTTCATAAGGAATAGCGCTGCGAAGGTAAATAGCTACACCACCGCCACGACCATCTACCCTATCATTACGCAGCAATACATAACCAGGTAAAGAATATGATGTAGAATGCAATGCGGGCTTGAGCTATGTTTCAGATATTAAAACTGCGTGAATAGTGTTAAGTGAAAAGGTGCACAAGAGTTCGTTATAGTGTTGGGGTATGCTTTGAACATATATATGGCAAACATTAAGATGCTGACATGACGGAGAAAATTCTTGGAAAATTAATTTATTTAAAGTTATGGGTTCAGACATACTGCCATCAAGGGACTTAAATGAATTATCAGGATCCACTGTAGAATAAAAAGAACTGTCATTAGACATATTTGGTTTTTTTACAAAATATAATAAAGATATATAAAAATATTATACAATATATATATATATATATATATATATATATATATATATATATATATATACTGTAGAATAAAAAGAACTGTCATTAGACATATTTGGTTTTTACAAAATATAATAAAGATATATAAAAATATTATACAATATATATATATATATATATATATATATATATATATATATATATATATATATATATATATATATATATATATATATATATATATATATATATATATATATATATATATATATATATATATATATATATATATTCTTTAGACACATACACACACACGTATATAAAGGGCTTTAAAAGTGCGGAATATAACCCACCGGTCGACTGTTTACAGTAATGAAACAAAGATAAACAATACATCAAAAAAAATAAAAAAACATAAATGGAAACCACATAAATATAAACTAAACAATTATCGCTATAGTGTAGTAAAACTAACATTCCAAAAATGTAAGCAAGTACTCATTACACTCGGTACACATAAGCAAGAACTCTAATTTCAGTTTGATTGTAATGGAAAGAAGAAAATTATACAAATTTTATTTATAATAAAACATGAACACACCATAAGAAACTAAGGAGCAAATGTTGACTAAAAATTTATAAAATTATAAATTATAAGTTAAATAATATGTTAATAGAACTAATAAATGCATTTATGAATAAATTGAAATTTTAACGAGACATGTGCTTACTTACTGTGCATTATAACAAAAAATACAAACATAAGGAAAACAGTAGCAAATCAAATAATTAACATGAAACATTTAAAAGATAATTTTATTGTAAACCAAAACAGACATACAAAGAAAAAAGAATGTATCTGTTGGCCAAGCACATTAATTGCTTATTATTTAAAAATACAAACAAAGAAGAGAAGAAAAAAAACTAATTTCAGTTATAATACAATGTTGAAAGGGACACAAAACAAAAACATAAAGCTTAGCAAAATTTTTATAAAGTAAATAGTTATAAACTTCAAAATATTATGCAAGTTTATTGATTTTTAAAGCATATTTATGCTGAACTATACTATTTCTCTTTAATTTAATAACTTCAAAATACATAATAGTATAACAAATATAGATTTATGTGTATAGTATAGTATATCAATCTCTGTTATGCCATAAAGTACTCTGTTATTATAACTAATTAATAAAACAAATTTTCTAAGTAATCTTTATGATAAATTGGTATAGCTATCTGAAAATTTAGATGAATTCTCTGTACAAGAAAAAAATCATACATACTCTGTGTTCAATGCTTATACTGATTTTAATAACATTCATGGTAGCTACACTATAAACGGTTATAATACTACTAGTTCACATATTGCATTTTGTCTAATAAGGGTTTGTAAAGGTAGTACTATGTAAGTCAATGTAATTATAAAAGTAATCTAATAATACAAGATTATTAGCATTAAACTTTAACTATTTTAGGTAATATTTAGTATAAATAAAAAAGAAAAAAAGAAGTTACAATACATGATCAATATCAATGTATTACATTATGTGCTATGCACAAATTATAACTAAACTGAAATAACCAACTACACATTTAATTTTGAATTACCTGAGTTTACCAGTACGTCTACTACGTGACTGTTCAACCTTTTCAGGTTTATTTGATGATGTTGCCGTTTGGTCGACGACATTCAATTTACAGTGCTCGGTTACCAGCTTATCCAGATCTTCGGAGGTCTGCACCCTTTGCCGGCTATCATTAGGTAGTTTTACTGTGATATTTCCTTCCAGAGTCCAAACATTGCGCATGCCAAAAAGTTTACGAGCTCTCATGAATACAGCTTGACGTTGTTTAGTTATAAATTCAGACATTACATATAAAGTACCTTTAACACACGGTTTTTTTCTTCCACACAGCGGAACGGAGTAATGAATCGGCGAACTTGAACAGGATAGGCCGACTATGGCCGGCAGATGCAGATCCAATTCTATGTGCCACAATTAATGAGGAGGTTGTAATGTCATTGAAAGAAAAGTTCTTTTGCAATATGCAGACCAAAGTTTCTTCAACATCCTCATGACACTTTTCTGGCACACCACTAAGAATTAAATATTTTTTCTTATGTCTCATCTCGATTGAATCAGTCACTTGGCTCACCTTAATGATTTGTTGTCGCAGGAGTTTGAATATGTCCTGAACATATTCACGGAATTCACTAAACTCCTTATAAATCTGACTTATATTATCTGGCTTATAAGATGCTGAACTGAGTTTCATCTCAAACTCTTCCATTCTTCTTAGGAGTGTAGCTTCCAGTGTCTTTTGGGTTTCAGTAATATCCACAGGATTAGTCATTTTACGTTGTGAAACTAAGTTGAGAAACGAGTGATAAGTGATTATAACAAGTCACCGGCAGGTAGAACAAACTGTCTTTAATTGGGCATAAAAGTATTTCCCCACACAATATACAAAAAAGATAATAAAAAGTAGCAGAAATATATTAAATCGAACCACAAAATACTTTATTTTACCACGAAATTAAAATAATCTCGGATAAAGTTTGTGTCTAGTTTATTCACACCTACCCACCAAAAAAAAAGGTCACCCCCAGTAGGTCCTTTCGACCCACCTTTTATCGAAGATATGTTCGGGACAACGTGACAGGTGGTGAGCCCGTTGCCGTCTTTATATCCAAGCCAACGATATAAATCGTACATAGGTTTTTGAAAAAAACCCATTGGAACGAGCCTGATACCTGGGGCTCGAACTCGGGTCTCTCGAGTCGAATTCCGATCACCCAACCACTCGGCTATCATGACTATTATTTCAATCTTAATCTTTGGGAGAGGCCTTTGCTTAGCAATGGCTTTTAGGTAGACTGTTATGATGATGATAAGATAGAAATTGGGAAAGAGACGGCAAAAGAGGGAAAGGAGAGGGATAGGTTTGTATTGTGGGATTCCGGAAACCGCATTCAAAATCGCATTCCGGAAACCTCATTGGAAAACGAAACGCACTCACTGCTACTTTTGGAAGGGAAAATAAAATTAAGTAATATAATTCTATTATTTTCATAATTTTCTGTTATATTTTCACGTATTTGCCCAACACTGGAGTAGACATAAGTCTAGACAATTAAACCTTTTCGTCTCGCTTTTTAAAGTAGCCTATTTTGGAAAACATGACAGTTTTTAAGGAGCCTATTTTGGAAAACATGACAGTTGGAATGCCTATCGCAGACTTTTTATCATTAAAACGTTAATTTTAAACATTCATGACTCGAGTACAAACATTCCTATTAAAATATTTATCCAGTAAGCTAAGCTAAGGGTTCTACTTAGCATAGAGGGTCACTACTACCATGACAATGGGGTCATATAATTTTCATCATAAGTTTTAATGCATATTTAATTTAATGTTTTTTTTTTTTGCCCACGCTACTCAACGCGTAGCACGGTAAACCTTGTTGCATCTCGGGTATCCCAACCGTCTGCTTGTTCGAGTGGAGCACCCAAACGGAAATGAAATAAGATCCGAACAATAACCAGCTTGATCTTTGTAGCTTAGCCTTATCAAGCCCTTAACTCTGTTTCTAATCTTGTAAGCAGTTTTGATGTTGCAATTATTAATTTCCACTAAACCGTTACTCGGAACTCGCCCATGCGATCTCAAAGTATGCTTTCTTGGGTTGATCTAAATTCAAACCAGGAAACTAGATAAGTAAGGGTCGTGCCGGAACTTATGTTGTAAAACTTATTTACGAAATAAAAAAAAAATGAAACCTAATCATGTTCGAGCTTGACACCGTGACTCATTGGTTGATTATGAAGCGTCTTAAACGC
Source organism: Sericinus montela (assembly GCA_029286605.1). Classification (NCBI taxonomy): domain Eukaryota; kingdom Metazoa; phylum Arthropoda; class Insecta; order Lepidoptera; family Papilionidae; genus Sericinus; species Sericinus montela. Next base: position 2,202,024 of record JAGSMR010000010.1, on the reverse strand, counting down.
TTTCATCATTCTAGACAAGGATTTATTAATATCTCATTAAGGTGAAGCCACAGGAGCTTCTAATTGAATAAGAAAAAAAAATTAAATATTAAAATTAAATATCTTCATGCAATTCCCAATACAGGGGAAGGTAGAGGTCTAGTCTAGACAATTAAGTCCCTTCGACCCAACTTCTACCGAAGATATTTACAAGAGTAGACTCTACGATGAGCGACCGCAGAGTCGCTCATAGTAGAGTCTACTCGCTGCATGCTGACTCGCTCCTTGCATGCGGAATATGGCGAAGTAATTTTTTCAAAAACAACTTAACAATGAATTTCCGCAAAGTAACGCCTGACTCAATTAACTATCTTCACATATATGTCTTTATTGCCTCTGTCTATTGGATTGAGGTAGACAGAGGTCAAGACAATTCAGTCCTTTCGACCCACCTTTTATCGAAGATATTTTCGGGACAATGTGAGAGGTGGTGAGCCCGTGACCGTACGTGTGGCCGTATTTATGATTTATGTCGTTGGCTTGTAAGAAAGTTACGTAACGAAAGTTTTTTGAAACCTCATTGGAAAACGAAACGCACACACTGCTACTTTTGGAAGGGAAAATAAATTTAAGTAATATAATTCTATTATTTTCATAATTTTCTGTTATATTTTCACGTATTTGCCCAACACTGGAGTAGACATAAGTCTAGACAATTAAACCTTTTCGTCTCGCTTTTTAAAGGAGCCTATTTTGGAAAACGTGACAGTTGGAATGCCTATCGCAGACTTTTTATCATTAAAACGTTAAATTTTAAACATTCATGACTCGAGTACAAACATTCCTATTACAATATTTATCCAGTAAGCTAAGCTAAGGGTTCTACTTAGCATAGAGGGTCACTACTACCATGACAATGGGGTCATATAATTTTCATCATAAGTTTTTAATGCATATTTAATTTAATGTTTTTTTTTGCCAACGCTACTCAACGCGTAGCACGGTAAATCTTGTTGCATCTCGGCTATCCCAACCGTCTGCTTGTTCGAGTGGAGCACCCAAACGGAAATGAAATAAGATCCGAACAATAACCAGCTTGATCTTTGTAGCTTAGCCTTATCAAGCCCTTAACTCTGTTTCTAATCTTGTAAGCAGTTTTTGATGTTGCAATTATTAATTTCCACTAAACCGTTACTCGGAACTCGCCCATGCGATCTCAAAGTATGCTTTCTTGGGTTGATCTAAATTCAAACCAGGAAACTAGATAATTAAGGGTCGTGCCGGAACTTATGTTGTAAAACTTATTTACGAAATAAAAAAAATGAAACCTAATCATGTTCGAGCTTGACACCGTGACTCATTGGTTGATTATGAAGCGTCTTAAACGCTTTCATCATTCCAGACAAGGATTTATTAATATCTCATTAAGGTGAAGCTACAGGAGCTTCTAATTGAATAAGAAAAAAAAAAAATATTAAAATTAAATATCTTCATGCAATTCCCAATACAGGGGAAGATAGAGGTCTAGTCTAGACAATTAAGTCCCTTCGACCCAACTTCTACCGAAGATATTTACAAGAGTAGACTCTACGATGAGCGACCGCAGAGTCGCTCATAGTAGAGTCTACTCGCTGCATGCTGACTCGCTCCTTGCATGCGGAATATGGCGAAGTAATTTTTTCAAAAACAACTTAACAATGAATTTCCGCAAAGTAACGCCTGACTCAATTAACTATCTTCACATATATGTCTTCATGCCTCTGTCTATTGGATTGAGGTAGACAGAGGTCTAGACAATTCAGTCCTTTCGACCCACCTTTTATCGAAGATATTTTCGGGACAATGAGAGGTGGTGAGCCCGTGACCGTACGTGTGGCCGTATTTATGATTTATGTCGTTGGCTTGTAAGAAAGTTACGTAACGAAAGTTTTTTGAAACCCCATTGGTACGAGCCTGCCACATGAGAATCGAACTCGGGTTTCTTCTCACTCAAAATTCCGACCACCCAACTACTCCGTTATCGTGACTTTAAACCCACTAAATAAGCAAAAATGTTAATATGCATATATTGGGGATACATGAATATGATAGCATATGATAGTATGAAAGCTAAACATCGACTATTGTTATAAATACATTTACCAATATTTCCATTCGAATTGAAGCATCCATACAAAACCTAATCATAGAGCGACAACAAATAATACTAAAACCCTATACGAGCAACATCGCCGGGCTATGGATAAGAACCATCATGATATACGAAAGGTAATAAAATAAACTGGATACAACGGACCAAAGCCGACTTCATTCATCTATTGCGTTGAATAATCTTATCGAAATATTTTACCCCAGATATTACAATATAATGGACTGGGTTAAACAAAATGTTTGCTGTGTGGTTACGACGTAAGAATATACCAATCCTTTTCATGCCGTGTGTGTGTCGTAAGAAGACACTAAGGGACACTAAGAAGACACTAACCCTTGATGATGGGATACCCATCCCGAAAAATAAATAAAATAAATAAATATCTTCATGCAATTCCCAATGCAAGGGTGGACAGAGGTCTAGTCTAGACAATTAAGTCCCTTCGACCCACCTTCCACCGAAGATGTTTTAGAGACAACGTGACAGATGGTGAGCCCGTCGCCGTCTTTATATCCAAGCCAACAATATAATTCGTACATAGGTTTTTGAAAAACCCATTGGTGCGAACCTGCCACCTGGGAAACGAACTTGGGTCTCACGACTCGAAATTCCGACCACTATCGTGACTTAAATAAAATAATAAAGATGAAATGAGTGATTACCTTAAAACAACATTGTTAATGTACATATATCTCGTTTTTGTACGTAGTTTTCTTTTAATCTATTTATTTTTCACATATTGAAATATAGCACACCAAAATTCAGAAGACTGGTGTCGGGCAGCGTCTAAGGAGCGATGTTTATGCCACGATCGCTAATCCGCTTGCCAAGCGCGGCGATTATGACAAACTCTTTGTCCTATGTCGTGTAGTGAACTATTAACAAGCCATTCTGTATGTATGTATGGGTTGAAAGCTATCTAACACGACTGTGCAATGCCCAGTGACTCGCTATCGAAGCTAAGGGTTGTGTAGAATTTACCATTTTAGAAAAATAATTAGGATGCCGTGTTATACCGCGTGCGACGCCGCGTGGGGCAGCTAATCATGTATAAAAGTAAAGTTGTGTTCCTTTTTTAAAAATCTGAAGTAGCTATTTGCCTGCCTAAACGAGTTTTCCTTCCAAAAATATGAACTATTACAGGCTACGACCAGTTCAAAGATTTTCCAATTTACTATAGTAAAGTCACACTATGAACGAAATTGATGAAAAAATTGTTTGGTTTTAAAGATTTTATATTAATCTAAATGAAGTTTCTTTAGTAGAAACTTCATTTAGATAAGTATTTCAAATGTAGAACATAAACATTTCTGATAAAAATGTAATTTTAAATATTATTAAATGAATAATTAAATGTAATAATAAATCTAGGTTATTTTAACTGGTTGTTAAGATATGTAGATATCGTCAACTCCACATGCATTGCTTTGATCCCAAAGTAAATAGTAAAAGCACTATGATTATGAAATCTGACCCGGCATCTCTGAGTTGGCGACACGATGAGAACCGGCGCGAACAACAATAAGTTAAAAAAATGTCTTCACGACATACGCAACACTGGGGTAGCCAATTATGTCCTTTCGCACCACCTAAGAAATTTTTTGAGACAACGTGGCAGGTGACCCGGTCGCCGTCTTTATGTTCAAACCAATGATATAAATCTACATAAGTTTTTGAAAAAAAAAAAAAAACGAGTCTGCCACCTATAGAACTCGGAGTCTCTTGACTCAAATGTCAATCACCCAACCACTCGAATATCGTCTATTGTGATAATGATGTTCGAATATTGCGTAAAGCCAGTACTGGATTATTTTTTTGTCGTATGATAATGGCACAAAAAATCTTCCACCTATTTCTTCCAGTGAGTATCGTAAGAGGCGAAAGAGCCTTGAAATGGCTACAGACAAATTCGGGGTAAACATGTAGGAAAAACTTCAGAAGAAAGTCAGCTGACCGGTGACAAGCCGCAGAGTCGAGCGTGCAAAGTATCGGATATTGGGATCACCACTCCACTTACCAGGAGTAGCAATTATGACATACTCTCCAGTACGGGAGTGGACTTTGTTCTGTAGTGGACTTTCACATAGTTATGTTGATGACTTCAATGGACGAGTTACACACCGGTTTTCAAGGTGTCGCCATATCTGAGGTCTGTGTTTGATTCCCGGCCGGGTCAATGCAGAAAATCCACTTTTCCTACAATTTCTCGGGTCTGAGTGTTTGTGGTGCCTTAGTAGTTTCTGATTACAGAATTAGGGCTTAGCAATTTACTTTGGGATCGGAGCAATGTATGTGATGTTGTTCCTATCTAAGTATGTATTTATTTATTATGTAAATATTGATATGTACGTTATATAGGCAGTTAAGGCTATGAATGTTGCGACTTTTCAAAGCCCTAAACTGATGTGAACTTACCCTTATAGTTGTAACGTAATCGAGTGCAAGTGCAGCTTCCCGGCGGGCACACGTGAAATCCAGGACGTCATTGTGCATAAGTTATGCATTTCTCCCTACTCCTCCGTCTATCTTTTTTTTTTCTTCGTTCTAAATAGTGATATCGAATGAGTTCTATAATAAAATAATGTAATATAGTTTAAATAAATAAGTAAAATTTTTAAATAGTTAAGGATATTGAAAAGATATTTTATGACTATTTATTATTTATAGTTGTTTTTATGACTATTGTGATTTATTGGTTTCAAAATAGGCTATAAAACTCTGTTGCCACAGCACACAGACACACACGCACGCACGCGCACGCACATACATACGCGTGCATGTAAATACATAGATATGAATACGGAAGCAATCGTTAAAATGCAGTCGAGAGGACTCTGTTCCCTAGCATAAGATATGTTTTGCACGAATATACAATACAATACAGGGGTAGACAGAGGTCTAGTCTAGATAATTAAGTCCTTTCGACCCACCTTCCATCGAAGATATTTTCGGGACAACGTGACAGGTGGTGAGCCGTCGCCGCCTTTATGTCCAAGCCAACGATATAAACCGTACATAGGTTTTGAAAACCCATTGAACGAGCCTGATACCTGGGGATCGAACTCAGGTCTCTCGACCCGAATTCCGACCACTTAACCACTCGACTATGGTGACTATTACTTCAATCTTTGTTTAGCAAAGGATTTTAGGTAGATTGTTATGACGATGATAAGATAGAAATTGGGAAAGAGACGGCAAAGAGGGAAAGGAGAGCGACAGGGTTGTACTGTGAGATTTCGAAAACCTCATTCAAAAGACGAAACGCAAAGCTACTCTGCTACTTCTGGAAGGAAAATAAATTTAAGCAATATTATTCTATTATTTTCATAATTTTCTTTTATATCTTCACGCATTTACCAGTCACCAGCATTTATCTTCACGCAGCCAACACTGGAGTAGACATAAGTCTATACAATTAAGATTTTTCGTCTCGCCTTTAACGAAGCCTATTTTGGAAAACGTGACAGTTGGTATGCCTATCGCGAACTTTGTATCATTAAAACATTATATTAATTCACATCCATGACTCGAGTACAAACATTCCTATTCTAATATTTATCCAGTAAGCTAAGCCAAGGGTTCTACTTAGCATAGAGGGTCACTATGGTAATGATAATGGGATCGTAAAGTTATCATCATAAGTTTTTAATGAAATAAAAAATTTAATGTTTTTTGCCAACTCTACTCAACACGTAGCACGATAAATCTCGTTGCGTCTCGGCTATCCCAACCGTCTGCTTGATCGAGTGGAACTCCCAAACCGGAAATGAAATAAGATCCAAACAACAACCAGCTTTATCTTCGTAGCTTAGCCTTATCAAGCCCTTAACTCTATTTCTAATCTTGTAAGCAGTTTTAGATGTTGCAATTATTAATTTCCACCAAACACGTTACTCGGAACTAGCCAATGTGGTCTAAAAAGTTTGCTTTCTTGGGTAACTTAACTTATTTACGAAATGAAAATTAAACACATCTGTCCAGACGAAACTAAAAGCAGTCGAAGTTGTTAATCATGGCCTAGCTCCCCCGTCTGAGTCCCGAGCCCCTTTCCCGAGAGTGTGGGCTTGGACGTCTAGCACGAGTCAAGGTTGTATGCGAAAGCGTCAACATGTCCATGTATGAAAACTGTGGGTTTTATTCGGTGCAAGCCCGAAATGATTTGTCACTGACCTGAGAGGACGGGTATTCGTTAGGTTAGTTTCCCACGTATAAAAAGTAGCAATCGTAATATAGCTTGTGTATAGTTTGTGAATATGCCAATTAAATAAAGTTGAGATTTTGCTAATACTCGTTCATAGCAATCATCTTACCAAAAGCTCGTTGTTGAACTCCGTCTATGATGAATGTATATATTTACTGAAGTAGCCCTTTAATCCAACAGCCATTTCTTTTAATGTGCAATTTTCAAGTCGTACCATACAATATTTGCGTTAAAGCAAACAAAATAAGCAAATGGGAACTGGCAAGAGGCAAGCGAGGCAGAACGCTCTTCAATTTCATTATTATTTTCTTTATTCCGAACGACGAATAGCGGTGCTTATACATAAGAAAATCTGAACAAAGCGAAGAAAATGGAAATCGCAAAAGTCATACGATCAAAGTGCACAAATGGAAAATCGTATATTTATTGGGCGAGTTGAAATAGAAAACAAAGTAAAAATAAAATTTTGAGTAAAGTAATTCATATATTAATGTGTATCATACATATAAAAATTACAATTAATTTAATAAAAATAATTGTAATTTTATATCAAATAATGAATATGTGTTTAGCACTGTGATACTGCACGTGACTTGTGAGCCGCAGAGTCTTGCATTCTATTTACTGCTGTGTGGTATTTGTGTAAGAATTTACGCAACTCAGGGAAAAGCCTTAAAACGGTTTGTTGTATGGTAGTGAATCTTATACCATAGGAGTAACTTGAAAATAGCATATTTATGATGAGCGTTTAAGTTGCGAGATATCTGGTACTGCGATTGTCAATTCACCAACCAAGAGTGTGTTCTGGTATGCTTAGAATATTTATATAATTTCTTTCATAGTTTCGAAGTTCAAACTATATTTGAAAAGCTGACTAGTGTAATCAGAACTGGTTGCAGTAACTTAAGTAACAAGCCGAACTTCGCAGTTAATAAAGCAGCCTGACAAACTTCGAAGATTCACCGCTAATAAGGTAAGCCTTCAATGTTCCCAGCAGGTTTCCTGCTCACTCGGTGACATTTTGAAGTTTGATAATTTATTATTCTAGAATCTAAGTTAAGAACTTGAAATTCGGCATAAAAGTAGAGTTTGTATTAATAAATAAATCAATAAACATGAACGAAACAAATTACTCCCATCTCAAACTAAATAGCTAAAGCATTTGTGCTATGAAATCAGAAACAGCGAAGGTATCACAAATACCCAGGACCAATGTAATGTAGAAAATTGGAGTATCTCATGTATTTATTTATTTTAAAAAAATGTGAATTGATCTGTATTGCTAGAAATCACAATTTATTTTTACGTATATAAATTAATCTCAGAGGTTACACCTATCAATACAAATTGAAATGAATATAAAAACACTATATAATACATAATTACAAGATTACCTCAATAAAAGTACCATGTAAAAAAGAAAGTCGAGTCGATATCTTCACGCAATTCCCAATACAGGGGTAGACAGAGGTCAACTCTAGACAATTAAGTCCCTTTGACCCACCTTCCACCGAAGATATTTCCGGGACAACGTGACAGGTGGTGAGCCCGTCGCCGCCTTTATGTCCAAGCCAACGATGACATTCGTACATAAGTTTTTGAAAAACTCATTGGTCGTGCCACCTGGGGATCGAACTCGGGTCTCTCGACCCGAAATTCCGACCACCCAACAACTCGGCTATCGTGACTTCTTGTAGAAAAGTGGTATTCTATATTGACTCATCTGGGGATCGAATAAATGGCGGTTCCTGGAAAACCAATGTGAACACCATTCGACCACGAACGTCATCGAGGAAATAAAGAGTTCTTCTCTTTAAGTATCCTGTTTAATCAATGATGGGAAGTTCCTTTCAACCTGGCCAAGTTTTGGCCATTTTAAGATGTTTCTAATATCAAACCTATAATTTGATACTAGAAACATCTTAAAATGGCCGAAACATTTTACTCGATCCCTACATTGTGTGTTTATTAATTTGAATAAACAATGACACAATATTATATTCAATATATTAAATTTGTGTTGATGTGTTTATTACGCCTCAGAGCTTTCGTTTGGTTAAATTTGTTGATATATTTATCCTCTTTACCGCACTGATAAAATTCAGTTCCGATAAGAAAGGACGGTACTTTAGCGGAATACAAATGAGAAAATATGAGTATAACGGTTTGGGGTGATATATCGAATAAACAACTTATGTGGCTTATATAATAATGCGGTAATTTTCTTCATATTCATGTTTATGTATATATTATTTTGAATTGTTCTATGATTATTATCGTTGTCTATTCCGTGATATCAGTTGTAGTATAGTTATGGCGTTAATACAACCTCTATCTTCCGGGTGTTGTAAGAGGCGAATTAGGCTAAAACCGTAAAAAGATGTTGGGATAACATTCTCGGAATTTTGAATCGAGGGACCCGAGTTCGATCTCGTTCGATTTTTCAAAAACCTATGTACAATTTATATCGTTGGCTTGGACATAAAGAGGGCGACGGGCTCACCACCTGTCACGTTGTCCCGAAAATATCTTCGGTGGAAGGTGGGTCGAAGGGACTTAGTTGTCTAGACTAGACCTCTGCTACCTACTCTACTCTACAATGGGAATGGCGTGAAGACATTTTTTATGTATATATTATTTTGAGTTGTTCTATGATTATTATCGTTGTCTATTCCGTGATATCAGTTGTAGTATAGTTACGGCGTTAATACAACCTATGTCTTCCGGGTGTTGTAAGAGGCGAATTAGGCTAAAACCATAAAAAGATGTTGGGATAACCATCTCGGAATTTCGAGTCGAGAGACCCGAGTTCGATCCCGATCGATTTTTCAAAAACCTATATACAATTCATATCGTTGGCTTGGACATAAAGACGGCGACGGACTCACCACTTGTCACGTTGTCCCGAAAATATCTTCGGTGGAAGGTGGGTCGAAGGGACTTAATTGTCTAGACTAGACCTCTGTCTACCCCTGTATTGGGAATGGCGTGAAGTAATTTTTTTATCTCGAAATATACGAGACAAAATGCAGCAGACAGGTGACGAGCAGCAGCGTCTAAGGTGGAAAGTGTCTGGTGATACTACAATCGCCAATTCGCTTCACAAGCGTGGCTATTATAGCAATACCTGTACGGGACGAGCCTACCGAACATGAATGAAAAAATTGCCACATGCTTGAGAAGAGATTTATAGTTTGCTTGATGCTTAAAGATCTGTAATTATGAAATATGTTAAAAAGTGGCAAAAATATTACTAAAAATACGCAATTCCGGAACATAATGCGCTTGCCCTTGATTATGCTACACCACACATTGGTTTGACAATAATTGGTTGGATTATATTAACAAAAGTTCGAGGCCTGTGAAATTCTTTGTCAAGACACAGAAAACTATGTCCCATATAGAGGATTGTCTCTTTGCTTGGCTGCACCAAACCAGATCCCACATTTTAAAACACACAGCCTATCGCCGCTCTATTCGTTTTGCTCTGGTATTTTTCAATTCGGACATCCCATCATTTTTTGGTGGCTATTACCAGTTATTCATTTGTACATTCTGAAAGTATACAATAATCTTTTGATTAACTCGGTGGATGGGTGATGTTCACGTCGGTTTTTTTGGTGTAGTCAGCTCTTATTTCTCGGGTTCTATTTCCATACACAGAACCACTAATTTTACATTGTCTGTACCTTTGTTCTTAGATGGTTTTGATCAAGAATTTGATCAATAAACACGTGGTTGTTAAAATCTTGTGACATATAAGTACGCAAAAATGCAATCGTGGAACAGATATCTGTAATATTAATTAACTAAACCGTTGCTATTCCTAGCGTTCAGATCCGAGTGTTCGGCATTCAAAGTGCTGTGTGCCGCGTTTCAGGCAATTTCTTTGTTTACGATTCTGAAGCACAAATTCATGACATGCTATAATTACATGCTTTGTAATTATAGCATGTCATGCTGTCTTTATCTACGAATATATTTATTAAAAAAATCGTATACCCCATTAAACACCATTATTAAAACAATTACTTTTAACGTGTTTAGCAATAGTACAGACGAGCAAAATAACTCGTTAAAAATAAATCCAATTTCCTTTACTCGACGTAAAATGAAACAGCCAAATAATAAGGCGTATTTCAGTCATATTGTCTGTTGTTTCATTTGTACTAGAACGTCTTTATGGGGTTACTAAACAGAACGCACAGCCGGGGCAGCTCGTGTCGGCTTTATCCGATTTATTTTATTGTTTCGCTTTATACCACCACTTCCAAGAAAGCACAATAATGCTGGTCATCCCGAGTAACTACAGCTCCATAATGATTTTTTTCTTTCTCTCTTATTTTTTTTAATATGCTTTTATGATTTATGGGACTATTGTTTTCGACCTACGAGGTTTGTAATTAAAAAATGTCATATAAAAAGTACAAACAATAGGAACTATGGACAAGAAACTACGGAGATAGCTACGAAGTTTCTTCTCCATTCGACGAACACCAATGCGCAACGTTGGTAGATTTACGCAACTATGAAATTTATGTTCCTATGTTGGAAAATAAAAGTTTAGTATATTTAAGTTGTTGCAAAAATAATTTCGTTTGAACCAGATTACTTAACTACACTGCTCAAAGAAGGAAAAGCTAAAACTAAAGGAAAAGTCTCAAAAAACGAATACATACCGACAGACGGCGATTTAAACATCTAGTAAAACACCAGAATATAATTAAGCAGATCTGACGCGCCGCAGCGTCCAAAGCAGAGGAGTCCTTTATCGAACAATGGGATTAGGACCAACCGCACAAGAATTAACCATTGTTCTATAATCGACAATAAATTTATCTGATAAGTCGGAATCAACTATCAGTAGCAGATGTCAAAGGCTTTCAGCCTATGTGATCACAAAGTCATCTTTTATTTTTATCTTTACACAATTCCTCATTCCTGGTGTAAGCAGAAGTCTAGACAAAGAAGTACTTTCGACACACTTTTCATCGAAGCCTATTTGAGACAACGTGACGGGGGGCAGCGCCGTCTTAATGTTTGGACATTAATGCCTAAGTACAATATTCATACATACAAATTATATTTACATAGATAAATATTCGAATTTATACAAAAACCATCCATGACTCAAGTACAAATATTCATATTCATCACACAAATGTTTGCCCCTTGAGGGATTTGAACCTGCAATCCTTATCTTCGAAAAATAGTCACGATAGCCGAGAGGGTGGGTGGCCGCAATTTCGAGTCAAGAGACCCGAGTTCCATCCCCAAGTGGCAGGCTCGTACCAATGGTTTTTTTTCAAAAACTTATGTACGATTATATCGTTGGCTTGGACATAAAGACGGCGACGGGCTCACCACCTGTCATGTTGTCCCGAAAATATCTTCGGTGGACGGTGGGTCGAAGGGACTTAATTGTCTAGACTAGACCTCTGTCTACCACGGTATTGGGAATTGCGTGAAGATATTTATTTTTATTTATCTTATCTTCGAAGGCATGGTAAATTATGAGGTCATCATTTTTAAAACTAAACTAAACGCGCCAAGATCCGCTACTAAAAATATTGTTTGTGTAAATAAAAAAACATGTGCACAGGAGCAAATAATTTTAGCGCACTTTCACTTATATTGGCTTTAGTCATATGTTTACCTTTTTATCTTAAGAACGACAAAATTTTCACAATCATTAATAAACATTTACTACCGTGAAAATTATTCTAAAGTCACTTCCTCCATTATGGTGTTGCTAAGAAGTTTCCACTTCCAATATTAACCAAAACATGTATTCGGTGCAAGGTGAATCAAAAGAACTTAATTGTCTAGATTGCTATCTATGCCAGTTTCGGGAATGGGGTGGAATGTTGGTCAAATGAAATGGGGTGAAATGGTTTTTATCTTAACTTCTTAGAAATAGAAAATGTTAGGTGAACTCGGTAGGTAACTGGAATTTAGACTAAAGATTTTAGATTTTACAGTGGCCAAACAAAACGTTTAAGGCCTGTGAAAGTTTTAGACAGGATATAGGCCTCTCATGTATGAAGGATTTTTCTTACCAAAACTTGCATATTAGACCATACTGCCTGTCATCACTCTACTCATTTTGCTCTGGCATTATTCGATATGGCTATGCCGCTATCTGCTGGTAGCCATTAACTTTTATCTATTCCACATAGCAATACAGGGGTAGACAGAGGTCTAGACAATTAAATCATCTCGACCCTTATTCCACCGGTGACATGTTTGGGACAACGACAGGGAGTGAGCCTGTCGCCGTCTTTATATCCAAGCCAACGATATACATCGTTTTAAAACCCACCAAAACCATCGGTACAAGCCTGCCATTATGGATCGAACTCGGGTTTTCTGACTCGAATTCCGATCACCCAACGACTCAGCTATCGTGACTAGTACGTACCATACAATAGAATTTTCGTGTATACTAACTTCCTGTATAAAGAACCAGTGACATCGCGGCCAAGTACGGCGGTATGGGTACACGTGAAAAACGCGACGAATATAACTTTGTCACAAGCAGTGGTATTGGAAACACGAAGGGACAACGTGTCAGCTATCTGAATGGTTTCTTTATGGAACCGCTGTGTCACGCTGAATGTCACGCGAGTCTTGTTACAGCACAAGATATGATATGCGTGTGTATATTTACACGCTTTATATTAGCTTCTTTTAGTATGTATGTATTTTGTAACAGACTACTTTGGGCGCGATTTTGACCCACTTTAAACGGTCAGATTTCGTTCAAACTTTGTAGATTTATCGAGGACCGATGTCAATACACTAATTTGATAAAAAAGTGAAAAACAAATAATAGTTTATGAAAACTAAAAAACAAGCTTTTAATAGAAAAAAACCGAACTAAGAAATAGAAAATAAATTTAAATTAAGAATAGTGTTAAAAAGTTCAATAAATATAAATTAATAATAGTGTAAAAAAAATTATTTTATTTAAAAAAACTATTATTTAATTAAACTAGTATTTATTATCTTGACACATTACCCGATATTGATGTCTAGACTATTTAGCCTTTTCAACACACATTTCACTGGAGCTTATTTGAGGCAACGTGGTAGGTGGTGACTCTGTCGCCGTCTTAGTGTCGAACGGTATACTACAGTACTACATACTACATAATACAGTATACTTATATTTATATAGATAAATATTCGTTTATATGTATAAGTATGAATTATTTGAGTAAAATTCTCCATATTCATCACACAAATGTATGAATTGAAAATAATTCGAACTCGCAACCCTTTACTTCGAAAGCAGGGTCACTACCAACATGACTATCGGGTTAACAGGAGTCGTGTTAAAGAAAAAATTTCGCTACGTCATTTCGGTGTTTTCTTTTAGCTTTGCGCATTACCCAATACTGCGATAGTCAGATGCATAATTATTTATAGTACTTTAAAAACACATTCACTGAAGCTTATTGGAGACAACGTAACTGGTGGTATACAAGTCGTCCGCATGCTTTCCAACCATAATAATCGAACGTAATTTTCGATAAATCTCGTTATTATGAGCCATCATCCTAAACTATCTGTGTGACAAATATTAAATAATATCTTTATACTATTATCATCGAAAGAATTGAATGTATAAATAAAAAAAAATATCTTCACGCAATTCCCAATACCCCCTGTATAGACAGAGGTCAAGTCTAGACAATTAAGTACCTTTCCTTAAGTTACCTTCCACCGAAGATATTTTCGGGACAACGTGACAGGTGGTGAGCCCGTCGCCGCCTTTATGTCCAAGCCAACGATGAAATTCGTACATAAGTTTTTGAAAAACTCATTGGTACTGCCACCCGGGGATCGAACTCGGGTCTCTCGACTCGAAATTGCGACCACCCAACAACTCGGCTATCGTGACTTCGGCTATCGTGAATTGAATGTGACTACAAAAAAAATAAGAACAAGTAAACAATATGTCTTTTCTCAAATCAAATCAAAAATTAAATTAACTTTAATTTTCTACAATTTAAATTATAGAAACTTATAGTAAGTTTGTTATACAGTATAAGTAACAATGGTCGAGTGGTTAGGTGGTAGAAATTGGAGTCAAGAGTTCGATCCCCAAGACCGTACCAATTGGTTTTTCAAAAACTTATGTACAATTTATATCGTTGGCTTGGACATTAAAATGGCGACGGGCTCACCACCTATCACATTGCCTTTACTTTATTACCGCTGCCCATGAACACCCGCAATACCAGAGGCATAGCAGATGCGTTGCCGGCCTTAGAGTGCCCCCCCCCCCTGCAGAATTGGGGGAGGGGGGGGGGTGGGCCTCCGGTTGCCTGCACTCACCAGACGAAACGCAGAAGTTTATTTGACTTCTACTTCACGCCAGTATTCTGTGAGGTCGTGGTACTTCCTCGGTCGAGCCGGCCCATTCATACAACAACAAAAGCTGATGCGTGGCTCTACCACTGTGGGCTCTGCCTCAAATAAACTCCAGTGAAATGTGAGTTGAAAAAGCGTTGTCCCAAAAATATCTTCGGTGAAAAGTGGGTCGAAACGACTTCATTGTTTAGACCTGCCCACCCTTGTATTGGGAAGTGAAGATATTTTTTTTACTAACATCCTTTTCGTAGGAGTAAAGTATTAGATGGTCTATATTATTCGTTAAATTCTCCATATTCATCACAAAATTATTTGCATTGAAATTAATTCGAACCCTTTGCTTCGAAAGCAGGATCACTACCGACTTGACTATCGGGTTATCAGGAGTCGTGTTAAAGCAAAATATTTCGCTAGGTCATTTCGGTGTATTTTATACTGCGGTAGTCTGAGATATAATTATTTATAGTACTTTCAAAACACATTTACTAAAGCTTATTGGGGTCAACGTGACTGGTGGGATACCTGTCGTTCTCATGCTTTCCAACGATAATAATAGAACATAATTTTCGAAAAATCTCGTTATTATGAGCCGACATCCTAAACTATCTGTGTGACTAATATTAATTAATCTTTGTAGTATTATCATCCATAGTATTAAATGTGACTACAAAAAAATATAAGAACAAGTAAACATTATTTCATTTCCCAAATCAAATCAAAATACAAATTTACTTTAATTTTCTAAAATTTTAAATTATAGTAAGTATGTTATATAGTATAAGTAACAATGTTCGAGTGGTTAGGTGGTTGAAATTGGAGTCAAGAGTTCGATCCCCAAGGCTGTACCAATCTGTTATTCAAAAACTTATGTACGATTTATATCGTTGGTTTGGACATTAAGACGGCGACGGGCTCACCACCTGTCACGTTGTCCCAAAAATATCTTCAGTGGAAGTTGGGTCGAAACGACTTAATTGTTTAGACCTGTCTACCCCCATATTGGGAATGGTGTTAAGATATTTTTTTTACTAAAATCGTGCAAAATCTTTTCGTGGAGGTAAAGTATTAGATGATCTATATTATAGGTAATTAGAACTAGAGATCACGAAAGAAGTCTTCGAATCTATCTTATATTAGTTAATCAATGTACCCGTGTCTTCTCAGTTGATAATTTGATGATGAATCATCCTCAAGGAATGACAACTGGCAGCAAAGTTTAAATTAAGCATTCTTGAAAGAAGTCTCAATTATAATTGTATTCGAATCAAAATTGAAAGTACTTGCCGACGATTAGAAAACTTGTAAATTAAGGAATGTAATTAAAACTGAATCATTTCTAATATTATTATTATATCTCCACGCATATCTCCTAACTAATTAACCAGAAATATCAGATCACCAAGGGTCACAATCACAATTCTTACATACCTCTTTCGCTTCTTTCGAATTCATAATTTTCTTCATACACGCATGTCTAGGTATCCAAGTACTCTTGACGTCTGATGGTACTGATGGTCTTCAAAATTAGACTCCGTCTACCTCGACCTATTTATTACGAGTTAAAGAAATATTGCAAACGTAAATTTTATTTTAAAAATATATCTACACGCCAATTCCAATTCAGGGGTAGACAAAGGTCTAGACAATTAAGTCCTTTCGACCCACCTTCCACCTCACAGAAGACATTTTTCTGGGACAACGTGACAGGTGATGAGCCCATCGCCGTCTTTATTGTCAAGCCGAAGATATAAAACCTACGTAATTTTTTGAAAAAAACCCATTGGTGAAATTTTTAGGGATCTTGACTTTTACAATTCCGATCAGCTTACCACCCGACTATCGTGACATGTTTCTTTATGGTTGGGTGATTGGTATCAGAATTTAAGACATGAGTTCAATTCCATAATGCTTGCTGTTTGGTGCTTTTTAAGAGTCACTTAATTTGCTTTTGATGTCTATTTTCCATTTTTAATATAGAAAAATGTAAGGAAATTTCGAGTATTTAAAAACCATTTTTTATACATACTGGAGAATATAGAGCTTTCGTTTTTGAAGTCTAAGAAAGTAAAGTATAAATGAAGTGAGTTTTATAGAAAAGCTTCCTTACTTCCGTATTGTATGAGACCGGTGTTTATCCAACAGATCGGTGACAGGCAACAGCGTATAAGGTGTGATAGGCCTGATACTGTAATCGTAAAACATTTTTTTGGACTGTCGCCTACTTTAATGTCCAAGCCATAAATGTCCACAACATAAATCCTAAATAAGTTTTGAAAAAAAAAAAAACAATTGGTACGAGCTCACCACCAGGGGATTGAACTCGGGTTGCTTGACACGAATTCCGATCACCCAATGACATGGCTATCGTGAATATTGACGTATATTCAGCTAATGTAATATGTTATACATGATTGATTGATTCTGCAGCGAGCTTTCAGGTGTCGAGACGATTTATTCTTATCATATTGTGACAGGCAACTCAATTATTGTTACGTATATTAACGTACGTTACTTTGTGTTTCCGCGATCGGTGTAACAAATGAATGGTCTCAAATCTAAATAACTTCAATAATGACTTTGGTAGATGGAAGATTGTTTTTTGAGAGGATTTGCGTAAAATCCATTCTTAGTGAACATTTACATAGCGAAATGTGTAACTATAAATTCAAATCAGATTATTTATTCATCGATATAAGTAACGTACCTACATCCATCGATCGTCATTTTTTAATCTACCACCGTTTCGTAATTAGGTTCCAATAACGGAGAAAAAACAGAAGAAACACACAACTCCGTAGGTGTTCTCGTTTTTTGGACTATTATTCTTATTTTAAATAAAACGATTTTCAGATTGTATCGCGTTCAAACGCTATGGATACTTTACAGCATTCGTGGTCACCGAAATGTCGGCAATTAAAAAATAGTTTGTTGGAAACAAATTAAAAACGGGATAAAATCCGAAAATCGATTTATTTAAATAGAATATTCGCGTAATTTTTTTTTCCAATGCGGTTTTGCACCATTATTTCTGAAGGAAATAAATTTGGCAAAATCATAAAAAAAAAATACGGATATAATGATGCATTTTCTTGAGACTTAGTCCTGGAACAGTAAGTCGCATCAATGATTCGACTGTATTTTCTCGGCTCACTGAGTTTTCTACGTCATGTCTCTTTACAAAATACAGTTTCAATGCAACGCAGTGTACATTCCACTGCGCACAGCGCTTTTTAAACGAATTTGAAAGATTTTCTTTTAATTTTTTATCATGAAAATCAAATCTATGGTCTCTGATATTTGTTTTAAAATGGAGTTAGAAGTCGATGTGATTAGGTATTTTCTATACGTAGGACAACACTTAGAGTTCGCCCTACCAAGGACGGTTGAAGGCAAGATAACACCGCCTAAAACCTCACGGTTCTCCGCCAAAGCCACTGGTGGATCTTATCTATAACGCCGCCGCTATATTTAAACAGAAAGAACGGCACATTGTAATACCTACTCACTACGGTCACTACTACGCTGTCAGTAGTGTTGGTTTACCATAATCGTCTCGATTGGCAAGCGGTTTGGCTATCTGGATCTGATGGGAAGACATTAAGATTTTCTTTTTCCTAAGTCACCTCTTACGTCATACACTAGGAGAAGAGGGGCGATTTTTTCTCATGACAACGCGATACAGAAAATTATTTATAGAAACAAAAATATGTTTACATTTATTAACTAAAAACAACAGTAATCCCTACAGTCCTACTCCTCGTGGAATGGTACCAAGTTTAGTTTTATATTTATTAAATATTTATACAGTTATTTAGTTACTTACTTACATTTTCTCTTTGTCGCTTTTTACGATAACCAAGAGAAAAAAGGCTTTTTATAGGCCGACACCGCATGGAATATTTTAAGTAAATAATAAATAAATACATAGATAGGGACAACTTGCACTGATCCTAAAGTGAGTTTCTAAAGCACTTTTGCAATGGAAACAGAAACAACAAAGTTCCTACGAGCATTCAGACCCGCGAAAATGTAAAAAAGTGGTTTTTCTATATTGACCCGTCGAGGAATCGAGCTCGGGACATCTAAGATGGCCGTGCTCGTCCACGGAGGTCGTCATTATTCAAAGAAAATTAACTTCCCTATATTATTCAATTAGAAAGCCCCTGGCGTGCGGACCAGTGGCTTCTCCTTAATGAGATATTATTAGTAATTAATTAATAAAATTACTGTTATAATGCTATTAAATTATAACAGGAAATTTTGCTGTTTTCTGAACTAAATAAATAGTTGTTTATTGAACTAAATAAATAGCCAAGGGCGGCATTTGTTCTATCAAATTTATTTTATTGTTCTTAATCTGTAGAGAGATTTGTGTATATAGCCAATTTTCTCAAAGATGAATTAATGTTGTCATTTATTTCGGTTAAAATATTAAAAAAATACATATACCATAACGATAGCTGATTGGTCGGGTGGGGAGCAGGAAGTTCGAGGGTTCGATCCCCAAGTGGTGGCAGGCTCGTACCAAAGGGTTTTTCAACCAACTTATGTACAGTCGGAGGAAGGTGGGTTAAAAGGAATTAATGGACATTTTTATAGGAATATTATACCATGATATTATACCACGATACAGGACACTTGAGTTTCATCAATTTTTCACTTCAAAGAACGATACGGATGGTCACAAACACTAACCACCTTCCAGACAAAATACGAATAATAATTCTCTTCACGCTATTCCCAATACAGGGGTAGACAGAGGTCCTTTAGACTCACTTTCTATTGAATATATTTTTGGGACAACGTGACAGGTGGTGAGCCCGTCACTGTCATTATGTCCAAGCCTACCACATAAATCGAACAACAGTTTTTAAAAAACATATTGGTAGGCCTCGAACTCGAGTCTGTCGTCACGAATTCCGAACACCCAACCAATGAGCTATCCTGACTATCGGCTACGAAACATACAGCACTGAAAATAAATGTCTACTGATAAAACGTCGTTTAATACCAAATAGACGCTATAACGACCGTAGAATACAAATGAGGGCACACATGCTGTGATAATTTGCGAGAAAAACTTCAGTTTTGTCCCGAGAGATGTGATAAAAGGCATAACACGATAACCGGGGTGAGCCGAGCGCCTACACTCGCTGAATATTAAAATGTCTCTACGTAAAGAAACACCTTTCATCTAGTTTTGATGAAGTTACGAAAAGTTTCGCGTGTAGTCTAAAATTCATGGAACATTCCTCGCTCGGAATTACTTTTTGTATCTAAGTGCTTTGCTTTTTATCCTCTACTTTTTGTATCTGGGCGGTCCAATAACCATTTTGTGTCATTCATATAGCAAGTTTAAATTTCGTATTCCGCTAATGATAAACATTTATATGATGTTTATCATATTAATTACGTGATAAACGTCACCGTCCTCATCATAGCAATGTATAAATAAATACACTGTTCAGTAATATCTCAATGATTGTCCCATACGGATAGAACGGCCCTGTGTTATCTACATCCAACGATTCACCACAATATAATGCAGGTCTCGCTCTTGTAGCCTCTTGTAAGAGCATACCACTACATAACCTTTCTCTTCCAACTGTTGTTAGCTCTACAAGCTGTATGGCCAATCCATTGCCCCTTCAGCATGTTTATCCTTAGGATTAGCCTTTTCTACTGCGGATATCTTCGTTACGGACTCTTAGAGAAAAACTGAGTATACTCCTGAGTATAAACTCTCATATCCATAAGTCATCACTGGCAACGCGCACGTATACTTTGGCCTAAAGGTTTTGGGGAAAACTTTGTGAGAAGATATGGCGTAGTCTTCCGAACGCTGCCCCAAGTAGGCTCTGTTAATCGTAATTGTAATTACCATTTCATAATAATATTACAAACATTTTATAATAATATAACAATGGGGCCCCCATATATCCCAACTTGCGAGTAGGTTAAGCTCTGCAGCATATGCTGTAAGAAATATAAGGCTTTTAACTGATGTACAAACGGCTAGACTTGTTTATTTTAGTTACTTCCATAGCGTAATGTTATATGGTATTCTGCTATGGGGTCATGCAGCTGACGTAGAAACAGTATTTGTATTACAAAAGAGGGACATACGAGCTGTATATTGTCTGAATTCCCGAGCAACTCTTAGAGAGAAATTAAAAGAAATTAATATTTTAACAGTGGCCTCTCATATGAAAATTTAATGTATGCGCATAAAAACATTAATACTTTTAGCAAGACTTCTGATGTACATAATGTAAATACTAGGAACAATCACAAGCTTGTAACACCGGCTACTAGACTCCATAGAGTAAGTAACTCGTTCTTAGGGCGGTGTATACGCTTCTACAACAAAGTTCCGGTAAATGTGCAAAGCCTGTCTATTAACAGGTTTAAGAAATTTATTAAAGAAAAGCTTTATAGGAAGGGTTATTATAATATAAATGAATATATTGACAGTAACCCCTGGGAATGAGGTTTTGAATTGACCAAAAAAGAGGATACCTACGGAGTTTCTTTCGCCTGTTTCTTCTCCGTTAGAGGAACCTCATTACGAAACGGTGGTAGATTAAAAATGATGATCGATAAACGAATGTATGTTCTTATGTCGATGAATAAATGATTTGATTTGATTTGATTAGTCGACAACTTCGAGCGCAGTGTTCCTCGTCGTAACTCATTATAACCGGCATTAGTTTGACATGGACATTAGACGTGATCTTCGTCTGCTACACAGTTCATATTAAGACCAACCTGTTGGGAGACATTATAGAGATCATTAAGCACAGTGTTAAGCTCCTCAAGCGATTTTGCCATGGCCATGTCGTCGGAAAACTGAAAGTGAGTTACCGACTTGTTCTGGATGCAGGAAGCCATTTCTTTTTCATTTTCTTTTCTATTTCAAAGGTATGCTAGTTTCCTCATATTGCGCATAAAACTTGAATGAAACCATTTTTATAAACCGTAAAAGGTACAAAGTTCTATTTTCTGGTTCAGTGTGTATAAGTTATAATTTTTTTTATTAACACGCTTTTATTAGCTTCCTACTGTTTGTGTATTTGTTCTACTAATAGCCTCCGCTTAGTCAACATTCTTTTTGTCTTTAGGCCATTTGAAGCAATCAGATTTCATTTAAACATCGCAAACTTCTAAAGATTCGATACAATAATTCAATAAGATTATCTCATTATCCTGAATAGGATCATCAGGATTAATAACTTTCTTTCAGATCTTTTGCGTGAACGTCTTTTTAATATTTAAATACCACGCCACGATAGCCGAGTGGTTGGGTGCAGGGAATTTCGAGTCAAGAGACTCGAATCCTATCCCCAGGTGGCAAGCTCGTACCAATGGGTTTTTCATAAACTTATGTACGAATTATATCGTTGGCTTGGATATAAAGACGGCGACGTGTTCACCACCTATCAGGTTTTCCCAAAAATATCTTCGGTGGAAGGTGGGTCGAAGGGACTTAATTGTCTAGACTAGACCTCTGTCTACCCCAGTATTGGGAAATGCGTGTAGATATTTATTTGTTGATTTATTTATAAATTAATAAGATATTGAATGAGGCTTACTAACTTTATAAGTTAATTAAATTTCAGACTTTCCCCATTACCCATACATAATTGTGTAGTCCATGTAACTTGAAGAGGGGAGGGTCAAGAGTACTCGGATACCTAGACGTGCATGCATGAAGATGATGAATGAGAAAGGAGCGAAAGAGGTATGTAGGGATCGTGACACTTGGCGATCTGTTCTCTCTGGCTACCCCGACTGGGATTGTGGATTGTGTGTAGAAGATAAATAAGTAAGTAAGTATGTAACTCGCACGTCTTTAGTTTAACTTGGCCAAATATATTGCCACGAAAAAAATAGCAATTTACTTTGTGTAGTATTTATTACTGAATTTTGATCATAATTAGTCACACCTAAAACAGGCTTGTCTAGTTTGTACAAGTTTGTATAAAGGCATGATGAAATCGCAGAACAATTGTTCCAGCTCTCCTTGTGTACGGTGTAAATGAGTGAGCCCTTGCCTCTGCTAATGGAGGCTTTGATCGTGACCCGAACATTATGACTGAGCTTACACTAAAGCTGTTTGTTCTGTTAAAAACATTTTATGAAATGTACAATTATATTCGTTTATAATTGATTTCGATGGGAGCAGCAGCTTTACGTAAATTTTGCTATATTATATTAAGCGACTTCAAAAATAGGGAGAGATTCTCACTTGTTACCTCAAAATCCGTTCTATGTAAATCGATTCACCACACACAACACGACAGATGGTAAGCTTGGCACTGTCTTAATGTCCAAACCAACAATACAAACCGTAAATAAGTTTGGCAATTGGAGTACCCGCGTGCGATTTGAATTTTAAATTTCAATTGACCCAATCACTCGCCTAACGTGGCTTTGTATTTATAACGACTATTTAATAATCTCTCTGTTTACCTCGTCAGCGCTCGCTACCCTGCTTTATATTTGGACGGGGTGCAAACCTTTCACCACGTCCGTCCAGTTATTGTGTAATACAATCCTGTGCACCGACAGAGTTTCCTAACAATTTTCACTCAATATGTTTCCTTATTTGTATTCCTGAAAGGTAAGCTCTCAATATTTTTTGATATTTCATTAATCACGTTACATATTGGTTCTGTTTATGTGATACCACAGCTTAGCGGTTAACATATCTTACTATATATAGTAAGATATGTTAACCGCTATAGCAAAGAATCCGGGTTCGAATTCAAAAAGAAAATTTTTCTGAGAAATAACTTTACACTTTATTGTAATTTAAAACGCTAATAGCCGTATACCCATGTCTACCACATAATTGGGAATATGCGTACAGATACTATTTTTATTTAAGACAGCGTGACTTGTGATGAACCTATCGCCGCCTTAATGACCAAGCAAACGAAACAAATTAGAGCTTTAATTATGAGGATCCAACTCGAGTCTCCTGATTTGTATCCCGATCACCCATATCCTAACAAGCAAATGAGTTAATTACATTATTATTGTCATAATGTCAAGTAAAAGCCCACTACAGGACAAGGGACTCTCCAGAAACGGACGGTCTGTTTTAATCGCCACGCTTGACAAACGGATTGGCGATAACAGTCACACTTTAGACTCAACACCTCACACTTTAGACTCTACTGCCCATCACAAGTCTCCTGAATCTAGTATTTTACGAGACTGTTATCTCGCCCACTGTCAGTAACCAATTACGTTTTTCAGGCCCTTAGCCGCATCTTACGACACCCACGGGAAGAAAGGGGGTTGTATATTCTAACGCCTTAACCACTATGTATATATTCTAACGCCTTAACTTAAAACATTATGTGATACCTCGTCGTTACAATTTCGTAAAAAAAAATTAAAATATTTTTTTTTTGAGAAATCGTAACGACTTTTTAAATCTAAGCTAAATTTCAAAGTCTTTAAAAATATAATATAAATAAATAAATATAAATGTTCACACGCAATGCAGGGGTAGACAGAGGTCTAGTGTAGACAATTAAGTCCCTTCGACCCACCTTCCACCGAAGATATTTACGGGACAGCGTGACAGGTGGTGAGCCCGTCGCCGGCTTTATGTCCAAAGCCGATATGATTCGTACTGTCACGTTGTCTTAAAAATGTCTTCGGTGGAAGGTGTGTGATGGAAGGACTTAATTGACCTCTGAGCCCTGTATTGGGAATGACGTGTGTTTAAGTAAAAGTAAAACATACTAGTTTTTATTATCTAGCATTATCTAACTCTTCTTCGACATCTGTCTGTTGAAAATTTTGATCTCAATAAATAATAATCTTACCATTTAAGAATTTTATGTTTACGTGAAGAGATTTTTTATGCAATTTTGGCGTACACTGCAACGTCAAATGTAACATCGCAAAGAAAAAAAGCAATTTGTTTCCGCATCCGCATTTTCCTTTGGAAGCACTTTCTTAGTTTTGACTTTATTTGCGTTCACTCGCATTGTTCGGATTTTCAGTTTGAGCACCAACAGCTTGAGATCGTTTGTAAGTGCGAAAATAACAAAGCGGTTAGAATGAATGTTGCTTCGTTTTCGTTGAGTGCCTCTTAGGAATTCTTTTGATTTTCTTTTAAACATCAGTTACAGCTATATTATCATACATAGTATATAATATATTGTCAACGCAAATATTTAGAGTTGATATTATACCATACTGGATTAATATAAAAAAAACTCTTTCTGCCAACCCCAATACTTCGATAGACAGAGATCAAGACAATTAAGTCCTTTCGACCCAACTTCCACCGAAGCTATTTATTGGAACAACGTGACAAGTCGTGAACCCGCCGCCGCCTTTATGTCCAAGTCAACGATATAAATCCTAAATAAGTTTTTAAAAAAACCTATTGGTACGAGCCTATCACCTGGGAATCGAAGTTGTGTCTCTCGACTGAACTCGAATTCCTATCATCCAACTACTCGGCTATAGTGACTAATTAAATTGACTAGATCTACTAGATCCTATTTCATTTCCGCATCAGAGTTCCACTCAATCAAGCAGACAGCTCGACGGTAACGGAATAAGATTTCCAACAGATTTCTCCATTTTAGATATAGTCGGGGAGAAAACATTTCATTGTATAAAATGTTTGACTTTTTTAATTTTTATAACCACTTGAAACTTGAATAACTAAATGTACTATTAAGCTAATTGAAAATCTTATTGGAAAATCCAAAATAGATAGATATACAATAGAGATAGATAGACGAGTGATTGGGTGATGGAAATTCGAGTACAGTCAAAAGACCCGAATTCGATCACTAAACAGTAGACCAATGAGTTTTTACAAAAAGTTTTCTATGATTTATATCGTAAGCTTGGACGTAATGACGGCGTCAAGCTCACCACTTGTCACTTTGTCCCTATAATTGAAAGGTAGAAAGGACTTAAATGACTTGACCTCTGTCTACCTCAGTATTGGCAATAGCGTGAAATGTACACCTACACTTCACAGTACCTAAATTTCACGGAAACTTATTTTGGGACAACATGAGACAAAATAAAACACTTACATAAAATAAATTCAATTTATCATTGACTTCGAAGTTAAGAAAAGCAAAATAAAACTATCTCAAAAATTTATTTACGCCTTGCGGCTTTGACGAAGAGCCAATAAGGAATTTGATGCGATCATTCGAAGTGAAAATTAATCCATGAAATGCGAGAATCGATCAGCGGTAGATCGATTGGAATTTTCGAATGGAATCAAGAGGGATCTCGAATAAGTGAATCGTCTAAAAAGATTGCGCAATTCAATTACCTTTGGCATTTAAAGAGCTACTGCTGTTTGTTATCTCACTTTGATTCCGTGTACATTAAATTGGTAGGGCTTTTAGTAGATTCGTACATTATTTTTTTATATTTTTAACCTATTGCTCTGATGTATTTTTCTTATACATTAGCTTTTAACTGCGTATTCGCACCAGTCTAAAAATACTAACCTTTAATATCTCTCAAAGTCCTAATAATAATTATTAGAAATAAAATTGTAAATAAAATTGTTATATGATTATTTCTCAAGCAATATATAATAAAACAACTAATACTAAATGTTTATATATAATTGAATATTAAGCTGACCGCCGATTATACTAAATAAATAAATAAATGAATATCTTCACGCAATTCCCAATACAGGGGTAGACAGTTATCTAGTCTAGACACTTAAGTCTCTTCGACCCACCTTCCACCGAAGATATTTCCGTCTTAATGTCCGAGCCAACGATAAATTCTTACATAAGTTTTTGAAAAAACCCATAGGTACGAGCTTGCCTGAGGATTGAATTCGGGTCTCTCGAATCGAAATTCCGACCACCCTATTACTCGGCAATCATGACTTCCAATATGTACTCGAAAATCCAATATTTTAATTGGGTACAATACCAAAGTTTTATCAAAAATTTCTAAGCAAAGTTTTGATAAAATTTTGGTATTGTACCCTTTTATCTAAAGAGCGACAAAATTTTCACAATCGTTAATGTCTCTTCGAATGTCTGTGTCTTTCTCTCATTATGCCTTAATTAATTTTGCCCCCATTTGTGTTGCTTTATCATCAAGTTTTCTAATTACAAAATTGCTCAACAAGTTTTCAAATCAAAAATACAGAAAATATAAAAATATTACGTTGATAGGAAACTGATTGAGTTTAGACTAGGATATTTATATAAATAGACACGATAGCCGTGGTTGGGAGTCATGAGACCCGAGTTCGATCCCCAAGGCTTGTACCAATGGGTTTTTCAAAAACTTTTGTACGATTTATATCGTCGCTTTGAACATTAAGACGGCGACGGTCTGAACACCTGTCACCTTGTCCCAAAAATATCTTCAGTGGAAGGTGGGTCGATAGAACTTAATTGTCTAATCTGTCTACCCCTGTGTTGGGAATGGCGTGTATATATATTTTTAAAATAAAATTTACCTTTCCATTGCTTCTTTAACTCATAATAAAATGGTCGAGGTAGACGTAGACTAATTTTAAATTCAATTAATGTTTATTTAATAAATCGTACGTAAGTTTTAGAAAAAACCCATTGATGCAAGTTTTAGGATTCTTGACTTTAATTCCGATCACCCAACCACTCGGCTATCGTGACATGTTTCGTTATGGTTGGGTGATTTATATTGCCAAGTGTGGCCATTGTAGCAAACCCTCCCTTACGGGTGCGGCCTGTGTCCTTCCGTGGAAAAAATATATTTTCACACTGAAACTGGAGTAGACAGATGTCTAAACAATTAAGCCCTTTTTACCCACCTTTCACTGAAGACATTTTTGGGACTGTCGTCTACTGACCTATGTCCAAGCTAACAACATAATTCATAAATTTTCATTTGGAAGGGAAGGCCAAATTGGCCTCTAAAAAGCTTGGCGTACTCAGTAGAGCACGAAAGTACTTCATGCCGGCCCACCGCTTGCAACTTTATAAGGCGCAGGTTCGGCCGCACATGAAGTACTGTTCTCATCTCTGGGTGGGGGCACCCCAATGTCAGCTCCTTCCACGCACTTGCACTTTCTGCCACGCACTTGCACTTTGTGGAATGAGCTGCCTCAGCGGTTTTTCCAGACCGATACGACTTAGGGACCTTCAATAAAAGAGCCGATACATTTCTCAAAGGCCGGCAACGCATCTGTTATGCCTCTGGTATTGCGGGTATTCATGGGCGGCGGTAATCACTAACCATCACGTGTGCCACCTGCTCGTTTGCCTCCTTCTTCTATAAAAAAAAAGTTTTGAAAAAAAAAACAATTTGTACGAGCTCACCACCTGGGGATTGAACTCGCGTTTCTTGTCTCGAATTCCGATCACCCAATGATACGGTTATCGTGACTATCTACGTATATCCAGCTAATGTAATATGTTATACATGATTTATGGATCCTGCAGCGAGCTTTCAGTTGTCGAGACGATTTATCATTATCATATTGTAACAGGCAACTCGATTATTGTCACGTATATTAACGTACGTTACTTTGTATTTCCGCTTTCGGTGTAACAAATGAATGGTATCAAATTGTGTATATATATATCAGTAGCTTTAAGTCTACTGCTTCGCTCGCGTGGGCGAAATAATTTCAATATTGACGTTGGTAGATGAAAGATTTATTTTGGACAGGATTTGCGAAAAATCCGTTCTTAGAAAACATTTACTTAGGGAAATGAGTAACTATCAAATCTAATAAAATTATTTATTCATCAACATAAGTAACGTACGTATATTATACATCCATCAATCGTTATTTTTTAATATACCACCGTAATGAGGTTCTTGTAACGGAGTAAAAAACAGAAGAAATGGACAACTTCATACTTGTTCCCTTTTTTGGACTCTTTTAACAAAGGAAATATAACATTGAACTTTAATTTAATTAGGAATAGCTTGGGAGCGATCAAATTGCACTCAGGGATTAGGTACTATCATTTATATATTAATTTATATTAATATATTTAAAAGTATCTTCGTAAAACTTGTCGTGTGAGTCGTTAAAGTTGATTAAGACAGAAGTTTTGAAATGAGCAAATGCCTATCGACAAATCAAATCTAATTATTCATATGATAAATTATTCATCGACATAATAATGTACATTCGTTTATTTAAGGTAATTTTTAATCTACCGCCGGATCGTAATGAGGTTCCTCTAACGGAGAAGAAACAAGCGAATGAAACTCCGTAGGTATCCTCTTTTTCCGTAGGTTTCCTCTAATTTTATCAAAGTATTTTACCCCAGATATTACAAAATAATGGAATGGTTTAAATAAAATGTTTGCTGTGTGGTTACGACGTAAGAATATACCAATCCTTTTCGTGCCGCGTGTATCGTAAGAAAACACTAAGGGACACTAAGAAGACACTAACCCCTGATGATGGGATACTCATCTAGAAAAATAAATAAAATAATAAAAATAAAAAACCTCGATTACCCTAAAACAACATTGTAAATGTGCATACATCTCGTTTTTGTACGTAGTTTTTTTTTAATATATAAAAGAAAACTGAGATCACGAATGAGGTCAATGGTTTGAATGTCGCGCGTGTCACTTTTTTTTTATTTATATAATAATAATATAATATCTTCACGCAATTCCCAATACAGGGGTAGACAGAGGTCAAGTCTAGACAATTAAGTCCCTTTGACCCACCTTCCACCGAAGATATTTTCGGGACAACGTGACAGGTGGTGAGCCCGTCGCCGCCTTTATGTCCAAGCCAACGATGAAATTCGGACATAAGTTTTTGAAAAACTCAT